>CM063502.1:144214270-144366770 GCA_032207245.1 Pardosa pseudoannulata
TTATAGGAAAGGTATATCTTATCAATCCCTTTCGTTGTATTCATTTTTGTAAATACAACGAAATCACAAAGAATGAATGTAACATAGATTTGATACAGTATGTTTCCTAAAAGTAGGATGAATTCTTTAATTGACAAATTATTCCTTAAATAACAAGTGTAGAAAAATAAGAAAAGTATATTTGAAGTAGATTCATATAGACTTAATATGAATGATATAGTTGAAAACTGAAAAAAAAATGCTTTCTTAAAAACATTCTGGTATATGATCTCAGTAGTTTTTTACATAAAGAAAATTTCCCCTCTAAACATTACTTTGGTATCCGTTGCATTTACTGTGACGTAAAAGCTGACAAAAGATCTTCCTACCATTGATGTCTTCCACTGCATAGTTCATGATAAATGGTCTCCGATTTGCCGTCCAAATCGAATTGCATGACGGGAAAATACAAACGTCTGATTCAAACTACATTGGTTATCTCTTCATGTCCGATACCGGACAATCTTTGGCCCGAATAAACGGCTTAAGTGATTAATATTCCACACAATTTTACATCATTCTCGCATCTTAACTATACTAGTTATACTTTACCATTGTGTGTAACTTCTCATGAGTAAGGAATTAAGAACAAAATTATGCGCTACAATTTTTCCAAAAAATTATTAACGGAACTATATTACATTCTTGTATATAAACTAAAACTATTGCTGCTATATTTCAGAATATATTTGCTTAATGTGTGACAAATTTAAAAATATAAAAATTATTTTTACTTTTATAACTCAATTGTAAACAGTCATTTTATTTTTACATTTCCTCAGTTTGGTATCAAGAATGTAAAGACATCATTTAAGAAGACATTCATATATATATATATATATATATATATATATATATATATATATATATATATATATATATGTGTGTGTGTGTGTGTGTGTGTGTGTGTGTATACATACATATATATATATACATGTAATATTAAAATCATTTATTTACATATTTTAATATTAATTTAATAACTTTTGTTCATAATGTACGTTGGGGGTTTGGGCGGTAATTCTGATTTTTCTCTCCAGACACTCTATAGACTTAATTCAGCCTCTGTCTGTGCTACTTTAGCTAATAGTTAGCGCGTTCTCTTTAAACATGGGTATTTTTTATCACGTGATCAATTGTGCTTAGGGATTATTCGTAGTCTTTTTACCTGAGAAATCCCTACTTGAAAAGTGTGTGTGCAGGATCACATTGTCTGGGTGCACGATGTTGTAAAAGTGCTTGCCTGTTGTATGGATTTCATGTATCTCCCCAGAAACAAACTGTGTTGTGATTTTGAATGAGTCTTGCCCATATTACATACACACACACATATATGTATTACAAAAGCAATATCTCAATTACAAGTTGCTTGAACGATATAATTGAAATCCAAATTAAATTTTTAAAAATTCTGGGCGTATGTCATTTTTTTAAAGAGAAAAATAGCTTGGTTAGCAAATGTAATAATTTCCTTGGAGTCTTTTAAATTATTTTATAAAACAACGTTAGTTAGAAAAATTCCACTTCAAAACATTTGCAGAACTTAAAAGAGTGCCAAATAGTTTTATCGTTTTTGAGAGAAAGGAAAGTACATGAGTAAAAATTTAAAAGGATCTTGGTAAGGAGAAAGTATAAATAATATCTAGTACTTTGGTTTGGAGCTACTACCGGTCTACAGTCTAGTACAACATGTATAGTACAGCATTTAAGGCTTATGTTGACTGTTTCAGCTTAAAATGAAATATTTATCATACATATAAGGTTAATAGAAAAGAACTCTGTGGAACTCTGTGGAAGTTCACAAATTAGTGTAAAGGAAGGTTGTAAGATAAAGGTTCAAAATATATGTTTACATGAGAATGAGAATTTTAAATTGATCAAAATCATTATATGTGATACGTATGCCCTTAAAATGCTCTTTTTTGCGCCAAATTTCTCGGAAAATATTCCATGCTTCTTAAAATTATATCAATTTATCGTTACGTATTTATTATTATTATTTTTCCTTAGATGAACTGAAAATTGCGAACTTTCATGAGGATAATCTTTAAATTGTTGAAGTTTCTCATTTTTATTCCGAGAAATTAATACGAAATTTAAATAGTTATATGACTTAATAATTTATAGTCAAGAGCGAAATAAAGCTTTTATTCCGAGTTTTAAATTATGTTAAAAAATAAAACTTTTATAGGAAAATGTTCAGAACAAAACAAATTTTTAAAATGTTACAGAGATAAAAACATTATTTCTAATAGAGTAGCAAATTTTTTTCTAGTTTGTTCTCTTAATATTAATTTTCAGATTGCAAAACAAAGATTGTTTATATCAGGCATAGAAACGTTTATTTCATATTAAAAAACAATTAGCTTCCAATCCCTCTTTCTCAAATGCAGTAGCAATCGTTATAATGTTTCATGAAATATATAATAAAATAATTAATTTGAATTTTAGGAATTTGTGCGTATTTCCGGAAGCAAAATTAGTTAATAAACCATTTAATATTTCAACTGAAATATACATTTGGATTTGTTTTTCCGACCTTTCCGATCTAGCGACAGACAAAAAGCAATGAAATTATTTGCTTTTTCCTTTCAATTTAAAGTAGTTTGGATTTCATTTAATGAATTATTTATTTGCGTTTTTATTATGTACAAATTTGAAACTTTCGCAATATTGAAAGCAATAAAAAGAATAAATTTGATATTATTTTCCGAGCTTCTTTCAATCGAATTGACATTATTTCCGATACTGTTTAAAGAATTTAGATTAATATTAAATTCTATTAAAAAGGAAATGGCTATTCTGCTCTTAAAAGAGTGCAAAGAAAGTTTAATATAATTTATTATGCTGCTGTGCATCACAAAGCAAATATTATTGAAGAAATTTTTATTAATTTGTCAGGAATACAGAAAAAGGAATTAAGAGTTTCTGTTGTAAATATTCTAAGAAAGATGGTTTCCCGTATGGAAACGATGATCATTTTTAAAATTGAAAAAAAGATATGGTCTAATGAAGTTAATAAAATAGTTGTTTTTTATATTATACAATTTATCTGAAATCTTAAATGCGCATTTCATGCGGCCATTAAGCATTTAATGAGACTTTCATAAATTTAACTATTGACTTAAACGTTAATCATACATTTATATATATGACTTGACTATTTTTGTTCTATAGAAATGGGGTTTTTTATCCACTTTATGCATTTGTAGAGTAGTATTGTATTTTATGTTGAAGAATTTTTTTCCTAAATCTCCATCTACATGCGAGGATTGTAATAATAATAAATCAAGGATTTTCCAATTCGTGCATTTGAATATATTTGTGGATTTAATATTTTACAATAATGAATTAAATATATCAGTATCATCATTAATAATTCATAATAGGATATAGTAAACTTTTGAGTTTCGGGAATAATTTTGTAAAACAATGCCGAATTCTCTCAATTTTGATAAAATAACTTCATATCTTTAAATAATATGACGTAACTCTATACTATATTAATAGTAAGCATAAAATCAAAATTAATTCAATTTTGTAATGTGAATTGGAATTGAGTAGCTTAATCCCCTCAATATAAATACGTCAAACGAATTAATGTGGCTCAGTTGTAACACGTTCTGCCAAATGATAAATATGAAAATAATTTCTTTTAATGTCTATTTTGGACTCTATAGGTATTAAAATTAGTCTAAATTATTCGCTCGAGCCTAATCATGATTTTCTTATTATTATTTGGCAGAAATCCAGTCCCGAATCACAGGAGCCGCTTCAGAGAATCTGCCTCAAGCGGAAGATGGATTCCTGGGGACCTTGAAAATGCTCAATTTGAATTTAAGAAGCGGACTTAAGATAGCGATCTTGAAGAAAGACTATGAAATAGTTGTGTAGATTGAGTAAACTGTAGTATTTATCGAAATAAAAAAGAACTTTATTACATCTATTGAACCGTAATGTTTTCATTTGGTGTTTCTCCTGCTTAAACTTTCAAATTATTGTTCGCCTGTGAAAAATCTCACTATTTTAGCAATATAATTGAGTCCAAAAATTTCAAGGTAAAATTAACTCTCATACAAAATTTTTACGCTTCAGGTTTTAGTTCTGTTATTTCGGTGATGTCGACTCAGAAAAGCTGTTATTAAGTCTATAAAAAAAGCTTTTGTGCATTTTTTCCATGCAGATTGCGTGTAGTCATTTATGCGCTTTATAACTTATTTAAGAGTGTTGAATATAAAGATTGCAATTTTAAAGTCAGCGGTAAAGAGTATACCTGTTGCTTTATAAAAAATATTCAGTTTTAACCCTTAATTTGGCTAAGTCTGGCCGCTACCCCGGACATGTATATTTATAACTACAATATTACATAATTGTCAGTGTTTGCCATAGCAGACATTATCTAAAAAAAAATTGAAAATAATATTTTTTTTTGTTTATTTTACAGAGATCCTAATGTCTATACATACATGGGAAAATAACAGAAATTTAAAAAAAAAATTGAAAAAGCATTTTGTCAAATTAAGTGTTAAAATAATGTAAGCGAACCAAGTTTCAAGACCTTCAGTAAAACTTCCAGGATTTTGCTGAATGAATTATTTTCAGCTTACGTAAGATATTTTTTAGTACAGTCATATTTAGGAATCTTGAATAAATCTAAAATTTATTTATATGCACTCTCATTTAATACCAAAGACTGAGAATGGTAAAAATTTATAGACATTATATGCTTTAAGAATTCTATTTATATTCCAACAATTCTTTACAATTCGCCATAAGATAAAATTTATGAATGGAATAACTTTTAGACTCTATTGTTTGTTTCTTGGAAAGAACCTTAAAAAAGGTGTCATGACTGTGGGAAGAGTGTTCATTAACAATGAATTTTGACTGTTGTAGTAGATGGCACCTGAATATTTTCTTTTCTTATCTTTTCTAAAATGTCATCGAAATCATCTTTATACTATCAGAGGCTTAAATAATATTTTGATTATAAAACACAATTTTTATGATTTAATTCTGAATGGAATTATGAAATATGCTTATTTGTGATTTAGCTTTTAAAAATTGATTTCAAATTTTAGCAATATTATCCACGAAATGTTTCGCAAGTATTTCTCATTCTTTAAAAGTATGAAAAAATAAATTATAATTGTAAATCCTAAAGATATATTTTAATTATGTGATATCAAAAAACAAAAATTAAATGAAATGCTGATTATAAAAATTGACCTTTAAATATACATTTGGTTAAGGTTAAGAAAATCTAAAAGTCGGATTAATTAATGCAATGTTTGAAGCTATTTTTCTTTCAAGCTATGTATTTAACGTAAACGAGATTTGAGTAGACAATGAATTGTCGTAAAATTCATTAGAGTTAGAAACTAAGATACGACTGACTAGATAGAATATCAAATTCTATTGATTCATTCCTTCAATATTACGTAAATGAGAGAAAATTAAGATCGATGAATGATTCATTCTTTGTTAATAATGAAAGCGCACGCTAATGGAAGAAGGAAAATTATCTTTCATCAAAATAAGTAAACGTTTTAGATTACATTTTTAAACCTTATTCTAGATTGTTGAGTTATTAATTGTAATTATTTGTAGCTTTCATTTGACTTTAAAAAAATTATTGTGAGTGGAACAATTAACAATTATCATTCAAACTATCTACGCTTTGATGTTTTTCATACAGTTATATTTGTTATTTACTATATGATTTGAACAAACTTGTCTTTTGAAGGACATTTTATTGGTTACGTTTTTCTTATTTAATTTTGCAACATATATATTATGTATTATTTAGAGTATTAATAACTGTATCCTTGCTTTAAGTATTAAATTCATTTCTGTGTTCTTTATTTTTTCCGGCTCATTGTGTTCTTTGTAACAACAAAACTATTCTTAAACAAACGAAATGAGTTGTGCGCTTAAAACTTTTTCATTTTGAGTACTGCAAATTCCGAATAAAGAAAGCTTTGCTGTAGTAAAGTGATTCCATTTAAAGTAATAAACTAATTGTATGAGGTAAGCATTTCATATTTGTCAATTTTTTCTGTTAGCCCTTGTGCTATATTAGTACTATATAACTAACTTTTGGGCCACATAAATTACTTGATAGTTTAAGTACAAAGGTATTTTGCTGTGTGTCTAAATAAATAAAATGCAGATAGCTTAATGCGAGTAAGGTTTATTAAATGCTACTATAAATAAAATTCAAAGATTAACCCTTGTATAACGAAATATATCTAGTTTGGAAATCCTAATTTTCGTGTCAACGTTATTTTTCTGTTCATCAGTATGCATGCTTGTAAATTAGGTATATCGTTTCCCCCATTGTGATGTGCTTTGATGCGTTGCAACACAAGCTCAAGTGTCTGAAAGTAGATTAGCTTTTTTTATGCATCCTGTGAGAGGGAAGTTCGGCTGTTAGGCATGAACAATGCAACCGACATGTAGAGAAAATATCGATTGAAGTTTTTTTTAAGTGCTTTTGTTTCTGATGTCCCTAGGGTAAAGTTTTCTAACCCTAGTCCCAAGGATGAGAAACACATCACAAAGTTGAATAAGACATGTACAGAATTATGCACTTTTTTTTTCCTCATTTGGCGTTGACGAACTCAGCGCTACTTTCTTTTCGAGACAAGGTTTCATTTCAGATTAATATTAGAAGGGTGACGTTTTCAAAGTACCCAAGAAGACTAAGAGAGAAATCTTGAGGTTCTAGCAGTCATTCTAGCAGTAGTTCTAGTTAAGTCATTTGTCTGTTATATGTCCCAAACCCACATTTTATTCAAATTTTGTTATCTAAAACAAGTTTTTAGATATACCAAGCCTGGGGGTCATCTTCTTCTAAATTACGAGGAACCACTTTATTTGTCTTGTCCCCAGGGAGTAATGTTGTCCGCCTACATAGAGCTCCTATGATCAACCAAATCTGTGGTGTTGTATAGGTGAATGCTTAGCAAGCAAGTTGCCCTTGAGTATGTATTTATTTATTTACTTATTAAAGAATTTACTAACATGATTGATTCTAGACAAGACTGCTATGTTAGAAAAATACTGTCAAGCTTTCCAATGTTTAATTCGTTTAATACTTTTTGTACTCACTCAATTAGTTCTTCGATTTCATTCGATAAACCTGAATGTCACAATATCTCACTTTCTTTTGGTGACACAATTTTTGCAGGATAACATTAAGCTAGTTAAGTATTAATTACTTTGATTTTGCACTTTTTTCCTGCATTTGATAAGAGTGTTTATTAAAATTTGTCGCTTTGTACATCTCACAGTGGATCTCATTTTGATGTTCTAAAGTACTCAGTTTATGTTTATTTCAATAATTTTGACGCAATTTTCATTCATATTAATGTTTATTTGGTTATTAATAGCCCAACCCTCACTTATCTACTTTAAAAGAAAAATGTAATCACAAGATATTGACTTTAATATTTTGTTAGTGACTAATACCTTTTATTTAAAAAGAAAAAGAAATGACCATATTTTGAATTTGGAATCAGAAAAGGGCACGGGTTGATTTTAATTTTCTGTTTTCCTCTATCTGCCGAATGAAGAAAGGAATATATATGGAGTCACGTAAAACTTGATAGCTTTGAGAAAAATAGATGAGCAATATCCTCTCCTTAGGATAATAAAGGTTCTTATGAAACATTAAAGTATTGGGGGTCTAATGCGGTTGAACCTCAGAATCTGAGGAGGATTATGAAGCATCATTAATGGGGATGAAAAGAGAGTTATTTAGATGATCTTTTCTGCAATAAAAGTGAAATTTCAAAGAGCACACAAACATACATGTACAATGAAGGAACTGTAGCTCAAGTCTCATAATCAGTATATTATTTTCGATCTACTGTAAAGGTCAACTGAGTAGCTAGAAAGATATCATCTGAAAGAAGATTGTTGCTTTAATTACCTTCATATGACAAAATAGACAAAATATACAATGGCAAAAAATACAAAAATTTATTTCTATATGAAATTGGTTTCTGAGCGTTCATTTCGATATTCTCCCTTTTAAAATACGTACATGAGTAAAATATAGTTAGAGGAAATTTTAAGTTATTATTCTGTAGAATGTCTGAAAAATATGGATATAATGGCAAACGTATTTGTTTTACTTCTTAATATATTTCGTTTGATCGCATTTTATAAAAAATTGTATATAGATATAGATATTTATAATACTGAATCATTTTTCTCTGACTACGAAAAGAAAAACAATGCACAAGATATATATACATATGTGTGTGTGTGTAATATGGGCGAGACTCATTCAAAATCACAACACATTTTATTTCTGGTGAGATACATGAAATCCATACAACAGACAAGCACTTTTACAACATCGTGCACACAGACAATGTGATCCTGCACACACACTTTTCAAGTAGGGATTTCTCAGGTAAAAAGACTACGAATAATCCCTAAGCACAATTGATCACGTGATAAAAAATACCCATGTTTAAAGAGAACGCGCTAACTATTGGCTAAAGTAGTACAGACAGAGACTGAATTAAGTCTATAGCGTGTCTGGAGGAAAAAATCAGAATTACCGCGCAAACCCCCAACGTACTTTATGAACAAAAGTTATTAAATTAATATTAAAATATGTAAATAAGGGATTTTAATATTACATATATATACACACACACTAGATTCACATCTTTGTAGCATTTTGCGAAACCGGAACGATTTTAGAATCATGTGTCATGATGTTTTTAATAGTAAGATTCTATTAGCCAAGATTTTAGCTCATTTTGTTTTGGAATTGGTGTATAAAGTTACATCTTTGCGGCAACAACCGAGATTTGATCTCCTATTTCCTTCGTCTCTCTTTAATCAGCTGATATAATGAATATTTCCCCCTGCGGTAGGAACTAAGTCCATGGATATTTATCCCCCCTCCCTTCCCAAAGGTTGTTATCTTCGTTATGAGGGAAATACCTAATAAATGAACTAACGTGACTCCAGTGATAGAGAATCACGAATATCAGTCTGGACCGGGATTCGAATTCAGTCTCCAAAGTATTATTAGGAGAATAATACTTTGGAGACTGACTTTCTTGATTTTCATAAAAATGATTTAGTCGTAATATTTTATTACTTGTAACCCGTATATTATAAAATATGTTTTTATATCAATTATCAAAATGTTTTATATCAAAATAACAGTTTTCATTTCTGATACCGGAATTGTCGTTTAAATGTGTGGTATAAGGGGGTTTGCATACAGTATCGTAATCTTAGAAACTATTGGAAAATTATTTACTGTATTTTTATATTAAGTAATTTAAATATTTTATTTTATTACCTATCTCATAACCACTGACGATATTAACACATTATGTATGCATTTTCTTTTGAGCCGTGACGTATTGCATACGCCTGAAGATCGTTTCTTTCCCTACCAATAAGTACTCGGGGGAAAGAGCTATGTGTCTATAGTAGCAGTACGGCTATGTGTGTACGGCAGTTTGCCGATGTTTATTTTCTTTATCTTTCTTTTAAGTTTAATAAATCTGTTTTTAAGCGATGCTAACGTTTGTCTTCATACTGTTCAGGATTGATAGGGCAAAATGCTTCTACTTCAAGTATTATTCTATTATAGCTTTAAACAAGCTAACAGAAACTGATCCCAAGATTGAGTATAGACATTGAGTTCCCCAATAGAAATTTTTTTTTTTAATTTGTGTTTGTCTACAAAGCATTCAAATATTTAAAAGCATTATTAAATATCCCATGAAAATCTTTCGTTTTATAAGGGAAATCCTTATGTTAGAGCCTAGAAGAAATTCTCGAGGAGAACAATCCAAATTTTCCATACCTGTAAACGACAATGTGCTGATAATGTAGTTGCTTATAGTACTGTAAAATTTATCTTTATTTATTCCTCTTTAGCCATGCTCTTTCTGCAAGTATTATTTTCCACGTAATATTAATGTAGTAAATTTGTATCTGGATATAGCAGTTAAAAAGAACATATATTTAAAACGTACTTCAGGCTTATATATCCAAAATATGTCTTTCTAAACATTAGTTTACTTGAACGGTATTCTGAATTTCTCCTAGATACTAAAATATATGTAAGTCCTTCTAAAAATCTACAGAATAAAAAATTTTGCGAAGCTAGCGAAAACTTTTCTAAATGGCGTGTAAAAGTAAAATATTTTTTCTTCCCGAGGAAAGCCTTTTCCTCCCGAAATCGATGTTCTTTAATGCTACCACAAGAAATAGAAAACAATTCTGACTGACCACTGTCTTTACTTTGAATGATTTTTCGCCGTTTTCTTGATCAAACTGTGTAATTTTTTCTCTTTTGCGCTAAGAACTTCCATCCGCGTCTCCTGTTTTTAGCCGATCACCGATTGTTCGCTAATATCGGGGCAATTGGTTGAGCCCCTGGAGGCTCGATAAATGGGAGTGGCTGATTAGTTTCAGGATGGGGGAGACAAACTCTTAATCAAGACAAATGTCGGGGAAAGCGAAAAACGTTGTATTCAGCTTTCTCAATTACTGCTAGGGACCAAAAATGTCCGGGCCGGAGCAGAGATGAAGGTCTGGCTCCAAATAAAATCGAGCGTGTGAGGGTGAAACACTTGTTAAGTGGAGATGTATCATGTACCGAAGGTCGTTGGATTCTTCACGTTTCTCGGGGACTACGCAAAAAGTGGAGGCGGTTGTTACGTACATTATTTCTAATTATCGAGCTACATGCATCGGCAATTTCCGATAATTTAGTAAGGGCGCTGTACTGCGAGATTTTATTTACACTTGTTGAGTCATCTGACCTAACGGGAAAATAATAAAAAAGGTCCTTCCTGCAACCGGGGTTACAAAATATTCTTTGTTGGGATAATGAATAGACTTTCATTCAGCTCACTAGGCTGTTCAGAATAAATGTGTGAAAGCGATGACTTAATCATATTGTGCATACATTCTTTTTAGTGTTGCAACAAAACATGTGATGTGAGTACTACTGCACATCACATTTTTGTTCCAAAAACGCTTAGTGACAAAATTCATTTAGTTCAACTCGAATAGGACAAATCATATTACAACGATCTCTCCAACAGTTAGAAAAGTAACACTTTGTATAAGAAAGCCTTTTTCCTTTTAATTGCATATGAATAATAAATTAAATATAAAAGCATTTTATTTAGACTAATTACTTTCTAAAACCCTTAAGAACTCTCTAATATTTCCTAAATAAGATTATAAAACAGTGGAACCCTAAATGTATCGCGTTAGAGCAAATTGGAACTTGCAATGACAGGAGAGTATATTATATTATTTATTCAAAGCAATATTTGTACATCTTGAAAAGTTTTTGATTTTTAAAGTAAAGCATTTCCAGCACTAAATATATTCCAGTTTAGTAAATTTGAATTTTATTTTTGAATTAATGGATATTAATGGATATATTTTCTTAAATTTTGCCCTAAACTGCAAAAATCTTGTTTAGAAATGTTATTATCAATATATTTATGCATGTTTAAATATATTTATAATTTATAGATTCTTACTGTAACTTCTTACTTTATAGATTCTTACTTTAACTATTTAATTTGGTATAAAATTTGGTACAACAATACTACTTTTAATTCTTACATTACACTTTAGCTTGAAACTCTTTTATTCCTATTTAAATGATCACATAAAATATTGAATCCCCATAGAAAACATTTGCTAACGCGCCTGTTTCAATCCATCGTGAAATTCTGGATCGATAATATTCAATCTATCAAACGAGACCTAGTATAAACTATAAAATATCGTTAGACTTGCTGAAGAATATCTTTTCGTCTTACAAACGTGTAAAAGCAATTGTTGAAAAAGAAATCAATGCTCTGTATATTAACTTATAAATGCAAAAATATGTGGATAATGTCCGCAGAAAACACTGAATTATCCAGCTTTAAAAAGTAAACTTCGCGTCAAATGAAATGAAATTTGTAATGGATTATGTATTATTTTATCGGTCTTGAGTTGAATTATCACTTGATCAGAAGGTGATTCTAATCAATCTGGAGTGAGGTATTTTCTACATGATAAATGACGTGCATTTTCCTTATGAATCGTCATTCTTTATCTGATAAATATTTCAGAAAGTTTGGACAGAGAATTATCTCTTGAATCTTTAGCGAGAGTTAATCACATGGTTAAGTGTCCTTTAAAAGCTGGCGAAAATATTTACATGCTTATGAAATGGGCATATTTTTTTGCTACTCGAACGAACAGCATTTTCTAAAACGGAATGATGGTATGAATACATTTCTAAACATTTTAGTTAACAGTTCTAATCAGTAAAACTAAATATTGCGTTTTATTTAGAAATGAAATACATTTATTAGTCTATTTTCAATGTAATGGATTAGCTGTGAGCTTTTTAAAGTATGTTTAATTCCTCCTTTGTATGACCTGTAAATTATAAATAAAATATATACATATGACTAAGCCTTAGTTAAACTTACTATTGTGGTTAATACGATTTCTATTTAAAATTTATATCAGCATCATTTATACTCTTATTAAGAGTCAGCTTTAAGATAATATCACAGTTTAATAAATAACTTCGTTGTCCAATGTTAAGGATTTTTTTATGTCCATAATGATAAACGTTTCAGACATTTTAGTTTAGGAAAACACATTTATTTGTTCAATGTCAAAAGGTCATAATATTTTTTTTACTTTTTGTATATATGTATGTTATTTTTAAATAGTATACTGTTATATAGAGAGGTATAACAGTATATAACAATATATACTGTTATATTTTTATATGGAGAATGTAGCATTGAGTATTAGATAGCTGGAACTACAATGTACAGCGTACAGTGGATGGCGCAGATATAACAACTCTCCGATGTCTGATATTAATATTGTATTCACTTTTCTAGTTGAAAGGAAAAAGAAGTATTTCCTATATATATATATATATATATATATATATATATATATATATATATATATATATATATTCGGTTTCCCAAGAGATAAAATTTTCATCAATATATTAATTTCCAAAAGTGACGATTCGACAAATTTTCAATGTGATTTGTATTATAAATTATTTTAAAGTAATCAAAAGTATAGTACATACTTTCCTGTTTATAAAAATAATGTTGTGGAAATGATAAACTACTATGAGCTTACAAGCTGAAACAGAAAAATAAAAATTATGTATATATATACATAGATATAGATGAATACACATGCATGAATATACACGAACCCAGGATTTTGTCGTGAGAGTGGCTCATCAATATAAAGCTCATCATTTATTAATAAATTTCATAAATTTCAGTATATTGTACTAAACAATAAGAAATGAAAAATGTACCTGCAGTAAAAACTCCATTTTAATTAACTATTATATTAATCATTTTTGCATTGCACTTATTTTGTTCAAATGCACAACAGCACTACAACTGAAAAAGTAAAATAAATAAATATATAAATAAAATTTAATTGAAAAGTTATTTGCGCAAAGTAATTCTAAATAAAATTTATTTCTTTTTAATTTTTCCTAATTCATCGATTACATCATTTATGTTAACTTTAATATTGCCATTAATGTTTAACAAAGTTAAATAGACGTTCTTCGTCTTGTATCGGAAATAGGTTTCAACTTTTGCAGGGTTCAGCATTTCACTCGTGATCTAAGAGGAGGTTCAAGTGCGCCAGAGTTCCCCTTGTGTGTGCGCCTGCATAAATGTATGAGCGTGTTACACAGGAAACTCGAAATGTCTGAATAATAGTTAACCCATTTATTCCACAGCTTAAAACTTAAAAATTATGCTTTAAGAGGGAGAAACACTAGCACTGATTCTAGTCACATGTATTTCAGTAACACATTACTTACATAAAAAGCAATTAATATATTATTTAAAATAGAATCTTGGTCTCAGGTATATTTTTAGACATGTAGTAATTTCTGGACAAAAAGTCTAGCCCTCATTTGGTTTGTCGAGGTAAAACTCAACAAATTAAATCAGCCTTTTTAGGCCTTCATTAGCTTCACACCAAACTTTTCATAACCACACATAGTCGTGGACAGTAGTTCGCTAAAATATTATTTTATTCCCTAAACTTCGAATCCAAGATACTCTATTCGTATGTCTTTACACCACCCGATTTGTTGCCGTATACATGACGTAGAAAGGACAAGAAATGAAGTAGACTTTAAAATAATTGAATTTTTATGAGAGATTTTATTTTATTTTAGATTTGCACAAAATATTTGGCCAACACTTAATATTTATTAAAATTTAGGTATTCGTCTTAAAATTTCAACTTTATTTAGATTATTAAGCGTAGAAAGACAGATTTTTGAATGAAAAGTCTACGTGCAGGCATAAAAGTATTTACTGGAAATTAACTTATTCAATCTATTTACAAATACTGTTATATATGTTTAAAGACAGTTTTCCACACCAATAAGGAAAAATTAAAAGAAAAAAATTGAAAATAAGTTGAAAAAATTGAAACTTTTTAAAAATCTACAAAATATTTTTAAAAGCTGAACTTTTAAAAATAATAACTTATTCAAAAAATTTTTTTAAATGTGATTTGTTTAGTTATACTTCAGTACATTTATGTGTACAGAATTTCATAACTTTAAATTAAAAATTTTCAAAAATGTTTTTTAACGTTGACTGCCCTCTTAATATGAAACATAATTGATTAATTTTGTTTAATTGAGAAATTCTTGTAATACTTAAGTTTTGGAATGATATTGTACCAGCTTCAACTGTTTTTAAAGAGTGAAAATTTTCTTGGGCATTCATTTTCGTCTCCCTTACAAGACGCTAAAATTGTTTTTGATTAACTGCTGTAGCATAATAGTTTGTTTTCTGTCTTGATCATGAACTATAATCAGCACGTAACGCTGTAAAAGTAATAAAAGCTTCTGTTAGATCTTTTATTACTTTTATTCGATGGCTGAGATATCCATACTAAAAAGCTTTTCTTGACGTACTAAATAGCTGTTTGGAAAGTGATCAGATGGTAGAGAAAGGCGGGAAAGAATTTTAACGAGATAACTAGTACTTGCTCACACGACCATTAAACTTGATGACTCGTCTTTTTCAAACAATCGACTTCTTTCGATATTTCATTAAATATCAGCGGGATCGGTGTTACCTCTTCTTTTTTGAGTCAGATTCTTGAACGATGTTGCCAAGAAATAATAGTTTTCGATAACAATCTCTGGCGTGAGCTTTTAAACTTCGTAATTGCCCCGAAAGCTATAGTTCTCTGCTTCGTTTGTTTGAGAATTTAATTGATATCGTATGGTTAAATTTTCTTCGTGTACCTACTTTTCTCAACACTTCGAATTTTGTTTTGATTTCCCCTCCCCCCCCCCGAGATTTTACCTTTTTATTTTATTTTTCTGGGAGTTATAGACCTCCCTGACTGATGGTTAATTATAGCAGTTATATTTTCCATACATAAAAGCAATTTCATAAATTTTGTTTTAATTTTGAGTGGATTTTAATTGGAAATCTGCAGCTGATTAAACAGATTTTATTATTTAACATCCATTAATTATATACTGTGAAATCTTAATTTAGCTTCGCACATGCGTTATTAACTGATGAAATCTCACATCTTGTGCCATTACTGAGGGTTTCCTGCCACTAAGAAACGTTTATATATTGTGTGCCCGTCAGATTTTAAACGCAATAAGGTTAGTTATTTTTGAATGATGTGCATCGTTCTACATATTTTGAGTAATCGCATAATAAAAAGCAGGTAACGTAGAGTTGAAATTTGGTGGAAATTTTTCCAGGTGGTATATTAAAAAGAAATTGTGAGCAAAGGAGATTAGTAATTTTCGAGTAGTAATGAAATGCTTAATTAAGAGAATTATTCAACATCACCTCATAGTTCATTTTACTTCCTTTTACTTCCTCCAAAAGTTTTAAAATGAAAGAAATCAACAGATACCAGTGAAGTTAAAATCAATCTTGTAAACATGACAGTGTACAATTAGAGAAGGCTGAAACTTTTTTCAGGTCAACTCAGTGATTATTTAATTTATTGCATATATATATATATATATATATATATATATATATATATATATATATATATATATATATATATATATATATATGTACATAGTCATTTTAATTGTATATACAATTAAAACGAGTAATTTCATTACGAGTAGTAAAGAATGAAATGAAATATTCAACATCACCTCATGGTTCATTTTACCTCCTTTTCAATAAACGTCTTTACGATGTATTTAACATACATGTTGTGGTTTTACTGTTTAGGTTCAGACCAACTTTCTATCCAGCTTGAGAATAACGGAGTAGTTTATCATCTACATAAGTTTTATTTCCAGATTGTGTTAGTTTTACAAAATCTGTAGAAAAGAGAAAAATATCTTTTAAAAAGTTTTAAAATGAAAGAAATTAACAGGTACCCATGAAGTAAAAATCAATCTTGTAATAATGACAGTGTACAATGAGAGAAATATGAACTTTCAGGTCAACTCAGTGATTATTTAATTTATTGCATATATATGTATATAGTAATTTTAATTGTATATACAAAATATATAATATACTATATCCTCTCGCTCTAAGATAAGCGCTTAAGTTTTTATCCGTAAGTATAGTAATCTCCCCCACTTCCAAAGGCCTTTTTCCGGCAATGGCTCATTTTGGCCAGCGTTCTGATTTTTATAGAAAGGGTGGTATTTCGGATTACAGGGAATGATAACGTCAGCTCTATATCGGGTCGTAAAACTTTTCCAGTAAAAGGGTGAGAGTATAGAAAATAAACAAATCCTCTTAAAACCAAAACAGTTGGCAACGCACATGTTTGTGGGTAGCAGTATTTATTTTTATATCCTAGAAATGTGTGCGTATGTCAGAGTTTAAGAACACAAATTAGCGTTTTAGACTTTCAGTATTGTTTATATATGCTGATTTTTTTTAATATTTGGTTAAACGAAAATAAATTTCAAAACTAAAAAATTACGCAAAATGATAATTATTTTTTTTCTCATGAAAGTAATTATTTATACGTAATAAATTAAAGAGCTAATTTTTCAGCCTTTTACGTTTTGGTAATGCTATTCAAAAAGAAAAAAAATGGGTGCTTGATAGTTCTTTTCTAGGAACTCTTTGATCCCTTAATTAGAAATTTTCGTAGCACTTACGTTTGCTATTACTCCGACTGAATCACAGTGAAGTTAAATTAAAGATGAAAGGGTTTTTTTTAATGGATGTAAAATGTTGTTTATTTGAAGTCACACATTATAATAAACACGTAAGAAACGTTTACTGATCCTTTCTGCTTGTCATCAACTCATTAAATTTCTTTTTGAAAGTAATATAATAAATACTTTGTGGGTTTCACAGCGACAATATAAAAACTCTTCTGTTTCTCTCCACTTAAATATCTTTGACAGGCGTAAAATGTTTGGTGCACAGTAGTTTATCAACAACTGCAATTTGCAAAATGTTACGCATCAGAAATTCAGAGAAGCATCTGAGATATTTTCGTGGTTCTTCCTTTTGAGAAGAACCAATACAGGAGTAAACGTTGAGGATTCTGACGTCATGTCTCGTTGCAAAGATAGAGAGAAGGAAAATGCTCCACGGGCTCCATTTTCTTATCGCAACTTGGTCTTAACCGAAGTTGAGTGAGCTCTTGTAGAACAAACGGCGCCTTGACTAGTGAAAGAGCAGTAGAAAGGATTTTGACTTTCTTATCAAAATCTCCATAGTTAGGGAATATAAATAAAAAAAGAATCCAATAACTGATAGGTCTGATGTTCCAGCCTTGTTAAAGAGATGATAGCATGTGGAAGGATGTATTTGGTAAATTTGTCTTGATTGATATCTATCCGTTATATGATTTAAAAAAAATCCTTTCAAAAATCATTTTTTGCGGTTTTTCTAAGTTTATTTTTATCTGTAACATCCAATAATTAATTTTTCAACTTACTTTAACAGTCTATCTTCGCTGTTAGAAATTTAAATCAACTGTATAACATCTATTGTATTTCAGAATCTCTTATAGAATAACATTTTACTTTAAATATAATTTTCAACATAAAAGGAACAGCTTCGGCAATATATTTCTTGCAAAATAAACTACAATGTACTGTTCAATATTTACCATGCATATTACATTTTGTTATATGATGACAGATATCTCCATGTATGGATTTACATTTTAAAAAAATGTATATTCTAAATTTAAATGATACTAAAAAAATTAGGAGAGGAAAGTTTTGAAATTTGTTTGCACTCATTTAGAATTTCCATCCCTCTCTAAACCCAAATATTTATTTCAATTTAATATAACTTGTATGTTTTCAGAAAAACAACACATGTATTTTAAGCTATATATGAATAAATGGAAAAAAATACCTGTATGATTTTCAATTTCAGAGCTTCCCTTAAATACATCCGTATCGTTTACATGCACACCTATCAACATTATTACCGTTAACCTTCCAGACGAAATAATAGCATTGTGTGTGAAGGTTTAAAATATTTGACTCGTTGCGACATCGAACGAGTCTAGTAATGTTGTTTCTTATCTTTTTCGAAGAGTAGGAACTATCTTCTTAAGTGTATTAGAAGCGCACTAATTTGATATCCCACCATGTATATCGACTTTCCTACTTGTGACCTCTCAAGAGACTCTGAAGCCTTGTTAAAGAGATTGAACTTTGATGTGTGTCTTCTCTTTCTTTTCTAGCAGAGGCGGAAGGATGTGGATTTTGCTCTTGCAAAAAGTTAAGCCAATAAAAATATTCTTGCAGCATAGAAGCGTAACGTTCTTAACTCCGCCTTCTGAACATCTGTCGGGATATGATTGGGTTCTGACTTATAATATTTTAGAAAATAGCGACCAATGACCGAATCGGATGCTTTGTCTAAAAAAAAAAAAAAATGTTTATTTTAGAAACACTAAGGAGGCTGTTTAGCTTAAGATAAAATCATAAAATGGCTAATTTAAGCTTGTATTCTGTTCGCAGTCGTATTTACTGGCACCACCAAAACCAGATGTAGCTCCTGCATAGGGAAACAGCTAATTGTATATATAAGTCACAATAAAATGAATTAGTTCTGTTCCTCATTTACCACATTTCAAAACTCTGATGTATTTATTATTTGTAAATGTATGAGTATATGAAAGCATAAATAAGTTATAACTTAAATTTAAATTTCATAACACTTTGTTGATTGGCATTCGAATGTGATTGTTTGGATTTAGACAATATGGGAAGTGGGAAAATACAATGGGTGTGATATCCATTGTGTTAAGTTTATTTTTAACAATTTCTTGTGAACTTACACAATAAATAAGATTCCATTTTTGCTTTAAATAATTTTTAATACATTAAGTATGCAACTTGTATCAGGACAGTATCGCTGAAAAACTACCTATAAAATAGCCATTGTGGCTAAGCTATATTTGTGAGGGTGGGGTTCAATGAAAACATCTTTTCAGTGCAAAATATAGTTTAATTACATAAAATCTTAGATTGCACACAAAACAATTAAAGGAATAAAATAAAAGTTAAACAGACAAAATATACATAATTAAAATAGTTAACACAATTAGAACCAGGGGAGGTCAAAGTGTTGCAGCGCCTCTGAAGTACGTAAGGCCAACTGACTTTTTTGGGGGAAGTCTTCTTTTACGTGTGTGTTTGTTTTTGTACAGGTGGCAGCACGGTGGTGTGGTGGAGTACATTTGTTACATCATCTGTTAAATCAGGCGAAATTCTCTCTGGAAATTTTCTAATGAATTTTATCATCTTATCTCAATTCCTTTTGATTTTGTTTTAGGGTAATAAAATTTGGTTTAAGTTATTTACTGGGTATGAAATGCATCTGGAAATACTTCAGCTATATATATAATCTAATGCCGTATAACAAAAAAATCAAACACTTAATGGAAAACTTAAAAATAATAGCAATGAGTTTGGATCTAATTTTTTCTTTTGGTTTCTGTTCATAAGAGCAATGCAGCTTAAGCTAAAATTTGATTTTAATTGTTAATTTAATGCTTCAGGTTAAAACGCAAATCCACAAAAATGAAGAAGTTTTTATTGTCAGAAATCCTAACTGCACGACTATCTGATTAAACTTTCCTTTTATATTCAGATCTTTCCTTTTGCATCTGTGTTACCGAACATTGCTACCGAAGGTTGTAAGTAAATCAAACACTTGCTCATTTTAAGGTGAAAGGGTTATTCATTATCTCATTCATGAATAAAACTAAATGCTATTCCATAATTCCGGTTCCCTGGACAATGAGAAAGGTAGTCCGCCGAATACAAATCAAAAGAAAGGTTAAAGAAGAAATTACACTTCAGTTTCTATTTATTTTAATTCCATGCATGTTTTAATGCTTTATTTCAAATGCATAAAAAATAGTTGGAACTTATGTTACGCTTGTTAATAAGAAATTGGATGCCAAATTAAAGTTCCTACCTGAATTAAAATCATGCTTATTAGCGATGCGGTGATACAGCAGATGAGGTGAGAGGAAGGAGTGTTGTAATATTGATATATTTGTCTCGAAGAAAGTGTTGGCGTCTGTGTTTGCGCATGAGAGTGTAGTTAATGCGCACCTTCATGGCATAACTGAATTCAACAATCCGTGTATTTTCTGCGAGTTATGACGAAGCACGAAGGAGGTAAGATTTAATGGCGCCGTACCGTCCCTGGTGGTCTCTCCATAAAGCCATTAAATGTTAGAGCTGAAATCGTAAACATGCTCATTATTATTCGACGTGAGACGTGTTGAGTATTTTAAGGCCCGGTCACGTGACCAACGCCTAGTCTATTTCTTGGACTACTGAAGAAAAGAGCCTGAGGGCTGGCCGCAGGAAATTGAGGTAACGCAAGATGAGGATGTTAAATATGCTTGTTGATAAACAAAGAACGTCTTTCTATTTCTTCAAGCCACTGTTGCGATGTGCTGGCGGTAGCTGTTTTCGACTCCCTTTAGACATATCAATTTCCTTTTTTCGCATTTCATAGAGAGAAAGGAGAGATCATTAGAAAATTATATCGTTGGAAACACTATAACTAGACATAGTTTTTTTTTCAAAGAAATGTCTCTATTATATGTACGTTTGTAAGCATGCACACACGCACAAAAAGATCGATAGGTAAACAGATAGTTTCACTGTCATCGAATACTGGAATATTTTAATCTTTACTCATCCTATTACAAAAATAAATAGTTTGTGAACGAGGGAGAATTTACGTTGGCGTATATTCTTTACAAACATATGTACTTCAGTTCAAAGGAAAAAAATGAAATAATTTGATTATTCTTTGCAATTGATAAGATCGTACGTGTATAATATTTGACGTAAGGTAATTAATTTTTATGTTTTCAGGGTGTCTTACTGTATGTAAATGACCAAATATTCTGTTCGAAATAATATCTATAGCTAGTTACTCCGCGGAACATATTTTTGTCCTAGTTACACCTTTAAAATAAAATTTTTATAATAATTTCCATATCTGAAACAAATTACTTATCATAGTTTGACGGATTTAGTACTATTTTTCAAGTTTTACAGCTGCAGAGTGAGTCCTTGCTGTTATTTTCCAGTGAATCTGAAATTCCAGTGAAATCCCATATAAAGCTGACAAAGCTCGTGAATGCTTTGAAACTGTTTCCTGTTGTGGTCACCCTTTATATTTTTCCATTAGTGCATCACTCACGTTTTTTTCAATGCATTTGTATTTTTTCATCAAGACTTTTATTATTTATATTTATACATTATGCAGTGATATTTATTAAGTATAAAGTTCAAAAGTTAATTTAAAATTTATTTTTCATATACTTTTATTTCTTAAAGCATTAACGTTTTGATTACCTTAGATAGCTCCCGAATAAAAATATATTTATAAAGGAATATAACAACTTTGAAATTAACACTTCTCTAATCAAAGTAATTTCACAGAACAAGTTAAAGGATAAACCGCTTTTAAAAATACCAACATGTAAATTTTTAAAATATGCAATAATGTTTATTAATTATCCCATTTTAAAAATTAATTTAAAATTTATATTTAATTTTCTTATCCTTACTTGCTTAAAATATTTCACAGAAAAGTTTTGATTTTTCTAGATAGCTCCTCGTTACATGTATTTGTATAAATTGACACAAATTGAAAAGTGCTACCTGCATGACATAAAGTAGTCCCACTGAATAGAACTTAACAATAAATCGATCTTAAAAATACAGGTATTATTTTAAAAAATACTTTTAATAAATTAATAAATTAATTTAATGAATTAATAATTGTGTTACTTTAGTGACTTTTAAAGGGTTAGATGCATGGCTATATAATTCTTTCAATTTTCTAATATTTTTACCGAACAATTGTATTTTCATGCTCTGCAATTGTGCTTTTACTCAGAGACCGCAGTTTATGAATAGTCATAAATATCTGCTAAAACAAAATTTTTGGCAAAGTGAATTAAAATACAAAGTGAACAAAAATATTTACTCAAACAACACTTATAAATTGTTAAACTATTTATTTATTATACGTTTAAGAACACTTATTGTTCTTCAAAATGTAATTAAAATTTTAAAAAATATTATGTTTACGCTGTACAAAAGGATGAGTTTGTCAGTTAACTCCGCCCCTCTTAATCCCTCCTACAGTATCCTCTAATGGAAACGGCTGTAAGGATTATAAAGAAAAATTTTAATACATTTTGCATTTACAAGGTTCATAGGTAATATTTATAAACTAATTTCATTAAATTCCAAAGAGTTTATGTAGGTGACTTTTAAAGGGTTAGATGCATGGCTATATAATTTTCTTTAAATTTTCTAATATTGTTACCGAGCAATTGTATTTTCATGCTCTGCAATTGTGCTTTTACTCAGAGACCGCAATTTATTAACCCTCTGACTGCTCAATTTATAAACCAAAATCTCTTTAAAAATTGCGTATTTTTTTGTTGCATAGTTAAAATATATATATAAATTGGAGAATTGAAACGCTAATTTTTCTTCTAGAAAATATTTTTTATATTGACTTCTATCATGAGAACAAAGCTTTCAGAAAAACTAATTTTAGATATTATCACATAAAAAATTTATTTTTTAATAAATTTGAATTGAAATACTCTTAATTTTTATTTATAACGTATTATCTATAATTCTATTATCTAATATAACTATTATTTCTTTATTTCTATTATTTCTTTATCTAATAGTTCTAGTCATATAATTCTATTTATTACTTTATTAAATGTCTAATACTGTATATAATTAATTCCACTGGTTAAACGGTGAAAAGAAGGAATGTGCTTCTTAATAAAGGACGAAAAACACAAGCCCGTGGAAATCCGCGGGATAAGCAGTCAGAGGGTTAATAGTCATAAATATCTGTTAAAACAAAATTTTTGGCAAAGTGAATTTAAAGAATAAGTATCAAAGAAACCCATTTCGAAAAACGGTGTACCATCTGAAAGAACAAACTTCCCATTACTATTCAGGAAAGTGCAAAAGCACTATTTAAGCCGGGATAAAGTTTAATTCTTCTTCCCACGTTAAGATCTTTACTAAGAAAGAAGTGTGACCGTTTGAAACCTTCTCCTCTTTCGTCGTTTCGCTTTCCCAAGGGTGGCATACCACAATGGTTCGACGGTCGGAGTCTGAAATATGGGGCCTCAGGCGGTGCTATACATTTGACTGGAAGAGAGAAAAGTAATTTTTCCCACTGTTACTTTCTTTTTATCATCAATTTTAGAGGCAATAAATGCCGATTTTCATTAAAAATAGGCGACCAGATTCAAAATGTGTTGGCTTCTTTGCGAAACTGTATAATGCATCACTGAAAAGAATGATGAAGATAGAAATGGAGGAGTTTTTATGCAATAAAATTCCTTCATTCATTCATGCTTCTGGTGTGTTTCTTGTTTTTTGATTCCACATAAATCTTTTTATTACTTTCTGACATTTAGTCTGTAATTAAAAACATGCCATTTAAAATTTCTCCTGGAATTACTAATTATGTTAAACTAGATTAGTTTTATTTTCCCGTATTATTTTTCAACAAAATTTTTAATTTTGTTACTGATCTATTAATTTTATAATGTTAACTACTTGCTCTAACTGATTCTGAATTAACAATACTAATGAAGAATAAGTATGATTTTATTTGTAGTAAGTTTATTTGTAGTCGTAAGTGTCAATATTAAGAATAAAAAAATTCAGGACGTGGAATTTTAAAGTGAGAAATAAACTCTTTGAGTTTTCTCCATCTGTAAATGTTATGTCTGGTTTGACGGTCGGAGTCTGAAATATGAGACCTCAGGCGGTGCTATATATTTGACTGGAGGAGAGAAAAGTAATTTTTCCAAATGTTACTTCCTTAGATATCATCCATTTTAGAAGCAATAAATGCCGATTTTCATTAAAAATAGGCAGCCAAATTCAAAATGTGTTTGCTTTCTCACGAAACGTGATAATGCATTGCCGTATAGAGTGAATATAGCAATGGGGGAGCTTTTATGTGATAACATTCATTCATGCTTCTGGTTTGTTTCTTCAGCTTCTTTTTTGATTCCATACTTTTCTCCCTTTTTGACATTCACTTTGTAATTAAAAGTATTGTGGGAAATTGATTCATTTTTTTTTTAATTTTTTATTTATTTATTTTTTAGAAAAATTTTCTAAATAGAAATAAAGCACGAGGAAGATATTAAACCTAGCTTTTCATTGCTTGATGAAATTCTTATGTAGGCTATTTTTTAAAACTGAAATAAAATGCCGATTACGTTATGCTATTAACTGTTTATCATTATATAAATTTTCAATGTAAATTAGGGTAACATATATTTATGAAACTTTTACTATTCATAGTTTGTGACCGTCTAATATATTAAAATATTAATATATTAGACAATTATTAATATAGTAGACGACTGATATTACAAAGGGTTAAAATATCCTTTAAAATGCAAAATGAATTAATACACCGGTAGGATTGAATTTATCAGAATATATAATGAACTATCATATAGGTCACAGCTGTAATAAGTAAGAATTTGCTAGATATTTATAATTGATTTAGCTTACATCTTTTTGATAATAATTAAAAATCAGTTATTTAATAACGTTAACACTTTGTGGTCTGCTATAGTAGCCTTCGAATGTGTGCTGCTTTTTAATAATTTTTACTTCTTTCTCAAAGCTTATTAAGTGAACAATTGGATTTGGTTTGTTTATATTCAAACATAACATTCTTTCAGTTAATTCATTATGTTCTTTAAAAACAGGAAACAATCAAGCCTAGCCCTGAACTGGATTATATTATTTCAACAGTTTGATTAAAGGCGATTACAGTTGTTTTTCATAGAGTAAAAAAAGGCTATTAAGTTTTGAAATCCTTCATCAAATTTACTCTCAAAATTTAAATGCGAAGTAACTTTGTATCAGCAACCACAAAATCATTTAATTCCAGGACTGTTGTATCTATTACTTTTCCATTTATTGCTCTTACTCAATTAAACTATATATATTAAACTGTACGTATGGCACTGTATACTGAAAACTGCAAATTTTTATAAATTTTTATTGGTTAAATATTTTTAATTAAACTAATATTATTCATTAAAAAGAATAATCCAGTGACTTAAATGTAAAGGTTGTCATAATTCGAGAGTCAATTAATTTAAAATTTATAGGCATATGATTACATGTTTATTAATATTTATAATATAGAAACTAGTTAATACATGTAATTCATAGCTAGAAATTAGCGCATGAATATGTAAAATACAACAGAAATTGATTTGCATGATTTTATTTAAACAGGCATTACTAAATATTATATCAAATAAAAATCAATTTTAATTTGCCACTCAATTAAATTACCCCTGTTTCAACATTATTTTATTGTCAATACGGCCTTGTAATATTTATGGTTTACTAAAAGCTAAAAAAATTCATTTTGCTAGTAAATTTAAAAAAAAAATCAAAGTAAATTTAGAAGTAGCTCTCAGAAACCTGTTTATATTAGTTATGGTAATAAATAAAAGCAAAACCCCCATTCATAAATATAGAAAATAAGAAAAAGTGAAAGCAACCAGCTGATTTCTATCCTTAAATGGAACTACTTCTTCAGTGAAATTCGTTGATTGATAGCTCTGCTATCTACTTATATACTACTGCAAGAGTGCTTATACGACTCGGGTTTACTAATAAAATGTAACTTCAAAGAGCTACAAAATTTCATGTTAACACAAGGATTCGAACCGACTGCTTCCGGTACCGAAATGTACTGGAATCATTCGGAGTTAGTCTACCTGTTTGGCTATTGTTCGATTCATTATGTGCTGATCTGCATTGGATCTGAAGTGCAAATTTTGGCTACTAAACGGTTATGTGAGTAATTATGTGGTACCAAACGGTTATGTGAGTTTATGAAATTATTTGCTTTAGATTTGTTTTTAATTATTATATTTTCGCATAAAGCCTTATAATTCAATAAATATATTAGAGCAGGATTTTAATGTATAAATATATTAGGTCTAGATCCTAATATATTATGCAGGCTTTAGATGAAATATTTTTCCAATTAAAAAATGAAAAATGAAATATCTTACACCACTATTATTTTTTTCGGGCAATTCATTTCAGTCGAATACATATGAATGTAGTCAGTACTTTAAAAATAGTAATAATATTTATTATCTGGAGGCTAATGACGTTGCGACTTAATCTCCGTCGAAACCATCAATAGAAGACCATTCCCTCCGTGACGTACTGCTCGTAATTCCCTTAATGTCCATCTTACTGAATATTAAGTATAGGGTATATTTTGTATTAATTACATAACATTTATAGGTAGAATCATTCTTGGAAAGAGAAGTGTCAAATGATGCTGACGGTGTGATCAATTCCTCTCTGTTAAAAATTAGGAGTGAATAGAAACACCGTTTACTGGAGAAATGGCGTGGGGTTGGAAGTACAAGACTAAAGATTCATTAGATTGAGGACTGAATCTATTTCTTGCGAAAAGATAATTTGATGAACATAAAAATAATGATAACACCTTATCATTATTTCTTGTTTAATTTCCTAAAAAAAATATTACATTCTTAATAAGTGCCTTGGGAAGTTTTGTATTCCAATGAATGGTTGTCGTTGATCATTAATGGTGCTCTGTAATTCACGTTTCTCTAATCGTATTTAAAGCATTAAATGATTTTTGTCTTCTCATTTCTTTAATTAATGGAAAAAAATTAAGATATACAGATCACAATTGTAGTTACTCAGAAACTTAATTATTTGCAATTTTAATAGCAAACCATTACGGATTTAAAAAAAAAAATAAAAGATGTAATATTACTCTCCTGTGTTTTGTGCTTTGATAGAAGTTAAGTAGCCTAAGTAATCGGAAAATGTTAGACACTAAGACCTCACATACACTTTACTGTAGAGTTCACGTGACATTCTTTAAATATGAAGTTCTCAAACTGGGTGCAACGGCAATAATTCACCCCTTAATGCACAGATATTTTTTTTTTTTTGAAAAAGGCCGGCCAAAAAAAGAAACAATTTTTTTAATGTAAAAAACACAATTTAGAATGTTGTTTTTCCAAGAAAGTTACAAAAACACAAAAATAATCAAAATTTTTATTGCAATTTTGAATTTTGATAACATTGCAGAAAATAGTCGAATATTGTAATATTACACGCACATCGACTTTTTTTTATCTTTCTTTTCGAATTCCCATTTCAGAATAAACATTATTATCAGTAAAAATACTTATTTATACTTTTAAAACATAAATAATAACAATACTAGTATTTATAAAATTAATCAAAATTTTCTTTTGTGTGATATATTTCGAAACAAGGTGCAGCACATAGCCCAACATTGCAACTATTACACATGTAAGGACTCTCTTTTCTTTTCCTTTTTCCTTTGATATCTCTTTTAGCACAACACACAACGCAATATCTACAACAGTACAACGCCGCTCGAATTATCTCGAGTGTGCACAGTTTGGCCAGTTTAGAACGCTCGAGTTAACTCAAGC
Source organism: Pardosa pseudoannulata (assembly GCA_032207245.1). NCBI lineage: Eukaryota > Metazoa > Arthropoda > Arachnida > Araneae > Lycosidae > Pardosa > Pardosa pseudoannulata. Next base: position 144,242,405 of record CM063502.1, read on the forward strand.
ATGCAAGTTAAGGGGTTAAGAGAAATTCGTCTAAAACTTGTGAAATCATTGCAGACGAAATAAAGATACTTAAAAATTAAGTTGGCTTTTTTTTGTCACCGTATCACGTTCTAAAAATTGTCTTTGCATTTGTCCCAAGGTGCGAAAGACCCTCTACATTTGCGGTTTTCAAACTGGTAAGATGAAAAAAGTTAGAGAGCTACTGTCTTAAAATATTCAGATAAGATTTTTTTTTTTTTAAATTCTCAGTTGGTGGTTAAAAATGAAGAAATACGCGGCATTTACTACACGCTTTGACCTTTTGCCACATTCACTTCTTTTAGAAATGTGTTGAAGCTAAATTAATACATTTCCTTCACAGAAAATGAATTTGAATCCCAATTTCTTATTTTAAAAATTACGAAATCCGTTACGAAAAAATATCATTAAATGGTATTTTTCAATACATGAATGATTTACGAAGGTCGAATCTTAAGAATGAGCAAATGTAATGAAAAATAAAAATTAAAGTTATATTAGCAATATGTAAGAAGAATAGTGATTTAAGATTTAAAGACATACTTTGGACATTTATGTGGAAAATATGGAACAATTTATGTGGCATATTTGCTATCAACAGTCTTTTTGGCTCAGCATAGTCGAAAGTTTACTAAAAACAATATAAATTTATTTTTCGTCTGAGTTTTTCTTATTTAAGTCAATCTTGTTATGTCCCACGTATTTAAATTTCCCATACTAAAAGAATTTATTTGATCATTTGGACAAAGTATTTTATGAACACGAGACTTACTGAATAGCAATTCAGGATAAATGTTCTATCGTAAAAAGAAAAAACAATATTTGATCAACCATTACCGTTTACACATTCCATTGACAATTAATTCCTTAATAATTTTCTTTCTTTTTAACTGGTAAGAAAAAGAAAAACTTCGCTTTTACTGTCTTAAATCATTTCATCTCTACATGTACAATCAATCGCTTTCTTTTTATTTTTCTACGATAGAGAATATCATTAAAAAAAAAAAGTAACAATTGTAAGAATGGGTTCTAAACTTACGGAACTCATGGTGGTTTTAGAAGTGGATCTTGTACTGCGCCATCTATCGGTCAGCGGTTAAACTCATGCTTCATGAGATTTCTTATGGAGGTCGGCTATAATGATTAATTGTATTTGAAGCCATACATTTTCCTGATAGCCTATTCATGCATTTTTTTTTCTAGATAAGCTTAGAGTGGCCAAATTTTTCAAGGTTTGGGGGGGGGGCATAGTACTGGCGATCTAAGCTATTATCACCTGTCCCAACTTCAGAAGTAAATTCTAATTACACTTTATTTTATAAATATACATTTTTTCTTTACTTTTTTAAATTCATTTTGTTTCTGATATCCACGAATCAAGCAGTTTGATCTGTACATTTTTAGACAGAAAAATGAAAAACTTTGTGCAAGAATTTCATATATATAATTAATGTTTTGTACATTACTTCAAATTTTATGCAAACTAAATTTTGATTTTTTTTTTTTTTTTGTGTGTGGGAGGTAAGGCATATTTGATACAATAGTTGAAAAATAGGATGTAATAAATATTTTAATGATAAAATGCTCTAGGTTTAAATCAAATATTGGAAAATCTTGACGTATTGGCTATTTAACAGTTGAATGATTATTGTTTATCTATATGCATGTTCTGAAATTTTGACACTAGTCATGCAATTTCCTTCAAATAACATCTCTTTACTTCTTTACTATTTTTAACATTAACTTCAAATGCTAATATTTACCCTATATGTATGTATGAATCTATTTTAAATAGATGTTTGACGTAAATCCTGCATTTGAAGTACAATCAAAATGACATTGACAAACTGCCTTGGCTAAAAAAAAAAAAATATTTCATCAAACCTTGGATTTGAATTTTTTAGGAAAATGAAATAAAACATAAACCAGATGTTTTTCCTAACTTATTTGCGAAAGACTAAGATTATTTGTTTGGATCTAGAATGAAACTTCATTGTGTTGATCTTAATTTATTTGATTTTTTTCTTTTTATTTTGTAACAAAATAGAGGAAATAATATAATTGCGAAAACTTTCATTATTTAGATTTCAGTTGAAATATCTATTTTGTGATTGTCATACCCATTCCATGCCTGTATTCATTTTGACAAGTGTAAATTTTATGTATATACAAGGAAAATTCGAAATTTTTCATTATCCATGAATGCAATTTGAAATGTTTCGTCATGACGACTGTATGTACACGTGCCTCACATAACTCAAAAAGACTAAGGTAAAGAATGTGGAAATTTTCTATTTAAGACTGTTGTGTCATCTAACTGTGTGCCTCAGTTACACCAGTGTTTCGAGTTTTGTGAGACACATATGTACATCATGACGTCTGTATGTACATAAATGTCTCTCATTACTTAAAAACGATTAGACATTGAGAGTTGAAATTTTCTTTTTTTTGGAGGGGGGAGGGAGGATGTTACTGAAAACTAGTATTTTAGCAGCTGTATAACTGTCTACTTTATTAACACTAGCCGGAAGCTTGCTATTTGGTATTGCCAAGAATGCCGACTACATATATATATATATATATATATATATATATATATATATATATATATATATATATATATATATATATATATATATATATATATATATATATATCAGTGGCGTGCGGTCCATATGTGCAGGGTGTGCACTGCACACCCTGGAAAAAATTATGAGGGACAATAATTTTCTGTACCTATGTCTATCTATCTTTATATGGTATATAATAAATATTATTTATAATATATTCAAATATTATGTTGATTTGCTTGCTTGTATTCCCTCAGTGCGTTCGGTACTAGGTACTGCACCACGTAGCGCGTTCAAAAGCAAACAAACATAAGAAGTTTTGATGTGTACGCACTTCGCACTAAATTGAAAATCCCGCTTTATATATATGGGCTACTGGAGAAGAACAGCATACTGTGGCACTGAGACAAGTGCAGCTTTTTTTCCTGCACTTGGCATTCAAAATCATCCTAATGTACGGTTTATTAAGCGTTGTATTAGAGCGGGGACTTACATGCTGAAGCGATTTTGGTTTTCTAACTGATTAACTGGCCATACGATTTTGCAGACGGTTAATGTTTAAATTTATATATTGTAAGATTTTATTTTCATGGAAATATAAAAGAAGTATTTCATCAATATAAAGTGAAATGTTTTAGTGTAGTAAATTAATTTCGGTGATATATTCTATTTATTGAAATAATTAGCTGAAAACAATGTTGTTTTGTTTTAAAGAAACGAATTTTATCAGACCAGTCCAAATTTTACCAATCATTGTGTCTTACAGACAATATATAAGTTATATATGTAACACCATATCTCTGGATTTGTTTTTAAAAAATGTGAAGAGGTTTTTCGCAGAATATATGATTTCCAAATATTAAAAACAATAAATAAATATAATTTAATCCACTGATGGAACAAGAAATAGTTCGCTCTATTGTGCCAGCGTGCAGTGAAATACTCTGCATGTGGAATAGATGTTCGGTTTGTCGGCACAAATGATCATTGGAATGAGGCACCGCAGCCACGGGCGCCATGTGGTACTACGTTTGCTGAATATATAAGTTTTTCGTGGAAGCCAGAAGCGTTGCTTTTTAGACTCCGATATGACATCATACAACAAAAGACATGATTTTTGCTTCAGTGCTAGTAGAATTCTCATAAGTTTAGCTCTTTTTATAGTTATAACTCGACTACTCGTAGATAAAAATATTTTATTTATTGTAATCTTTAAATTTATATTCATAATAAATAACCTGCTTCAGAATGGAGAACTCAGATGACTCAATAATTAAAGATTTATTGGAAAATCCATGTTCTCTGCACACCCAGCATGAAAACCTACCGCACGCCACTGATATATATATATATATATATATATATATATATATATATATGTGTGTGTGTGTGTGTGTGTGTGTGTATAACATACTTTCTACTTATTGTATTGTTATACCCAAAACATTAGCATCTAACCGTGCACTTCACTTTTTGATTACAAACTTCTCTGTATAACTTTCTGTATAATGGAACAAAACTGAATATATATATATATATATATATATATATATATATATATATATATATATATATATATATATATATTTAACTGTAGAATGTTGCGATGTTGCATTTGGTTTAAACATTTAGTTATTCACCTTCATTCTTTATTGCATTCTTTACTTAATATAAATAAATATCTCAATATAGCAATATTAAAAGTTACCGATTGACTCCACATGGCAGTGTTTGAGTCTACTAATTGTTAATCCTCTATACATATTTTTTGGAGGGGGGGGATGTTACTGAAAAACTAGTATTTTAGCAGTTGTATAATTGTCTACTTTATTAACACTAGCCAGAATCTTGCTATTTGGTATTTTGCAAGAATGCCAACGATATATATATGTGTGTGTGTGTGTGTGTGTGTGTGTGTATAACATTCTTTCTACATATTCTATTGTTATACCCAAAACATTAAAAACTATATATATATATACATACAGAGAGAGAGAACTATTACTGGATTTCATAAAAGAATATGGTTTGGACTCGAAATGACTCCAATGGGTGTTCCAGTGTTGAAGAATGGGAGGATCGTATCTCACAATCAAATAAGTATAAATGAAGTACAACAAAAAAGGGCTATAATTTAATAGGCGTATTAGGAAGTCATTTGGTGTCTACATCAGATTTATTCAACTTATTTTCCTCATTTTTTTTTCAAAGCTTTTAATATTTAGCTTGAGAAAATTGTCTATGATTTATTTTTCTATACATTTTTTGATCAAACTTAGAAATGCCACCCAAAAAACAACCATATATGTGATCCGAATCGAGGCTACTATTCTTCGTATTAGTATTAATGCACGGCAATTCCTTAAAGTTTCTGCTTTAGTATATATGAGTCTACATAATAATAAAGTTTAATTATTTTACAGGCTGCGCACTCGTTAAGACTCCTTTCTAGAGAAATAAATTGATGTGTGACTTAAGTATGTTCGCCCCGAAATTTACATATAATCTATACATTCCGAAGGATCATTATCGGAATTCTAAATATCATTATTCTATACCCATTACCATAGCAAATGATGAGTGAATGCTCATTTATTGCAAGAGGCATTCCTCTCTCCATTAATGATTACGTTTGAATAATATATATTTAAACTAATAAGAGTTTAATTCTCAACGTACTCTTTCGCTGTTAAGTCAGCTAAAACAAATATACATTTATTTTACCCTAGGTAGTATCGCAAATCCTTTCGAATATCAGATCATCCGTCATTTTAAAGCATTCAGTAATTAAAGAGCACTTTACCTCGCAACACTTCCTGACATTTCCATCTTTGTTAAAATATGAAATATTCCGCTGAATACATTGATGAGATTGATAGAGCCAAGGAATTGGAGTGGTTGGGGAGGACACGCGTCTTTACAAATGAGAAAGCGTGAGAACGGAGCACTTACGCTGTTTAAATCTATGTATCATTGCAATGACGTTAAATACCTGCTCTAGATTGCTGGAAATGTTTTATAAGCTGGTATATATCGACATTTTAAAGGCATTTAATATCATAGGAGATAACTTGTCGATGATATATCCTCAAAATGTAGTAAAAATTCATACAACTGAATTAATAGTATGACACAATTTAAAAACCACATTGCAAGTTGCATGTTTATTCGATATTTATATTAGAAGATATTGTATTTTATGGTTTATTAGAACAAAATAATAGAAGGTGGTTGAATAGGGCAAATGAGCCTTTACAAACGAGAAAGAGTTTCAAAGGAACATTTACGCTGTTTAAATCTACGTATTATTGCAGTGACGTTAAATATCTGCTCTAGATTGCTGGCAATGTTTTATAAGCTGGTATACATCAATATTTTAAAGGCATTTAATATCATAGGAGATAATTTGCCGATTATATATCCTCAAAATGTAGTAAAACTACATACAACTGAATTAATAGTACAACACAATTTAAAAACACATTGCAAGCTGCATGTTTCTTCGATATTTATATATTGTTTTTTATGGCTTATTAGAACAAAATAATAGAAGGTGGTTGGATAGGGCAAATGAGCCTTTACAAAACGAGAAAGAGTTTCAAAGGAACATTTACGCTGTTTAAATATACGTATTATTGCAATGACGTTAAATATCTGCTCTAGATTGCTGGCAATGTTTTATAAGCTGGTATACATCAATATTTTAAAGGCATTTAATATCATAGGAGATAATTTGCCGATTATATATCCTCAAAATGTAGTAAAACTACATACAACTGAATTAATAGTACAACACAATTTAAAAACACATTGCAAGCTGCATGTTTCTTCGATATTTATATATTGTTTTTTATGGCTTATTAGAACAAAATTATACAAGGTGGTTGGATAGGGCAAATGAACCTTTACAAATTAGAAAGAGTTTCAAAGCAACATTCACGCTGTTTAAATATATATATCATTGCAATGACGTTAAATACCTGGTCTACTTGTTAAATAAGTTCACATATTGTTATCCGTTCACTGTTGTTTTCAATGTTTTGAAGGCATTGAATTCCTTGGGAGACAGCGATTCGCCTATTATATATATATATATATATATATATATATATTAAACAGCAAAACTAAACACTATTGAAAGAGGTCAAAGGACAGAATTCTCGAAACGCTTCCTATCCCTGACCACTTGACTTTATTTTAAAACTCACTTCGAATTTTAAAAATCTTATGTAAAACTGCATGTGTCTACGATTATTATGTGTATGCTGATATCGCCATCTATGAGGAAAGCTATTATAATTCAAAAGTTGTATTTTTTAAAAATTGTGTTGAAGTTAGAAAATAAAAAAGTGCTAGTTGAAACTTTCATTCATGTACTATAAATGTAGTAAGGTAAAATATTCTTATAATTAGCAAAAATTCAGTAAATTTTCAATTAACTGTTAGCTTAATAATTGAAATGCATTTATTTTTCAAAACTAGGGACATATTTTGAAATGCAACTGTTTCATTTCAATACAGCTATATAAAATTATATCGACGATGCAAGCCACGCATTCTGTCAGAAATAATTTCTTTTATATTAGAATGAGTGTTTTCAAGAAATGAAAAGTTCAAACCGCAATATCGTAATATCTATTTAAATAAATATCTAAAATTTTGAACATGCATGCTTCCGAATCGTTTTCATGATTTTTATGTACAAAAATATATTTTGAAAATATTTTACCCAAAACAAGAATCCTTTTTACTTGAATAATTATTAAAAATTTCACAAGCAATATTTTTGAGAAACTCCGAAGATAAATTAATTTTAAGTGTTTTATACTCAAGGAAGAAAGCATATATGGGGACAGTCATTGTTTCAAGTGTCTTATTAAAATTTAAATATGGTTGAATTTTTTAAAAACCAATTTTAAGAGTTATTCTTATGTTATGCAAAATACTCTTTATAAGTGTGTATATTAAGAAAGAGTTGAGTATAGAATTTGTATGAATAAAAAAAAAGTTTTATGTTATGTACCTCCTTATTGATTTTTAGAGCATGTACAATGGTATATAGATGTGTATTAGTAATAATACCTTACTGGATTTTTGATAATTTAGATTAGTACTAAAAGTAGTTGTAATTTTATTCAGAAATATAACCAGGTAACAATGGTAATAATAAAACTCGCATTAATTTTTATGCCCCACCCTTAAATCTAGGAGGGAACGGTATTAACCCAAATAGTGTATGTTTCTTAGATCGTAATCGGATTGTAATAGACAGCAAAATAGGTTATGGCATCTAATTAATGAATACATTTCATTTTGGATATCAATAAATTAGAAAATTACAATGCTGTCAAGAATAATCTTGTTTTTATGCATCAAATGTTTTAACGAAGCCGGACGGTGGCCGAATGCTTACCAGAGTTCAGTACCAGAGTTTGTGAGTTCGAAATGTACTACAAGATGTTCGTAACCGTTCAGAAGCAGCTTTAAGCAGTAGGTCCCGGTCTCTTGTATGTAGTTCTCGTGTTGCAAAATAGTACACTGTAGTGCTCCAAACTAACTGAACCAAATGCTTCAGCTCGTTTCAAATTTTCGGGTATGATTCCAGTTTTTAGTAGTGTTCTGAGTTATATTGTTAGAAAGCATAGCTGTAAGAGTCGGAAAAAGTGGTTAGTTGTTGAAAATTTACATAGTTCCTTCAACTTACTGAGCTAGATAGTGTAAGTACCTTTTTGTATATGGATCAGACGTATATTAAATCCTTTATTCTTTTCAATCTCTTTTGTTTTATATAAGTTTTAACCAATTGATAACTGTTTAATATACATTTTAAACACATTAACTGTTTAATATACATTTTATACGTTGATGTCTGTACTTTTTATTATATAAATACTGTTCCTATCATATAAGATTAGTTATTATATATAAAATAAAGACTAAAAGTCTTCATTTTTTTTATTTCATCATGCTAATGAAAATGGAATAGAAAGATAAATTTCCCTAGCAGTACAGATTCTCAGCACTTTCCATTTTTCTATTTATGTGTGAATATTTAAATGTTCGTTATTATAATCTCCAATTGCTACGGATTTTCCGTAGTCATTGCGGAATTCCTGACACATTAGTGCTAAATAATAGTACAAATCAGTACTTTTGTGGTGCATTTTCCTAAAATAAGCATAAACTCTGTAACGAACACCATAACGTGCATGTTTTCCTTTCTAATATGCATATGTATATAAATAAATAAATATTTGTAAATATATTATACAATTGGATCTTGAATATTATTGTTAATTAAAAATTTTTAATTGGTCCATTTGCTATTGTTATCGCATGTTACAATTGTTTGCTACATTTGCTTACTATTGTTTATTTACATATTATTTATATAATAATTTCTAAAATAGTTTATTATTACGCTAGTAATGGATGTTTACTTGAGTTAATTTAATACTTGAGTTTACTGTGGTTACTTTAATAGTAAAATATTTTACTGAAAATGAATTAATTTGTAGACTTAAATATATACACCCAGTAAAGTAAGAAAGAAAAAAATTTAAAGTCATAATCGTAAATGTTATATAGTATTATCACTTAGACAAATCTCAGATTATGTAACTTATAATGCTTCGTTAGGTTTAAACCTAATAACAAAAGAAAAAGTGAAAATTTTACTTTAATACATAAAGAAATTAAGATGAAAATCGTGTATGACCGTTCAAAGAAAGCGCTTTTTGAAGAGTGATTTAAAAAAAAGTGGGGGTAGAAATCAGCGATGCAAATGAATAAAAGCAAAGAGATTCACTTAGTCTTTATGCTGCTATTGTGTTGGAAGAAATTAATTAATATTTTTGCAAATGATTATTTTTTTCCCAAGGATCATCTTTAAAAACTACTTGAGCTTTTTGAATTTCTGTAATTTTACGGATGGTTAGGATTTTTTTTTCTCAAATTCCGTAAATGTTATTTATTTTCAGAGCATTGTTTCATAATTAAACGCAATTCAATTTTAGCTTTATTTGAGATCTCTATACGTAATTTCTTATTGTAATATTTTAATGATGAAAGCCTTTTCAAAGACATTTTTAAGTACAATATTCACTTTTAATTGGTTCTAATTGTATTATTAATACCAACGTGGTTTAGATAATGCACTTTATCTTATACAGTTTATCTTTTTATACGCATATTCAGATGGTATGGTCAATTTGAATTGTAAAACAAACAAATATATACTTATATAAATACACACACGCACACACATATATATGTAATATTAAAATCCTTTATTTACATATTTTAATATTAATTTAATAACTTTTGTTCATAAAGTACGTTGGGGGTTTGTGCGGTAATTCTGATTTTTCCCTCCAGACAAGCTATAGACTTAATTCAGCCTCTGTCTGTACTACTTTAGCCAATAGTTAGCCCGTTCTCTTTAAACATGGGTATTTTTTATCACGTGATCAATTGTGCTTAGGGATTATTCGTAGTCTTTTTACCTGAGAAATCCCTACTTGAAAAGTGTGTGTGTGTGCAGGATCACATCGTCTGGGTGCACGATGTTGTAAAAGTGTTTGCCTGTTGTATGGATTTCATGTATCTCACCAGAAATAAACTGTGTTGTGATTTTGAATGATTCTTGCCCGTATTACAAATATGTATGTATATATATATATATATATATATATATATATATATATATATATATATATATATATATATATATATATATATATATATATATATATATATATATATATATATATATATATGTATGTATATATATATATATATATATATATATCTGATATTTTTGGGCTAACCCGCATTAAGAAATGTGGGTTAACAAAATTTTTATCATTAACTCCTTTTAAAATTACGCAGTCGATTAAAGATCTTGCACCTATACAGTACATAAAAAGAGAGATTTAAGGAATACTGGGAGCTTGTACGTACCGAATGTATGTATATATATATATATATATATATATATATATATATATATATATATATATATATATATATATATATATGTGTGTGTGTGTGTGTGTGTGTGTGTGTGTGTGTGTGTGTGTGAAAAAGGAGAATTTTAGATATCTATTTTAGGGGTAATAGTTTTGATAATTTAACACACACACACACACACACACACACACACATATATATATATATATATATATATATATATATATATATATTGTGTATTATCCACAGATTTTCAGATCCCATATAGTTGAATAATTAAAGAAGAAATTAGCCCTTATTTATTCCACCGGCACTTTTTCGGAAATATTTAATTATAACAGAATCGCGAGCCCATTTCACCTTTTATTTAATGTGCAAAATATACTAAAAACTAGCAAAAACTCGGAACGGAATGTTTTGCACGCATCAAAAGCTAAAAAAGAGCTCCAGCAAGAGAACACGAAGTTATGTATAGCTAAGCTATTTATTTTAGTAAAAGAAAAGTTTAAAAAATGCTGACATCTAAAGAAGGTATGTCGTTTTGGGGTTCTAAGGATATACTCTGATTGAATTGACACAATAGTTATACACGCACGTAAGGTACTGCAGCATGAATGAGTTCTGTTAAAGGATTTTAAAAAAGGAATGAACGTTATACATAGAAAGATAAGAATTAAAATTGGGGATGGCATTTTCTATAGTATTAAGGTAATAGTTAAGTACATAGTAAATACATAAAATTATTATTAGTAGTAGTATTATTATGTGATATATAAGTAAATAGGCATATATTTTAGAGTAATATGTTCAAATAATAGCACTAAACAGGCATTTTGGCTGTTACTTACATTTGGTCTTACTTTTACGTCTTTCAAAGGATAGAACATCATTTATAAATACTGCTATTAAGAATTTTTCTGAATGATGAACTGCATGTTCTCTTTGATGCTGAGAATACTAGTTGAATCGCTTGTAGTTTGTTCGGCATTTGTATTATTTCATTTTCTGTCCTCGCTTTAATAAGAGGATTTTACTTAGAGGATTATAAATACATTCCATTAACGACTACAGTACATTTGTTGACTGCATTTATTAAAAGCTTATCACTAGCCTTTTGTTTACCAGTTAATTCTTCTAGTTACCCAGAAATATGAAATTAATTAATTACGCTTTCGCGCTAGATCAAATTTCTCTTTAATTAAAAGATGCGCTTTTTGACGACTGAAATAGTGAGCCAGGAGATGCACAAAATGTCTCACAGTAATTTTTCCATTTATTTTATTTCATGATATAAATAATGAGATTTTTTTCCTCACAGCCTCTTTAAAACTTTGGCTATCTAATTAGTTCATCAACATACAGTGTTCTTCGTTGTGTATGCTTGGGTCTTTGAAATGCTTTTTATTAGTCATTCCATCTTCCTAAATAACATATTAATTATGGAACGTAGTACTTTCCTAAATTTGTTGCTATCATTCAATTTAAAAATAACTTAAGGTTAGAAAACTAGTGTTATATCTTTATTTTGGGTTGGAATTAGCTCCTCGTTATTATAGCTGTTACTGTCTGGTCATTTTAAATAAATATAATGGATTGTAATATATAGCCATTTTATGACAGGGTTAGCTTAAAAGAAAACAAAAATTATTAAGTAATATCATTCTAACAACTGTAGTCATTCTACTAGATAAAAATATCTTCATTCGTTCTTTTCAAGAAATTTTTAACTAGCTTGCAACTTGGTAAGTGATATTAACAGCAATCTTCATTCAAAAGATACTATGAAAAGTAAGGATCAGTTATGATTAAAATGAGTGAAAATGCATAGGAATGAAATCTGTGAGATCACATAAAAACTATTAAAATTTAAGCACCGAAAAAAATACAACTTTAAAATTTAGTTTCTAATACCGAAAGCACACATCAGCCTTAAATAAATCATAATTATTACTTTCTTGGCATCAGATTATACAAAATTTTGATTTCGCGATCCTGATTTTCAATTTTCAACTCAATAATTTAAATATTTCGTCAAATCTATCTTGTCCTTTAGTATAAAACTTCAGTTTTAATGCTTTTACTTTTTTAAAATTATTAAAAGCCTTAGCTTGATAACCGAATCGTTCATAAATAATGTAGTTTGATGAATATATAGTAATACTAAGCGTAAAAGAAATATGGTCCTGATATAGGAAGTAATTGATACTATTATTCACTCATCATTTTGAAAGCTTAGAATCTGTGAGACTACAGAACGCCATTTAAAGTTTAAGCACCGTAAAAAAATACAACTTTAAAATTTAGTTTCTGATATCGAAGGCACACATCAGCCTTAAGTAAATCATAGTAATTATTTTATTGGTATCAGATGATACGAAATTTTTATGTCACGATCCTGATTTCTAATTTTCAACTCAATAATGTAAATATTTCGTCAAATCTGTCTTGTCCTTTAGTATAAGACTTCAGTTTTAATGTTTTTACTTTTTTTAAATTATTAAAAGCCTTAGCTTGATAACCAAATCGTTTATAAATAATGTAGTTTGATGGAAATATAGTAGCACTAAGAGTGAAAGCAATGAGGTCCTGATATAGGAAGTAATTGCTACTATTATTCACTCATCATTTTGAAAGCTTAGAAATACACTACGAATCAGTTTTATTAGAAGCCCATTTTCAAGGCTTTGTGTATTGGTTGTATGAATTTAAAAAAAAATCCTTACAAAGTATCCAGATCCATTTATAATTATATCACCGCAATTTTATAGCTGCATCCGGTTTTATCTCCTGCTCCACATATTCTTATTTATACTCTTTTTCCCACATCGTATAAAAGTCGACATTTTACTCTTTAAACTCTTTATCATCATGTACGAAACGGTTTCTGAAAAATTTCCATTTTCCATTCTTCCAATCTTCAGACGTATGAGAAGTGAAACTCTTGTTTGTGCTGTCAGCAAAATAATTTTCTATGAGTTGAATTGCCGCAACGGAAATTGAGTATCGTTCGAACAAGGGTTTCGAATAAGCCGCAAAGCATGTAAGAGTGTGCGTATACGTGTGGGGATGGGGAAGAGAGATGGGATGATGTTATATTTAATTCTACGGCCGCCTTCGGGCTAAAGAGAGTGTTTGAATAGAATCATTAAAAAAAAAAGCTCTTCTATTATATTTATTTCAAAAATGGATATCAAACCAAAAATTCTCTTTTGAGCTAAATCTCTTGTAGGAGAATTTTGACTAATTTCTTTTAGTTTCCCACGTATATTACTTATTGTTATATCGAATCAATTTTTTAAAAAGGTTGTTTCATGTTGTTAAAAGCAAAGTGCTCAATTCCAAGATCTCTTATTCAAAACTTAAAACGTTTAAAGGAAAATATATAAAATTGGGTTATAAATGAATGAGAGCTTAAGCTTATTAATTTACAATTTCAAGAGCCATTGCAAGATCATTGATTTTTTAATATTTTTATTACGTTAGTGTATTTGTAATCGGGGAAAAGTATTAAATTACCCTTTATTCATGTCACGGCTTAAAGCATTATGTTTCACTGTTCCAAATATATCTTTTACTCTTGAGCTTGTATTAATTAACTTTGGATACAGTTACACGTTTAAGCCAACAAACTGATTATTAGAAAGTAAAACGCTCCTTTCTTGCCCCGCTAATTGAATTCAATCTCTTGCGATTTAATTTTTAATTTACTTAAAGCCAGCTACTTATGGAAATGGATTCTAAATTAAAATGACACAACTCCATTGTTATCACTTTCTTTTAACACTGATCAAGTTCTCATTCCGAACTATAACCCAGTTTTATCGCCCTCAAGGGACTGTTTGCTGCCCTAGGAAAGTTGTTCGTTCTGAAAGACACCCGCCCTTCCTGTTTTGATTTGCAGAAGAAATGTATGTTGAAGGCTACAATTTTCAATTCCAGTCCATATCAGCTTTTATGCATTTGAACAGCTATTGTGTTTTCTAAGAAGGCTCTAAAAGAATTGAATAGGCTATTACTCTTTATAATGATGAAATGCAAAATGGATTAGACTGTTTGTCCCTGTCGAACAAGAAGTTTTTCATAGCTTCTAGAACATATTTTTCTCTTTTCTGCAGCTAATCTGTATCACAGGGTTATGTTTGTAACTTTTTAAAAAAAAAATGCTATATGTATTTATAAAATAAATATTGTCCTTGAATACGCCCGTACGTGTCATTGTTTACAGGTGTGGAATTTAAATGAATGTTTGCTACTGCACTTTTTGTAAATTCGTAATTGTAGGAAATGGAAGTCAAACGTCGTAATTAAGTTCGGATATCTGAAGTGTTCTACTTCTACTACAATTAATCTCGACTGGTAATACATACGTACACAAATATATCGGCTCTATATGCAGTCATATATGTATATATATATATATATATATATATATATATATATATATATATATATATATATATATATATATATATGTATATGTATATATACCAGATACCAGTCAAGATTCATTTTTTATAGTTTAGCATTTTTCTTGGGGCTATGATGGGTACAAATTGTCCGTGAATATACCCTTATCATTGTTTACAGCAGAGGGAAGTTTAAGTAAAGGTTTGATTCTTTGCAGTTTTAAATTTCAAAATTCAAGTTTTTATGCCTAAAAGGTACTACTCCTAAAGTTTCACTAGTAGTTTTATTTTTTCCTCTTTATTTTCATTTTATTAACTCTTCTAATTTGCACTTTAAAATTATTAAATAGCTTTTTCGTTAACTAGTCTTGTTATAATTATAATATACAAAAAACAAAATAAAATAAAAATGATGACGGATAAATCTTTTTAAAAAAAATGTTGAAACGCATCCAAGTAATTGACATACTGTTTAAGAGAGAATTAGTATTAAAAATGACTTTTTTTAATGAAAGAATATAAAATCAGAGTATTTGGAGTTATATATATATATATATATTACTAGCATATAGTCCGTCAAATGACGGGATCAGTAAAACTTTTAATTTTCCAGAATTGTAAAGTACCCTATGAGGCATCAGTAAAATTTTTAATTTTCCAGAATTGTTAAATACCCTATGAGGAAGGTAAAAAGTTTTTTTTTTTTTTTTTTTTTTTTTTTTTTTTTTTTTTTTTTGGCTGAGATTTATCTTGCAAGAAAAAATAATAAATGATTAAATTTAAAATTATCACATATGTAACTAATCTATTATTTAAGACAAATATAAAAAACAATTATTTACGTAATATCTAAGTTCAGTGATAAAACGTATGAAAATAATGCAGACGATATTTAAATAATATAAAATAAGAAATGATTAAATGAGATGGTTAAAGGAATGACGTCATAATGCTAGAAAAAATGTTATTTTTACCTATTTATTATGTGATAAATTTAATCGCCTGCTCTTAACCGGGGAAAATAGGGCTTGAAATAATGGCATTAAACGCTCGTAAAGGGGTGGATTTCGAACGTTTTAAAGACGACAGTATTTTTTGCTGTGATATGAAGCATATTTATACCAATTTATTTTAGAATCGGATCGATAGTTTAGGAGAAGATAAACTTTCCTCGCTTTGAATTTTGCTAACCCTAACTCATCAAGAATCCAATATGAATGCCTCTATCCATTCCAGGTCCAACCGCTTCATAAATTCGAGGACAGACGGACAGATAACTTAGGCTATTATTATATAGGGGATATATATATATATATATATATATATATATATATATATATATATATATATATATATATATATATATATATATATATATATATATATATAGGTTTTGTAATAACCCTTTTACATTGAGGGGAAGGGGAGGGAATTTTATTGATTGTATTATTATGGGCCATTGCTAACAAGTTGGGTATTCAAATAAATTTTCATTTCTTCCACAATACTTTTTATACATTCGGGATTGTAGGAAATGACAGTCTAATTTTGGAATCAAAATTTCCAACTTGTTCTGCTTTTAGATCTCGCCTTTTCATGGCATTGCCTTTTTATTTCAGCACTTAGTTAATCAAGATTGGGCTTTATCTTTTATAATTTTCAAGAACTCTTGAAGTAAATGCTAGCTTTCCAGCAACTAGCTATGATATAAAATTATTATCAGAATTAAAATAAAAATGTAAATGAAGAATGCATCTTAAGAAAAAATGAAATTTGTAGAAATATGTCAAAATTATTGGTACACCGTTTAATATATATTTTTATTGATTACATAAATTATACCAGAACCAATCCTGAAGAAATTGCAATTAGCGTACTGCTTTATGGGGTTTTATATTTATTTATTTCGTATTGACTATGACTTCAGGAAGGAAGGGAGGGAGTATTTAATTCAAATTTTATTTATCAAAATGGCAGAATGCAATCTGTGGATAAATTGTAAATTAGTGGACTAATAATCTAGAAAGTTATAAGTTATAATTATTTAAATATACCATTCTAAATCATCTTTAAAGACTCATTATAGGTAGACAAAATATCAGCGATTCTACAAGTCGGACGGACTTCAACAGTCTTGCACAAGTTATGAAAATTCTAAAACGAGAATGCATGGATACATGCATTAGTACTATGTTGGCTATTTTGAATGTTGTAATAATTTGATGACAATAGGTTCAAAAGGAAAAGAAATCGGTCTAGACGTAATGTCTGTAAAAGAGAATTTCACTTTCCGGGGAATCTTTTCCTCCTGTCCAATCCAATGAGGCGCGAGAAGGGTGTACACCGAAAGTGTGACTCGTGGTAAAGCTATATTTAGAACTAAATGGCTGTGGTCTTGTAAACAATTTTTTTTCCAACTATGACCGTGTACCAAATTTAAATGACAAAAGACAGTTCCCCTTGTAGTTTGGGTTCAAACAGTTGTTTGTTATTGTTGTCTGGGGTTTCAGTTTTCCTGTTGTAGGGGCGATTCCCTTATGGGCATATTAGTCACCCGGCCCCTCATACAATAAAATTTTCTCCCATTCATGCCGTCCCAGCTCTGTCAGGCTGTATCTCTGAAAGAGATGAAATGATAAGATATGAGAAAAATATTTTGGGTTCGCCCTAGTCCAGAAGTTGACTTCCCTTCTGTGATCTGTAGTGACTATCGAAGTCGTAAATTTTGACGGGAGCTATCTGTAAAGATTTGGCGCTTCTTTGCCAGACGATTAGATTAAAACCTAGAAAACGTTATCGTAAATTTACTCTTTAGCTCTTTATTTTATCATTTATTTTGAGGAATTGGTTTAAAATTTTCTAAGATAGTTTTTTAGCGTTTGAAATTTTAAAACTAATTTTTCCTTGGGCATTTAGTTTGAATTTCCTAATAACACTTTCCAGTATTTAGTCAATTAAAGATTAGTGTAGAAATATTTGAATAAACCATGTTTGATTCAATAAGAGAATCATTGTTTTACCTCACAATTTATAGATCTTGTTTGGTCTAATGAAGAGGAAATTAAATATACACTAGTCCGTGCTGCATATATAAATTTTCTTGAAGGAATCCTTGAATATTTCTTGATAGCAAAGTAAACTGTTGATTGAAGAAATTTTGGAAAGTCATTCATTGTGACTTCTACTTATTGTTCCGTGTTTATTTCCTTCTTTTCAACATTTTCCGTAAAATTGGTAAATGGTAATATGTACTTCAATTTTCTGCAGTTAGGAAATAATGCGCTGTCTAGAATTAATGCAGATTGAAGTAATTATCTATAAGAAATTCTAAACTAAGATCTATATTACCTATAAGATACTAAAACTAAGTGGTTTATTTTAAGATTATTAAAATGGCATACCTTCAAGTATGCATTATATACATATCGTAGTTCAAATATTTTACTAGCACTACAACTATATACAAGCACTATATTTTCTATCCGTTGCTATTGAACTTTGTGGACATTATAAGGTAAGTGTTAGGATAATTGTCTATTCTGCCTCCTACATTAGAAATCAGTTTATCATCATGCCTGAAAACTTTTATGGTTTATCCATAAAAGTTGAACCGTAAAATTTCCGGGTTTTGGTACAGTTTTACGGACAAACGGACAGACCGAGAATTTTTACGGCTTTTGGTACCGTGAAAATAAGATTGAAAATCTTGTAAAAAGGACAATGGATTTTCCACTTTAGTAATTTGGAAAAATTATAAACACACTTTTTCACCAGAAATTTACATAACTGAAAAGAATATGCATAAGTATCCTTCTATTGTTAAAATTATGCATTTGGCATGGATCTAGTGAACACTGAATATGGCATTGCCTGGATATTTTGTTTTTATTGTATTTTTTTATTGCATATTTATGCCAGTAGTTCATTGTGAATGACTTAAAAATTAACAGCCCATCACACATGAGAATAAATTAATTTTATTAATCGAAATATCGATAAATATGATCAAAATCAGTAATTAATAATCAGTATAGTGATCAGTCTCTGCTCTTATCTGATATATGTATATATACATGTATATATATGTATATATATGTATATGTGTATGTATATATGTATGTGTATATGTATATAGATATATATATGTATGTATATATATATATATATATATAATATATATATATATATATATAATATATATATATATATATATATATATATATTATATATATATATATATAGTTTGAAATAAGCAAATTTAGTGTGTTTCTAGAATTAAATTTGATTGAAAAAAATTAATGTTTTAGAATGATGAATGCATAAAAGTTAATTGCAATTACTTCTGCCACTAAACGTCAACCAACTAACCAATCTATGCTACGACAAAAAAGTTTTATTGATGTCAAATTTTTAAAAGTTAGCAGGTATGTTTCACATATCTTGTTATCTTCTGCAAAATATTAATAAAGTCTTATTCTTGCTATTTTGTATCCATATTATTTCTCTTCGAATGTTTATCATAGAGTGCAGTCTTCAGTGAAACCAAATAGGATCCTATTCCCCTCTTAGCGATAGATATAACTAGCGTTCTGTCACATTTTATCATGTTTATCAATTTTTCTCCCTCCCCCAACCCAGTTCAAAAATCCAGACCATCTGCTTTCGCGACAGAAGTATAGCATTACTAAACCATATCGTGATCGTCACTACTAAGCCTCAACAATTCGGCGAATTCTTTCTCTAAGGGCGCAATCGTTAAGTGTATCTGTTCATTCAGTGCTTGGGTGGCCGAAGAAAAAAGGACATGCTTCAGTGCACGGCTACTCTCTTGTGTCCACCCCATGCAGGGAATACATCTTACCAGTCGTCTGCGGGTGGCGGTAGAAGCTCTTTGTTTGTGTCATTAAAGTTCCAAGAACATATTAGCAAACGTATAAACAGAGTAGTATTTCCAATAACCAAAGAGTTATAAATAATTTGTGATATAGGTCACGGGAAAGAAAAAGCTGTACTGGTCTTAGATAAGAAAAAGTAAAATTTTATTTAAAGTATGAAAAAAAAAATTTAGCCTAAGTTTAAAACACTTTGGAGTCATTTTGACTCTAAACCATGCATATTAGTTTCTAAAATTGTAACCACGCATATTTGTTTCTATCCATCTCTCAGTATATAGATGTGTGTGCATACATATAATATACAGATATGAACACACACACACACACACACACACACACACACACACACACATATATATATATATATATATATATATATATATATATATATATATATATACACATATACGCACCATAGACAGATATATAATAGCCATAGGTTTCAATAATTTATATATCAATAATTCATTATGGTCTAATATTTTGGATATAAAACTCGAACATAAAAATAAAATGCATATATATATATATATATATATATATATATATATATATATATTCACATGCATACTCATGAACAAAATTATTTTCTACGTGCATAAATTCACGAATTTCTTAGAAACTGTGAACCATAATTTTATGAATTTTGCAGGAATGATACATACCATTATAACACATGTATACAAAGAATAAAATTTAAGATCACTGCAAGTGATATATAATTGATTGTAGCATGTAAACGGAGATGAAATGTAACTAAGAAAATTCAGCAAAAATTGACGTCTTGCAACTTTTATACGGAATGTCCCAAGCCGAGTGCATTTAAATCACAACGTGTTTTTATTCTGGCAATAATGTTCACCAAAGGTTGGGAATTTAGTTTCACTTATCCAGTACTGACGTCTTTAAAACATTTATATCTCTAGGATCAGAACCTGTCTACAGGAAATAGCTATTTCAAGGTATACCCATAAGTTCTCTATCGGTTTAACATCAGGAGACATTACTGGCAACAGTATTTGCTCAATGTTGATAATTTAGATACACGCATATTTATTGCATCCTCCTCCCCACAGATGCACAATATTAGTGTGTGCTGTTATTTTCAATGTCACTTAGACGAACGAAGCTGGTCGCCGCAGGCTACTTGATTTAAGGGGAAGGGTTGCTTGTTTTGTTTTGAAGAGCACCTACAAGGAAAGAAAACGATGTTTAACTCAAAGTGAGTCCTCGTAATTTGGAGGCACGGTACAAGAAGATACCCTCATGCTTGGCCTGTCATCTTCACAGGCATAGGCGGAACTTGGAGGGCATTACGACCACGAACCTATTTTACGTGCTCCAATCGCCTTTAACACGGTAAACACCATGGTCTTTAGTTGCCCCGGTCGTTAACTCAACCTTCCGGCTATGATTTGACGCATTTGCCTACGCAGCTACCGTAGCCCTCTCTCTGTTTATGTGTATGTGAGTAATGCCAAAAGTTAGTGCGAGAAATTATGAAATTTTATCATTCATTTTTTTATTTTAATTTAATGTAGAAATTTATTCATATTGGAAAAGAATAAGACGCGAGCTTTTTACTATATTGACTTTGGTCTTTTGCGTTTAATCGAGCATCAGCGTAGAGATAAAAAATATATAACGTCATAATTTTTTAAAAATCTATATAGCGCCTCAAAGCCATGAGAAAATACTCGTATTTTTTTAATGGTTGCAGTGTAGACGCAACACCACGCACTCAGCCCATCTCAAAATAGCTGAATCCTGTTTAAATTCTTGATAAAATTGTTTTATGTTCCGGAAAATAAAATGTTTTTTTTTTTTTTTTTTTTTTTTTTTTGCCATAACTGTTCATCAGTTTCTTTGCCTCTTCAATATTTACAACTTGATAATTTACAACTTGAATTAATTCTTTGTCTATTGGACATCCTCATTTACTGCATCCTTTATTGGATTTATTATTTCATCAAACTAGATATGTTCTACACATCTGAGTTTTCATGTATGTATACTTGTTCGCATTTGTGTTGTTTTTGGAACTGCATGTCAAAATCATCCAGCTGTTCAGTAATTTTTTTTTTCTAATCGCAGTTAATACATCTCTTAAATCACGTGGAACGAGAAAATTCCCGAGGTCATGGGATTTGAGAGAATATCATACTTATACTCGTACTTTTACTTTCTAGAAAGCCCTTTTTTAATAAATAAAAGTACCACAAAACCGTACTTAATAGTAATTACTTTGCGATTTTGTTGTCACAAACAATAAACAGAGTTTAAATAATTAAAATTTTAACGGTCCCCCGCACATGAGTACTTTTTCACGCTTGCAAACACATGCTCATAATATGAAGCCTTTGACACACTGTTACTACTGACATTGTTTTCGGAAGGTAACTGAACAGTTTTTAAACATTTTGGAGTAGGCAATAAAGTATTGTGTGCAATATGAAATACCTAAGTGATATGCAGATTTAATGTCGATGACAGATACATTTCCCTCTCTCTTGCTTTTGATTTTTAAATTAAAATTTTAATTAGGTATTCACGGTGGCGGTGTGTCAAACTTCACTTATTTTGGGATAGAATTAATTTTGAAATAGTATTTAACCCTTTGTACCACCGTGTTGCATATCTGCAATTCACACAAAATAATGAGACTTCCACATTTGAGTTTGAAAAAGAAAGTTGCTATTTGATCAGCAAAATTTCAATTAACACCATTCTTTTGATATAATGTCTATCAAATAACAATACTATATTACATATTTTATCAAGGCTTCATTTAACTCTTGATCAGATGCACAGGAGGCATTGATGGACTGAAACAAATTTTGATTTGCGAATTAAAAATAATTAAAAAAAACATCAAGAATTTTTCACATAAATAGTTTTAAAACCTTTAATAGAGATTAGTTTTGTGCATAATAATGTACAATATTCATAAGAAATAAATATTTTTTGCAGAAAATAAATCTTTCTCATAAAATAATTTTATGTTTTAAATCCATTGAATTATTTTTACAGGCTTTATATTATATAGTATAACATTTGAAACATTATTTTTCAGTTTGGGGTATTGAAATACAAAAAGTTAATAGACAGATTCAATAATAAAAGCTTCCTTGACAATTTCATTCTTGTGTGTGTGTGTGTGTGTGTGTGTGCGTGTCGGATAGTTCTGATTCAGAACCAATCTTTATGATAATCTAACATTTAACTTTACCATCCATGGTATCTACTTGAGAAAATCAACAAAATGAATAAACTGTGTTTAAAATTTATCACTCTGTCGTATGCATAATTTTATGCTTCAATACAGGCACTTGTATATTCCATGTACGAAAGAAAGAAATTTATTCTATTTCAAGGGTTAGAGGAATTCGATAGGGAAGTTAGAAAAAGCTCCTGTGCCTTTTTGGAAAGTTGTTTTCATCAAAGTAGATTCATTTAAAAAATGTAGATTTTGTTCAACGAAATACAGACAATGGGATAATAAAACATGATACATAGTAAACAGTGTTCGACAAAACTATTAAAATTAAGTCCTCTACAAGCGTAAACATTAATTTGGTTCCAGAGTCCGTAACGAAGTCTTTCACAATTGCCCAAGCCAATGCTCCTGGGAAACCAAAACAAATATATTTTTAATTAGTGGGACACACAGGAAAAAAAGTTCCAATCTGGATTTTTTAATTTGTTCGAAACTTTTTTTTTCTCTACCTCTTCGAGATAAAAGCGGATTGACTTATTAGGTACCTAAGGTATTTTTTTTTCTCTGCCGTTTACTTTTTTGCCATTCTCCCACCGCGTTTACAAGTTGATTTTGTTGACGAAAAAAAATGATAGAGGAGAATGCTGTTATCTACTCTCTTATCCATTTACGCTCTTACCCAAAGGAATATATATTTTTGACTTTCTGTTGATAGATTTAATAAGACTGATAAAGGGGAGAGATTGTTTTGACTCCCAACATTAAGAGTTTTGGCCTTGTCTCTGATGGATTTAATAGGAATCATAATAGAAATATAGTAGCACTGTAATTTTATGACAGTATTCTTCCTAGAAATATGGGTAGTTTTATATATTTGAACAGGATTAGGACAAATTAAGAGATTTTATTAAAAAAATACAAAGTGAGTTATATTCCAAACCAATATCTAACATAACTTTTTAATATCCTCTTTATGTATTTAGTTTTATTTTTATGATTCATAGGAATAATTGGTTTTCATAGTCTCGTTTTATAAAAATAATATAGGTGTCAGAGATTCTTTTTGCTGGTGTGGTCTGTTATTAGAGTACTGTCATACATCTAATTTATGAATTAAAAAATATTGAATACAGTAAAAAAAAAATTCTTTCCAAGTAAAATCAAGACAGTCAAAATTATTATCTTGATTTCTCCTTCAGCGTCAAAACAGGGTCTTATATTAATTATGGAAAGGTTTTCGCAATATAACATGAATGTGTAAATTTGATCTTTTTTTTCTAGTGCTTGTTTATGCTCACTTGTTTGTGAATACTTGTTTCTTTTGTAATAGATTTTATTAACTGTTTTCAAAATTCTATTCAACTTTGTTTAAAAAAAACCAAAAAACGATGGCTCCTTTCTAATTGTCTTGGTTCTTCCTGGTCTTTTATTTGTTTTCTTGTCGCAATGTTTGTTATTGTTTTGTTACTTTATGATGTTGGGTTTATATTGAGGAGGTTGCCTATATCAACGATTTTAATGTGTTATATCTGTAAAATATAAAATACCTGATTTTCATTCGTAACTGATTTGAAACGAAAGTGTTACAGGATATTCCAAATATTGATGTAAAATACGAGTAGTAGACGATTACTGTTTTACTTGGGAAATGCACAATATTCTTTATGTATTATTACTTAAAATGAAAATGAAATTTAATTATTTAAATAAGCTGCTAGTTATGTTTCTGTGAGAAAATTTGCTCACGACCTGAATTCTCATTCTACATTATAGTGGGTACATTATAGTGGTAGGATATGTAGGTATAGTAAAATCCCTATTTAGCAATACAATTTTTTTTATGTAATTCAGTGGTGTAGCAAAGGGATATGAAAGTTCTAACCCACGTAATGATTGCTGTAATGTATTATAATGTATAACTGTAATACAGTTATACATTACAGCAATAATGTATTGCTGTAATGTATAACTGTATCAATTTTGAGATATAAGTTGAAGTTGGAGAACTCTCTTTACCCATGGAAAATATCTCACTACGCCCTTGATGTAAATTAAACTTTTTATTAGTAATAAATAAAGATGTCGGTATTAAAATCTTCAAATACTGCCGGGTGATGGACAAATATACAGGTCTTTGAGTACCAAAGTCCGTGAAACTGAATACCATGTATGTCGGTAGCTGAAACAGTTTTACTGTCTCTCTCGCGTAGAAGGAAAAAAAATCAACTGTGAATTATTTTGCAAATAATATGAAAAGATCTTCCCAATAACAACAAAATATTAATAAACTATTATCATTTTTAACCTTGCCGTAAGCTTTGATATTTTTCTTCTACTAAATGCAAACTCTGTATAATATATAAACACACTTAGGTCGCAACTCTTGTGCTACCTGAAACGTTGATTCAAATACAAATATTTAAAATGAATGATCTCAAAGTATGTCTCAGTGTTTTTTTATTGCGAGTAATTAGTTTCAAAATAACCTTTTCGTTTCCAGTTCAAAGAATAAACAATTCTTGAAACGTCTTTTCCATTTGTGAATAAATTGGATTGATGAGTGATAAAGTATCTTTTCTTCCGCTGACTGTGTTTTAAAATGCCACCTTCCTTCGCTATGTGTGTGAGATAAATTATATTTCCTGACTGTATTTTCTACCTGCCACTGATTTTATTTGGGGACTTGGTTTATTGAATTCTTGGCTTCATCACTTCTGGCTTGTCATTGTTAAACCAGGAATAGGTTGTTTATTTGTTTGTATTTTCTCTATTCTCTTCTCTCAAGTGGTGACGTTTGCCTTAGATAAATTTTAGGACTTAATGCAGTATTGAAAAATTAGTTTATTTTAATAGCAATATTATAGTTGTTCTCTTGAATAAAAAATATTTTTTTCCTATGGGGATTAATTATGTATGGAAGTGTACTTTGATAACTTGTTTGCAGCAAGTTTTCTTTTTTAATTAAAAACAGAATAGATTAACTTGAGTAGGTTAGCATATTATGTAAATCTTTTTCTCGTGCGAAGCTTTAATGGCTCTAACGTATTTATAAGGCAACAAAAAACTTACTTTTTTGCCTGCTAGTCTCAAGAACGCAAGCGAAGGGGCATTTTCATTTTGTCCATTAAAACCATTAGAATTTCTAGTGGATATTCATAAAACTTTTTATGGGATAATATTTTTCTCCAAAATATTTTCTCTGCTAAGGAAAAATAAAAAAAATGATGTACTCAGATATTTAAGAAATGCCTGATGAGCAATTTTACATAACTCTAAAAAATGTTTTTATCTTTTTGATATAATAAAAAAGTTTCTGCACTTCAACAATCATAACAACTTCTCCAGATTTGTAATTTATTATGCAAATGCAACAGTGTTGCAATCGAATTTTCATTCTACAAAGCACGGTAGAAAATTAAAAACTGCAGCATTTAAAAATTAATTATTAAAAGTATTTCAAAGAGTGATTCTGGAAAGATTAATTAGGATAACTGATTTACCATTCTTGATAATTAATTAAGAAAGGCATAAACGTTTATCCACCATTTCTTTTGCTTACCGCGTTTAAGTAATTTACTCAAATTTTGCAGTTTAGAACTTTTTTTTCTCTTTAATAAATAGTTGCTTCATAAATACATTCGAATTTTGTTTTATAATCTTTCAGCTCTTACAAAGTTCGTAGTTACACTCCGTAGAAACTCTTTAAAACTCCATATATTTAGGGGCTTCTTAAAAAAAAAGGACCTTTAATGCCCTTAATTTTCATGCTGGATGCATTATTTTTGGACGAATTAATAAATACTTTAATCACAGTCTCATTTAACATAAATCTCTAAAACTAAAAGTAGAGTAAGTAGCAACAGCAGTAAATACTATTGTATGAGCCCTCACAAAATAAGGTTTAAACAACGTATTTTTATTCTGCCTTTTTTAGGTTAGATGCACAGCGGAAGACAGTTTGAGGGAATTTAATGAAAAGGGTCAGATTGTTGATTCTTTCTGAGCTTTTTCATGTATCGATGGATGGTTCATGTCTTGTAGTCTACATAAAACGTTGAAAATGATTTCGGAAAGAAAATTGCAATTATGTAGGCATTGGTTGTTTGTATTTGCAATTGTGCATGGATTAGTGTTGTGGTTTCCATATTTTAAATATTACTTTTAGAAAAGAGGCAATGTCTACTAATTATTTGGGTATTGCTTCAGTGTTAATTAGACTGAATTCGCTTCAGATTCACCTGCAAGAAGAGACAATTTTAAAGAATGAAGCAACTTGCTGTAGAACTTTTTAATTAAGGAGGACAATCAAAATTATAAATCTGATAAAGTTTCTGTCGACCATATTTTTCTTTTTTAGAGAGGTCTTTAAAAACGCCACAACTGTTAAAAAAGTTCCAAAAAACTCCTTAATTTTCACTTCCAAAAGCTTGTATGAACACTTTTTAGAATGTAAGGAATGTTTCGGTGTGAACATGTGTTGAAGTAAAAAAGTAAAACCATTCACAGTTCATTGGAAAGAATGCTTGACCGGCATTTAAGTCTATTAGTAAAGCAGTGATGGCTCTTTTTTAATACTCGGTGGGAGCAAAAGTATTTCAAAGCGAACATGGCTTTTTATTGCCACTTTTAACAAGAGAAGGAAAAATCTTTATGTCCATACGATATACAGAGTTATATATTTTTTTTATTTCATTTTAATTATGACGGTATAACAGAGTTTATTTGCGCACACAAAGAGGAACTGCCTCATCCGTCAGGATGTAAAATTCCTGATTTCTCTCGAGCGGAAAAGTTGCCCAAGCATGAATGTTTGACAAAAGCGAGTTGCTTTTATTCCTCTCTGCTTCATACAAGTGTTTAATGATGCATCCATTTTCAGACTTTTTTCTTTCTCTTTTTGGCTTTATCGAAATCATTTGTAAATTTTATAAACGCATGTAGCAATGTTATACATATTAGGAAAATCTAAAGACGAGGAAATACAATGTCCATTTTCATGTTTCGTTAAATAGTTCAAATGGTTACGTCTGTTAAGTATGTTGAACTTTTATGTAGGATATTATGTAGGATGTGGGGCAAAGCATAACACTTCAGCCTGCTATTAATATATAATTAAATGTGCAAACGTAATGGGGTATAACAACTATAATTTTACAACTAAAATTTTTATTTATATTATGTCCTTATCCTGGTTGCCTTTCGTTTTGATTTTTACTATATTCTGGCACACTGCTTTTGTCCTATTTAGTATAGTAGGACCTTGATTTGAACGGTTTATACTAATACGTTAATTACATTAGTTTCAATGGAAAATCCTTTATAGATTTTACTATAGAAAACTTAACCGTACCTTTTAAATTTATATTGTCAGTTTATAAGCACTACATTTTGTATTAATTGGAGCTTTATTCAAATGATAAGAAAAGTAAGTACTGTGTTTGTCTTTAAATCACTTTAAATCACTCATTTAATTGTACTGTGTTGTTTTTTAAATCAATTAATTACCATTATTTACTTATTTTCCTTTTGTAAAGTCGAATTATAATAATACCAAACCTCATAGTAGTATTTATAATTATTGATATCTTCAGACTTGAGTAATATAAAGATACCTTTGAATTAAATAAACATTATCAAATGATATTGACTTAATTTGGAGACGAATGATTTAAGTTTTGTAACTGTTCAATAAATATTTAAACTATCTCAAATGAATCTACTGGATAAAATATTATGTTGTCAGTGGAAAGTGTATCACGTAATATGTTTTATTATGTATTTATTTTCTTCATAACTTAATTCTATGCGAACATCTGTGCAATTGCTGGAATGAAAAGCTTAAACATTGCCATAGGTATATGCCAAAATATTTTAGAAAACTAGTTATTGTATACAGTCAAAAATGCTTTATTTCCTACTTATTTTTTTTAAATTTAACTGTACCACGTTACTTTGCAGTGATCAACTTGATTTACTTTCAACTTGTAACTGGCAACATATTGCTGAGTCATCAGTCTTTGTCTCATAAGTTCTTAATAAAAAAAGAACTACAGTAAAAGAAAATCAAATGGTCGAGTATCGACATTCACATATTTCATGATCATCGACCAGAATAGATCTAGCACTTGGTGGTAATTTACCGATTAAATAACCGGAGCAGCGCATTTCACTTGCTCTTGATTGATAGAGTTATTCGTTTTGTGTTGGTGCTGTACAGCCTTATGCTTTTTTGTTTTTTGGTACCCGTGTAATTTGGAATCTGGGTTATGGTTTTTCAATTTATTATTGGCCATTTCTGTTGTATGTTATTTACTATTCTTTGTACTTTTCCAAACTGTATAAAGTATATTTAACTGTTTTATGAAGTTAGTAAGAAATGTCACGTAATGTTATTGCTTTTGAAAAGATTATAATAGAATAAGGGTAAAATGATGTTATTAATGCTTTTCATTTTTCTTTTTAGGAATACGATGGTTGTGGTTACTACATTTGTTACTCATGTGTAAAGCTCAGGTAAAATATTTTTTCTTGTCTTTTGCTTTTTAGTTTTATATGATTGCTTGATGAGTTCAATAGTTTGAACATGTCTTGTTTAAAACTCAAACAATTTTCTCAATCATCGAATCATGTTATTATATGAATCCATCAAAAGAAAATACAATGTCTTTTACCTAAGCAAGTAGACTCAATAAGAAAAGCATCCTATCCAGCGTTTGATCGTGGGAAAGCTTTAACTCGATCGTGACAAAAAATAGAAAATATGCCCCACGTCTTTGCGATTGGTCATGCCTGAGCACAAGTCAAAACTTATACCTTTAAGGGCACATTTACATTTTTTTGTTGATAAATAAAAGTTGTAACCAAATTTTAGCCGAGAGGGAGAAAATAAATGTACTGTTTCACTTGAAAATTCAACTATTGTATTTTAAATTTTATGATACAGAAATCAGACCTTGTTCAATTAAATATAGTAAAAGTAATTTAAAAAATTTACACCAATGTGGAATGAATTCTCTCTCTCTCTCTCTCTCTCTCTCTTTTTTTTTTTTTTTTTTTTTTTTTTTTTTGTCAGCCCAGTGGGTTAAGGGATATACATGAAAATTTATGACTCTTGAACTTTATGTTCATTCCAATATATCAATGTAATAGTAGCCTTTAATAAGATTAAAATCTAATTCTAGTTTCAAAATTTCGTACATCACTAAATCATGGAATAAACAAAGTTAACTGCTTTCCTCTATTTGGAAGAAAGAGGAGGGGTATATTGCGTTTAAATTTATACCTTTTTGGCGAAATGACTCTGTTTTATATCAGTCATGTATCTTTTGCCGTAAAGTTTTGTCATTTTACATTTTTTTTGTTGTTGTTTTTGTTGTTTGTTTACCCGGAAACATGAGCATATAGAAAAAGGTTAAATCTCGCCTTTCATCATATTCTGCTTTTTCAATCCATAATCTCACTTTTCTACGAAAACTTTCTCCTATTCTTTTCTTACATAAGTTTAATATGTCAAGAATCAATCTTGCGTAAAAACCGAGCGGGGCTAACTCTTAGCACTTTACACGTCCCCTGGATCAGTCTTGCCTAAAGCTTTTAAGACCGGATTCATTCGCAGGCAGTGTTCTTAAAATGCTTGTGATATTTGCCGGCAGCTGCAACGTCGTAAAATTCGTCGCCTTCGCGTCATTTGCGTCACAAAATGCACGAGCTAAAATATCTATGCTGGAAACTGGTGGATACTGTCCTATGTCGCTTGATGTGTTACGGCTGGGTGCATTAGAATTTTTTCCTTTTAAACGCCTCTCTCTTCCCATTCTTTGCCGTGTGTCAACAACTGAACATTTCTATAAAAGAGTATTGTGTTAACTTAAACGCAGAATGCTCGTATACTTTTAGGTTCACATCTGGTTGAGAGCTTAATGGGGGAAAAAGACGGCTTCCTGTTTTTTCTTTACCTTGTTCTTTGGTTAGCTTGGTTTAGTCTAAATTAAGAGCTACTTCCAAAAGATTAATGCATTGTACTAAAATGAAACAAATAAAAAAGGTATGTGCAAAATATATTTTTCAGGTAAGTGAAAGAACAGAATCAGTGTTGTGTATATTGAATAATTCCAAAACGGCTCGCTAAAATAATCAAGACGATTTTCAGGGCCGTAACTAGGGTGTGGCAAAGGTGACATTTGCCAACAGTCATAAGGGCGCCGCACCGTGAGGAAAATGGGGTCTGAAAGAGGACGATTCACCTCGAGTAGAAATAAGAAAGAGTTGAAAAATAATCTTTTTTATTATAAAATATAATGTGTTTAAAATTTAAAAAAAAATGTTTCTAGAGGCTAAATTTGTTATAGATTTTTACAAAACGTTTACCAAACAATCTTAATATGCTTTTATATAAATCCGGGTTTTCGTTTTAAAATTTAAATTTATTAATATTATTAAAACTGATTTAAATTTAAAAATTAGCCAAATTTTTATGAAAATTCATCTTCGAAATAAAACATTCCCCTCAAATAAACTATTCAGTTTATCAGGAAAATTATACCCCCCAGAAAGTTAAAAAATATTTAAGTATTAATACGGTAAAAATAGAAGAAAAAATTAAAACTTAATATACAAGGAACATTTTAAGAATTATCAAAATATTTTCTGAGTTTATTTTGAATGTTTGATATAGAAAAAAATGTTTATATATTTTCTCACTATATTTGGTGGTAGGGGCCAGTTTTCTGCCACGGGCGCTAAAGGACCTAGTTACGGCTCTGACGATTTTACTCAAATAAATTGGGACCCAAATGATCTTTACAAAATGGTAATGAATCAAGCTTAATAGATAACGGATTGATTTGGAAACGGAATGTCATACACAAAGCAATATTTTAAGTCTAGTTAAATTATTTTAAATTTAGAGAAAATTTCGACTGTCCTTCTTTTTAATTGTTATCTTTTTCTCTTAGAATCTACAACTTCTTATAACTTAGCAATATTTCAAATGAAATTATATAAGTCTTTACTTATATGTTTTTGCATGAAGGCAGTGAATAAAATATTCAAAAAGTAATAAAACAATGGTTTATCTTGTTGTTAAGTGCTGTCCTTGAGTAAATTTTCAGAGGTAATTATCTCGACAAAATAATGTTTCAAATCCAATGTGAATCTTTATAACTCCATTTATGTTTTTTATTTGATATAAAATTATTAAATTGTTTAAACTTAGCTGCACACTGGTAAAATATCCTATTGTTTATTAAAATTTATATTTTCCTAATTTTATCAAACAGCGCTCAGATCTTTCTAATCGTTCTTTCTAACTATAGTAATGTTTGCTTTCTGTGATATTTCAAGTTACAGTTATTTTTCTATTTATATTAATAAAATCTATCAACGTATAAAAGAGAGCTCGTGCAACATTTATTTGGCAATGAATCAGGCTGGCATTTTGGCTCCGCCCACCCAATTATTACTCCTTAAGTCAATAACTTTGCGTGCAAATCTAAACTCTTTAACGCCAGTTTTAGCTAGAAGGGACAATTTCGGTAAACAAGAAGTCTCATATTAATGAAAAGGACTTGAAATATTTCAGCGAAGTCATTTGATTACAATTTGCAGTACATGGATGATATAACAATTACTGCACACAATGGAATTTTATAAATCTACAAGGGAAAATACGCTCGACTACGAATGTCACTTAAATGAAGAGAAATTAATAGAGGGAGCCGATGGTTTGACATTTTCCTTCCAACCTAGCCGAAATTTGAAGGTTGACAAATGGTTGAAAACTTTGCCCGAAGTGTGAAGCGAAAAAGTAAAGTCTGGACCTGAATATTAAAATTCATGTCTTGCCCGGAGACAGGACCCGTTACACTTGCATTCGATAAGACACTCTTCCGTGCCCCCCTCCCCCGTCTCCAGTTGCGATTTACCGTAGAAGGTTTTTTTGCAAATAAGATTTAATAAATGGGATTTTTTGCCAGTTACTACGAATGCGATGGCTGGAAGGTAATTAAGATTTTTGAGGGTTTAGTATCAATAAATAATTATGTCGATTAAATGTAACTGAAAGATATTTTACAGAGAAGTGCATTTTAACAATCATCGGTAGTTAAATACTGGAAGTATTAAAAACCCATGAAAAGAATTTTTTTTTTTATGTAATATACAACTTTTACATGTCACTTACATTTAAGTGTTTATATACATACATTAAAGCTCGTATCGCAATGATAAAGATTTTACATTTAATGAATCATGACACTTATAAAACGCCGTTTCAGCAAGGTGGCATGGCCTGCTGAAACGACATCATTATCTGAAATTATGTGAAGCTCTGGTATTTAACCTTCTTAAGCTCATAACCGCCTGCATACGTGACTTGCTATTATTGTAATTTAAATTTATTCGCACTCTATGTAAGGAATAATTCTTGATGTAATTGTTACGTAAATGGGCTTACGGAGAGATTTTCTAAATTGCATGAATATTTCAGATTTTTTATGATGGGATTGTAATCAATAACACTAATATATCATATATAGGGGAGATCTCTGTATGATAATTTATTTCTGGAGTAATTTAAAAGGAATCCTGTAAACGCCTTCTCCTATATTTTTATTATATCTCTACTATATCTCTATGCCTTCTCCTTTTATCTTTATTTCTTATCTTGGCCGTATCTGAAAGAAGCTTTCTTTTTAAATATACGCTCTACGTTTATACATTGTTTATGCTTTGCTGTCTTTTCTTTTTTTTATGTATTTTGTGCAATACCTTAAATTGAAATATGATGCTCAGACTTTTTCTTTAATATTTCGATGTTCTGACATTTGAGAAGATTTTATATAACCCCAACAGTTAGAAATCTCAAAGGCCAAATATTTTTATTGTAAAAGTACGTAAATATAAGTTGTTTACGAAAATATTTTCAAAGGAATTGTGTTCTTGAATCGATTCCCACATTTTAAAATTAAAAGAGAGAAATATAACTACAAAGTTCCCAGTTAAGAAATTATAGGAAAGACAATATTAAAGACTGAAAAAAATTCAAATTTTATACAGATTCGTTATATGATTAATAATTTCATGAGTCGAATTTTTGTCATAGAGAATAGTGAATTTTGTTTTCTCTCATAGACAGTGTTAGTTACAGCTAATTCGCTATTTCAAGCTTTGTCGTTTTCACCTTTTAAAAATTTATTTTTGTTAACATTTGAATTTCGTAAAGAGACAGAATAAAAATTCGATAATAATTTCAACTAGTTCTTAAGGAAAACGAATGGAAAAAGTTTACTATAGAATGTGCAATGCCTGTGCCCAACTAGCACCACCAGAGTTTGCGTCACATTTTTAGATGAAAGGTTTAAAAAAAAATAAATTCTATAGAAACTGGCCATAATATTTGCGCTTGATAGGCATATTTGGGTCAGTTAGTGATAAACGCTTGCTGAGTGGTTTCGAACGATAACTTTTCCCTTTAAAAACGAGTTTGTAAGCATTGCAATGGCATTTAATACATACATGACAGGAAAGTCACTTTTATTTCCTTTCTTTGAAGGTGTGTGGTTATCAACCCTCCCAGTTTTTTCTATTGTTAAGAAACCAAAGTTTATGTAATACGGATGTAGAAATGGTTTATAAAATTGGATTTATTATTTATTTATTTTTTTAGTGAGCTTTAAAAGTATAACAGCGTATTGAGATTCTCTGTCTTGACTCCTCCATCATGATTCATTTATCCTATCGTATGAACACTTTAATGCAAGAATTATTAAATTATTAGTTATATTCCTTAAACTGTATATTGATCTTCATTTCAAGCCTTGTAACCCTTACTGCTATACATTATGAAAAAATATAGCAGTAAGGGTTGTTAAATAATGTCAAAATTCAGGATATTCATTAGCTTTATATTGCAGAGTTCGTTAGATTAATAACCTCATTTTAATACACACAAAAATATCCTTACTACAAAAAGTACTACAAGAATTTTGTTTCTATGATCCTAGAAAAGAAAAGCCTTCTGATTGAAAACTAATATTGGATTTAATATTATTATTAATAATAATATGGTATGCGCTAAATTAATATGAATTTCTTTATTGGCTGCTATAATTCTTTCCGTGACGAGAGAAACAAAAAAAAGCAGATGGTCGATTTTCGATATTGAGCAGAGAGAATATTATTTATTGACGCACGTTTACTGGTTAATCTCTAATGAACTATACTGGTTTCCTCTTTATAGATTAGGAATTTCAGTCCGATGATTAACAATGGTGATTGAAGATCATAGGAAGAATAATATTTAGACATTAGTCAGGAAGTTAAGCCAAATCAAAAATTGTGAATGAGAAGAACTATCGAATATCCTTTCAGCCTCGATTAATCCAAATAATTTGTTAAATTATTATTTTTGGATTCATAATCGCGAAATTCATCTGAAAATATGTTTGCATTCTGAGACGAAATTTTTCATAACATCTCAAAGAATTGTTAGGAATCATGGGCAAAAATTTGATCCACATGTACGCGAGCTAACGACAAGAGTCAACAAAAATGAAAAGTCAAAACTTTACAGTAAAATTGGAATGGAATATCCAATGACAATCATGAGTCTAAGTAATAAAAGAAATTAAATCTTTGTCTCCTCGTATAAAAGACAACAAAGTTTACATATTATGAGTTTTAATTTCATTTAAACGAGGGAATTATTTAAGAAAACCACATTCCAGTCTAATAAAATATGGTGTGCATATTTAAATATGGTGTACTGTTTCTACATGATTTTCACGTCTATACTCTACACTTTTGTTGTTGTCTTGAATGCTACTATGTTAAAGACATTTCAAGTTCCAGGAAGTACGAATAATGCTTAATCACCTCAAATTTCGTTGATGCTAAAACATTGCTTACTGAGGATGAAGAGTAGAATTAGTTTAGCACGGAGACAGGACATTTAACAAATGAGTTGACAAAATTTCTTCCCACGCAATGGCAATTCGTGACATTACACAATGATTCCTCAAATGAGTAACCTAGATTAGTGGACCATTTCTTGTAAATAATTTGTTTTTTTTTTCTCTCCCTCACTTTCAAAGATACTCCTATAATTCTGCTTATTTCCGAAGTAAAGTTTTTCTGGAATATTCAGCAACTTTTATCGTAGACAGGAGATAATAAACTTTATTAAGCTATCTATTCTCTATTGAAAATCATTTTAGTTTAGAATCTACAACAATTTCTATACATTAAAAGCTTTTACTATAAGATAAAAATAGTTACTTTTTGAAAATACCTTAAGAAAATGTGCCTCGTGTAACCGTTTAGCAGGAAAATTATGTTACACATAAAACAGTACTGTGTTTGTAATTGTGACGTATCTAAACCTATCTGAAAATTTTTATTTCATAAACTGTTAATCATTCATACGCTTTTATTTAGTTAACATTAAAAATAAATATTTCCTATTTGTAAGATGCATTTATTATGATGTTAAAACTTTATCTGTTTACTGTTATTTAGCTATTTTAATATTGCCTACAGCACGAAAGTAACGACGCATAAATTTACCCAGATAAAGCAATTTTTTCTTATGTTGTAATTAGTGGTAACAAATACCTTGCTGAAGTTCGCTCGAAACTAAATGAGATAATTGGATTCTTGGCAATTGAATTCAGATCCCATTAGTTATTGACGATAAAGCAATCATGTATTTTATTTTTCATGTTGCTTTCGGGAGAACATTTTGATTTTGGGCTACATTTAATTTATTTAGATATCTGTTGTGCTGATGAAAAATCTTACGCTTTATATAAGATCTGTATTTACCTTATAAGGAATCATTAGAGATTCTGGAGCGTAAATCTCATCGGAATATTTCATATACGCTAGTTTTAGTAATTTAGATCGTCTATTCATAGATATTATTCATAGGTATCATTTCATAGCAGATGATATGAGTGTATGTCATAAATTTCTCGAAATATTCTATTAAATATTCATCTTGCGTTAGGGACGATATTTTGACTTTAGTCTACAGCTAATAGATTTTGATATCGCACGTGCTAAGAAGAAATCTTACGCTTTATATAAAAGTTAGGATTTACCATATAAGAATGGTAAGTTGCTGAGGCGTAACTCTCATTAAAATGTTTTGATATAAGTTAGTGTTAGCAGGGCCCGCCCAACATGCGGACAACTCGAACATTTGTCCAGGTTACTAAAATTGAGAGGCATCATTTTAGTTGTGATTCTGAAAAAAATATTAATTTGTTAAATACTCAATTTAAATTTACACTCATTGGTTTTTCTTTCGCTGTATATTCACAGTAAGTATTTTGTTAATGTCTGAAAATTGATAAATATTTGAAGTCCTTAATTCTGAAGAAAATAACCATAAAAACTATGCGCTGGTCCGGGGTGGCAAAATTGTTAGAACTTGACCTGGTCATAGTAATGCAGTCAAACTTCTTTAAGCAGATACCTAGTGGTTTCTTAAAAAAATGCTCTTTCATAGAGTTCGTTTCTAAATATAGATAATTGATAAAACACGTTTTTATGAGAAACATAAAAAAAATCTTGAATTTGTTGATTACATTTTGTGTTTATATAGCTTTAAAGACAGAATTAATTGAAGATTGCTTTGGTGGCTGTTCTACAATGGTGTATTGCAGTTTTTTCCTTGTTGGACAGTAGAAATGTCTGACATGGAAATCTCCCATTCTTAGGTTCAGTTTGTTGTCTTGATATTTTTTAGAATTATAGTCTGCATGTTTGCAATTATTTTAATACTATAATATATTATTGTAATAATAATGTATTATAGTGCTTTATTTATTTTTAAATTAAATTATACTATATGCAAATTTTTTAGTTTCCCTTAAAGTTCCCTTAAAGTTTTTTAGTTTCCCTTTTAGCTTTTCCCTTAAAGTTCCAAATTTTCAGAATTTTAAATTTCAGATTTTCCCTTGAGAAATAACCTTACCCTTCAAACGAAATTGGTCTTTGAGGGACAGACACTGATATTATAATAGAGGAAAAATTATTACTGAGCATATAGCCTTTGGTTATAGGCTCAATAAAGGCCAGAAATAAACGGTCTTTATTAGAGGTGGTCTCTTTATAGGGGCGGTCTTTCACAAAGGTTTCACTGCATATTTCGTGCTATTTTATATTAATTTCACAACAGATGGTGTGTGCTTATGTCATAAATTTCTTGAAATATTCTATTAAATACCACTTTGACGTTAAAAGAATAAAAAAAAGAGGTCCGTTATGCTTGTAGAATTTACGGTATCTTTAACACCGGTAATGTAGCTTGAATTTATTCTAGCAGAAGTGCGTATTCGGCTGCGGGTGACCTCCCATCGCGGGAACGAGGGTTAAATGAACTCCTCCACATTAACCTCTTTCTTATCTAGGTGCGCCACACCAACAAAATAAAACTTTATTACAACCCCCTTGAAATTTTGCGCGGCAAGGAAATCACGTTCCATTAAAGCTCTGCATTGCACGCAATTCGCACATTTAACTTAGATTCAAGAATGTCGTGTAGCAAGCCCCCTTCTTGGCCGAGTCAATTTTTTTCTTTTCTAATTCGAAGCTGTGTGTGCAGCGTTTACTGCGACCTGGAAAGTTGTAAAAAAGCAATCTAAAAGCATGAGAGCAAGCATTTTCTCTTCGAATTGCTTAAGGAAAAACAACGGGTTGGCAGAGCTTTTTGTGCTTTGATTGCGTTATCAAGCTTCTTTACTTAGTACTTGTAATGTAGTAATAGGTTTGAAGCTCGTAAAAAGGCTATCAGGTCTTTTTCCCCCCCGCGAAGGATTTCCATTTAGATATGCTAGTCACTGAATTTAGAAAGTTTATGAACAATAATAGAAGAAAAATATGTTTCTATTTGTACATCGCTCTTTCTTTCTGCTTTTAAAGTTTTGTATTTCAAATTATGATGAAATTGTGTGTGAAAATATATCTATGTGTTGTAATTCCTGATGTCAGCCCACATTATAATTCCTGCTTGTAAGGATATCCAACTACTAGATAGATCTTTAGCTATGAAAAAAACTCTTCAACGCTGTTTCTTCAAATTGTCACTAATAAATGATTTTTTTATGTTCCATATTCTTAACTATCAGTAAATATATTCCACTAAAAATAAGAAAAAGTGTGATCTAAAATATTTGTTGCATAAATCGGATATCAGGCTGCTTCCCTAGCTTGGAAAGTAACTAAAGTGACTAACAGCGGCGAACTTTCGTTTATTTTCGGTTTAAAACAGTACTTTTTATCCATTTTGCTGCGCAAGGGCTAATGAGACCGGAACTTACTACTTAAATCAGAATCTAAAAGGGATGAAGTGATTTCAATTACAGTGTGATAATGGAATACTATTTATGGCACCAGACATTTTACTATTTTGGATAGTTACACAGAAATTGAAATACGGGGAATACAGTTAGAAAAGGACCCTAGATCAGAGTTTGGGCTTAACTATTAACTCATAAAGTACACGAATCTTTCGTAGAGAGATGGTAGAAGAAATTCTGTCTGAAATAACAGTTTTCAAGAAATCCACTATAACTAATTTTAATATATGAATTGCATTTTTCCATCTCGAAAGAAATAATAGTACTTCTATTTTTTTCGTTAGGGGGAGAAGTTGTGAAGTGTTGCAAATAATTACTGAAATACAAAAGTATTACAGCATGACTTAACAGATTCCAAACCTCCTTATGTGTTTTGAAAGGTTAATTGTTACAGTTATTGTTGATATTTTAGTGTTAATAATAGATGACAGCATAAACGAAAAGTAGTAAATATACTTACTGCAGCCTAACAAGTTATTGAGAGTTATCTGATGCTTAGACTTTCCTTTGAGTAACAACTTTCAGTGTCGTGCTACGGTGTATGCTTCATATTTTCCCTTAGAATTTCCCCTCTAATAACCTTTCTAGATAATTTATTATCCTTAAATTGTAGTATGTAGTAATTAAGGTAATAAAGAAGATTGTATAGATAGAATGTGGTGTAATCGATTTTATCGAGTTTAAATAAAATATATATCTGAAATTGCTTATGTAGTGTTACATAATTTAAAAAAAGATATGAAAATTTGCTTTATTATTTTATTTAATTTTTTATTAATAAAGTTTTATTTATTAAGTTTTACAACATTAAGTAGCAGAAAAGCTTACCAAAACTAAAAACACGGTTGGAAATGATTCTAAATAGTATTTATCTAAAATTGTAACAAAATGAAATCGTTATTATTTAATATCGAATTCATCGCCTTTTTCCCTTGCAACTATTCCTATTCATATACGATTAATAACTATATTAATAGAAATTCGTTGTATGCGATTATATTTCTTTAGGTTGATTTAATAAATACGTGAGGAAAATATACATCCAATATTTACTAAGGTAGTTCTTTCTTCTGCCAAAGAATATGACAAAGAGAAACGCCATTATTGGATTCTGCTAATTGATTGAACATGAAGCGTATATCCCAACACTCACTGTTCAAATATAAGCTATATTTGACTGAGTACTTGTTGAAGAATTAAGTGCCATTTAAGAATAAATAGCTCCAAATGATTCATTTATTAGTAGCGTATTAATTAACTAAAAATTATTTCTTTTGATGTGGTTGGTGTCTAGAGAGAATTAGAATGCTGCATTAATATTTATAGGCATGTAATGCTTTTTCTAATGTTGTTATTTATTAAATCGCTTTTATTATTTTTTCTTATAAAACCTATCGAACAATGGCCGTAGGTAGGTGCTGCCTATCTGTATGAGTCGCCAGGTTCTAATCCTACTACTTGCATGTAGGATTTTAAAATAGGTATTTTAATGTTAATTATCCAGCATATCAGAATGAGAAAAAATACCACAGCACCCTCTGACGCAAATTATTGTTTCAAGATATTTTATTATTCCAATCACAATAATTTGAAAGCAGTCATTACAAGGAAATATAAATTAATAGTGAATTCGAAGTAAATTCAATTTTAGTTGAAAAGTTAATGATAAATAATAAAGGCAAAATTATCAGTTTTATAAAATAAAAATTATAGTTGCTCAGTCATGGAACGTGGGGAGGGTAGACAAATTTCCACAAATGTGCCTGTATCGCGATAAACCCCAACCCCCAGCAATTACTGTAACTTCACCCCTTAAAATATTAATAATAAAAATAATAATAATAATAATAGTAAAAATAATAATAATAATAAAGCTTTCAACATGATATTATATATTTTCCCCTTAATTAAGTATAACTTTCCCCTTATATTAAGTATAACTTTCTGATATAACTGTTAATGGTCTGACTGTAATATACAATTGTCCGTTTTCAAACCCCCTCTAGTGAAAGGTTAGGGCACTGATCTTATGTACTGGGGTTCGTGGGTTTGAATCCCACTGTGGCATGGATGTTCGTAGCCGTTCGAAATAGGCTTTAAGCAGTAGGTCCCGGTCTAATTAGACTCCATGTTGCAATAATTAGATCACATATCTTCAAACAAAACAAAACCCTCTAGTACTATTCTAACTGAGGATTAATCAGAATAGGTCATAAAGTTAGGAAAATCCAAAATAAAGAAATTTTAGTATTAAAATAATCTGTGCTCTGCGAACTTTTCTTGTAAAAGTGGAATGGTTCCCTTATAAATAATCAGGAGATTTCAATGCATATTATTATTTTTTACAGTAATTTTATTGTTGCATACAATATTAACTATGTTTTGAGATAGATTTTTACTAAAGAAAATTTTTTATATGATTTTTTACTGTTTTATGGTGCTTTTCTTTATGTTTCCAAAAAATAGTTTTATATTTTAATTAAAAATTAATTTTTAAAATTTAATTTTTAAAATTTTAATTAAGATATACAAAATCATTGTCTTTCTGCTATAACAATGTCCTCAAATTTCTTTTAGCATTCCATTCCAAGAGAATAGGATATTTTATAATGATTTACAGTTCTCTCTATTATATCATTTGTGTGAAATAAAGTAGCTATTAGCAGTCATTACCTCCTCTGTAAGAATTATTACTTTGCTTTTATTTTCTCATCCCTTCAATCTGCATCTCTTCAATGGATGTTTTAAATTTATAACTGGTAAACTATTGGTCACTAAGTGATTATTAAGTTATTGTATTAACTTACTAATCATTCTGTAATCGTTAAAGCAAAAACACTAACATAATAGTCATAGTAATCATAATAATCATTTTTATATGAGAATCTACTTTAACTACTTGTTCTTATTTAGGTTGTATTCAAAAAATAAATACAATTTAATTTTTTCAAGGAATTAGTTGAGGTATTCCATATTTTAGTGGTATTTAATTTGTTAAAAACTTTTCTCTTTTTATACTGCAGCATACGGATTTATTTCTATACTGATATCTTTGATTTTAAAAGTACATGGAAATAGATTTCAAATTATTGGTTTAAATCGTTTATTATCATATGTTTTTGAATGTTGGTGCCCTGGTTGAATCTTGATTTTTTTCGAGATACCTCACATAAAACTCCTAGAATTACATTTTATCAAATAGTTAGCTTATATGTATAAAAATTTTATGGGTTTGTTTATGAAATGCGAACTAAAATCAATAATTTTTTGCACATTAAGTAAAAAATAAACCGATATTTTAAGCCGCATAATAACTTATTGCAGATATTTTTACCAACATAATTATCGAGGAGATTTTCACTTTAATAACGCTTATTGCTGTTTAATCAAACTATTTTTCAAATCATTGAAAAAATGCTTTCCACACTTCAAAAGATTACAATAACAATCAACTGAGGAAACTCTGTAACAGAATATAGAGGTTCGTCTGTATTCTACTGAGAGGAACAAAGGACGTGTTGTCAGGACTAAAATCACATGAAAGACATGTATTTATATATGAATAAAGTATGCATCAACTAGCGGAGCAAAACAGAATACTTATTAATTCGCTGTAGCAAAAGTAAATGTCACAACTTATGAAATTGGTTAAAAAAAATAAAAATCCTACATAGGTTTGTTCCTCTGGTACAACTACTCTATTTCATAATCTGTATCCAGTATGTTCAATTATTGGTACAATGATCGCATTTTTATGCTGGTGTACTTTCAAAACTTAAATACCACATAAACAAACGATTTACAACAAATTTACCAAAAATTATATTTTTTTTCTCCGTAATCCCTATAACCAAATTATGCTAGTTCCTCGAAACTGGAACTTGAGGTAGTGAGGTAAGTTTCTTATTTCAATATGTTAATCATACATGACATGAAACTAAGGAAATGATAATGAAATGAATCTATGGCTTTTACCTTCGTGTGATGTTAATGAGCCTGTCTGCTTGAGAGAACTACCCTGTCTCTTTTACATCTGTATCGAATTGAGCATGAACTCTGTCACGAGATTAACTGGAAGGCAGAGCCCTCGTGAATGCTTCCTGCATTTTTGGGAACTTTGCCAGCAACCGTTGGCCTTGTTGCTTTTAGTTTTAAATGTCCCTTATGTTTTTATAAGTAATCGAACTCTGATGGATCAGAAACTTTCAAAATGTATGAATTTTTATTTCTTCATTGCATTGATTTATACGTATCATATTTTAAAAAATCAAGATTTGCATTTGAAGTTTTAATTTTCAAGACCCTGGTCTTCCGTCTCAAAATCATGCGCGTGGTATTTTTTTTATCCATCAAGCAAGAGTAAGTATTTCGCTATTGATTCTCAGCAGTACAATCACCCTTTAGCTACATTAATTGGACCAACAGTTTATAGCTGATTCTTTTTGTTTTTGTTTAGAGAGCTAAAATCTGCTGTTTTGCTACACGAGAGCCAATTAAAGCAGGACCTCCTGCTTAAAGCCGATTCCGAACGGCTACGATCTCCTCTGCCAGTAGTGGGATTCAAACTCCCTACGACCAGTACCGAAAAGCAGCGCCCTAACCTTTCGGACATCGTCCGGGACGTAGCCGATTTTGAATAGTTGCAACTATTCCATACCACAAGTAGGTTTCAAGCCCATGAACTGCGGTACTAAAAGGCAGCACCTTATTTGTTCGACTTCGCATGGCTAAGAACATATTTGAATCATAAGAATGGATATAATTCGTAGGTAGTTAAGAAAATTATGTTCTTAGAAGTGGAAAATTTGAGGCATTAACTACCAATCTGTTACGGTCTAGCAGTACTTTAGTCAGGTCTATTTAAATCATTTAATTAATAGCAATTTTCCTAAGAATATACATACTTTAATTGAGACCCATTAGAATCTAGAATCTGTGATTTCCTGTTCTGATGTTAAGATTGTAGCAAAGTAGGTAGGGATCTATCTAACTTTCAGAATTGGAGCCCATGGGTTTGTGTCCCGCTGCTGGCATGAATGTTCGTAGCTGTGTGGTATAGGCTTTAAGCGTCA
This sequence comes from Pardosa pseudoannulata, assembly GCA_032207245.1. NCBI lineage: Eukaryota > Metazoa > Arthropoda > Arachnida > Araneae > Lycosidae > Pardosa > Pardosa pseudoannulata. The sequence continues at coordinate 144,286,915 of CM063502.1, forward strand.
AGTCTTGTTGATTTTAGACTTTGCGTTGGAGGAAAAAAATAGCGCTTTAAACGAAAAACTAAAAAACTAAAAAAAACTAAAAAACTAAAACTAAAAAACTAAAAAAACTAAAAAAATAAAAATAAAAATCCTACATAGGTTTGTTCCTCTAGTACAACTACTCTATTTCATAATCTGTATCCAGTATGTTCAATTATTGGTAAAATGATCGCATATTTATGCTGGTGTACTTTCAAAACTTAAATACCACATAAACAAACGATTTACAACAAATTTACCAAAAAATTATATTTATTTTTTGGTGTGCAGATATTTATTTAGTAGTTAAGTAGTTGTCTTAAATATTAGTATTACTGATTTCTTTGCAATTTATTTCATTTCCGGATTGTACTCGTATCGCGCTGAGGATAAATTACATAAATATTGTAGAAGGACATCACTTCCGTTGTATGATTTCTAGATGACATAAGTCGATGTTTCTATTTGCTTTAATTTAAAAATACTTCTATTTTATGAAGTAAATCCGAGAAGTCCAATTAATCTTATTTTCATGTATTGTAATTCAATAAAGTCAAACTCAGTTGGAAGAGGCTCCAAAATTTTTCTAGGGGGGAAGTATGGTTATCCAGAAACCCGAGGATAAATTAGAGTACTTCGTTTGGGATAGGAAATCAATGGTTTGAGATCCATCCGTTCAACGTAGCTATTTATCTATCTTAAGGGGAAAACGTATTCTCCTCTTTGCATGCATTGATTTATACGTATTGTCTGTTTGCTAGTTGGACTTAGCCCAACATAAACGCATTTCGAACATTACCACCTTTACCGTTAGAAATCATATTTCGGAATATATAGAAACGAAAATCTTTAATATGTTGTGGATTCCTTAGAATAATAAAGACATAAAATTTAAACAAGTTTGAATATTACAGCGTGTCTTAGTGATGAGCTATACTTTTAAATATCATAGTGTGCCTTTTATAAAAAAGTGAACTTTCGGTTTAGAATAGTTAGTTCTTATCGTATTGCAACTCGGCAATAATAGTAATACAACTCAAAATATGGTCATTTTCAGGCTATATCGGTAATAAATACGTATAGTGTGCCCCACGTGCACGAAAAGTATCAGATTTGTAACTCACAATTTATCCAGAGGGCTATATAAAAGAAATTTTTACCGTTTCAATACATGTTTTAACGTTTTCTGTCATATTGGTTACCGGTTTCTGATATCTGGTTATTACAGTAGCTTCGTGTATAGATTGATCTTTCAGTTGTCGTTCAGCGCTGTGTATTTCAGTACTTAAAATGACCAATATGGCAGTTTTATGTACTGTTGCGAATATTATTTGAAAGAAACATAACTCGCTAGATAGAAGCGGGATTTACCTCAAAAGATAATCAGTTTAGAGTGTGCAGTACATTCTAAATTTCGCCATTACATACTTTTTCTATTTATTAAAGTTTAGTAGGACGTATTGAGCTTTGCCAAACTGTTACACTTTGAGACAAAATAGTGGGTGCTTCTTAATATATACAGTATTTACCGGAGAGATGGACCGCATTTTTAAATATTGCTATATTTTAAATGTGTATGGCAATATTGATGAAAAGATGTACCATGACAACAATTTCTATCATTATAAATGTGAAAGGCATTTTAGCAAATTTAAATTCACAAAAGATATGCAAGTGTTCCCTCTATTCCAATTTTGGGTGAAATGGAGCATGTTAAATAGGAATGATGGACCTACTCAAACTTGATACAAGATTGAAATCATCAATAAACATTGGCATAGTAGTAAGATACTAGGTCGTGTTCCAATATTGGCTTTAGTGACCCGGTGATAGGCTTACATTGGGATACAAAATATTATTTATTATATAATAATGAAGAAAAATTTAATTGTTGTCTATAATTGAATTATATTATTATAGTTAAGTAGCTATTGATAATTATTATTACTGATAATTAAGAATAGTATTTATTGAAAATAAAATGTACGGATTGTTTTGTGTGAGCAGATATTTTCTTTAGTATTAAATACACGAAAAATCAAATACACGGAGATGAACTATTAGTATAAATGTAAAAGTAATAATTTTCTATTTATAATAAAGGTTTTAGGCATGAATATAAATATGAATTTATTTTATATTTATATTTATACTTAAAATTATTATGCGTACAAACTCATTAAAAATAATTATTATAGATATAGGTTTTTATAATAGTAAAATTATAAATTATGAGAATTTTTGTTAGTTGCAAGAAAAAATAAAACTATGTAATTTTTTTGAGAAATTAGTCTATCTCTTCCAAATGCCACAGAAAAAACCTGGAAAAGCACCCAAGATGCCTATCATTGCTCATTGATTGGGATGGTTTATCATTAAAATGAGATTTCGTATCAAAAATACTGTAAATATAATTACGATACAAAATATACAACACCATTTGACTGTCCTGATTTGAATTAGTCAGAGTTTTTGCTCAAATACTTGAACAACAATAGCAAAAAACAAACAGCTTAAGATGCATATTCCGCACCAGGAAAAGATATCCTCACCCGTACCATTTAGTACTGGCTGTGTCGAGAAATATACTATTGAAATATATATATATATATATATATATATATATATATACTTCTTTTATTAATGTAACATAAAGTTACTTTGCCTAAAACAATGTTTTTTATCGAAGTTTTATCTCTGAATGTAAGAGACGTGAATACGGGGTCCTCTAAAGAAAAAAAATGGACGTTAATGAAATGGTTTTTATTAGCTATTTCCTTCCGTTTGAGATTTCAAGTGAATGTTTCGAAATCTAGAGCGCTCTAGTTAATACAGAGAGAGTTCATCTCCATTTGATATTCTATCTCTCATGTAAGAAATCATTCTAAAATGCACTTTTTTTCTCTGAAAAAAAGAAGGAAAAAAATAGGAGCCATTAGTTAAGAGCTCACCTCTATGAAAAAGGTTATCATTTTAACATTTTCCCCTCCATTAACAAAACTTCTTCCAAACACTGGAGTTTTTTTTTTAATTTTTTTAATAAATGACCAGCCCAGCTGCTTGTACATATTTCGAACTACCGAATTGGCCTTTAGCCGCTTAATAGCTTTTTTTTAAACTGTTCTCTTCACTGATAAAGTAATTACTTGCAACAGTTTATAACGAAGTGACTCGGAGTCTTAGGGAAAAAATATGCGCTTATTATCTTTTCCAGTAAAGTAGTTTTTATTTATTTTTATTTTGATTCCAATTTTCCCAAAATTTTAAGCGGTTAACAATTCTGAGGTCATGTATTGAAGCCATGGAAAATTTAATATCTTCGTCTCTAGTTGTTTATTCTTTCTCTCTCTCTCTCTCTCTTTTTATTTAAGAAAATAAGTTTTAAAGTTTCGATATTTTTTCCCATGAGAAAACAAATATTTGTAATAGGTAATGGCTTTTTTCGACCTTTGCTATCCACTGCATAAAATATTACCGATGCTTTGACTTGTTATCATAAGGTGGTTGTTCGTTCCTCAAATTTTAAGTTATTGGAAGTTTGATATGATGTTTTATATCAAACATTTAAATGTATATGAGTGATATAATTGCTTGTATATTTGAGGGATATTTGACATTGAGTTTTGGGTGAATATTTTACATACATATTTCATTTTGATAAAACAGTAGTGTCTTTTACAAAAAAACTAAATATGCGCTTATTATCTTTTCCATTAAAGTAGCTTTTATTTATTTTTATTTTGATTCCAATTTTCCCAAAATTTTAAGCGGTTAACTATTCTGAGGTCATGTATTGAAGCCTTGGAAAATTTAATATCTTCGTTTCTAGTTGTTTGTCCTTTCTCTCTCTCTCTTCTTTTTTAAGAAATTAAGTTTTAAAGTTTCGATATTTTTCCCATGAGAAAACAAATATTTGTAATAGGTAATGGCTTTTTTCGACCTTTGCTATCCACTGCATAAAATATTACCGATCCTTTGACTTGCTATCATACGGTGGTTGTTCTTTCCTCAAATTTAAGTTACCGGATGCTTGATATGATGTTTTATATCAAACATTTAATTGTATGTAAGTGATATAATTGCTTGTATATTTGAGTTATATTTGACATTGAGGGCGGATATCTTACATACATATTTCATTTTGATAACACTGTAGTGTCTTTTGCAAATCAGGATGAAAACTTGAAATAATCAGAAATATTGTATTTCTTGAGGCATTGTTCTCTGTAAAATATTCAGGTTTGTTTAGAAATCCCTACCTTCTTTAACGAAGTAAAATGAGTATAAAATTCTTTTCTGTTCGATCCAAGAAACAAATCGTACGAAATCATTAGAATCAAGTTGACGTTTTCAAGATTAACTATGTACCATAAATACAGATATCCTTTTCGTCTAGGGGTTAAAACTGAGAAAGGAAATCTAATCTTGGTGTGTAAATTTTTTTGTAACGTTTTGTGCGCGTCATTGGAGAACTGAAAATGACAGCAACTTATTAGGATATCATTTAAATATAATTTTTATTTTTAACCCTGGAAATGCAATGCATTAAGATTCAAGGACAAATAGTAGAGATGTTAAGGTATGTATCATGATACTTCGCAGACATTGACAGCGGATACTCAGAAGGTATTGAATACCGGTATGAGTCTTCAAAAAATAGGTTCTTTTTTATCGTTGCGTTTAAAAAGCCTAAGCAACAAAAAGTTCTGTTAAACATTCCCAAAGTTTTAGAATATTAATCATTTGCTTGTAGGCGGTGGTCGAAAATCTTTGAAACATCTTTCAATATTTCTTGGAGTGAAACTTTCTTTAGTTCTCGTTTTAAAAATGTCAGCTGTATTATGTTTCTACTTTCTGACTCAGAAGAGCTTTTTTATCTTTATTCTTTCGATTCAGTTTTTACTGTTTGAAGATCTATTAACTCAGATTATTTCGTCTGGATGCAGTTTTTTAAATATTAGTTCTTAAGTTTTCGAAGTAATTGGTCTTTCGTAACTTCGAGCAAAAATAATCTTTTAACACTTCTGAACATTTATTGGTAATATGTAAAAAGAAATTTTCATTTTTCCAAAATAGTATTACAATATATATATATATATGTGTGTGTGTGTGTGTGTGTGTGTGTGTAATATGGGAAAGACTCATTCAAAATCACAACACAGTGTATTTCTGGTAAGAAACTTGAATTCCATACAACAGGCAAACACTTTTACAACCTCGTTCACACAATGTGATCCCGCACATACGCTTTTTAATTAAGTAGGTATACCTCAGGTAAAAAGACTACGAATAATCCCTAAGCACAACTGATCACGTGATAAAAAATACCCATGTTTAAAGAGAACGCGCAAACTATTGGCTAAATTAGTAGAGACAGAGGCTGAATTAAGTCTATAGCATGTCTGGAGGAAAAAATCAGAATTACCACGCAAACCCCGAACTTACTTTATGAACAAAAGTTATTAAATTAATATTAAAATACTTAAATAAGGGAATTTAATATTACACACACACACACACACACACACACACACACACACACACATATATATATATATATATATATATATATATATATATATATATATATATATATATATATATATATATATATATATATGTTAAAAATCTAGAAAACCTTATACATATTGTGTTCGAATGATTGAATGAAATATTAAATAAAAAATTTGTGTAGTTACATGTCTGCATTTACCTCGTCTTGTAAAATGTCTTGTGAAGACAAGAACTGTTGAAATAAATAAACAAAAATGATTGCTAAATATTAGAGGAAAAATTACGTTCTAAACAGGGTTGCAATTCATATAATCCAGATAAATAAAACCTTGGCACGGTGGTATATTTTGTTATTGCATTGAGAGAACGATAAATCATGCCACTTTTCTTTTATTTAAATCAACACGGATATGCATATAAAAGCAAATTACTGCTTTGCTTCGTGGTGGGCAAATTATGATTATGTTGCGGTTTTTGAGGAGAAAAAAGGCGCGGCCTCTTATAAAGAGAGACAGCTCTATTGACGCAATGTCAGACCTGTGATGTCTTCATAAAACTCCGAATGTGGTTTCCGTGCCGCAAACTGCTGAAAATTACCTGGACATTCTTTGAGATTGCGTCATTAAGTTCTGTATACTTAAATATGAACATTCTCCTAATCTGCGTCATAACTGAGTAACACGCAACAATAGTTGTTCTCGTGTAGTAGTGAATCCACTTTATAAAAGGCTTATTAGTGTTTTATAACTTTGAAGTAACTTGTTTTTGACAACTGGATTAAGTTGGCGTCAGATCATTGCCTTCTTACTTTAAAACGTAAAAATGCTTTCGATGGACTTCGTAATCAATGTTACATTTAAGTAGTTTAGAGTTAGTTTTAAAATTTAAATTACCTTACTTGAAAAAAGAAAAATTATTGTATACCCTTAGGTTCTTTATTTCTTTCAGAGTTAGCAATATTTAAGGACATGTTTGTAGTAAAACTTCTCAACTTACTATAATTCCTCAAGGGACATGCATCGGTTATGTTACAATATATTGATAAAAATAATATTAAAATAATTTAAAATAATAATTTCACTCTTTGATATACATGTGTGTAAGCAAAAAATAGATTTTATTTTAATGTGGAATGGAAGCATAATATTTTCATAACATGCAGTAGTAGATATCTAATTTCACTTTTTAAAATAAAATGTATTTTAAAACATTAACAGTTAAATTTCTAATTTTAAAAAACATTGTCCTTTGTCAAGTAAAAAAATAATAATTAAAAAAATAGTTTGCTTCTAAAGCTAAAGTCGTGTAGCTTATGTTTTCAGTGCAGTGAAATCTGTCTTCATTCATTCGCGGTTTTTCAAGCTAGATACACTTAATTTAGAAAATGGTTTGAGTCGAAAGCTATTACGATCTAAATCAGCAAACAAACACGCAGTCTTTTTAAGTTACAGAAATTCTTTGATGACTTCAACTTTCTGCGGTATTTTTCAGATATCCTAATGAAAGTCTTGATAGTTCGAAGACAAAACAAAACTCCTTTATTCATTTAACTTAGATCATTTAGATAATAAGGCTGGTTACGAATATTTATTTTAATATGTATTTTAGTGGTTTTGTTCAGTTTTAGAAAAAGTAAAACTGAATAAAAATTTCTCCTATTTAAATGTTTTAAATATTTTTTAATAATTATTTTTTTATCTATTATTCTATTAAAATAATTCCACTGAATAATTTTTGTGTTTGAAGCTAGTAATATGAATTTATTGCTATCAAAATTTGACTGTGATATTTACATCAGTTTATTTATTAAGCAAATTTAAATCCATTCCTTCTACGTTGTTATACTACGCTTCTCCTTTTAAGCGATTTTTTTTAAACAAAGGCTGATATTCAGTATTCTAATATCAAAAGACAATTTTAAAATATCTTTAAAATAAAAAATGGTTCTTATTATTTTTAAAAATATACCAAGAGCCTATATTAGGCAAAAGTTTTTAGTATGATATTTTTAAAAGTAATATTTTGAAAATTTTATTGGGTTTTATTGGGAATCAGTGTATTATAAAGTACTTTACAGTGTATATTTTAAAGAAGTATCTTTTTTAAGAAACTAAACACTACATTCTTGTTAGCTTTATTAGATAATAATAGCCTTCTAACATAGTAAACAGTTAATTTGTTTATTTGTTATAAATTAAGTTAGTCAGTATAAGGCACAAAGGCTATCCAGCAGGAGACACCAGAAAAAGCCCACATCTGTTTCTTTTTCTCCTGCAAAGCATGGTTTTTTTGTGAAATAATTGCATATGATGCATTCTGAGTAGATATTACCCTTAGACGTCATCACCCAATTATTTGGCCTTGTGAAATAAGACCAAATAGTTATCTCTGTAGGTCATTCCGGTTATTAGCTTATTTTAGACATTGTGTTGGTCAATTCTTTGTAATTAAATTGTAGCCTACAGTTAAATTTATTACAGGCCATATTATATAGATCTATTCTTAATGTTTTGTTGAACCCACAGCTGAAAAAGCACTAAGAAAAGCAGTTTATCAAAGCTGTAATTCGCAGCTCGTCAGTTATTAACCGAAACATCACCGACAGTATTTTTCTTCTGATGTGGTTAGTTTAACTCAATAGAAATAAGAATTTACGTTATCAGATTTGATGTTTCTGGATACTTGGTAGAAAATGATTAATTGAAGCTGGTGTGACTGCAGGTTTCATATCTCGAGAACATAACCAACAAACAATTCCGAATAGCTTGTTGGGTGGGCCTGGCTGAGATCCAAAAACCATGTGAAATTTGGAGGATGCCAGAAGAACAAGGCACGAAATGTCTCAAAGGTGCCAAAATGAAACTTTATGTCGAGTAAGAGGGGAAAAAATGGCCACATTATTCAGTCACTTTTCTCTGAGTAATTAGTCCTTGATGTTTTCTAAAGGTGTGGTTATAAAATCTGCCTTTTGCGCGACAAATTCCGTTTCAATGTTAAAAGAAATATTAGTAGGTTATCACACTTCTCAAACATCTGAGAAATATTGGTTTGTACACAATATCTGTGCATATTCAAAGTCAATCTGTGTATTTTTCAATGCTTATTTCGTTCTCATTGCATAAATGATTACAACTTATTGAGTATTTAACAAAGAGTTTTTTTTAAAGAGTTTAATGTAATTTAGAAGGTATTATAGTATATTTTAATGGCATGCTTTAATGTGTGCGTTCTTGTTTGTGCTATATTTTAGAAAAAATATTTTGTCTCTGTAATTTAAAGCAAATTTACAATAAGTTACAAGTTTTCTTCAATGAAGCTTTGAAATATTTGGCCATCTTAAGGCTTTTAATTACGTAATTTAATCATCCGTTTCGAATTTTTTGTGTAATTTTTATTCCAAGATTTAAACTTTTATTTCTAAATACATGCAACTTTAATTTTTTTACATGCATATCAACTATTGGATTTAAATTTTCATACACTTATCTTGGACTCTGTTTTAATTTTTTTTTAAATTTCTTATAATTTGTTTCTGTTATTTCTTCAGAGTGCTTCAACTTTATACAACTGTCCTCTTTTTCTAAGATATTACTTTCTTTTTGATGTCTATCTTCTTTCAGATTCACTGTAAGAAGATTAATCTTAAAATATCTTATATAAAATATCAGCTGCGTTTATTTTTCTGCCCAATGGCTTTACCAAAACTTCGTACTTTATTACACTGTCAAAAGATTGACTTCCCACATTAAAAAACAGAGCATTTCAAGCTATATGGCTTTCGGGGGGCAAAATGGAAAAAAAAAATACGGTCATCTTTTGCAATGACGGCTTTAGTAATTAGTCGTCAGCAGTCACAGACAGATGTCGCCCTTTTCTTTAAAGATTAAAAAAAAATACTGTATCAACATGTAAGATTAGAATAGGAATTTCGTAGAACGAAAATATAACTTCATTTTCAAAAGCTCAGGGGGTTTCACGAAGAGGAAAATCTATTAACATTTCCCTTCACTATTTAAAAAGATATAATGTTATGGTTATATATGAGACTAAAACTTAATAATACGTGTTAATAATTTAAAAATAAAAACATATTTTTTTATATTTTTACTTACTATTCGGATATTAATTTTATGGATGTTATGTTTCTCACCGCCTTAAAATATTATATTAGCACAGGACGAGAAAATATTGTGTGTTTACATTAAAGTATATTACAGACAGTTAGTTTCATTAGAAATGAGTATTTAGTTTAGAAGAATAAATATATTTGATTTGAACGTTTGCATACGCATAAAACATTCTAGTAGTAGCATCCAAAATGACATTCTATAGTTTTTTCGTACCTGCTCAAGTATGTAAGAAAAACTCTTGTGTCTGAGAACTGAGTCCCTGTAAACATCAACAGCATTTATTTGCAATTGCAATTCATGGACAGAATTTACAATAAAGGTTTATTTTGTACTTTCGTTTAAGGCGTAAGATTTATAGTGATTTACGGCGTTTAGTTAATTTTAGCTATTTTAAAAAATATGTGAATAAGAATAGTATAAAATGTCCCCTTTCTATCTCTCGGCATTTCTCTCAAGCCAAACTACTCTTCGCATAAATCGAAGGGTTCTTGATCAATTAACACCTAGTCACTTTCTTTTCCTTTCACTCCATTACATCCTAAATGGTCGTTAATCTCTTCGCTGATAAAAAGAAAAAAAATCGTTGCTTTCAATAGGTAGTTGCCACTTCATTGCTGTCTATAGAGCAATAGCTCATTCGATACAGTTGTTAGAGACAGGTAGTTATTTATAGTGTCTAGAACAAAGAAATTATGGCATGAGGGAAATACTTAAAAGTAAAAAGTAATTATATTGATATACAATCCTATTAGTAAGGAATATTTCTTGCAACTTATTTTCAGTGTTTTATCTGGAATGTCACTCAATATACAATACAAGTTTCTATGTGAATAAGAATCATCTTTTTCAGATGATCTGTAATATACTAAACACCATTGCTGATTCTAAATATGGTTACAAAGCACATACATTAAATATTGATTTAAAGGTTTTAGTTTAATTGATGTCAAACACATTTAACATTCCCCAATGTTCTGTAGCATTTCAAAGCTGTCGCCTGTTTGCTGATTGGCGCTAAAGCATGTATTTAATAATATGTAACCATCATTTTGATATTATGGTACGTTTGGTAATATTAAAGCTTTATTCTTTTCTTAAGGTGGTTAAATTTAAAAAAATATATAATAATAATAACTAAACTTGTAACTTCAATTGGCAAAAGTATCTATTTCGGGAGACAGTTTAAAAATAATGATTCTTATACTAATTTGTTTTAACACATAGAATTAATATTTGTTCTAGCAAAGTAATTTGAATGATTATGTGCTTTCTCTCCCTACTCCCCAGATTTAAGAAAAAGAGAATACATACTAGATTACTTTACAAAATAGAATCAAAGCAATGTGTCTAGGTTGTGTCCAAAAAGAACTTCTATATTTCTAAAATTATGTAACTTGATAGCTTATATTAACGGGAAAATACGCCAGAAGTGGGTTTAAATAGCAGGTCGCGGTTTCATTTATTCACGTGAAACAATAGTTTACCGTAGCGCATTGAAACCCTACCAAACCAAAATTAACGTAAAAATGAGGTACGCTACAAGGCTATTGATCTTTTTATATCACTACTGGTCTTATAGCAACATGAGGAACAAATAGTAGTATTGATACATAACACCCTTTTTATACACTTGTTCATTTATCCCATATTCAGTAAAATTTTCAACTAGAGTGTAGTTAAAATTTTTTTAATGGTGCTCGATAGAAAAAAATATGAAGTTTCATACTTTCTAAGATATAATCATTTATTAAATTCTTACATGGTTCCAAATATTTCAATAACAAAAGTAAAACAATAGATTTTATTTTCTAAATTGCTGAAATATTTAGTTATAAGTCTTAACATCAAATTAAGTGAATTACCACGGGAGAAATACTTGGCAATTTTACAAACAACAAATATGAGCCATATATATGATTCATATTTGTCGTCACCATATATTTCTAAAGCTTTCTCCGCGAAAACATTTGTAAAACCCAAACTTAATATTTACTTGCCTTATTTATTTACGTTATATGTACGTTATACCTCAGTATATTTTCACGAATTCAATGCTTAGAGAGTTTAATCGTTAAAAAAATTAACAAGTTTACTTTTAATATGTTTTCTAAATGAGAATGCAACAAAATATTTTAATTCCATCGACATGCCCATAAATTAATCGTGTAGGTACATATCGTCATTGCCCCGAAAGAGGCAATTTCCTTAGTTTAGAAGTTCCACTTAGTAAAAACTAAATATGCTATTTCAGTTTCATATTTCCCATTTAAAACTGTTGAAGGATTGCTAATGTTTTACAAGTTAAGAAATTTGTAAAAATAATGAACATATAAGATAAATAATAAATATAGAATGAAAACAAATTTTAGAACATCCATTGTATAATAAAATAATAATCTTGAAACATCTCAGTTGGTTGGAAAGGTAGGCATACATATTTGCAACCTCCATAGGTAAACGCCACAGTTGCACGGTTAGTAACTTTTAGAAAAAGATGTCTAAAATATATTTTTATGTTCATGAGTTTATTTACGCTAGCAACAGAATTCAACAGTTTAAAATTTATTGAAAATCTATTGTTAAATTCCTTTCTCTTAAATTAAATCTCTTAAACTATAAGAAAGGTTTTACATGCCGATTAATTTAAACTTTGTTACAACCGAATTTTCTTTATAATTTGGATTTAAAATCAAAGTATAGATGTAATGCAAATGAGTTTGTTTTTCTACGTAAATAAAGTATTTACTAATGACAGAACCATATCATTATCGATTCTATGAAAAAGAAATGTTTTTATAATTAGAGCGACAAATATCCTTATAATATAAATGCTAGAACTATATAAATAGTAAATCTTTGCCAAATATTCCATCAATGCATTATGCTGCAAATGATGCAAAATTACCTTTGTGGAGAGAAAAAAGTGTATATTTTCTTTGAAAGTGCTACTCTTAGCATTATTTAATTAAAAAATATTTTCGGGGATATCGGAACTTAAAGATGATTTTAAACTTCACTTCATTTAAATGAACTAAAATCTGACAGCCTTTGGAAATAATAATAAAAAAATAAATAAATAAAAAAAGCCAAAGGTTGGGAGGGGGAATTGTCTCTAAGGTTTGAAAAAAATAGAGTGGGAAATAATTCAGTCAGACAGATATTGCAGAAAGAAAAAAAAAAAGAAAGTAAGAAAATTGAATTCATGAGTTCTTAAATAATGAGACATCCGATCTAATGTTGACTTATTGTATTAGCATGTCATCTAATTCAATGAGATATATGAAAATTAAGGGTTTTTTTTAATCAAAAGGCATTTTTTGTAACATTACTTCTGAAACCGGAAATATAGACTTCGATATTTATTAATCTAACACTTTCATTTATAAGTAACTGTTTTCCTTTTACTGACGTATTCTAAGAAGATTTATTTAAAATGGTTGAAAAAAGTTTGTGTTGCCAAGTTTGTTACAAGTAAAACAGTATTTTTAATATACTGTAGAGCAGTGGCCAAAATTAAAAAAATAATCAACACATTAAAGAATAAGACATGAAATAAAAGGGAGAATAAATTAAACGTTATGAATTAATTATAAAGTTTTTACAGTTAAAGTAAGCTATTGAATTTATTTTTTAAAAACAGCTGTCTAATCTACAGAGATTGAATCTACTTGATTCTAAATCGAATCTACTTTATAACCAATATGAGTAGTATGTCAAGTAGTCAATATTACAACTGTGTAAAAAAGGATGTATTAATTGAATTTCTTTATTGCATCTCGTTACTTGTTGAAAATTAATATAAACCTCCAAAAATAAGGGTCTGAGAAACATTAAATACAATTGATTGTACAACAAGAAAAGTATTATTTTCTCTAAAGAAGATTCTAAGAAGATTTATTTAAAATGGTTGAAAAAAGTTTGTGTTGCCAAGTTTGTTACAAGTAAAACAGTATTTTTAATATACTGTAGAGCAGTGGCCAAAATTAAAAAAATAATCAACACATTAAAGAATAAGACATGAAATAAAAGGGAGAATAAATTAAACGTTATGAATTAATTATAAAGTTTTTACAGTTAAAGTAAGCTATTGAATTTATTTTTTAAAAACAGCTGTCTAATCTACAGAGATTGAATCTACTTGATTCTAAATCGAATCTACTTTATAACCAATATGAGTAGTATGTCAAGTAGTCAATATTACAACTGTGTAAAAAAGGATGTATTAATTGAATTTCTTTATTGCATCTCGTTACTTGTTGAAAATTAATATAAACCTCCAAAAATAAGGGTCTGAGAACCATTAAATACAATTGATTGTACAACAAGAAAAGTATTATTTTCTCTAAAAATAGGAGAAAAATCAGTATCACTTATATTTAAAACAATGAACTCCAAGTGGGATATGAATTTAAAAATAAAGAAAATCTATCTTATTCTCTTCTAAAATTCAAAGATATGTCAAATAAAATTAACTAACCTAAAAAAAAGTATCCCTTTTTTTTAACTCTTTTTAAAAAACGGAAGAAACTTCTTTTTGAGACATAGTTGAGATTTTTCAATTCTTATCTGCTCCACAAAACTTTTAAACGCTTAACCATCTGTTCTTTTGAAGGAAACGGGTTAATTCCCGTTACTAACTATCAGGATTCCCCACGGTCCATGTTCATCGATGCTTTTTCTTTTACGTAAATTGGTGATAAAATGATTCCTGCTTTTCCCTTTCTTGTAAGAATCTCCTAATTAAAATAATCTCAATTTTCTTTTACTATTTTAAGTAATATTTGTACAATCATAATTTAAAAGCTGACGAAATTATAATTACTGAAATTGCTTTTATGGACATGACCTATGGTTTTATATCGTGTTTAAATATAGAGGCAATTTTATTTGTGTTTACGGAATAATCTATAGTAACTACTATTACTTTTCTCAGGAAGAAACTACACTTACTCAAAGATGTGACGCTTACATAGTTTTATTAGGCGGTAATAGTACAAGTTATTTGATAATTTGTTTTAACCTGATTCTATTAATATTTAAAATAAACGTAAGATTTTTCTATTCATTTAATATGTCTGCTTATTACAGAGTGCTTATATAAAGAAACGCAATAAAAATGTATATATAAATGAAAAATATCAAAACAAAACACGAAATTAAACAAAATTAATGTAGTTTAAAGTGATATGTATTGGAAATATTTTAAATCTCGAAATAAAAATACCACTTAGCAAGAAAATTAAAGCAATATTTTCAAACTGAAGACCAACATGACGGAAACAAAAATGCAAAAATATATTTGAAAATAAGAGTGGTTGTTTATTAATTTGAACAACATTACAATCAGGGTAACTTAAAAGAGCCAAAATTAGTAACCTATCCATGAAAAGTCCTTGAAAACATTCACAAAGTCAATCTGGAAACTTAAATAAAGCCTGCACATTTTCATCCTGTTCTTTTGTTGCGATTTCCTCATTACTTTTATCAATTACACTTAAGCCGACTGTTTAAATAGAATCAATTTTAAAAATCACACAGTTTTATTTATTCAACATTAGTATCTCATTTATTATATAGGCGTCTTTTCTCCCCGATATTTTATTTTACGACTTTCATAGTTAATTTTGTTATTGTAATAAGTATATTGGAATACTCTCATAGCTTTCTTTCTCGAATGTGTTAAAGTTAACTCGCACTTGTTCTCTTGTGTTAATTAACCTGATATGAATATAAAAGCCACCTTTCAGAAACATCCAAATTAAATATCTTGCTTGAGTGATATATATGTTTGTGTGTGTGTGTGAGCATAATGTGTATAATGTTAGTTTTATCTTTCTACATTGAATTTTCTCGTAAACACAAAAACTCGTAGAGTGATTTGTAAAGTTTTTAAAAAATCTTAAAACCTGGTGGTCAAAAAGTTAGGCTGACTGCGTTTTATATTAAATATAAACATGCCCTTATATCTTGACAAGAAATGTAGTTTTAAAATTGTATATGCTTGTAGAAAATAGCATAAAAATCTTGTCAGTGTATCATCAAATTGTACAATAATAAATGTTTTCCATAGTATTCCTTATTTTATACGAATTGCATCATAGAGGGGGCTTTTCGATACCAAACTCTTTGGGTCCAAATTCCCCTGCGAGCATGGGTATTCTAGTCCAACGTTTGTCAGACTTGGGAGAGAGAAGAGGTAAACTGCGCAGGAAGCACGATTACAAAACGTTCAGAGAGCCATTTATATGATATGCATTAACGCTATTGTTGCGCTATTGTTACTTAGAATACGTAGTCTAAAAATCCGAAACTGTATGCATAGAGTCGCGGTCTTTCGACGCTTGTTCCAACCAGTAGAAAACAACTTGAAGCCGTAGGTGCAGACCTAATTAGCCTTCCTACTGCAAAATAATGACCTTCTAAATCAAACCTTTCCACCAAATATCAACTGTCATCTTTGTTGTCAAGTGTAAGGTAGGAATACATGAGTATTTTATGTGCAATTATGTTTGACGTTACAGTACACTCTTCGTCAGCAAATACCATTTGACCTGTTACAAAGGAAGTTTTTAAAAGGAAGATTTGTCATACACTGAGACATCGCAGCCAACTAAAATTATGAATATTGAGTTATAAAGAAATTTTTTTTTGTCTATGAAAATAAATAACTTTGCAGCTGATATATATGTATATATATATATATATATATATATATATATATATATATATATATATATATATATATATATATATGTGTGTGTGTGTGTGTGTGTGTGTGTAATAAAGGCGAGATTCATTCAAAAGCACAACACAGTTTATTTCTGGTGAGATACATGGAATCCATACAACAGGCAAGCAATTTTACAATATCGTGCACCGAGACAATGGGATCCTGCACACATACACTTTTCAAGTAGGGATTTCTCAGGTAAAAAGACTAGGAATAACCCCTAATCACAATTGATCACGTGATAAAAAATATCCATGTTTAAAGAGAACGCGCTAACTATTGGCTAAAGTAGTACAGACAGAGGCTGAATTATGTCTATAGCGTATCTGGAGGGAAAAATTGGAATGATCGCACAAACCTCCAACGTACTTTATGAACAAAAGTTATTAAATTAATATTAAAATATGTAAATAAGGGATTTTAGTATTACACACACACACACACACACACACACACACACACATATATATATATATATATATATATATATATATATATATATATATATATATATGGAGCTTGGTTGCATTTATAGTCACTTTTTTATTTCTTTGCTTATATTGTAAGCAAAAAGAAACGGAAAAACAATAAAATAACTAAACTGAAGTTTTCCTTTTTCTTGTTTTAACCAAAGTGCATAGTATTATTTTGGTGTAGCAGTATTTAAGGGAAAAAAAGACAGTTGTTCTCTATAAAAGGAAACCGATAACCATATTAGTGTCATAAAAGATGTTTCTACTTTTATAGCTTTCAAATTCTAACATCTTGCTTTCTTCCTTGCAGGTTTTTAGAAAAGGATCCGGGAAAAAATAAGGATCTGGAAAGAAAGGAAATGCGAAAAGAAATTCTAGTTCCAAAAATCAAAGAAAGGAAAGTAGAAGAGTGACTTAGACGAGTCCTGTGAACTGATTTCATTTATCTGGGGAGTTGAACAAAATCGGATTTCTGCTCTCTAGAGAAGTCTTTCATCAAGAAATAGAACTACTGAAGGGGAAACTTAAGATTGGATCTGATGAGATGTCATTGCAAAATCTGGCTGCACTTAAGAAAAAATTTCCTTTATGTTGGATTAGAAGGCTTAAATAACCACAGATGCCGGTGACTAAAATTGGCATATTTTGCTTTCTATAAGGCTGACCGAAGTCTGAAGCTGTCACTTACTCTTCTCGGTATGGGAAAATTAATGATTTATCAGGTGGGCAAAGTGTGCTCTCTGGTGTGTACTTTTTTAACACTTTTTCAGTGTACTCTGGCATCGTCAATTCAGTACTCTGCCCCTTATGACTGCAAATGGACAGCGATTAGTGGAAACGATGTTTCCGTATCTTGTCACTTACAAACTGTCATCGCATCTGGCGTGTTGGCTACTAACTTCAGTCTTATACAAAGTGAACACACAGCAGTTTTGACTGTTACGTGTGATTCGATGTTTTTTGAAAGTAGTTTAGCATCTACATCTTTTTCTCATCTGAGGTACCTTAAAGCCCTTCAGTTAAACTACTGTAAATTCAGAGAAGTTCCCAAAAATGCATTTGCAGGATTAAATGAATTGCGAAATCTCTCCATTCGTACAATGAACTCAGAGTGGGGAGAATACCCTCTGGTAATCCATCCTGATAGTTTTCTAGGTCTCAGTCAACTGGAGACACTTGATTTAGGATTCAATAAATTAGAAGTGATTTCCGACCAGACAATCTGTTATTTAAATTCCTTAAAAACTCTAAATTTGACTCACAACGACTTAAATTCAATTATATCATTTAGTAATACTACTCGTATTTGTGCAAATGACCTTGCTGAGCTGGATGCCTCTGTGAACAGAATATCTGTGGTGACAAAACATGATTTACAAAGTTTTAAGAATTTGCGTGTTATAAGATTAGCACATAACAAGATCTCAAATCTGGACCCTACTATGTTTGCAAATTTTGCAAAACTACAAATCGTTGATTTATCTTACAATGATGTGACAAATATTCCAGCTCAGATATTCCAGGATTCTCCCGATATAAGGGAACTGCATTTGCAGAATAATTCGGTGACGGATCTTCCACAAGGCTTATTAAATGGACTTCAGCAACTCGTGATTCTAAATTTGAGTTCAAACAAAATTTCTAGTGATTCTCTAGGATCTGACACATTTGTAGATCTTATTCGTTTAGTCATACTTGATCTCAGATCTAACAAGTTGCGTTACATTAATAATACATTGTTTCAATCCCAGTATTCACTGCAGATGTTGTTTCTCTCTCATAACGATATTGATATAATTTCTGATAATTCCTTTTCATCTTTATACAATCTGCATACTTTAGATCTTAGTCACAATCGTCTGAAATATATAGATATTTTTACCTTGAATGGCTTGTATGTTATCAGTAATCTTGAATTATCATACAATAGTATTTACAGCATTCATCCTGATGCTTTTAAAAATTGTAGTAGTGTACAGGATCTAACTCTCGAGGGAAACAATTTGAGTTATGTTCCGAATGCTTTAAATTCTCTCCAGTTCTTGAAATCATTGAATTTAAATAACAATAGTATGTATGAATTAAACAATGCCTCTTTCCAAGAATTGAAGCAATTGCGCCACATCAGTTTATCATTGAATCAGATTGGAAACTTGACTAGAGGGACTTTTAAACAAATGCCCTCTTTGAAGACTATAGATCTTTCCAAAAATCAAATACAGAGTTTAGAACATGGTATATTTGATGATGTCGATACATTAAGTAGTATTGATTTGAGCGATAACTTGCTAATGAATATCAATGGACTTTTCATGAACTTACGGAGTCTTGTGACTTTGAATGTATCACGCAACAAAATATACTGGTTTGATTACGCTGTTATTCCTGCTGAGCTCGAGCATTTGGATATACACAGCAATGATATAGAAGCTTTGGGAAATTATTATGAATTGGAGGCGACTTTACAGCTAAGAGAATTAGATGTTTCATTTAACCTTATATCAGAAATTAACCAAGTTTCATTTCCTAATCGTATTGAAAGACTGAACTTAAACAATAATAAAATAAGTAACATACATCCTTTTACTTTTATGGCCAAAGCAAACCTCACATTTGTTAATATGGCAAATAATAAAATTGAAACATTGGATATTAATACATTTCGTCTAAATCCAAACGTTCTAAAGAAACCATTACCGGAGTTTGCTATTTCCGGCAATCCCTTTTTCTGTGATTGCAATATGGAATGGCTACAACATATGAACAAGCTGGATGGAAGTAATCAGTACCCTCGCATTATAGATATGGATCGTGTCATGTGCAAATTGTCATTTACACGTCATAGCTCGTTTCTTCCCTTGTCAAAGTCACAGACATCAGATTTCTTATGCAAGTACAGAAGTCACTGCTTTGCTTTATGCCATTGTTGTGAGTTTGATGCGTGCGATTGTGAAATGGTTTGTCCGGAAAACTGTACCTGTTATTCAGATCAAACATGGAACACAAATATTGTTGATTGTAGTTCACAAGATTTTTCTACAATGCCGGTTAAAATTCCAATGGATGTGACGGATTTATACTTGGATGGCAACAATATTAGTCAACTATCCAGTCATACTTTTATTGGACGCAAAAACATGCGTATAATATTCCTGAATGATAGCAATATCCACGTTATCAACAATAGGACATTTAATGGTCTACTTACTCTTAGAATATTGCATTTAGAAAACAATCTAATCACAACACTTGTGGGATTTGAGTTTGAAAGTTTGGTGCATTTAGAAGAACTTTATCTTTCAAACAATAAAATTAGTTTTATTGCCAACAATACTTTTCAGAATTTGAAATCCCTTGCTCTTTTATATTTGGATAATAATTTTATTATGGAATTTCAAGTGTGGAATTTAAACTGGAACCCAAGTCTGAAGAGTGTTCAGTTAGGTCATAATCCTTGGACTTGCAATTGCCAGTATTTAGAAACGTACTACGAATGGCTTCGAGATGCGTCTTCCATAGTAAAGGACATGGGATCGATACAGTGCCGTTACAATCAATCAGCAGGACCTTATCTTGTCGAATTTAATGTCTCATCTTGTTCCAACTACAGTGCTATTACGTATTTTCAAGCTGTTTTTCAAACAGACTATATGCCTCTTCTAATTATTATACCTATTTTGCTTGTTATATTGATTCTCTCGACAGTTGTGATTTGTATATATCGAAAAGAACTAAAAGTGTGGCTGTACACAAAGTATGGTATTCGTCTTTTTGAAAGAAATAACTTTCCGTCTGAGACAGAAAAACTATTTGATGCATTTGTATCTTATAGTAAGAAAGATGAGCACTTCGTTTCTCAGTTCTTAGCTCCTGAACTTGAATGTGGTTCTCCAGGATATCGATTGTGTTTGCGATACCGAGACTTACCCATGTCTGGCTATGTTGCAGAAGCTATAACCGAAGCCATCGAATGCAGCCATAGGACTATAATTGTCCTATCAGAGCAATTCTTAAAAAGTGAATGGTGCCGGTTTGAACTGAAAAGTGCTCACCGTGAATCTCAATGCAACCGGAAGCACAAGCTAATAGTTGTTGTCATGGATAAGATGTCTTTCAAAGTCATCGATCCTGATGCCAAGGTGTGTTTTCGCAGTGCACCAGTTATCCGATGGGGTGATAAAAGGTTTTGGGAGAAGCTGAAATATTCAATGCCAAATGGACAAGGTCAGCACACTTTGAATCCAAAAGTGCAGATAACTCACCAAAGACTTCCTACTACCAACAGCATCAAACTGGTGTGACTGCTCTTGTATATGTGATTTGCAAGTTACGGAAACATTCGAAGCTTCGGAGCAGTTTATATTTGGTTCCTATAAATTTTCTTTTTAGACATTATTTTGCATTCTTATTTGTGTTACTTAAGACGTGATTCTTTCCTGAAAACTGCAACTCGTAGTCATGTGGTTTAGTTTTACTTTTAGGAAGGGAAAATCATCTTCTTCTTGTGCAGCAAATTTGAAATTTCAGAGCTTTCAAAAACCATTGGGTTTAATATACTGAACTTAATTTGCATTTGTTAAACTCATTTCTCATAAAATTCGTATTAAATCATATTGTCCTAGAATCTACGGTCGCTTCATGTACCGTTTGTGCTATTAAGTCATGTACACAGTGTATGAACTTTGCGTAGGCGTATGAGCCAGGATCTTCACATCTTATAAGTCTTCATTCATCGAAATTCATGTATTTTGTTTCTTACTCTCAGTTCAAGTCAACGAGCAGTGCTCTTGGAACTAAAAATTGTGGAACTATGTCATGAACTCTGATTGTAAAAATTGCTTTATTTGTTTTCCAGCCAACCATACATGCTTCCATATAGTGTATTTCTCTAACGTCCTTTTTTTACTCACTATTTTCATATGCTATATCATTTCAAAGACGTTACTTTGCATTGTGACGATGTGAAAGAGCGAGAGAAAGAGAAAAAAGTAAAAGAGAAAGATAGAAAATGTTGTAGGTAACCCATTCACAGTCCTAATTTCATTCCTTAGTCCAACATTGTGCCTGGACTGGACTACAGTTTGTGTTTGACATAGTTATGTATGTATTTATATGTGCATATATATATATATATATATGTATATATATGTGTATATGTGTATTACATACAAACATACTTGGTGATGTTGGAAAGTACTTGGAGAATGTAAACATTGAAAGAGTTTTGTAAATAGACTATTCTGCGCGTTTTCAGAAATTCCTTTCAAATGTCAGTCGCAAAAATTCGAAATTTCTACTCGGGCTCGGTATTAATGAATATTCAAAATACATTTATTGATGGGTATCGAAAAAGATTAATTGATTGTAAATACTTAGTATATGAATAAGCTAACTTATATATCGACGGAAATATTTAACTGAAAGTTTTTATCATTGTGAATTCCTATATATAAATTCTAAAACATTTCGCTTCTCCTCTTAAATAAGGTAATTTGGGAATACACAATAGTTCGTTCAGTTTTACGTATAATACGTTAGCTACAAACACATAGGCGTCTGTATTGATTTTCAATAATTTTACTAATCCTAGTAAGCAAGGTTTTCCCTAAGATCATCAATCATTTTTTATCGAATATTTTGGTGAATGATTTTATTATTTGTTTAGCTTTCTATGTTGCACAAGTTATTAATACGACTGAAATATTCTTGGTAAAATGAAAAGAGGTGCTCTTACGATAAGATAGCTTTTGGGTCATATTACCTTTATTCAGAAGCTAATAGATTTCTGTCGTTTCGACCTAATACATATTTCGAAATGAGCATCTATTTTTCTGAAAATTAATCGACTTCTTTGTTATGAGGAAAATTTATTTAATTGAATTGAACATATTCGGCATTGGTATAAAGTATAGGTCTAATATCTATTTAGTATTTAGTTTCAGTGATTTGTGTAATTTAGTAGTCCAGAATTATTTATTTTTTAAATAGTATTTATGCAATTGTATCCAGTTTTATTTTAGAAAAACATTTTGAAATATTTAATATAAAAGATGTTTTATTGTATTGTTAAAGAGCAAAGGGTATTTTACACGTTATTATATTTTTTCTGCTAATTTATTAACAGACTCAATTCACATAGCTATGACTTCCTTGTACGTCTTTGGATTACATTTCATTTTTATACTGACAGACTTTTATTTAAAAATATTTTTTTTCGATACCTATCCTGAAATAGTGTAAATATGAGAAGTCCACCGAGCTATGCCACGTAGCTGTGATCTTCTGGAATCCTGCCCAACAGATGGAGAAGTGGTGCTAGTTTCGGGATACTGTGCATACATAAGCACATTTGTCATTTTAGAGCATTGCGATATCTGTGATACTATTCAAAATACTTTTTTCTTATGCTGTCTGTTGTAATAAAGTAGAAAGAAAAACTTATTTGCTTGTAGTCTTTTTTATTCTGTGTCTACTCTCTGAAACATTGTATAGATTTGTATCTTCACAGTAATTCGACTCATAATCCAGATTCAGCATCCTAACCCATTCTTGTTATTTATGGCGAGTATATATTAATGAATATCTTAAATCTTAAGTTATTATGGACTACACATAAAATAACAAATAAGAAATTTAGACAACTTTGAATATTACATCCGGTCCCTATTGGTGATTAGCTATTTTTTAACCCTTAATTTGGCGAAGTCCGCTACACCAGACATGTATAATTATAACTACTATATAACATAATTATGAGTGTTTGCCACAGCGGACATTAATTATCTCAAAAATGGAAAATTATATATTTTTTTTATAACAGAGATCCTAATGTCTATACAGGCATGGGAAAATAACAGAAATTAAAATTAAAAAATATTTGAAAAAACATTTTGTCAAATTAAGCGTTAAATATCATATGATGCTATTTATAAAACCTAAAATAAAATTTCGTGATAAAAGATTTATTTGGTATCACATGTAAATACAGTACTGTAAAGTGAAGCCTTATAATAGACTAGTAAAAATAATTGTAAAATCAGGCTGAAATATTGGAATAATAGCCTAAAAGTTGCGAATGAATTAATTGATATTAAAAATTATAGACAAAATTGTCGAAATACATTTAAATTTGTAATTTAAAACCTAGCATAAAAAATAAACATTTTTTTACCAAAATATGTCTACTGCTGGGGAAGTTTATACTGTCCAGTAGTAGGCAAGTAGTTCGTTTATCCCATATTCAGTAAAAATTTCAACCAAAGCGTAATTACAATTTTAAATGACGCTCCAAAAAAAGGAAGTTTTATATTTTTCAAGATATAATCTTTTATTAACTTAATAGTTCGTAATAGCTTAAAAGCAACGAATGAATTTAATAATTTTTTAAAAACTTCCTGCATAGTCGCAATTAATTATTAAAATAAAAATTTATAAACAAAATTCTCAAAAGTAATTTATAATTTAAAACTTTGCATAAATAAAATGCAAGTCATTTTTCCAAAGAATCCAACTGCTGGTAAACGTAACCTTAAATATCTACTCAAAATCTTATGATACAAAACAAAATGCACGGAAAATTAAAATAAAATACTAAATTTACTAAATCCTAAAAGTTTACCCAGTTCTCTATTTGCAAGATATAGCATCTTACACATTTAAGTGCCTAAAAAATAGTATTAAGTATGTAAAGAACTAATAACGATCGCAAATTATGCAACGCATGGAAAACGTTCATTCGTCATTATTGCCAAAAACCTAACAACATAGAAAAAAAACCCTTCTGACTGAATAAGTCAAATCGTAGCCAGAAATCAGCATTAAATAAATAACTAAATAAATAGAAATTTGAATAAAATAGGCTTTACGAAGCCTATTTTAATCAAACAATTTTGTATTTCGCAAGGTGTTACATAGAAATGTACGAAATGTAGACCCTGTATGAAATTTCATGCTTGTAGGTTGTACCGTTTACGCTCAAACGCGTTTATACATTCAAAGCATTTCGTTCCCGAGATAAAAATATTTGAAATAGTTTCAGTCGATGTATCTGCCGAAAAAGTAAATGTACAAGGTTCAAAAATTCATAAAATGCTGATCGGAATGAAAAGACTATAAATAATAGATACTAAAAAATTTGCAATCTATTTTTATTATATATTTATTTATTTTCAATCTATTATTATATTACTATCAACAACTAAAAATAGATTGTAGATTTTGCTTATGTCCGTAAAAGAGACGCCATGAAATAATTTATGAACATTATTGGGTAAACACTAAAACAGACATAAAGTATTGAAAATCCTAAACTTCAAAAACAGTTAAATATATTAAATATTGTTTTAGGACAATCAGCAATTAAATACATTTTTAGCATGCAATTATTTGCAGTTTTTACAATACATTAAAAAATGAGAAAATGAATCATAAATAAACATTTAAAGGTGGTATCGTCTAGCATGATATTACATTAACTATTGATTTATGTTATTTATTCCTTTCATATTTTACAGGAAATAGGTATGTCTTCAGCATTCAAACATTTATGTACATTATAATTATAGCAGTTATCATATAACATTAAAATAAATAAATTTTTCTTTAAAAAAATACAAGGCTATTAATCTTTTTATATCACTACTGGTCTTATAGCAACATGCGGAACAAATAGTAGTATTGATACATAACACCCTTTTTATACACTTGTTCGTTTATCCCATATTCAGTAAAATTTTCAACTAGAGTGTAGTTAAAATTTTTATAATGGTGCTCGATAGAAAAAAAAGAAGTTTCATACTTTCTAAGATATAATCTTTTATTAAATTCTTACATGGTTCCAAATATTTCAATAACAGAAATAAAACAATAGATTTTATTTTCTAAATTGCTGAAATATTTAGTTATAAGTCTTAACATCAAATTAAGTGAATTACCACGAGAGAAATACTTGGCAATTTTACAAACAACAAATATGAGCCATATATATGATTCATATTTGTCTTCACCATATATTTCTAAAGCTTTGTCCACGAAAACATTTGTAAAACCCAAACTTAATATTTACTTGCCTTATTTATTTATGTTATATGTACGTTATACCTCAGTATATTTTCACGAATTCAATGCTTAGAGAGCTTAATCGTTAAAAAAATTAACAAGTTTACTTTTAATATGTTTTCTAAATGAGAATGCAACAAAAGGGTTTAATTCCATCGACATGCCCATAAATTAATCGTGTAGGTACATATCGTCATTGCCCCGAAAGAAACAATTTCCTTAGTTTAGAAGTTCCACTTAGTAAAAACTAAATATGCTATTTCAGTTTCATTTTTCCCATTTAAAACTGTTGAAGGATTGCTAATGTTTTACAAGTTAAGAAATTTGTAAAAATAATGAACATATAAGATAAATAATAAATATAGAATGAAAACAAATTTTAGAACATCCATTGTATAATAAAATAATAATCTTGAAACATCTCAGTTGGTTGGAAAGGTAGGCATACATATTTGCAACCTCCATAGGTAAACGCCACAGTTGCACATTATACGTTATGTGGTCCTGGGAAACCCCGAAATTCCAGAAATTAAATCATGTCCGAATTTCTGGAGAAATAAAATTAAGAATTATTTACAACTTTCCTTGTATTTCAAAGCGAATCAAAGAATGCAACATGTTCTCTATGAAGAGTCCATTAACTGTTGTGAGGCCATCTGCTAAACTTCGAATCTTAAAATAACAGGTTGAAACTTGGTAAGCTTCTTAGGTAGTACAGTGAGGAAAGGTTCTGTAAAAGCTAAGGACCATTTACGATTCTGATGGGTAAAAATGCTTAATAATGAAGGTCATGGAGTCCGTGAGACCTCGCAGGAAAAGTTTAAAACTAAAATAAACACTGTTTTCATTAAAAGTTGACAAAAGAACAGATAGTGCTCAAGAAAGCATACGTCCCATAGTAGGTGAGAAAAGAAACTGAATACTTGTCTTTATTTAAAGAAGTAATTCTGGTTATCTATGTAAAACTACCTGTTATTTCTATTTTTTTTTTCAAAGTAAAATTTAATTCAATAGAATGTGTTCAACATGCTTTCATATCTTTAAAAGGTTTTTTTAATTGATCGCTTTAATAGGAGAGGTTTAATCCCCCCTCCCTCCGAAATGTCGTTTGCTTGTTTTTGCATTCTTCTTGACATATAAGCCCATAGAATTTTCCGGTAATTTTGTTTAGTACCATGTAAAAATAATGTTACTTTGGTCTAGTGTTTGAGAAAGAAGAAATCTAAACTCATTAAGAAACACGTGGACAAATATATCTTGATTAAATTATTTTATACAATTAAATAAATGCCTAAGGAATACAACCGGAATCATTATTTATGCTACAAACATCCCTTTTTCGTATCAACACAAAAAAAATTCGTATCCCAACTAGTCTCAATTTCACAAAAATGATGCTTCCTGGAAAACGATAAATATGGGAAAAATAATATTGATTATATAAGGATAAATTCGTTACGAGCGATAACAGAAGAAAAAAGTTCCACTGTAGATCAAAACCAGTAAAAGTTTTAATACACAGTAAAGATTTTGTTATGCAAAACCTGTTTGGTATGTGAGCAAATGTAAATATAAAGCTTTAATATAAAATATGTTTTAAACTTAAGTTACTGCTAGTTTTCTCTGAAGACCCTCTTACTTTAGAAGGACTTGTTTTCAATGTATGACACTTGATTCGTTTGTTCTATTTGCTATATTAGGGCCTATGTGATGTTATTTTTCAACATGAAACTCTAAGCACATTTCAATATTATTTAGTATTCAAACTATCACCCACAAAGTTGTTTTTCCCTCCAGGGAAGAATGAAAACTCACATGCCCATTATTAAGACACTAACATCATTAAAATGACCGTTAAACGAGAGATTTCAAGCCTCTACTCGGCACAGCCCAAAGGTCATGTTTAAGCTTATTTTTTTTCTCACCTTGGGTCGGGCCCAGATTTCTGTCTCTCTATTCGGCCTATTTTCATTCCAGTTCAAGAGTCTATCTGAAAAACTAATTGAATCACTGGTATACAAAAGAAACCGTTAGTAACAACAATTTTTTTTCTAGGCTGAAACGTTTTTAATGATGTGTTGAAATGCATTGCTGATAATATTAAATATCAATTGTTGCCCGGGTGGTTTACATCCCAATGAAAGTGTACTTTTTGCAGTTTCTACTTACTTTTAGGAAATTTATAAGAATATTTATAATCAATAACTTTTTGTATCACCGTATTGCAGATTTTTTTTTTTTTTTTTTAGAAAAAAAGAACTTATATATTCAGTGATTTTTAAAGGCAGTTTTGTTGTTGCTGCTATTCTGCAACACAGCAATTCTTCAACACAATTTACTCGTGGCATTCATATGAAACAATGATACAAAATTTGATTTTTGTATCGAATTTTCATTTATCTATTGATCGGATTACTACTGTGTTAAACTTTGGATTTATTATTATTATTAGTTTTACATATGGCGAAGTCAAAAGTAGATTCCTTACAAAGATAGTATAAAATTCTGTATAGAAATATAATTTTTGTAACAAAGAATTTACAATACATGAAATATTTATTTTTTGTTTGTAGAAAATACACTTTTTTCACAATAAATTTCATTTTTATATTTTAAATTTTAAAAAATGTGTCAAACAATTTTTGTATCGAATTTTCATTTATGTATTGATCGGATTACTACTGTGTTAAACTTTGAATTTATTATTATTATTATTATTTTGCATATGGCGAAGCTAAAAGTAGATTCCTTTACAAAGATAATATAAAATTCTGTATAGAGAGAAAAAAATTTTGTACAAAAAAAATTTAAAATACATGAAATATTTATTTTTTTTTTGTTTGTAGAAAATACACTTTTTTCACAATAAATTTTCATTTTTATACTTTAAATTTTTAAAAATATGTCAAATAATGTATTATAACACCTGAAAAACTGTTTGTACGTTCTTGATTGTACAGATGTAAAAGTTTAAATCTATCTAGTTTTTAAGGGAAAAAGATTCACTGTGTTAATATCACTTACAATATAGACTTCTATAATAATATAATATTTCCGACGTATATTTTTCTCTCCTCCCAAATATATCGAATACCTATGATCGGATATTTTTTGTAGTAAGGTAATTGTAAGGAATAAGTGAGAGAATGGTTGGCTTTATAATTGATACTTCTAACTATTGATAACTTTAAAGCTGATCTATACAATTAAGAAACTCATTATTTATAGATTCACTGAGATACAATTGATTATTCTTAATATTTCAACCTTATTCGAATCAGAGACTTAAAGATCGCTTTCACTTTGTGATCTTCCATTGATGCTCATTTATGTATCAAAACCGTGAGAAATGACTTAATGCATGTTTTACCATTCATACAATTAAGTTCAATCCAGGAATTTTGTAGGCATGTAAATGATTTTCTTCGATACGACGCTATTTGATTATTGAACACTTAGCAAAGGTGATCATAACAGCATTTAATTGTGAGGCGTAGGCAAAAGCATGATTAGCTTTATAATTCATACTTCGAAATGTTCGATAACTTATAGGTTATCAATGCATTCGAAAAACTTATTTTTAGATTCATAGAAAGTTCATTGATTTTCCTTAAATTTTTCGGATGAGGGTCTCCGTATGCGCTTCCGCTTTGTGATCGTCCATTGATGCCCATTTGTGTATTGAAACTGTGAAAAATGATTTATTGCACGTTATGCCATTCAAGCATGTGGGCTCCACCCTGCACTTTTGTGGGCATGTGAATGGTTTTCTTCGAAAGCTTACTTTTTAAAGTAAGCGTAAAAGTTGAGAATAATTATTGAATACTGGTTTTCCGGTATTCACTTATTCTAGTTCGTAATGCTACAGGAAACTATTACCGATTGTTATAACCTGAAACTTTGGTCAATTTCAAACACATTAACTCTTTTTCAGACTTGCAGAGCACACTTTTAAAGTTAAATTTAAAAATACATTTATTCAATTATAAATGCTGATACAATACCGGGTGATCAAAAAGTCCGTATAAACTTTAAAAATTCATAATAACTGGAAAAATAACCAAAATAAAAAACGGTTTACAGGGTTAGTATCGCTAAGGCATGGGATTTTTTTAAAACAGAAAAAAACTCAAAAAGAGTCGATAGAGGACGCTGATGTACAGAAATCAAAGAAAAAGAAACGCAAATAACAAACAGAATGCCTCCAAATCGTTTATTACACCAGTATGTGTTCCACCACTACAGGGGATAACACACTGCAGGCGAGTCACAAATTCAGCAACGGCAGAGTACAGCAGGTCCGGTTGTGTGCAAAACACCTCTCGGCGGATCGCATCTTTCAGTTCACCGAGATTTCAAATATCCCCACAACCAAAAGTCCGCCGGGGTCAAATCTGGAGGTCATGGGAACTTGAAACGACTGCTAATGATTTTCTCTTCCCCGAATGTCTAGATCAGGAAATCCTTAACCGAATTAGCAGTGTGACTAGTTGCTCCATCTTGCATAAACGTGACTGTAGATAGCGCATCTCTTTCACGCAAAGCTGGTATGAAATTATCGCGCAGAAGTGTTAAATAACTCTGCGTATTTACCGTATCCGTTTTCCACCCATTTATTGGGCACTCCGTTTCAAAGAAGGGTCCTATGATGAACGAACTTGTGAATCCACACCACACTGTCACTTTTGAGGAATGCAATGGTTTCTGTGTGTATTCACGTGGATTAGACGTTGCCCAGATGTGAAAATTATGGGTATTAACATTGCCATGAATCGAAAAGTGAGCTTCATCTGTCCACAAGATGCTAAAGACCCAGGTGGCATTCTGTTCGATATTGGAGAAAGCCCACCTCTCAAATGTTTCCCTCTGTACGGTATCCGCTGGTAAAAGTTGATGGCACGACTGTAGTCTGTATGGATACAGATCAAGGATTCCATGAATAATATTGAGCACAGAGGATGGTGGTAAGCCCAACCGTCTGGCAGGGTCACGAGCACTGGTCGTTCCTGCAGCCGATTCGGACGATAATGCTTCAGTTTCTGCTGCAACACTCGACGAACATGCCTCATTTAAACATGGTCTTTCGGTTCTTATACAATCCTCCATTGTTTCATTTTCTTCAAACTGCTGAAAAAGCTTTATAAGGCCTGTCACTGTTAAAGGCTCTTTTCCACTCCTCTTCTGAATTCGAAACTTAAGGATGGCAGCGGTCGCTGATTCCTGGTTGACGTAAAACAACTTCACCAACAAAGCTTTATCCTTTGCACTCAGCATCCTTGTTCGCATACATGGTTTACAACTGTGAACTGGTTGTGTATTTATAGGAGCGCAAGTTCTTATAACAGTCTCATTTGCATATTTCCACCGAAGTCGCTCGTACCAGCGCCATCTGTCGGCTGTTTTTGAGTTACTGTTTTTTCTATTTAAAAAAATCTCATGCCTTAGCGATACTAACCCTGCAAACCGTTTTTTATTTTGGTTATTTTTCCGGTTATTATGAATTTTTAAAGTTTATACGGACATTTTGATCACCCAGTATATTTCTGCATAGCCTTGCATTATGTTCAATAGTGCTTTCCAAGAAGTGGGGAGGGAGAGAAATACGATGTTAATATGGGAAGTAAAACATTCAAGCAGTTTATATAATAGCTAAAAGGGTTACTAAAATTATACTATTAAACATCTGAAGTCAAAGGAGTTATTTTTATAATTATTGTTATTGATTAGGCAACAATTAAATGCATTATCAAAACAGGTTAAATTGAAATTTAAAGAAATCCGTAAGGTACTGCTTGTTTTATTTAATTAATACGAAAAACACTTTATTTTAACAAAATTATTTTCACAACAGAAATTTTCTTATAAAATATATTCTTATTTTATACTATTATGTGTTTTTTCAATGGTGTCCTGAAGTTAGTAATAATAGATAATTCAGTAAATATGGTGTAGAATAAATGGCAGAATGAATAAAATCTGGTTGTAATTAGCCACATTTAAACAACAGGTGTATTTCAGAAACACATTAACAATGTTTCGTTATTTATGCAAAAAAGGAGAAGATAAATAGCAAAAAGGGAAACCGTTTGACCGCAAGAGAAAAACGATCCTTTTTAACAGCAAGTGTAGTAATCCTTTTATGTTTTACATAAGTCAGGTCTATGCTTTATGTTTACAGTAAAATTAGGTATTATTTGCAGGGACAGAATCTTAAAAGTTATTCAGCAGAAGAGCTTTAGTCTTAAATTTTCAAGAAATTCTTTGACCAGGTTTGAATATCATGGTTTCATGTAATCTTCCTTGAGTAAGACCTACTGATCTTAAAAAAAAACTAGCATCTTAAAAAAAGGACATCAAATTACAGAACATTATAAACATAAAGTTATATCTGCATGTCCTAGAAAGTATACAACATCAAAACAAAAGAAATGTGTATCTTTATGATTTATGAACGTTCAAACCAAGGTCTTAGTTCGAAGGTATAAATTTCGTTCTTCGTCGTTAAGAAGATGGCAGCATATTTTAAGCTCCCTCTGGATGATGCTTCAATGAAAATCGCTCTAGAAACTGAATCGTGATTCATGGGAAAAATCACGCCCCTTGATGGTTAAGGGGTGAAGTCGCTTTCCCCATGAATCATAATCCAATTTCTTACTACGTATTGGTGTATTTTTAGTAGCTTATGTTCAAAAGTGTAGAATTTCTCGGTATCGAAATTTTATCTTCACTTAAACTGATCGAGAAAGCTGTATGACGTTTTTCCTTATGTGAGTACTATACACTTTTTCAAGGAAGGCATGCTGTTTACTAACAGATATTTGGGCCCATATCCTAAAGGACGCCTCATGGCAGCGATAGATGCTCCTAAATGGTCAATAGTTATTGCAGGAAACACGATTATATTTGTATTTCACACTCTTGGTTTAAATGTTTATTTGTTGGGAGCACTACGGTCAATTTTTGCTACACTATGGATAACTAGACCTACTGATTAAATTTAATTGTCAATGGCTACAAACATCCGTGCCGACAGTCATTTTTAGTAAAGTACCAAATGTTCCATAGTACTCCGTATTTCTTTGAGCAAAAGTCAATGGTAGAAATAAGTTTAGCTATCTGGTAGACAGGCCACTTTTTTTGGCTCTCAATCCGTTCCAATGCTTTCAGCAAGGTAACTGTTCTGTATATATTCCGATTATATTTATATAAAACTTGTGAAATTAGTCTGATTTAGTTAATATACCTCTTGATGAACATATCAACAATAAATCTACATTCAATCAATAATTTTTTCTGATTTAGGACCGTGATATGATGTTTATGAAGTGAATGTATCACCGAGAAGTAAGCAACTATATGCAGCAAGCAGCTTATTATGCTTGTAGTACCATGTAAGAAACTTACTTGTTAGTTATATTTGTTAACTGACTTTTTCAGCAATTACACACTAAAATTAAATGGTGTTATATTTTATCAATGAGTAGATGCACTTGATGCACGCTTCAGTAGGAATGTAAGTAATATTGATACAATTTTCAAATATTCGATTTCTCGTGCAGCATTGTAGTAACTACACAAATAGTTAACATAAATTTGAATATATTGTACGAAACGCAAGATATTTCTTATGTTGTGTCTAATAGTTTTATATATTTACTTCATTTTATTTGAGACATATTTAAATGCTATGAAATGGGGAAAAATAATCGTTATCCTCACTTAGTACCAAATGAATGGAAAAAAAGAAGCATTATACTTCAAATTGATTGTGTAATAAAATAAAACACACTTGTTTAGTTTTACGATATGTGTTTATTTCTTTTATTAAAGAGAAAAACATACATTGTTTTAGAAAATGAAAATCTAAAAATAAATGTAAATATGTCATATGTTTGGTATTAAACCTGTGCTTTTTTAAAGAAATTTTTTCCGTTTACTTGACGACACTCTAAAACAATAACAGCAAGGAATATTTTGTATGCATATTAACTTATTATAGTTGTTAACACTAAAAAACCCCTTAATGTTTTTACCATATACTCAAAATTAAATATTCTTAAGTTTTTCTGTTTGTCAAAAGAAAATATTAAGTCTTTCACAGGCTGAAGTTTGATAACAAAGTGTCCCTACCCCTCAACTGAAGAAAGTTTTCTTTTTCTTATTCTCGGAGCTTGAGAAAAAAAAAAGTTCAGAGGGTATGGTGGCTGAATAATATGCAAATTAATCATCGTTGTGACGTCTTAACCGCTTATGATGGATTATATCACGCGATACCGTATAATACAAAACTGATTTTTCGCTTTCTTTTCTTTATTCTTTTAGCATATTTGGTACACACCGTGCACGTATTGATCTCCGAC
Source organism: Pardosa pseudoannulata (assembly GCA_032207245.1). Lineage (NCBI taxonomy): Eukaryota > Metazoa > Arthropoda > Arachnida > Araneae > Lycosidae > Pardosa > Pardosa pseudoannulata. Next base: position 144,321,197 of record CM063502.1, read on the forward strand.
ATTATGCATCAAGAAATTATAGACCCTTTGGTCGTATTTGCATAATGTTTCAAAATTTTCCACCAGTACTGTAATTTTTTTAAGGTTTGCTTCTTTCCTCAAAATCTTTAAAGGTCTTTTACTCTAAAGGCAGTTGTCAAAGATATGTAAACAATAAACTTCAATCTGTGAATATTAATTTGCAGCACAGGAAAGCTTGATAACAAAATATCTTTTCAAACTTATTTTCTTTTAATACCGCATAAAATACTGAATTAATTATAGTGAAATCAAGTTTATTTTTGTGATAGCGACATCCACACAGAGTTACACGTTTTTGAATGTACGTATCTATATAAGTATATAATATATATTTAGCCATACTTTTATTCATATTTATTATATTGGTATGTATAAATATAATATAAGGTGTAATATAATTTGCTAAAAATGCAGGGAACCTATGAAATACTAATGCTATTAAGAAAGGTTACTGATTTGATTCCATGTGAAGAGGCTTCACAACTGGGTTTATTTAAAAACAAAACAAAGTAGAACTTTAATGGATTTTTATAAAATGAGGATAAGTCCCTAGGCGCTTCTCTTTTTTGAACATTTTCTTGGTTTTCTATATCTAATTCTCTATTTTTTCTATCGATAGTTGAATAAAGTATTTTGGTAACTTATAATTTCATTAAAATAGATAGAAGACTTTTGGTTTTTATTGGGCTCGATTAGCATGCTAAACATTCCGGGGCAAAGTCATTGTTGAGAAATAACTTCATGAACTAGTTGAACTAATGGACACACCTTTTCAGTGTAGAAACTTAATACCATATTATTCATTCTTCAATTCAGTTCACGCCATATTTTGCTAATATATTCGCTACATAAGACTAAATGATGTCTTGCTCCAGAGAAAACCATTTTTGAAGAGCATACAAAATTACGAATTGCTGTAATACTTCTCTTTAAAAGTCTGAAATGCTAAAGTTGTAAGATATTTCAAGACACAGATTATAAAATATGCAGGCACAATTATACAATAACTTATCCAATAAAAAGCGTATACTTAAAATACTATTAACTACTATCAACATATTAAGAAAATAAAATAAATCTTTAGCTGAAGTTTTTAATACTATACTTTATATAATTTTTAATACTATTTTTATACTATATTTATGTATAAACGTATATTTTAACACTAGATTTACGGACCGAGTCAATTTTACTCATTAAAAATTTGATCACTATATATATATATATATATATATATATATATATATATATATATATATATATAACTTTAATATCACTTTTTAAAAACATATGTTGGTTTTTAGTTAAGTAATAAAATATATGTAAACTTTCATTCTTCTTCCCCGCAAACCCCTTCGTTTCTCATTATGAAATGAGGTATACCTATTTTCACGGTTGTGAGCCAATTTGACTCATAGAATGTATATGAAAATAAATAAATATAGTAATATAGTATTAAGTAAATATAAAGTATAAAGTATTGTATAAAGTAAATATAAAGTATAAATTATAGTATAAATTAATTTAAAGTATAAAGTATAGTATAAAGTAAATATAGAGAAGAAGTCGAGAACACTTCCATTCCAGTGACAAAAATTCATGCTACTGACACTTCGAAGAATTGTCAAGTTCAACAATCATGCAAAAGAAACAGATGTAGAAACCATTATGCTAAATGTAATAGAAATGTTTGCGGAAAATGTGTTTCAGAAACAGATTTTATATGTAAAAAATGTTTTTCATGATTTTTTGATAATAAACATTTTATTTAAATTAATTTGGAACTATTTTCTTTGCAAAAAACTTCAATTTTCTTGTATGAGTCCAATTGGTTCACTTCAGTAAAAATAGGTATGGGATCAACATTAGTAAATATAGTGTTAATTACTATACCTTGTTTTAAATTCATCAACAAAGAGTTAAATTTTATTTACATTATGCATATTAAAGTTTTTCGTTATTTTCTGTTAGCTAACTTTTCCTCTTCTAAGAATTCTATCTGATTATTTTAAGAGTCACAATAAAGAACACCTAAAAATTATTAATTTCCAAAATAATTCTGAAATTTCTTCAAATATATTAGCCATGTATAAGATACATTAGAAAATTTTAAAAACTGCGATGTCATATAAGAAAGTTTAATCCTTACATTGTTTACACTGAAAAAAAATCTTTAAACATGAAATAGACAGACAATAACAGTGACTACCGCAGGATTTAAACTAGGTATTATTAAGTTGGTTTATCTAAAATGTAAAAAAAAAAGTTACTGTGAAGTCAATCAAACTGTAGTACCTACTCTCTATATGACAATAATGCACTGCGAAGAAATCCTTCTTTATAAGTAAGGTATTCCAAAAAAGCGTTAATAACTTAATGGCAATTCGTCTAAAGTGTTAGGCAAAATATACAAAAATCCTGGAGTAGATTTTCACACTTAAAGTTTTTATGCACTTTTTATGTACTTTGATATTATAAGCATTTATCTTATAATGTCAAAATTACATAAAATATTATGTTAAAAAATATAAGAAGTGATACTTAGTTTTATGGCTGTCCATATATAATCTTGATTACCTTATGCTAGGTAAAATCATACTCGAATAAATCGTTGCATACGATTCAGTGATAAGAATAATAACTGAGTAAAACAATCTTGCATCGTCATAATATTATTTATAGCTATTTTTAAAGTCTTACTTTAACTGAAGAGCTCACAGCGTGTACTAAAACCTGAAAAAAAACCTTATCATTTAGGAAAAAATGTACATTTTTTATAACTTTTCTGATATACAAAGATTTATCCCTAAAATAACATTTTACAACATGGAAGTGTGAGTCCATTTTAAACAGCAAGCAAAGAGCTTACTGGGCAAATTATTTTTTTAAATATTCTGTTTTTTTTTTACCGTTTTCTTCTCTCTAGACGCAGTGCATATTACTTTCTTAGCATAGGTTCATCTGTTTCAATAAACCATAATAATACATATTAATTACTGTAGGAAGAAATACGTACATTCTCGGGTGTTTTTTTATTATTTTGGATTGGTGATAAGTGGTGTTTAATGATTAATGCAGATATTTCGTGTGCCAGGACATTTTTTAACCGTAATAATGAGCTCGGCGAAACTTTAATAAATCTTACTGAGTTTTGTTCTGTTACAAACAAACTTTTCCTCTCTGTCTCAGATAAAGTTAGTTCTTGTTCCTGAAAGAAACTCCAATTAAATTTCATCAGCTTGCATTTCACGCCCTCTGAGTTTGATTTAATAAGGTACTTTTATTGCTCTTACTAAAAAAAGGTAAGAAATTAAAACTTGTCATTTTTTATTAATTTTTACTTTTCTTCAATTTATTTAGATGCAAGATTATATTTTTCCAATAAATTATTTTAAAATATACCACCTCTATAAAATGGATTTAAAGAAAATCAAACTTGGTAAAGTTCTATTCCTTCCAATTTAAGATTATTTTGTTCTTAAAAAATGTATCTATTTTTAAATTGTAAGGTTTCGGGAATGTATCTATTGTGCTTTTCTAGAAACCTTAATATGCATAGTAATTAATAAATGATAAAGCAGCTCAAAATATCTGCAAAGCAAAAATTCTGTATAAGAATAATAACTGAATAACAATTTTGTATAGTCATAATATTTATAATTATTTTTTAGACAGTTTTACAGCAACTAAAAAGATAAATAGATGGGAATAAATCCTTAAGTTATGTTGTAAAAAAACAATTTTACAACATTTTAGATAAAGTATCTGCGACCTATGGATTGTATATTTTAAGAAGATTTACTGTATATTGTAATCAACTAAATAATAATAGAGTTTAAAATATCTACTGTATACAACATGTAGTCTTAAAGTTTTTTGCTTGTTTTAGGTGCATTTTTACTTCATTACACAGAAACGACTAACGCTTTTCGGCATTTCATATTAATTTTTCCAGTTACAATACATGAATTTAACTTCCTTGAGGTATCTATTTTTCATTATTTCCCATGAATACTTAAGAACGAAAATCAGTAGATGAGAAAAAGAAATGATTACAATTTGAGAAAAAATTGGATGATTTATAAAAATGATAGAGCTTTATAAAGTGAAAAACTCGATAATGAGTTTGTCAACCTCTGGTCCTTTTGCAAGCAGTTATTCGGTTTGGCATTGATTGATAGAGGTATTGGGTGTCCTCCTGAGGGATAATGTGCTAATTTCTGTCCAACTGGCACTTTAAATCGTCAAAATCTCGAGCTGATTGGCGGGCGCTGCCAATAATGCTCCAAACGTAATGTCCAAACTCCAAAAGAAGAGACATCCGGCGACCTTGCTGGCCAAGATAGCGTTCGGCAAACACGAAGACAAGCAGTAGAAACACGTACAGAATGGGCCCGGGCATTATCATTTGATGAAATGTAAGTCCACGATGGCGTGACATGAAGAGCAACAAACGGGGCTTAGAACTTCGTCGGCGTACCGCTGTGCTGTAAAAGTGTCACGGATGACAACCAAAGGGGTTCTGCTATGAAATGGCACACCAGACCATACCTTTTGGTTGTCGGCCTGTTTGCCGGAAAACAGGCAGGTTGGTATCATAACACTATCCGGGGCCTCTTCAGACACGTCTTCTCTGGTCACTGGGGCTCAGTTTAAAGTGGCATTCATCACCGAAAACGATTCTACTCCAGTCAGTGACATTCCAGTTCGAATGAGCGCAACACTACTGCAAACGGGCTTGCATTGTACAGAGGTCAATAATAGTAGGTGCAAGGGGCGCTTTGACCTCTGCCTTCTTTCAGTGAGCCACCTATGAATGGTTCTTGCAGTCACTGAAGCACTAATTGCACGAACAATCGATGCTGATGCATATGAGACTATGAGTGCCGCTCTGACGATTGCTCGGTCCTCACGTACTGTCGTTTCGCTAGGCCGACGGCTTCCTTCTTGATGCTGTGTTTGGACATGGTTCACCCATTTCTACCAACATTGTCTAATAGTTGCATCGATCCTGCCCAAATGTCGAGTGATTCGCTGATTAGACTAACCGGCTTCTTTGAATCGAAATAACGTCCTTTCACAAATGCTGACATATGCGCATATCGTTCGTCCATCTGTATACGAGGTATAGTTATTGTCTACCTGAGTACACGGAATGAAATTAATAAAGAATTTATGACCTGGAATCGAAACTGCGCAGATAAGATGCGCTGCAGCCATACACATTCATTAATTGGCCGCGAAACTTTAAAATTTTGCAACTTTAGTCGAAACCTGTAGGCATATCAATTAGTGTCCAATTTGAATTACATCTTCTCGATGCGTCGTGCTGCGTTTTTTAAAGAGTGTCTTTACAGATTTATATTTCCAGATTTATAATTGGTTTTTTTTTTGTCCTATTAAAAAGTTAAAAAAAATCTATTTCATAATCTCATAAACATGATAATTTTGTTTTAATTTATAGTTTTCGCTAGAAATTTTGATTTTCCTGGCAATTTCAAGGTGACATCCTGGATACTACTTCCATTTATTAAGGGTTATTCCTTGAAAATAATTAGACTAGCCACAAATGCTGTAGTATATTATGAAGACATTGAAACTACGAACAATATTTTTAAAGAAGACAAAATAACAGGAAAATGTACTAAATATTAGTACGTTTCCAAAATTTTTGTCATCTAAACAAAATGTTCATAATTTGTAAAGATTACTCTTCAGTAAACTATAAGCTATTCAAATATCCAAAGAATTGCGAAAAACAAATTAAATAGAAATTAGAACTCTATATTTATATCTTTTGGCTCGACAGATGCAGTGCTGTTGAATTACAATTTAAATATTAAAATTTATTCGCAGTCATAAGTTAAAATTACTGTTGAGAAAAAAAGTGCTTTTCTTACTCATAAAAATAGAAAGATAGATTTCTATTCCAAAGTATATTACATTCTAACACTATTCATACACTCATTGGAGATTTCAAAATTTTGTGTTTTTAAACAAATGAACTGCCTGAAAAACAAGGCTTAAATTTTATTTAGCTATTTGTGAATTTTACTTATCCTATTGTATTGTTTTTATCCCTGTTGTACTTCTTGTGAAATAAATAAAACGTTTTAAAATTCAGATTAAGTATATTTTACTGCACACTATTTTGTTCATTCAAACCTTTCTACATTTTTCATGGTCTACGTCGACAGATAAGTATTCAGTTTTATTCGTGGTCCCTTGGCATATCGTGCTTTGAATTTTAAAATAGTTCCATTGTGATTTTTAGCAAATGCAAGCATTCATTTTTAGCTTTAGATTAGAAAAAAAAAGAGAAAATTTGACGAAAACGTAAACAGAGCCACATAAAGCTACTGCAGCGGGTAGGGGGAGGATTCTTTTCTCCCATCCTTATGTCTTTACCATTTTATGTCAGAGTAGTTAGCATTGCAAATTGCTCTGATGTTATCCAGAGAAGACGAAGGATAGTGTCGTAAAAATCATCTCGGGTGAAGCATTTCATTCCGGGACGTCCACACTCTTTATCTGAAAGCGGCAAATAAAACGGCACGAAAGGTCACTAGCCACAATCAGATAAGCAGCCCAACAAATTCTGGAGACCAGTAGATAAGCTCTCATCATAAATTTTTTGCTTCATGTGACAAACGGCATTGCCTTCAAGTGCAAATCTATTCGCTATTGTCTGCTGCCCGCAGTATCTCATAAAAAGAAAAAAAAAAAAAAAGAAAAATTGTGCCCTTGCACATTTTGGCAAACAGCATGTGTCTATTAGATATATACCCTCACTGAGTTGGGGAAATGTTTAAGCCTAAATATTGTTTGTTTAACGCTATATCTATAGTTTAGTAAGAATACAATAGTATTATTGAGTTGCTCAACCTTTCAGATGGACTTTGATCTTCTACATCCGGAAGAATTTTAAATACGTTCTTTACAAAAACATATCGCAGCTCTTATAATGAAAAGTATATAGTGGAAAATTATAAATGATATTACATTAAAATAATATAAATTGATGAAAATTTAAAAAAAATAAGTAATTAAAGAGTAACAATCTTTATAGAAAATAAAAAAGATAGATATATCACTTTTTTTAAAATTACTGAACTGATCTATATTATCTCTGTCACTAAAAAGGTAGGTATAATATAAAACGTGATACTGAATAAGATTAAAACTTAATTAATTCCTATTCCTAGAATAATTCCTAGCGGATCAGATAGAAACAGTCTTTGGAATAATAAATAATTAAAGCATTAAAATAAATCCCTTCACAGCCACTACATTGTTACTTGAATAATGTTTACTTGAATACAAAAGAATAAAATATGCACTAATGATATAAACAAAGCTGTTTGATCATTTCATTTTGTACTTGAAAAGGTAAAACCTAAACCAAATATATTAAAATAATTCATAAGCCTTAAAGATGAGAGTAACAGATTCTTGACATTTTATTACTACACTTAAAGTTAAAAGTAAACTGCTGGTAGATTATAATTTGATTTAATTCAACCTGAGATCTGCATTAAAATGTTAGACAAAATAATAAGTTGGTTTAGTAATTTTACATTTGACAATAATGATATAATAATGATTATTCCCGAGTGTAAACAGTAGTTCAAATGAATATTAAATCATAACATCATAAACAATTTTTTGCATGTGTGTCAATTTTGGTTTAAAAAAACACCAAAGAGCTATTATAGTTATTTACATTTCAATTACCTAATTATATAGGGAAAACTTGACCTATAAAAGATATTTATTCTTATTCATTACAATAAAAGCATAAAGCAAATTTTGTATTCGTTCCTACATATGTTGGATAATTTAAAGGCGTGTTTGTTTAAATACCTTTAGTTTTTTAAATATATGCAAACTACTTGTAGTAGCATAAGTTCGAAATTTAAAGTTAGAATTGGCAACTTAAAATTGTTAAACCAATCTTTTTTTCGTTTGAAGCCCCAAATTAACTTCTCTCAGTTTAAAGCACCCACAAATTTTGTTGTTTAAAAAAAAAGACTACAAAAGACCAAGTAATATGATTAGACAATGTGTGCACATTTAGTACTCTCTCTCAATTGAACATCAACTCTTAATCATCAATGAAACGTCTTAATCATCAATGAACATCAATGAAACTCTTAATTTTATTTCAAACAATCTCTTATCTTCAGTGACATCTCTTACTCTTCAAATAAAAGAAAAAAAAACAGTATCTGTTAATGAAGTATTGCATGTATTTGACTTCTTATGATTTAAAATAAATAAATAACATTTTTAAAAAATAAATGAATAAAAACTGTTTTGTTTCTACCCTTACAAAATCAAACTTTTCTTTGAAAGAACCATCTGAAATTAAGTTCTTGTTACGAATATGCGAAAAAAAAACTTATTTTACGATACTCAATAGCATCGTTTTCAGCCTCGTTATGAGAAGAAAACAATATTTGTAAGCTATAATGACATTAAATGTCCGTAAAAGGTACAGCTCTAAGAAAGTGAGTTCATAAAATTTTTTCTCTGTTTCCAGAAAAGAACCAATCGTTTCGGTTCTCTGTTGTAAAATGAAACGTATCTAACAGGAGAAAAACAAAAGCTTACTGTCGTGAACACATGCCTAGCGAAAAAGGGGAAAGAGGGATCTTAATTACCCCGACCCATAATTACGTAGGACCCAGTGTAAGTCCTAAGCCTGGGTAAGAGCCTGAGAAGAATTTTTTTCTCGACATCTTGACGTCTTTCATTGTAAAGATGTCCTTTAGAATTTATATTTAGGGAAACAGGACCTTACAAGAGGCAAACTGCCCTCGTTTTTTGCATTAAAAGCAAATACTTTATATTATTATTGGCCATGGTGTTTGAGAAATTTTTCAATCTAAGGGAATGCATTTTATTGGATTCGATTAACTTGTTGTGACTATTGCGACTAATTAAAAAATATATTTTAATTTTGGCTTCGGAAATTTTAAAGTAGTTAAATGTATTTAATATGAATAAAGTATAATAATAATAACAATTTCATTAGAAATTAAGTGTCTAAGTCACAGCTGTCCAAAACAAACAATTAAATTTCACAGTAAACTCAAAAAATAAAATCGCTGTCAAAAGATTTTAATGCAAACTTTCATTTTCTCTTTAATTCCTAAATAGTTAATCAAATATGCCAATCGATACTTGACAAATTATTCTATTTACAATTTGTTGCTTAGTTTGTAGAATCATGGTCTACTTTCTCGAACATCTTCGAACATCCATGATAGCAAAGATGTTCTGATCCGAGAACTACACCCTACCTATTCAGTAGCTATCCGGCTCTCACTGTGTTTAATGTATCTTCATAAGACCTTGTTAAAAATTCCAATTTTTTTAAATTTAAATAAGTAAGAAATACAGATTCTACTATTATACTAAAACTAGACTGCCGAATGATGGCGGAATGGTAAATCGCTGCTCTTCAGCACCGGGGAGCGCAGGTTCGAATCCCACTGTTGGCATGGATGTTCGTAGCCGTTTGGAATCGGCTATAAGCGGTAGGTCCCGGACTCCTTAGCAAAACAGCAGACCGGATCGCAGCAAGCCAATCCAAACCTAAAAGAGAATTTCCCTCATTAAATAAAATGTTTAAAAAAGTATGCTTATATACCAGAATAATACTATAAATTTATATTTTTTCAACAACCGAATGGAAACTTTATGAATTTTTCTATACTAAAGAAATAGTTCAAGGAGTAATAAAATATATGCTAAAGTTTAAAAAAATAAATTTCGAATCAGTATTGTAGCTTGAAAATTAATGTTCTTTCGATAAGCTGTCTTTCCCCTTTATATATTTGCACGAATAGTAATAATCATAAAGTTGTATTTATATTTCAATATAATATTGAAAATGTAGGAGAAAACTACTACTTTATGAATTCAATAGTAATATTTAAATTCGTTAGAAATTCTATTAAAAATTGCAGTTTTAATAATGTTCTATGAAATCGGGTCAATAATACTAGTTAAAAATCATCCATATGTTTTCCAAAATCAGTTAAGAAATAAATTAATTTCAACACGAATTTAAAATTTATAACTGTAAAAAACAAATGCTTGTCTTTCAAGGTATTAAATGCAAATAAAACAGTAAATGCCATCTTTCTTGAGTTAATAAAATTTGCTTCTGTTGTGATAACCTTACCAGTATTTTAACTATCTCATGTGATTGAACACCGCATAAATAACTATTTAGAAGTAAAAATTGATCTAGTTTAAAATTTAGAAAATGCCAGACAAGCATTGCTATTTACGGTAACTTAAAGTAAGATTGACAAAACATTTTGTTTTCCACTGATAAAATTATCTCAGAATATTCTTGATGAAAAGTTTAAAGCATTTCTTAATTAGCCAAAAAATTACTGCTTTTTAGCTTGTGATTTTTCTTCAGCATATTCCTAAAAATAGAACAATGAATTCTCTGGTGAAGGGAGAAAATAAAAACCTTAAACAATTTCAATGTGATCAATATCATAGAACATACAACGCAAACAAACAATAATATATAAACTCTGTATATAATTATAAGAAAGAGAAGTACCTTTATATTAAAAATTATTATTTTAATCAGTATTATTTAAATAGATGTTCGTTTTATGTAATTAATTGAATTACGCGATCAGCAGTATCCACAAAGTTACAAACTGAAATATTTAAAATATTGTCTGATCACCAAGAATTGTTGCCCATAAGTAATTAACAAAATAATTCCCCAACTCTGGTATAAAAAAATCGTGTTATCCATAGAACCAGTAGTGCAGCCAAAATTTCTGTTTGGAGCGTCCTAGTATTCAAACTGTTCTGTTAGGTGAGAAATCTCCACCTTAAGAATCCCGTAATTTACTGGGTTTTAAAAGGAAATAAAGAAACTAATACTTAAACTAATTGTCCTCGATTTCCAAATTGCTTTCGGCAAAAGTGGTAGGTTCACTTACACACAGCTGATTAAAAGTTTCGGGAAGCCTGTCAATAATAATAATAATAATAAGGCGAGATTACACGTACCACTGCAGTTATTACTTTTTACTCTAAGATCTATGATTGAAACTGTTGTTATCTAAAATATATTAAGGATATAAAACTAGAAACTATTATTACTGAAACCATAGTTCATGCGATAATTAGTTTTACTATTCAGATTTATGAACAAAAAACTAACACAACTAAATGTCAAGTAATTGTATCCAATCTAAAAAAAAGTTTAAAAAATTAAATTAAAAAACTTTCTAAATTCTATTATTTTATATTATAGCAACCGTGTATTTATAAAAGATTTGAAAAATCTTAACACTCAGAAGGGGTCTAATCTCCTTAGCTCCCCCGGCTACTGCTCTACTGCACAAAGCGGACACATTCATAGTTCGGTAGATTTAAAATCATACACAACAGCTCTATTTAGTTAAACTCACCGAAGAAAAATTTAAAGAAATGTCTTTTATTGTTTCCGATCATTGCTTTACTTGATACTTGCCTTGAAATTCCTGAACGATTTTTCCTTTAAAAATTTTTTACTCTTGTATACCAGGAGTTCTTGTTTCACTGAGGTTATATTTTCTGAAATTGAAAACAATTCATCCTCTAAAATACATATCTTTTTATATTTGTAAGCTTACTTTTTACCTGAAGAGGTAAAATATGAAACCATAATCCTTTCTTTCATGTTTAAACAACAAGCAAACCATTGCTTCAATTTACACCCTTTCTTTTACATAGAATAATTTGAAGACTAAACATTTGAAGTCTAAACATTGAATGGATTGTTTTGCTTGTAAAATTATTTCTAAATATATATTTAACAACATTGTTAAACTATTGTTTGTTTTATTAATATTTTCAATATTATTTTATAAATTATATTTTACGTATGAAAGTGTGTGAATAGATAATTATGTTTTAAAATTTCGAGTTAAAGCTTGCGTTTAACGTGTTAAATGAACGTTTCAATCAACGGGCTTAAATAAAGTCCCTGTGAGAAAAAATACCTAATGAGTTATATGAAACCACAAATTGAATTATCGGAAAAGAGATTACAGATAATAGCTGAATGCATTTTTCATAAGTTTTAAAGCTTAGTGGGAGAACCGGATTTTCTATCTCTGTAATGCATACAATTATTCTTTAGAGAGGCTACGAAAATTTATTTCCATATTAAGTAATTAATTCTTTTCTTTTAACATATCTCACTGTAAACTTTAAAAATCTCACATTTATGAGCTATTACCGTTCTGTATATTTTAAAAAAGATGGGGTATATGAGAACTAAAATCATCACTGCATAAATAAGCAAATAACTATATTTTATACGTTACAGAGTATTCTATTACTCTATCAATATTGTTACAGGAATAGTAATGAATATTCATTCTATTATTATTTTGATAAGCTTATCCCTAAATTCTAAAGCGTCCGGTTTCATTAATCCTTGTGTATCAAAGAAGTAGACTGCATCGTTTCATATCAAACCAAAGAGTTCAAAAATAACTTCTAGTTAAAGTTCAAAATATGAAATAATGATGAATTAAAATTAAACACCGGAATGTAATATTAAGTTTTTTTCAAACACGACTCCTCTTTATAAATAATCTCCAGTTTTGTTTTAAATTGGGATCATTGAGGAGAGTAAATACTCTAATACTAAGTACTAATTTTCTAATAAAACAAACTAATAGCTTTCATTTTTAAAAGCTAAGAAAGGGTGGAATCACTTGGCTCTGTAGACATAGTAAATAATAAGAGATACTTGTGTTTTGAATTCTTTACTCGAAATATCTGTGAAGAAATACCCAAGAAGAATTTAAACACACTGTTGAATACGGTTTTATTTCTGGGATTATCATATCAACTTGGACATTCTTTCAAATAAAGATAGTTAAAAAGGTTTCGTGTTTCTTCATGTAGATAGTAAATAGTGTGAAACTGCAAGGACACCATTTTCTGGGTTTTCTCTGAAAACACTTATCTCTTTATATCTTTATGTAAAGAAAGAGTGATAAAGAATGTCCTTAAGTCCTTGTGTCTTCAAGTTTCAAGAATGGAAAATTAAAAAATTATCAACTAAAAAGAATTGTTAGAAGTAGAATGCTATGAATGATTGTCTACATCAATGGTTGCCAAAGTTGTTGAAAAACCCTAGGGTCGGACGAAACTCGTGTTACTTCCGAGGGATTATGTAACACTTTAAAATTATTTAGGGGTGTGTGGGAAGCATTTGGATTCCTACTAAAGGTTTAATATAAAGTAAAAGAATCCTGATACATTTTTTGGTAGCTATTTTTTTGGCTGTTCACTTAAAAGGATAGGATTTCTTTCGTGCGTATTATCAAACACTTAACTGAAAAATATTGTTTTATTATACAAAACACTAGGCAATAATTTCAACAGGTAATAATTTAAATATCAAAATGTTTTACTTTAGTTTTGCATTAAAAAACTCCAAAGTCAAAATTGCAATTTTGCTATTATACAGTTGGCAGAGTTATTTCAGTTTTTTTCTTTTTTTTTGGGGGGGGGTCCACGGCAAGATAAAGGGCATTACCTTTATAGTCTACATTACCTTTATGAACTAATCAAGAACTACGGGGATTCTATATCGCCCTTTTATATTTTTGTTTAACATGTTAACTGTTGTTCCTTTTTTTTTGATAATCTAATTTTATTTAAATTTAAATGTTTAATTCATTATTTTACCAAGGAAATCAAATAAATAAATATTTATATATTTTCTTTATATTTAATATTGATTTTAATATTCTCACTTTGTCCTACGTTTTTACCGTCTTTAATTTTATGGCATTTTGAACTCACAAATCTTTACATTTTTCTCCTTTTCTTTCTTTTTTAAATTTTCAAGATTTTTTTCAGTCATTCCCGAAGTAGTGAAATAAAGACCCCAAAATTGCTGTATCTCACTATATTTATATGCACTGACAAGTTCTTGAATGGAATCACTTATCCTCTGGCCAACGCTTGTACTCATATAACCAAAGTTACACAAACTTGATTCGGAAGTATTGCCTCCTATATTCCTGGATTGTTGTCTTTTGATTTCCTTTTGTTTAGAAGACTGAAAGGGGCAAGAGATTTTCCACAGCTGCTGATGTATCAGTTACCATCTAGAATTTTCCCAATTACATCTATAGAAAATATGATTCTATGGATTAGGATTCTATGAATCCACCAAATAGTGATAAGTACTATTGTGTGAATCAATATATTTATGATTTAAAGCATGGTAGTTCTACACTATCTATTGATTTCGACAAAAAGCAGAAAAATAAATGAAAATAGTTTATAAAAAGAAAAGAAGTTGATATAGTTTAAAATTTTGTGTTTGATCTTAGCAATTCCAAAACCAAATTTTAACTTTTCGAAAGGAAAATATGTTTAAATAATAAGCTGAGTATCATATAGTAATTTTTTTACGACTAATTATATAGTTTTAAGTTTTAATGCTTAATACAGTTGCGGATAGAAGAAAGAAGTTAAGTAAAAAGTTAAATACATTTAATGTGTTTAATTTCCACAAAAGCTGAGAATGAAAGATTTGTTTTAGGTGTTATGAAAGTATTTTGCTGAATAGAAAAAGATAGTTGACTTCATAAAATAATGTATTATTCGAGCAAAATATCCTCAAGCAATATGAATATTTAATGTAGAAAGCAACTAATTAGCTTTCAGTTTTCCAAAGAAATTGGAACATTCATATAACTATTATAATAAGGTCCTTTCATACTTTTTTCATTGTTAACAATATGAAGTATTTTGAAAATAATTCTATAATAAGTTCAATTATATGTTTTGAAGACGGTTTTTAGGATAGAATAATTTATAAGATACTTGAAAAGTGCTAGTAATTGATCACAATTTATAAATTGTTATACATAAATGCCAGATAACCTTTTATTATAAAACTTCGATTTTTTGCCAACAGTTTTCCTAGAATTTCAGGGAAATATATGGATCATCAATTTTAAACAAATAAGGTATATATATATATATATATATATATATATATATATATATATATATATATATAATATTAAAATCCCTTATTTACGTATTTTAATATTAATTTTATAACTTTTGTTCATAAAGTAAGTTCGAGGTTTGCGCGGTCACTCCGATTTTTCTCTCCAGACACGCTATAGACTTAATTCAGCCTCTGTCTGCATTACTTTAGCCAATAGTTAGCGCGTTCTCTTTAAACATGGGTACTTTTTTTATCACGTCATCAATAGTTCTTAGGGATTATTCCTAGTCTTTTTACCTGAATAATCCCTACTTGAAAAGTGTATGTGCGGGATCACATTGTCTATGTGCACGATGTCGTAAAAGTGCTTGACTGTTGTATGGATTTCATGTATCTCACCAGAAATAAACTGTAATGTGATTTTGGATGAATCTCCCCCATATTACACACACACATGTGTGTGTTATGTATTATATATATATATATATATATATATATATATATATATATATATATATATATATATATATATATATATATATATATATATATATATATATATATATATATATATATATATATATATATATATATATATATATATAACAGGGTTATGGTAACTGAGTCGGCAAAAGCGTACTGCTTATAGCTGAATGTTTGTGAGTTTAGGTTGCTAGGTGGCCAAAGACCGCCTGTTTGCTACTGACGGCTTGGGCATGTAAAATAGTTCGGACGTTGAATTTCGGTGCCTGAATTCGTGGGTTCTAATCCCACTGTGGCATGGATATTAGTAGCCGTTCGGAATCGACTTAAAGCAGTAGGTCCGGGTCTCATTAGCTCTTATGTTGCAAAAATGTAGGCCATAGAGCTCCAAACCAAACTAAACCAATCCGGGCCCCTAAAATAGGGCTGTGGTCGCGATGTTTTCGAAGTTCAAATAATACCACTGAAAGTAGTAGGTCAAGTCTGAGGGACTTCTTCTAGTCCCTATTTCCAAACTAAGAGGGATCACTTTGTTCTAATAGCCATCCTTTCTCCCAAGTGGCATTCTTCAAAACGAAAGACGCAACTCTTCACCTTAAACCTAGTTGCCTTGTGCTTGATATCTTGCCTTTACCAAGCAGTAAATCCAACCTTATCACTAACAGCATATAACAAGGTTTTGTAAGGAGGTTTATCTCTTGTCCTACTTTCAGTACATCGAAATCATCATTGCGCGTATGTTTTTAGATAAATTTGACAAACTGGCTATGGTTTAAATTCCTGGTCAATTATACCTATAGATTTATAATTCAAAGGAGAATTTTATGCTTATTTTATATTGATTCAAAATACAGAGTTCGCTTTTTAATTAAACTCTTCATTACAATTATGTAAATGCATAAGTAAACGCATTTCACTACTGGTTTTAAAGATTTAAACATAATTTATGAAGCTGTACTGATTGCTTTCTTTATATAAATAAATAAATAAATAAAAGTGAATGTGAAATAAAGAATTTTTATAGGTAGTTCTTTTACTTTATTCTGCAATATTTTAGTTAGATAAATTTAAGTTGTGATGGCGATATTTCAAGTTCTAAATTCATAGGAGGTAGTTATAATATGTAATTACAATGGTGTTGTAAAAAGTGAAAATCTTAAGAGTAACTACTAAATTAAAATTTACTTAATAAATGAAAGCAATCAATATTCTTATTACTAAATAATTACTCTTTTGTAAAAGTTACCAGAATAATATTATGGTATAAGGGAACAAAACTACAAGTAGTCATTAAAGAGACCATATATTTTTTCTAAATTTAAGTGGAATATGTTTTTTTAATAATTCCCGAAAACTGTTTTTAGTACTATAAAAAATGTATAAAAAATTTGAACATTGTTTATACCTTTTCAGTGTACATCGAAAAAGACACCCAACCATTATAAAGATTAATATAAATTTTCTCGATAAAAAGCAAAGATGGTTTCCGTTGCTTTTTCTTTTTATCATTTTCGTATAAAATGTATGTAATTTTCAATAACAGGAATGGAATTTTTTATACAGATTTGAGGTTATCGGAATCTTTTACTTCCGTTAACATTTTAATTTTTTTCCTTGAGAAAAATTTTATTTTTATACAAGGATTTTCGTATAAATAAAGAAAAGTCAGTAAATAGGAAACAATACTTTTTCTCTTTCAAGATATATGGCTGGAAATACTCTCTCGTAAAAAACTGTAAATAAGTGTGTAAAATTAAATACTTGGATTATTTCCCTTTATTTTATTTCAACCAAAACTCAATAAAATATGCATTATTTTATTTAATTGAAACATTTTTCATTTAAAAGGCTTATTTTATAAATATATAGAGTCTTTACCTGCGTTAAAGTTGTATGAAAATGAAAGATCGAAATATAGAACTTAAGGAACTTTTATACCAGAGGAGAAAAAACTGCTGCCAATATATCGAACCTGGTATACTGAGAAGGTCAATAGAATCCCTATTTTTCTTTTAAATGTTGCCATAAGCCTTAAACTATATCCTATTTTTCAGAGGTAAAGAAAACACGAAATTTAAGTTGTTGAAGGAAACTCTATCACCAAAATGTTATCTGGTATCAAATCTTTTATCACTTAGTTCTGTGTATTTTACTTGTTCATCTCCCATAAAAAAGGTTTTTACCTGATAAGATAAAAATCCTTTCATACCTTAAGTGCTACGTAAATTTATGTGCTTCAAGTGTTTATATAGCTACATGTATAGCTTTGACATCATAAACGGAGAAGAAAAACTGTATTACAAAGGCTGCAACGAAATACTTTTTAGAGAAACTCTACAGTTTGTAGAAGTGTGAAAGGTCTATTCTTCTCTTAAGAATTTGACAAATTTTCAAGCAGTTTTATATCTTTCTTCGTATACTATGTCTTACTTGATTTTGAGCCTTAAAATATTGTAAATGTCCAATTGAAATTTTTATTTATTGCCATCGTTTTTATTTACAAAGCGGTTTATTTCTAATACCAATGCGATAAACCTCTTCCATTGTCCAGATACATAGGTAGAGATCCAAATTTCTGAAATTAAACGTCATATCATGTATTATTTCTTTATATTATGATTTAAGCACTGAACGTTTACTTTATCTGATTTTGTCTGAAAAAGATTTATAAACAAATTATCCTGAGGTATTGCATTGACATTGCTCTTCCTTACTAAAGCCTCAAACTATTTGTAAATTTGGAAATAAAATATTAAAATAAATAAATCTAACTTATATAACTTAATGAAATCATAAAAAATTCCATCTGGGATCCTTAGTCTAAAAATTGCTAATGCACTTTTAATCCCTCTCATATTTAAGTAATCATTATAGAATTATCAATAGGTAACAGAATACGGACTCTCTAATTATCTTTTTGCATGAATTTTTAGATAATAATTGCCTGGCATTATACTTGAAGCTACTTATTTCACATTATGCCTTTGGCAAGATGGAGACAATATTTTGAAATCGATTCAAAAAATGATTCAGAATCTAGAATAAATTCTATGCTTTTGAAGAGGTTCGTCCTTTTTCAAGTGAGGAATCCAATCAAGTTCATTACCGATAAGAAGAGAATAGCGAAATTCATTTCAAAAGAAATGTGACTTGAATTTTGGCGATATTTGCTTGTCTATTTCCAATATATTTTTGGAGGCCCTTAAGGTTTCCATAACATCAGCCTTTTGTTTTTAACTGAATTAATTTAAAGTTTACATACAAAATTATTTTCAGATTTAATTTAAACTAATATAATTCTAAATCCAAAAAAATTTATTTTATTTTTCAATGAAACGTATAAACTTTAAAAACTTTAGTTGATAATAGGAACTTTCCTTCAGTATTCTAGTCATTAAACATTTTAAGATCACTGCATTCTGGGATATTTAATTACTATAAAATATTACCAGAATTATGTTAAAAATTATCTTAAACTTTTTAAATAAAAAATTATTAAATTAAATAAATACGCCTTTAGAAAAATAAAAAGTTTTAATTGAACATGTAGAAAGTGATAACAAAAAGAGATTTAAAAATTTAAAGATGTATTTTCTGATTTAGCAGTATTAATTTGTATTAATTAATACTGTTTATATAATTGTACTATAATTTGTATTAATTTGTAATTAATTTGTGAATTATTTTAGGCAAATCTAACTATTCTTGCACATTGCATACGGTTGTGCAAATCTTTAATAAACAAATTGCAGTCTTTTAACAGCCTTTTAAAAACTGCCTTAGACTGTTCCATCGGAGGAAGAGTCACGTGATTACTTACTCTTGAGGGAGAACATTTTCACAGCAATGCAAATGCACGGCAATTCTTAAAACTGTATGAAGTGTCCAGCATCTCTCGGAGTAAGTATTGGAGAAAAAATTAAAAGAACTTAATAAAACTATAAATTAGTCTTTAGTTTTGAAAGTGTGTGACTATAAAAAAACTGGGCTGTTACGATTTGGTTTAGTTTGGAGTGCTACAGTCTACTTTTTTGCAATAAGAGGACTAATGAGACCTGGACCTACTGCTTAAAGCCGATTCCGAACGGCTACGAACATCCATGCTACAGTGGGATTCGAACCCACAAACACCAGTACCGAAGGTCAGCACCTTAATCATTCGGGCAGCTCTCGGTGGGGCTGTTATGAAGTGTGACGGCGAAAAAAATTCTTTGGTCGTTACATACACACACAATATTTGTTTTGGATAATTACTTTCATAAATTTAATATATATGCAATTTATGACTACAAAAGCATGAATGTTCGAAAAAGAAAAAAATGTAAGTGTATATTTTGTATGTTCATAACTAAAACGCATGGGAAGAAATTTTAAGTTGTATTTCGTAAAATGGGATGATTCTTTAAGAACATTAAATTTTTATTGCTGTCTTTTTATTTTATTATAGGTTATATTATATGTAAAGACTATTTTAATATGTAAATATTTTACAAAGAATTAAGAGCTAAATTGAAATAACATTTAAATCTTATAAAACTTAATATGCGTATTAATAAAAATTATTTTTCAGATGCGGACAAAATGTTCCATCATCTTGTTTAAGAAAACCATTAGTTGCAGACGAAGTGTCTACAGCTTTAGTTTTAAAAGCAATTGAAAAACCGATTCAAGATAGGTGTCTCTCTGTACCCCTTTTAAATAACCGAGAATTGAAGTTTTTTAACTTTAACTTCGGGTGAACATAGACAGTAACGGCGTGCCTCCTTCACAAAAACTTTGTTTCTCGAAACAGTTTGAGAAATGGACTTCGATTAAGTGGAGATAAAGGATTTGTTTCCCCGGTAGCGTGATGGCTAGACTTCTGTGTCTACAGGTAGCGGAACAACAGGGCAGACAGCCGGGTGCCCAGGCAGACAACCAAGAAGGATGATAATCGGTGACGCACGTCTTCAAAGGGGTCACTGCGACGTCACATCTTTCGCCGACACAAAATTCCGGAGACTGCCGTGTTTGCAGCCAGTGATTTTCTAGCCCAGACCAATCAAGTTAGTTGAAGGTGAGATCATCGTTAGATGATCCAATGAAGAAATTGGGGGTGAAGCCCCTCCCCTAAAAAAAGACGAGATGAGATTTTTTAACAAGTTGGAGTTAGTTAGCTAGCAGCCAGCTAATTCGGTGGTCGTCTTGACCAGTCTCTCCATCGGAGAGTTTTCTTAGTGAAAATCCCAACTTGGGATCAATCTCTTTTCTAGATTGTTAGCTATACACTGTGTCTTAGATTTTCTTTTCCCTAATCCGATTCCTCTTCAGGATAGATCACAGTTTATATTCCTCCTAGGAATCCTTACTTTATTTTTATCTTCTTCGAAGATATCAATTTGCAACTTCAAACGCCCTCGTCTAATTCAGTGTGCTGTCTTCATAATTTACTACCGAGAACTATTAACGCAAAGCTACCACGAATTGTTTTCTTCCGTCGGTTCTCAAACCTTTCGGCAGTATTAAATTGTACGTCTCTACTCAGGCCTACGTCTATTGTATCACATAATTGTGAACTGTAATTGAATTGTTTGTAAATAGAAATGTGTATACTCCTGCAAGGAGTAAATAAATTATTTAATGAAGAAACATCTGCTTCTTCATTGTGTCACCTGAAACAGGGGTCAGATACGTTACAAGGCCTCCAACATCGGTCGTCCAAACTATAAAGGGATCCCACTGAAAAAAGATTCCAGTATTATGTGAGATACATCCGGCTTCTTCTTGCTTTGTTTTCTCGTGTGTGGACAGCTTCGGCTTAATGATATTACATGATTTGTTACTATTGCTGTAGATTATTGAGAACTTTCGGGAATTTTTTTTTTTTTTGTAGATCCTATCTACACCTGTGTCGGCTAGCTGATCTACCATCTAAATACACAATGGATGCCCGATTACGTCATCACTTTGGGCCCCATATATCTCAAGCATTAGAGAAAAAAAATTAGTAAGCATACGCCCGTATAAAAAAGACCGGAGTTTTTGGATCCGGGCCTGATTTGTCAGATCCAATTTCCTATGAACCCTACTGATAGAGTTGAGAAAAGCGGCCAGGATCGTACTCACTCTCCATACCGACCAGACGTCTGTAGTGACAAAGAGTTTATGTCTCAATTATTTCGAGATCTACAAGTTTTTTTTAGAATAGCGGTTACTCTCGAGAGGATCGCAATGCATCCTCGTTCTTTTAGAGCAGCTAGCTTTGAAAACACCACACATTTTCTGGGAAGATTTCAGCTTGTCCTAGAAGTGATGAGATCGTTTTTGTAGATTAATCCTTGAGCAATTAATACTGAACAATTGGAACAACCGAACTGAGTTGTTTATTATTGCTGTTCGGTTCTCGAGAGAAATTCATCGGCAACACTGTCAAACCTGCAAATAATTTACGAACTTATTCCAGTAAAAAGATCTCATGGTACAGTGCTTTATTTAAATTTTGCAATGATCATTGCGTCTTGTAACGAAATCCTACATTCATAATGTTCCTTTTGTACATATTCATAACCGTTTATTCATGACCTACTAATATAATATTTAATCCAGATTTTTTTTTTCTAATGTCACAGATCAATCTGTTTTGAAGGTCTCAAATCCCCTTTCTCAGCACCACTTATCTGAAGACGCTACAATATGTCGATAACAGTAAAATATTTACCATACCACTCCCATTTCTTTATATACTAGCATATAGCCCGTCATATGACGGGATCACTAAAATTTTTAATTTTCGAGGATTGTAAAGTACTCTATGAGGCAGGTAAAAAAATGGTTTGTTTTTGGCTGAGAATTATCTGGAACGCGCTCAATAATTTGTTTATCTTCCTACTCCTCTAAAGTCTCCCGATACTGTGAATGCAGTTTAGAATCACGTTGAATTCATTTAGAAAGATAATTCAAAGTTTTCTTAGCTACGTTGAAATTATTGTTAAGTTCTTCCCAATTTTTTACCACATCAATTAATGGAAGTTAAGGAATAAAACTATCATTTCCACTACACCCTGGAGGTAGAGAGAATTTGTTGTTAATACGGATGATAAAATTTTCATTGCAACAAAAAATAATCTTTGATTAAATTTAAAATTATCACATATGTACCTAATCTATTATTTAAGCCAAATATAAAAGAACATTTTTTACGCAATATCTAAGTTCAGTTATAAAACATATGAAAATAATGCAGACGAAATTTAAATAGTTGAAAGTAAGAAATGATTAAGTTAACCCATTTATGCCCGGATATTTCTGATGACTATATACTACTAAATATCTCATATATAAACTATTATAGACACGTGGAAGTAAAATAAAATATGAAATTTAAACACCTTTAAATATGACATCAAGTCATCATTAGTGAGGAGGTATCATTTTAAAACATAATAAGTTGTCTTTAAAAAAAGGGAAAACTTCGTGATAAGAGATTTATTTACTATCATATATGAGAAAAGTACTGAAAACAGATGACTTATTACAGATACGGCTATTCGCCATGATTTTGACCGGTATACGTTCATAATACCTGTCATAATATGTTCCTATTCTAAGCTTGAAAATCATAAAATGCCGATCGAAATGACAAAATTATAGATAAGATCATATTTGAAAACTTGGGAGATTATTCATAAGATCATAATATCTATTTTTATTAAAAAGGAAGAATCATTTCAAGAAAACAAAAATTCTACAAAATATTTTTTGACTGTCCTCAAATAAGGACGCTGGGCATTAATGGGTTAAAGGTCTGGTCTGGTTTGTTGTGCTACGGTCTACTTTTTGCAACACGAGGGCTAATGAGACCGGGGCCTACAGCTTAAAGCCGATTCCGAACGTCTACGAACATCCATGCCACAGTGGGATTCGAACTCACGAACTCCGGTACCGAAGGCCAGCACCCTAACCAATTAGCCATCGTACGGCAAAATGGTTAAAGGAATGACGTCATAATGCTAGAAAAAATGCTATTTTTACCTATTTATTATGTGATAAATTTAATCGCTTGCTCTTAACCGGGGAAAAAAGGGTTTGAAATAATGGCATTAAAAGCTCAAAAAGAGGGTAAGTGGTGGATTTCAAACGTTGCTAACCCTAACTCATTAAGAATCCAATATGGATGCCTCTATCCATTCCAGGTACAACCGCTTCATAAATTCGAGGACAGAAGGACAGATAACTTAGACTATTATTATATAGGGAATGGGCTATCGAATATATCGCGTATTTTGCTAATCTGCCGATAAGCGTTATAGTTTATGGCTCGATGGGCTATTGTTTATGTCTTCTTAATGTAAACCTTTATTTATATATCAAATAGAAATATATATATAAGAAACTAAGAAAACCGCTTTGCGTTCATTAAACAACTTCATGACTTCGGCTTTCAATATACGGTGAATATGAAACTAAATTTGCCTAGGTGATTTTAGATAACATCTATGGAATTACCAAATACGAAGAATTATTTCGAAATATGAATATCTAATGATCGGATTTTAAACCGAGTGGTGCTCAATCTTTCTCGGAAGTGGGTGTCTCTTCATTAGCCTCCAGCGATTGCAACATTTGCACGAAACAACGGAATTTCTTTCTGTGGTACCATTCTAAATACTTCGAGTGCTATCTCCCGGCAACTAATGAAACGATTCAATTCCCCACTCCACTCCACTTGGCTCCTTTCTTGCCCGAGTGGGGTTGCCTTTTGTCTCTGGGCTCATCATTCCTAGTATTCGTGGATGCTGTCACAACCAGGTGAGGACCCGCATCAACTCAATACATCGGGTTAAAAATATAAAGAATATTGTTCCGTGCTCTTGATAGCCATATACGTCACTATAAAGAAGGGAATCAATAAATTTTAAATCATCTAGGATAAAAAAAATTGTGAAATATGAGAAAATGGAGTGCAAAAAAGCAGGAAAATAAAATAATAATAATGGTTCTTAAATTTAAAAATGTTCAGTGCCTTTTCTTAAGTTTTAATAAACCCCATTTATTTTCCAATTGGTAAATGAGATGAAAAGTATCTTTAGATCATCGTGAATGAGCGTATAATTATTTTAAAAAGGAACAATTTATTAAGAAGGTAATTTCGTATCGTTGTGGGGATATTTATCGTTAGCTATCACTTGGATGGCTAAGTATTTATTTTAATTCCAATTAATAATTATATACTTTATAAAGGATATAAAATAGAGATTGTTAAAACTTTTTATGTGCGCTGCAGTGAAAAGCATTGGGATTTTTATCTCCTTAATAATAATTCTACTTTTACTTCACATACTTCCCATAATGCAATGGTTTTAGTCCATTCATTTGAAAAAGTTGTAAGAACGAAATGTGTTTAGTACTCGTACAATTTCCATACAAGAATATGTACATATACATATACCTACAACCTTAGTCTCACACACGCAGAGACACACGCGTGAGTTTGATATATATACCTAATACCCCTCTCACTCAGATACATATAGAAGCACACACATACACACATATACACAAGCACACACACATACACAAGTACACACACGCACATACACTTATTTCAAATTACCTTACCCCAACAGTCACATGTTGTCCTGTGGTTTAAATTCATTTACAGATTTGAATAACTTAGTTTAAGACTACATACGTCTACTCTTAGTAGACAAGATAAGCCAAAAGCTTTAATAGTACTATAAGTTTTAGAATTTAGCATAGTAGTCCCAGACTTATTTTTTACAGTCACATATCAATCACTTTGTTCAATTAAAAATTTATGCAATACTCTATTAAAAGTTATATCAAATATATTCAACTAAAACGTGAATATTAATACAAAATATAAAGAATATTGTTCCGTGCTCTTGATAGCCATATACGTCACTATAAAGAAAGAAATCAACAAATTTTAAATCATCCAGGATAAAAAAAATTGTGAAATATGAGAAAATGGAGTGTAAGAAAAGAGGAAAATAAAATAATAATAATGGTTCTTAAATTTAAAAATGTTCAGTGCCTTTTCTTAAGTTTTAATAAACCCCATTTATTTTCCAATTGGTAAATGAGATGAAAAGTATCTTTAGATCATCATGAATGAGCGAATAATTAATTTAAGAAGTTGATTCCGTATCCTTGCGAGGATATTTATCGTTAGATATCACTTGGATATCTAACGTATTTACTTTTTTTACACTAAGTATTTACTTTTATTCCAACTAATAATAAATAATTATATATTTTATAAAGGATATTTTATAAAGGATATAAAATAGAGATTGTTAAAACTTTTTATGTGAGCTGCAGTGATTAGCATTCGGATTTTTATCTTCTTAATAATAATTCTACTGATAATCCAATGGTTTTAGTCCATTCATTTGAAAAATTTATATGAAAGAAATGCGTTTAGTAATCGTACTTTTTCAATACAAGAATATATACATATACATATACCTACAACCTTAGTCTCTCACACGCAGAGATACACACGTGAGTTTGATATATATATATATATATATATATATATATATATATATATATATATATATATATATATATATACAACATATATATATATACCTAATTCCCTCTCACTCAGACACATATACAAGCTCACACATATATACAAGCACACACACACATACACTTATTTCAAATTATGTTATCCCCAAAAGCACATGTTGTCCTGTGGTTTAAATTCATTTACAGATTTGAATAACTTAGTTTAAGACTACATACGTCTACTCTTAGTAGACAAGATAAGCCAAAAGCTTTAATAGTACTAAAAGTGTTAGAATTTAGCATATTCGTCTCAGACTTATCTTTTACAGTCACATATCAATCACTTTGTTCAATTAAAAATTTATACAATACTCTATTAAAAGTTATATCAAATATATTCAACTAAAACGTGAATATTAATACAAAATATAAAGAATATTGTTCCGTGCTCTTGATAGCCATATACGTCACTATAAAGAAAGAAATCAACAAATTTTAAATCATCCAGGATAAAAAAAATTGTGAAATATGAGAAAATGGAGTGTAAGAAAAGAGGAAAATAAAATAATAATAATGGTTCTTAAATTTAAAAATGTTCAGTGCGTTTTAATAAGCCCTATTTATTTTCCAATTGGTAAATGAGATGAAAAGTATCTTTAGATCATCATGAATGAGCATATAATTATTTTTTTAAAGGGACAATTTATTAAGAAGGTGATTCCGTATCGTTGTGGGGATATTTATCATTAGATATCACTTGGATGGCTAAATATTTATTTTTATTCCAGTTAATAATTAATAATTATATAATTTATAAAGGATATAAAATAGAGATTGTTAAAACTTTTTATGTGCGCTGCAGTGAATAGCATTGGGATTTTTATCTAATTAATAATAATACAACTGATAATGCAATGCTTTTATTCCATTAATTTGAAAAAGTTATAAGAAAGAAATGTGTTTAGTAATCGTACATTTTACATACAAGTATATATACATATACATATACCTACAACCTTAGTCTCCCACACGCAGAGACACACGTGAGTTTGATATATATATATATATATATAATATATATATATATATATATATATATATATAATACCGCTCTCACTCAGACACATATACAAGCACACAGATATATACATATACACAAGCACTCTCACTCAGACACATATACACAAGCACACACACACATACACAAGTACACACACGCACATACACTTATTTCAAATTACCTTACCCCAAAAGCACATGTTGTCCTGTGGTTTAAATTCATTTACAGATTTGAATAACTTAGTTTAAGACTACATACGTCTACTCTTAGTAGACAAGATAAGCCAAAAGCTTTAATAGTACTAAAAGTGTTAGAATTTAGCATATTCGTCTCAGACTTATCTTTTACAGTCACATATCAATCACTTTGTTCAATTAAAAATTTATACAATACTCTATTAAAAGTTATATAAAATATATTCAACTAAAACGTGAATATTAATACAAAATATAAAGAATATTGTTCCGTGCTCTTGATAGCCATATACGTCACTATAAAGAAGGGAATCAATAAATTTTAAATCATCTAGGATAAAAAAAATTGTGAAATGTGAGAAAACGGAGTGCAAAAAAGCAGGAAAATAAAATAATAATAGTGGTTCTTAAATTTAAAAATGTTCAGTGCCTTTTCTTAAGTTTTAATAAACCCCATTTATTTTCCAATTGGTAAATGAGATGAAAAGTATCTTTAGATCATCGTGAATGAGCATATAATTATTTTTTTAAAGGGACAATTTATTAAGAAGGTGATTCCGTATCGTTGTGGGGATATTTATCATTAGATATCACTTGGATGGCTAAATATTTATTTTTATTCCAGTTAATAATTAATAATTATATAATTTATAAAGGATATAAAATAGAGATTGTTAAAACTTTTTATGTGCGCTGCAGTGAATAGCATTGGGATTTTTATCTAATTAATAATAATACAACTGATAATGCAATGCTTTTATTCCATTAATTTGAAAAAGTTATAAGAAAGAAATGTGTTTAGTAATCGTACATTTTACATACAAGTATATATACATATACATATACCTACAACCTTAGTCTCACACACGCAGAGACACACGTGTGAGTTTGATATATATACCTAATACCCCTCTCACTCAGATACATATAGAAGCACACACATACACACAAATACACAAGCACATATACACACATACACAAGTACACACACGCACTTACAATTATTTCAAAGTATCTTATCCCAGAAATCGCACGTTGGTCTGTAGTTTAAATTCATTTACAGATTTGAATAACTTAGTTTAAGACTACATACGTCTACTCTTAATAGACAAGCATTAGTAGATAAGCCAAGGCTTTAATCGTACTAAAAGTGTTAGAATGTAGCATATTCGTCCCAGACTTTTCTTTTACAGTCACATATCAATCCCTTTGTTGAATTAAAAATTTATGCAATACTCTCTTAAAAGTTATATAAAATATATTCAACTAAAATGTGAATATTAATACAACACTATATATTAAACAAGAATAAATCAGAAGGTTTATCGACAGTAAAATGCCAAACTAAAGTTACAATTGTGTGCCTTCCTCATTTTAAAAATAACAGGCTTAGATCTTCTTAGAAATGTGTAAATATACCATAGTAAAGTAATAACCTTATTTTAAAGAAATTACATTTTGTATAAGTTTTAGTACCAGTAGGCAAAGAATAGTGTAAAAGACACTTAAGGCTGCAATGCACATTCAGCTAGGTGAAAACTGTCTGAAATTTTATATCTTCTATTTCATTGAATTGGGAATTACAACTAAGGATAAAAACAGATTATTTTATATCTATCATCTTATAAGTAATATAATTGTTAACACTGCAGACAATACTGCTATTAACTACTTTAAGTAGTTTTAAAAACAAATATTTTCGAATATAATGAGGATATGAAACTCTATATATGTATTTCTAACCGTCCTATGGTTTGAAACTTATCGACAATTTCTTGTAGTAATTCATTGTAGTAAAATGCAAGTTAGTAAAAATTAATTTTTTTCGAACTACAAAAATCTTTCTTTTTGAAATTAAAAGAATTATTATGCGTATTTTGAGGGGGGGAGGATATTTTAACTGTCAATATTTTTTTAATAATTATATTTCCATTGAATGTTCAAGATAACAGCTAAGTTTTATTGCAAGACCTAAAATTAAAAATAAAATGATCACATTAAAAGTAAAAGGGAAGCGACAGGAAAATTTTCAACAATACTCCTCTTGAAACCATTAATAATTAAAGCTTTTTAAATCATTTACATTTTACCAAGAAACTCTAAACACTTTCACATAAAATATTGCTAATAAAAGAATTATTATATATATTATAAATAGGTAAAATGGATATTTTAACTTCCTTATTTATCCTAGCAATATTTTCATCGAGTGCTTACGAGAGCAGCTAAGTTTTCTGCTAAGAACTAAAATATTTAACAACATTACACGTAAAAGGGATGCATGTGGAGAATTTTTAACAATACTTGCTTTGAAACAAAAATTAAAAACGTTTCCAATTATTCAGATCTTACCAAGATATTGTAAACCCTTCCACAACAAAAATTTTGTGAAAGTGTTTATATGTGATTTAATATATCATAATGATGTATTAAATTTTCAAACTGATTGGTCCAAAACAAAATAAGTTTATTTTGAAAGTCTACTGTCCAATTAATATAAAAAAATGAAAAAAAGTATCAATGCACCTATAGTAAAACAAATGGGTGCAATGAATTTTATACTTTAGCTTCTTTTCAAATTACGAAGAAAGTCAATCTTATTTACTTTTAGCCTGCATTTTACCAGGTATAAACGGTTTCTTGGTGACGTTACTTTACTCCTTTCCAAAGACATTTCAAAAGTATATCCTCTTATTTGTCGATTTCTGCTAAAATTAACTCTTTTCCTTCAGAAATTTCTTCCAGCAATCAAATTTATCATTTCTTCAGTTTAAGTGATTTTACTTTTCATAGAAGAAAAATGACGAATACAGAAGCTTTTTTACATTTTAAATTTCCTCCAAAAGTTGAAGTCTGTCTCTAGACGGAACATAAAAAAAAAAAAAAAAAAAAAAAAAAAAAAAAAAAAAAAAAAAAAAACATGAAAGAAAAATTTGAAGATACTAGCGAAAATCTTTTATAAGGAATAACAGGTAATAAATCCGATTGAACAAAAGACGGTTAATACCGAACAAAAAATTTAAAACCAGTCCAACGAATTTGAAAACTTTCATAAAAGGCTTAAACTTTCTTTCTGTGAAGATTTAGTTTATAGTGACCTCCTTGTAAAGTAGTTATTAGTATAGGTTATTCGAATATATAAGTTATTCAAAATTTATCTTTATACATTGGATCTATCATTGAATAAGGAGCCAAAAAGTAAAAACTAGTAGAAACACAGATTTGGATGCAAATATAATTACTTTTTCCAGAACTAAAAGGAAATTAATTTTGAATGGTAATGTGATGTTTAATCAAAATTTCTAGATCATTATGGCTTATACCTTATTTATCCTAGCAATATTTTCATCGAGTGCTTACGAGAGCAGCTAAGTTTTCTGCTAAGAACTAAAATATTTAACAACATTACACGTAAAAGGGATGCATGTGGAGAATTTTTAACAATACTTGCTTTGAAACAAAAATTAAAAACGTTTCCAATTATTCAGATCTTACCAAGATATTGTAAACCCTTCCACAACAAAAATTTTGTGAAAGTGTTTATATGTGATTTAATATATCATAATGATGTATTAAATTTTCAAACTGATTGGTCCAAAACAAAATAAGTTTATTTTGAAAGTCTACTGTCCAATTAATATAAAAAAATGAAAAAAAGTATCAATGCACCTATACTAAAACAAATGGGTGCAATGAATTTTATACTTTAGCTTCTTTTCAAATTACGAAGAAAGTCAATCTTATTTACTTTTAGCCTGCATTTTACCAGGTATAAACGGTTTCTTGGTGACGTTACTTTACTCCTTTCCAAAGACATTTCAAAAGTATATCCTCTTATTTGTCGATTTCTGCTAAAATTAACTCTTTTCCTTCAGAAATTTCTTCCAGCAATCAAATTTATCATTTCTTCAGTTTAAGTGATTTTACTTTTCATAGAAGAAAAATGACGAATACAGAAGCTTTTTTACATTTTAAATTTCCTCCAAAAGTTGAAGTCTGTCTCTAGACGGAACATTAAAAAAAAAAAAAAAAAAAAAAAAAAAAAAAAAAAAAAAAAATGAAAGAAAAATTTGAAGATACTAGCGAAAATCTTTTATAAGGAATAACAGGTAATAAATCCGATTGAACAAAAGACGGTTAATACCGAACAAAAAATTTAAAACCAGTCCAACGAATTTGAAAACTTTCATAAAAGGCTTAAACTTTCTTTCTGTGAAGATTTGGTTTATAGTGACCTCCTTGTAAAATAGTTATTAGTATAGGTTATTCGAATATATAAGTTATTCAAAATTTATCTTTATGCACTGGATCTATCATTGAATAAGAAGCCAAAAAATAAAAACTGGTAAAAACACACGTTTGGATGCAAATATAATTACTTTTTCGAGTGCTAAAAGGAAATTAATTTTGATTGTTAATGTGATGTTTAATAAAAATTTCTAGATCGTTATCGCTTATATTCAAAAACTGTTGAAGTCCTTTATAATATTTCAATATTAATATTTTAATTTAATAACTTATTTTTAAACTACGTAAGTTAGATAAATCTATATTTCTTATTTGGTATAAAATATAAATTTTAAATTACATTTTAAAAAATAAGTTAAATTTTTTTTTTATCAAAAGATAAGTAATAAGTATAATTTAATTTAACATATGCTTTTTTAAATCACATTGTTGAAACATTGAGCCATTGCACTAACTTTTTATAGTTTTTGAAAACATACTGCTCCTTCTACAATGAAATATTAGAAAAGAGTTTGTCGAAAATTAGACATTTCTAATAATATTGAAATGGTTTGGTTTGGTTTAGAGTGCTATGGTGTACTTTTTTGCCACACGAGGGCTAATGAACCTAGAATCTACTGTTTTAAACCAATTCTAAACGGCTGCAAACAGCCATAATAACAGCAGGTTTCACAGCTGACTCCGGTGTAGAAAATCAATGTTTAACTACCTCTGATTAAGGGTTATAGATACATCCTTATTTTCTTAAACATTCTTTAAATAAATATATGGAAAACAGTTCCGTGTCTAGTAAAACATTCACTAGTAAATGTTTTTAAAAGTTAATTTACATATTTCCCTATAGTATTCGTTAGACTGCATTATTCTTGTAATAAAAAGTAATATAATAATAAAATTATACCACAACGATAAAAATTTTAAATAAAATTTCTACGACTTAAACCATTTAAAAAATTAAATAAATATAAAAGATCTTTTTATAAACTTTTTAAAATTGATAAGGTAAATCTAACAAAATAATAAAAA
Source organism: Pardosa pseudoannulata (assembly GCA_032207245.1). Classification (NCBI taxonomy): domain Eukaryota; kingdom Metazoa; phylum Arthropoda; class Arachnida; order Araneae; family Lycosidae; genus Pardosa; species Pardosa pseudoannulata. The sequence continues at coordinate 144,353,763 of CM063502.1, forward strand.
GTAATACTAAATGCAAATACATAAAATTTTTTCTTTGCATTTTTTAAAAATTTTTATATCCTATTTTGAAGTTCGATAAATTGTTTCTTTCAACAATATTGTCACTACAGGAAATAAAAAATCCTTTTTGCTGTTGAATAAAATGCACCCCCTGTTTAAAAAAATAAGTAATTTTTTGCAGCAAGTTATTTAAACTTTGAAAATGAGCTATTCTTTTTCTTATTCTTTACCTTTTTCAAAGCATCAGGCAATCATTGAAACCAAGATTTGATAATTATTTGTAATATATTTCTGGATGAAATTTAATGATAAAAATTTTTTGTAAAAGTTTAGTGATGCATATTTTAATATTAAAACTAAATAGTTGCAGATATTAAATTAAAAACTATATCGCTTATAGAATTAACTTGTTTTACTTGAAATATGGGTATTTAATGTTTGTACTTTAGATTTTTCTTTTATAAACCAAAACAGCATAACTGAACACTGCCCATAAATATTAACTGGTAAGATACTTTCGATGATTTTCCTCATATCTTTTCTGTGGAAAAATAATTGAGACGGGCGTAGTTCGAAAATATTTTTATTTACTTATTAATTCAGAAATTTAATGATAATAATTCTTTCTACAATTTTAACAACCCATTTTTTAATATTAAATCTAAAAAAGAGTTTTTGAAATAAAGGTATAAAGGTTTAAATTCTATTCTGACATCCAAGCGCATAATTTCAAAATATCTGGACATTTATATTTACAATAAAGCAGTATTTAGCTTGTGTTTGTAAGAAAAAAAATTAGGCTTCTAAATGTATTTAAAGAATAAATTTGTTTTACATGAAATAGGAATATTTACACTCTGGACTTCAGTCTCTTCCTTTGTGAACCAAAAAAGTGTAACTCAAGACTAGTCTTAAATATCACCTAGTAAAATATCTCAATCGACCTTCTTTTTTGCTGTTACTTCCACTATAGCAATAACCTAATGTGTTCTTTGAATAAAAAATATAAACTTGTAAAATATTTGATAATTTTCCTCACAATATCTTTTCTCCAAAAAATATAAAAAATAATATATGTCTTTCATATTTTCAATCTTACTTTACATAAATCTCTATTGTGTACCAAGGAAAAAAATCCAGGCTATTAAATGCACTTACAGAATTAATTTTCTTTACATGAAATACAAGCATTTATTCTTGGGATTCTCTTGTAAACCAAAAGAGAGTGACTGAAGGCTGCCCATAAATATCGACTGGTAAAGTATTTCAATCTACATTCTTCCTGCTGTTACTCCCACCATAGCAATAACCTAATGTGTTCTTTAAATCATGAATACGAACTCAGAGAAACGTTTGATAATTTTCCCCCACAATATCTTTTCTGCGAAATAATAACTGTGAAGAATATATTTCTAAGATATTTTTATTCAACAGTAACTGTGTAATTTTGTAAGTTTTAAGACAAATGTTAGCAATAATTTTATTTAGAATTAAAGATTTAATTTTGTGTTATTCTTAAACTGAACTAGGTAATGCCACTAGACGTACAATAAGAAAACTTTGACATTCTAAAACCACATTTTTAACACATTATGGTATATTTAAATGATTTGTCATTATTGCTTTGATCCTTTTTTCGTGTGTGTATTTAAAATAAATAAGAAAGATCGACATTCCTTTTGCTTTATATTATTATAATCCATTAGTACCGGAGATATTTCTCCCGAATAAATATAAATGTATATTTTAAATATAATTTATTACGAATTATACAGAATAAAGCAAATATGAAACTCATGTTATTTCTAATATTACAGAATACCTTTATTAGCAGTCAGATGACATTTTTAACGCCATAAAATGTCATTTATACAAAAAAAAAAAAAAAAAACTTCATGACTAGAAATTTATTTGGTATCACATGTACCGGGTGATCCAAAAGTCAAGACGAACTTTAAAATTGAATAAATAAAAACGAATGAAGGTAAAACGATACGATTTGCATCAAACGGATGAAAAAGAAACCGGATTTCGCTTGTCAACGAAAAAATAGTTCTGTTGGCGACCAACAGATAGCGCTGTCTAATTTCTATGTAGGATTATGTAAAGCAACAAACGATATAAAAAGGAGAAACTGTAGCATGCAATGGTAGTCGAAGCTTGTATGCATCGAAATGCTGTCCATAGTTGAGTAAGCCCTCTTAGTTAAACTGTATTATTATAATTCTGAAAGTGACATTGCGGCATTGCTAGCATATCACCACATAAAGGATATAACAGTGTGGTGACTCGTCTCACAGCTGTACTACTGAATGATGGACAGCACATTGAACATTTGCTGTAGTACTAATTAATTGTAATTAAGTTGATTTGTAAGTTGTACACATTTTTTTTCATTTGTAAATCATCCTTATGTGCAATATAACACTACAGCGCCATCTGTAGGTCACCAACAGAACTTTTTTTTGTTAACACACAAAATTCGGTTTCTTTTCCATCCGTTTGATGCAAACCGTATCTTTGTATCTTTGTATGTTCAATCATTTTCGACTTATTCATTTTTAAAATTCTTAATGACTTTTGGATCACTCGGTAGTTTAAAGTGATATTTTATAATAGATATAGCTATTTGTCTTTATTTCAGTCGATGTACCTGCCACAAAATTAAATTTATGTACGAGGCTTGAAAAAATATTAATATGTCGATGTGAATGACAAAAATAACAGCAAATACTCTAAAATATGTTGAAAAAACATAAAAACACAAAAATTCTACAAATTGTTTTTTTAAATGAAAAATAGACGCTAGGAATCAATGAATTAAATTTGAGCAAAAGTTATACATTGAGATCATTCATTTATGTCTTAATTACATTTTCTAAACATTAAACACTAGATTTACTGAATATTTATTTTTTAAATTGGAATCATCAAAGGTTTCATAATAAATCTGGATACTTCTAAAATGGTGAGATAGTTGAACAATCATAGGAGTTAGAATTTCTTTCCAGAGGTTGAAAAGATTGCTTGAAAGTTAAAAATTTTAAATAGTGAAACTAAAACGTAATGTCGTATACTTCTTGCATGTACTGATAACCATCCCACGTCATGACACGTTGTAATGATATTCTTAAATTCATATCACATAAATTTTAAGTTTTTATTCATGTTCTGTAATTTTTACTTTTCATGGTCATAAAAAAGACGTCAGAAACATATTATCATAAACTTTTACGTTCTGCTTGTAATGAGTTGTTTGCATGAAAGATATTTATTAGAACTTACACATTTTAGAGCACTCTTTCCCAATCTTGACTATATTGCTTAACAGCCAATAAAATTTTATGTTATTTTGGCATTGTGTGCATGAGGAAATTCACGACTTTGAAATTTGACAACTTGCAATCCTTTGAAATTTCTCACAAAGAAATGCCTTACTTTAATTTTCTTCTCTCCGTTATTACAGTCTGATAATCAGTGAAACATTTAAACTTCTAAATCAAAGTTTCAGCAATTGCTCGGACCAATATATCGCTTTTCACAGTTTATAATCATGTCATTTGGCTTTAAATTCTCTAAAAATTATCCGATAAATTTTCACCTCAGGGAAATCATTATATATTAAGTGTTTTCACCGCACTGTACTTCTTCAGATAGTAATTACTGGCCTCGAGGTTTAGAAAATCCTGAATCCGTTACAGCTTTAATATTTTAAATGTAAGTTATTACCTAATTAGCTTCTGTTGAAATAAAATTATGACTCTACGCGAACAAATAAAAAAGGCAAGCTGTTGAATTCAGAATTGAAAGCATTTTACTTGTTTTATCACATCCAATTGCATTTAATTGATTCGAGTTTGAAATAAGTTTTAAAATATCTAAATTCTTAGTTTTAAACTTCAACAATAGATTCTATTTGGAGTAAAGTAAATGCTAGAAAATGCATTTCACCGTCTTTTTTTGCTATCTTAATAAAGAAAATTGAAATATTTAATGCAGTTTAAATCTTTCGATTTTAAGTGCTTGTTTGTGTTAATAGAGTTTGATGGAGTTTTGTCTAAACATCTAAGAATCTAATGCAGTCTCACTTCCGTTTCAACATTCCATTTAAAGAGATTGTTAAAACCATTAATACTCAGAATAAGCCAAGGAATAAAATCTATTCGTATTAATTCGGGAGTAAATTTATAATGTATACTAAGAAAAATCTCTCGAAATCAATGTACTACATTTTTGATATTTTTCTCTAAAACACCCTGAAGGTTAGTAATAGAGAATTTTAAACACATACAACACATGTATATATATGTATGTGTGTATGTGTGTGTGAAAATTTTGATAATATGACAAATATAAGTTTTACATTTTTAACAGGTCATTAAAATTTTCTTGCATTAAATATTTTTAAATATTTTTCCAGGTTGCACTGCTAGTGGAGATTTTGTGAAATTTTTAGTTTTCCTTGTATTGTTGATCACAAGAATATTGTAAATAAATTGGTCAAAAATACATGCGATTGTGTTTTGTGGGAAGCAATTTTAAACAAGTGCAAAGAAAAGAAATTTTTGATCGAATATTTTAGTAAATTTATATCACTTAGAAGGCAAAGTATTAGTGCATATTTAAATTTTACTACAGAAACTAAATTTACATATTTCAGGAAAGTAATAAAAGTAACATCATCAGTAAAAATGTAAAATGGTGAGATACGTTCAGTATTCGTTAAATAGGAAGAAAACGAAAAATGAATGCATGATTTTTTGTCTACAATTATTTTTAATAAGGAAATAATACTACACATTTTGTTCAAAATATAATGATCTTATTAAACTTTATTAAAAATAACTTCTCTGAAAAATAGGAAAAAGCAGAATAATTTCCATATAATACAGTCTAACAGCCTTGCCATAGTACATTTTTAACTTCTAAATTTATCTGTAAACCTTAAAGTTGGGGTTGAACTATCGATTCAAAAATTACAATATCGGTAAAATAGTAACACTCATTAGAGTTTGAACCCTGTGATTATCTGTTGCAAAAGGTCTTGGGGTATGATAAACCTTTTTGCATAGATTAAGACTTAAAGAGAAGGTAAACGCATTTGAGTCTGGAGGCAATCAATAGAACCTTTTATTTCTCGAGAGCACTTTTACAGGAGAGTCTTCCTGAAAAGCAATGTTTATGCATGATGAAGAAGCCCACAGTAAGAATGAAACTTAAATTCAAGGTTGTTGATAAGATGATGTAAATACAAGCTGTATCGTTTAAATGTAATTTTATACGAACTAATTTTTGTCCATTTTTTCTAAAAAGTCCTTGTCTTTGGAACCTTTTTAACATATACAAAGACTGGGGCCAAAATAAAATGCTCTGAAGTGTGGAGACAAGTAGTGCTAGATTTTACTTCTCTTAAGCACCTTCGCTGTATACTAACTTTTCTTTAGAGCACTGTTTCTGAGTGAAGGAGAATCTTAGGACAAGAGGGAAACCTAAAAGGAAGGTTAGCAAACTATCGGTGCAAATAAAGGTTGAGTTATTACATTTCACCAACTGATTTCTATTCCTTCATTAAAGAAGACAATAGGAGTTGTAACACGATATAAAATTAAAGTGCAAATTAGATTTATATATGTCATGTATCTTGCACTGGTTAAAAATAGAATATTTAATTTCAAAATCAAAGTCATAATATTTTCTATTTCTTATTTTATGGATATTTGCCTGGAAATGGTGGAAATATGCTGTGATTAGATTTTTACAATATATCGGAAGTAAAAATATGTTTCTAATGCTCTGCAATCCGAGTCTGTAATTCAGTTTCAATGTGCATTGCGATAAAACGATAAAAGCTAACACACACACAGAAGTATTTATCACTGGCATGGACTAAGATTTGTTTATGGTTTGGTAAATTCGAATATTATTCTGAAGTTTCTATTTCTAGAAAATGATTCTCCCCTTTTTTTTTTTGTAATCGACTTTTAAAAATACCCAGGAGGAAGCATAACTTCGTAAAGAAACGGAAGAGCGACATCCCTGTGACAAATAAGAAAGGGAGTGATAAGTAAGAAAAAATCGAAGGAAAAAAGAAGCTAATATGTTTGAAATGCGGTAAATTCGAAGACGGATATTAGCTACTCAGAATACATTTCAAATCTTTTTCTTTAGCCGTCGTTTAGATACTGCTTTCCCATTCGTGGTTTTCGCTGGGGAATCGTATAGTTTCTATAGTCTTATTTTATCCTCGTTTCTGGTTCTGAATTTTAAGACATTGATTTCTAGTAATTTTGGGAGATTTTCTTCGGAGTTTCCAAGAGCAATATTAAGCTAACCTGATTTTACAACAAACAAAGATGAAAATATAGGGGTAAATCTTTATTAGTTTGTATGAAGGTTAATAAGTTTACAATGTTCCAATGTAAATCGATTCAAAAGTTGTTTTACTGAAACAAAATCCATTCCTTGACAAAAAATTTTATTTCATTTTCTCTATCTTCATTTCTGCAAAACTGACTACCTCTTTACGCTCTCTTTTTTACCTGCTGTTTCTAAATCCGTACAAAGATTCATATATCATTCTCTTCTCATATTTAGTTTGTTTAAAAGATGTCAAAAGGTTTATTTTTAAATACGTAATAAATTAAGCAAAGATTAATTTAGATTTTACTTAGCTGTTATTATTAAAAGAGATCTTGTGTTTGTATCGTGCCTATTTCAAAAACATACAGATTGGGAAAGTCTAACATACTATTAGTATGAATTGGCAGTTTTAACTTGAGTTGTTTTAATGTAATTCGAATATTACATTTAAAAAATGCTTAAATACTCAAGTGAAGAAAAAGACATTGAGTTTATAATGACTTTAGTGAGTTAGGAAAACTAAATAATGGTCGAGTTTAACCCTTGAATATTTGTATAGTTTTCATGAGTATTATTACTATCATGGTTAAAATTGAACCTTATAAAATATAGTTAAAATAATATTATTACACTTAAAGCAATATTTATGTCACACAATTTAATTTTCAATTGTACAATATTTAAAATGCATTAAACAATTACCTTTACACAAAAAATAAAATTTTTAAAAATGAAAATCAATCAGATTTTTTTCTAATATCTATTAACCTACCCTATCTCTAACTAAAATTGCAAATACAAGTTAAATAGTCTAGATGCACTTATATACACTTGGAACATATTGTTTTCTTCTGCTTTCCTCAAATGAATTCCTACACTTGACACTTTATTTTCCTTCATTATTTTTACACGAAAGATTCCTTTTTTTTCTACAAGTGTGTTCTCTTCAAAAACGTTGAAAAGACATCAAATTTGTTTTTATATTTTACTATTATGAAATGGTAAAACAAGATAATCTGAATAATAAAATTTCTAAATAACTGTAAAAATAATTTAAAAAATCAATTCTCACATTTGTTTTATTTAAGGTAAAGCTCATTTTACATGGTAATGCGACAATAGATAATTTAAAAGGAATTTTATACATACTTAGAAAATGAATTTAGTAATAAGAATGAACACATTATACACGCTACAAACACTGAAACTGTCTATGATAAAGAATAGTTTCAAATACCTCTATAATATCCCAAAAAAGGCTTAAAAATTTCATAGGATATGAGTAAATTAAAAGCTTTAGTTTAATAAACCCAAGCAAAAATACAATCAATAGTTTAAAACTAAACTCAAAATAAGCTGCAAAAAATAGAGACAAAATACCTTTTAAATTTAACCAAACTTATCATGGTGAAGCTAGTTTATTAGATCCGATGACTCTGGTGTAGTCACAGAAGTGAGCTTTTCAGAGTAAAATATTGAAAACCAATGTCACCGCTACAACACCATATCACTACAATACATATACAAGAATAAACATTAAAAAAAACTGAAACTGAAAAAAAATATTAAATGAAAGACAAAAAATTTTTACAATTGATATATTTTTTTATTTTAGCTAATTTAATTTTATTTTTAAAAATAGAAACACGTGTTTCAATTTCAGATATTTGAAATTTAGATTTTTTGAATTTAACTTGATCTTAAAATAATAAGAAATAAAAAATAATTGAGAGAAAGATTTCTCTTAGTAAAGATAAATATAAATATACAAAATTAAATATATTATAATATATAGATATATATATATTTTATATATAAAGATGTAAATATTACTAATTTTTGTAATAAAATCTTATATTTTAGAATTTTTTTAAGATAAATATAGTAATAATTTTGGTATTTTGGATTTTTTTTTATCAAAAAATATTAATTTTTTATTTTATTTTTTTTAAGTATTTTTAAAATTTTTTTTTTTTTTTTTATTTTTTTTTTTTTTTTTTTTTTTTTTTGTTTTTTTTTTTTTTTTTTTTTGCTTGTATTTTTATTTTATGTTGTTTTATTTTTTATAAGAAAAGTTTATGATTTAAATTGTATTTAATATATATATATTATAATATAAGTATAGATAAATATTGTATAAATAATATAATTATATTAAATATAATATTTATATTATAAATAATTATGTTTTATAAAAATTAGATATATATAATATATATATTAAAAATATTTTATATATATATATATATATATATATATATATAATATATATATATATATATATATATATGTATAATATATATATATATATATATATATATATATATATATATATATATATATAATATATATATATATATATATATATATATATATATATATATATATATATGTATATATATATATGTATATAAATAGTATATATATATATATATATATAAATATATATATATATATAATATATATATATATATATATATATACATGTATATGCGAAGCCCAGTGGCATTGGGGGTAGCTCTTCGCGCTCCCACGATACAGGTCGGAAGTTCGATCCCCGGACTGGGCAAGGTTAACTCAGCCTTTCATCCCTTCAGTGGGTCAATAAACAGACTATCAAGCATGCTTGAGAACTAAACGCTGGGGGTTCTGTGTAAGGTTGACCACCTAACCGGAACATATGCTTCGCACCCCAGGGCCCTTGGTTTCGCACCAGATTGGCACCGTAGGCCCTGGCCCCTAGGGGCTGTTGCACGGAGGAGTTTAGTTTAGTTCAGTACATGTATATGTAATATGGGCAATACTAATTCAAAAGCACAACACATTTTATTTCCGATGAGATACATGAAATTCATACAACAAGCAAACACTTTCACAACCTCGTGCGCATAGACCATGTGATCCCGCACATACGCTTTTTAAGTAGGGATTTTTCAGGGAAAAAGACTACGAATAATCCCTAAGCACAATTGATCACGTGATAAAAAATACCCATGTTTAAAGACAACGCGCTAACTATTAGCTAAAGTCATCCAGACAGAGGCCGAATTAAGTCTATAGCGTGTCTGGAGGGAAAAATCGGAATGACCGCGCAAACCCCGAACTTACTTTATGAACAAAAGTTATTAAATTAATATTAAAATACGTAAATAAGGGATTTTAATATTACACATATATGTATGTACGTATGTGTATATCACAAATATAAATAATAAAATACTTAATTCAGTATTCCTGTGTTTTTTTAGCGAGACAGTGGGTCACTAAATATTGCAAATTTTGAGGTTAGGACCCGAATTGTGCGACACGGATGTTAGATCTCATGAAGTTGGAAAACTTGCAAGTTAGGATTTTACTTGTGGGAAAACGGAAAAGAATGCGATCATGAACTGAGATTCTTTTCTTCATATCGAAATGTAATTGACATCGGAAAAAATAGTTTCGATGCGTTTAGGTTCAATTTTAATATCACACACACACACATTTACATATATATGTATATATATATATATATATATATATATATATATATATATATATATATATATATATATGTGTGTGTGTGTGTGTGTGTGTGTGTGTGTGCTCAAGATAACTTTAATAAAAGTTTTCACACAAGGGGGAAACCTGTTTACAATAGTGAATCCTCCTCTAATTTAACATGATTTTCAGTTAGAGAATAAAAGAGAGTTAAAATCTGAGTTATATGTTTTATGGACTCGTGCCATCTTATTTATATTGCACTAGTATATTTTATAATTGAAAAAATAACATTTTATTATTAGTAAAGGGACTTTTTGGGGTAATAAAATCTTCTCGTACTTATATACTAAACAGTTTACGATGTTTTGAATTCAAACTTTTCGGAGTCAATTGATGACACTTTCATAACGAATCATACGCAAATTGATATTTACTTGCTGTTAGAGAATAGAAATACGTATTCTACTCTCTAACGGCAAGCCATACATACGTAAGTCCCAGTAATATGATTATTTTGAAGAAGAGTCATTTATATATATATATATATATATATATATATATATATATATATATATATATATATATATATATATATATATATATATATATATATATATATATATATATATATATATATATATATATATATATATATATATGTATATATATATATATATATATATATATATATTATGTATTATATATATATATATATGTATTTATATATATGTATTTATATTACATATATATATATATATATATATATATATATATGTATATATATATGTATTATATATTATATATATGTAAGTATATATATATATATATATATATACACACACTGGGGCATATGCCTGGGCTTATCTACAAAATGTCACAGGTTTGTTTATCGAAAGATTGCTGATGAATATGCTACAATATTATTTGTTATTCCTGATAATTCTCTATGTTTCCTGGGAAGTGTTCTAGACCATTCCATTTTGTTAAATAAAACAATGTATTTTCACCATATACGAGTTTTTCAACAAGTGAAACTGATTAATCAGACAATAAATTACGTTAGTTCGCATTGTATCTTTAATCTTGTTCTCCAATATATATATATATATATATATATATATATATATATATATATATATATATATATATATATATATATATATATATATATAAATTAAAGATATTTTATTAAAATTAATTGGCCACACTTTTTGGTTTCTTTATATTTTTGATTCTACTAATAATATTTATATTTTTTATACGTGATCTAAACACTTTTACTACATAAAGAGCAAAAATAAAATAGAGAGATATGACAAAATATTCTAAAGAGTTTTCAAAATTATAAGAACACTAAATATTTCTTCATTAACAAAACGCCGAATTTGGGGAAATCTCTCTTCACAACTAGGATTTGAAACTTATCCTAGCGTAATTAATTTAGCATTCGAGTCTACGAGTTCATTTACTAAAGGTGTGGTTCTTTTCATCACGCATATCATACGAATTGAGCAGTGTTTTAACTATTAGAAATATAACCTTTGTGACACAAAAATGAAGGTGATATTAAATCTGAATATCTGTGTATTGGTAATTTGTCCTGTTTATAGGTAATAAATTGCACAAAGAAGAAGAAAAAGAAAGCATTGAAGTAGATACTCTAGTCTAGGTAAAAAATAATACACAATTTATTTTAAGTTCGATTCATGTAATATTATTCATTCATATTATATGAAAGGGATTAGTATATGCTTCTGTGTCGGTGTATGTACTAATAATATAAATAATTGTACTTTATAGAAAGAAAAGCTTTACTTTTTAAAGTTATTTTTTGAGTCAACTTTAATATTATGTAGGAAAAAATGCAAAGTTATCCATAGATCTATATATATATCTATTAGTATGTTAGATTAATTATGTTCTAATAATTTCAAAACCCATACACTCATATATAGAAATGTGTGAGTGTACCAAAAATATAAACAATTATTTTTTATAGGATTTGTAAGTTTTTTCCTTTATAATTTTCTTGAATGGATTATAAAGAGTTTTACATACTAAAGCCTCAAAATAAAGTAGAATGCACAAGAAAGAGCATTGTGTGTATTTTTCGCAGAAATAAATAAACGATTATTTTGCAACAAAACACTGGATTTCGGGAGGTGATTTTATATTTCTCCTAGCTTAAAAGCATTTGGATCTAAGATTTCATTAGTCAAAGGTGTCATTCCTTCCAGAGTGCAAATTTGAAATACCGTGGAATTTTTTAATTATTCGGAATGAAATATCAATGACACATGACTGTATTAATATTGCAAAGACGATGAATGAGAATTTAAGTCCCGAATAACGGTATAACTGGAAGTTTCCTTTTTCAAAACATCTCCTGTAGTTAAGAAGAAGAATTCTTGAAAACGTAATCTTCAATATCGAAGTCTAGATATATAAATGACGTTTTTTAATTCTTTTTACAATGTTTCGTCTCAAGGGAATAAAATCCCGTTATTCTCGTCCTTGGGTTCGACATTGTTGAGATATGTATTATTCTTGTACATTCGATACAAAGCTTTGCTCTGTTCAAACGGTTGGCTAAACCGTTACTTTTCGATCGTTAATGAATCTGATGTTCCAAAACGTTGGACTTATATTTTTGATGATGTCACGACTACATTTATATTAGGAGATCTTAGGGCTAATCTTCAGTGTAGTTGAAGAAAGATTGATTCGCTGATTACACACACACATATATATGTAATATATCAAAATTATTTCACTTTAATATTTCCTGAAAATCCTCCTCTCTCCCATTCTAATTCCTTAAATTCTTTTTTCCAGCTTCAAAATATCTTAATCAAAGGAGTGTCCTCGACTTAAAATTCTTCCAATACATTTCCCAAAGCTTTCTGCCCATTAAATGTAAATTTTCTGTCCATTCAACACATTTTCCAACTATCGCCGGAAATGGCTCTGCTTTTCTCTTGATCTTAACATTCAAATTCTCTGACTAACTTCTTGTCCCTTGGGAAAATTCAATCTGTCTTCTCTTCGGTACACCTCTATTCGGGCAAAGTTATTTTTGTGTCTTTCTCTTGTCTGTCTTTGACTATTAAAGTTGTCCTTTTTTAGGAGCTCTAAAATAAAGTTTTAACTAACCTTGTGCCATTT
>CM063502.1:144374270-144389270 GCA_032207245.1 Pardosa pseudoannulata
AATCGGCCATCGTTCGGCTATATTTCCTTTGGGAAGAAAAATAAAAACTGGATTAGTTAACGCGAAAGGTTTGGTATTCATAATCAAAGCATTCATTTTAACCCGACTACTTCACGAGAGTTTTCGACTAATTGAGACAAACGACTGCGCATTCTACTTCCATGACCTTGACCTTGGCACCACCTTTGTAGAAAAATATATGTCCTTAGAGCGTTAGATGCTCAGTACTCTTGCTGCTTGAGACTTCTTCATATTGTAGCTTTAGCTGATATTAGGTAAACTGAAAATGAGTGTAAAAAGAAAGTTTCAAGCTATTACTATTTTAGCACTAAGAACGTAAGTTAAAACTGTTTACTAACTTCTTCTTTCCAAGCATTGTAAACGTTGGAGCTTACCCTTTTCTCTTCAAATGTAATTGAAAAGATTCTGTCCGAAAAAAAAATTTAATAACCATAGATGTTCGAGGATTTTAGAGCCAAGCTATATTTCAAACCTTTTAATCCATTTTGGCCAGAGTTGTGGCTCGGCCATCTCAAGGTTTCTCTTGAGAAGAATAAAAATGCAGCTTTTACAGAAAAATTAAATAATAAAGCTCATAAATAAAAAAAAATTCTGGATAAGGCTATCTTGTTGTATTACAAAGATTGCTTCAAGTCTTTTCGTCGCTTTATAGTTTTCCAGACAGCCACACTTCGGAGCGGAAAAAAAGCAGCCTTCTACGAACGATGGATTTCATTTCGTAATTTTTCCCCCTTCAATGTGTATAGTGCTCCTTTTTCTAATCTAAGTAATGTCTGGCTTGTTTTTTACGACTCTCGTGCGCCGTAACCACAAAAACATAGACTTGCCAACTGTTCAAAAGAGGATTTTTTTCTATATTTCTTTAGATTTATAGTCTTCGCCATCCCCTCCGTTCTATACATGACGTGATCACAGTCGACATCGCTCCGGTTTTGTGTCGGGAAATAAAAGGGGAAAATTTTATCTCGTTTTCCCTCCCTCCCCCACCTCTTTCAGTATACGCCTCGCATTTTATGCGTTGAATCAAGAACAAAATTCCCTGTCGATGCATTTTCATCTGGTTTGTTTTCCTGCCCCTGTGCTTCCACCCTCGACCGAAATTCACAAACATTCACTTTAGGTTAATGCAAGAGAGATAATCCAGCAAAATGGTCTTAACTGTACGCGCACAGTACGAATGTTGGGGAGACACCTGGAATATTCCTTAAATGCGCACATATGAAAAAGTCCCTAAATCTACCTAGTTACATTTACTCAAACCTCTCTTCTCATAGATTTGCGCATATTTCCTATACAATAATTTATGAGACTACAGAGCGAAGCTATCTCAGACAATTTATCTTAGATTTTCTAAGAGATACGCTAATATATATTACTAATAGGTATTATTAAGATTTCATTGCCATTTGTTCATAAAAAAATATTTTTTATTTTCTAAACCAAGAAAATAACTTTAACATATACGTAGTAAACTGTAGGGGAGGGGGACACAGTTACATTCTATTAGACATTTATCCTTATAGAGTTAATTTTATTTTCCATAAAAGAATTTATTCGTGATACTACTGAGTAAAACTATACTATTTCGTAATTTTTTGTTAGATTTTTGGAAAGAAATGCTTTTAATACTATTTACTATAAGGTTTTGAACGCTGAAATTCAATTGCTGTTTCTTGGTTAAAAAAAATTAACAGTTTTACCAGATAATCCAAGAAAATAACCCTTGCCGTATAAACGTAGCACAACTAATTAGGTGACACCTGGAATTTTATTACTTGATTACACACAAATAAATGTTTCACTATATATATACCTAGTTATAGTTTATCAGGCATTTAATCTTATAGATTTATTTATATTTTCATAAAATTATCTGTTTTTGATGCAGCCGAATGAAATTGTCTCAGTTACGAAATTTTTAATGTAATATCTAAACTGATAGACATACCATTAATAAGATTTACAATCAGAGTTATACTCAAACACTTCATTGCTATTTCCCTTTTAAAATTAATACTTTAACCAGTACTCACAAAATTTCAGACTCAAGGAAATTATACTGTCTTAAGCCTTTAATCACCTCTAACCTTGGGATTATATAATAATTCCTTCTCTGTTTGAGATTGAACTTCCTTCCAGATAAAATACGATTATCTAAAAGTCTTTTGTCTGTAGATACTGGAATTTTAAAAGTAGAAAAATATCACTTTTTCAGATTTTCAAGACTAACCGTTACAGCTGCATTTAATACCTTTTTCCCCTTATAAATCATTTAATTTGAAATGGTCGTCAGCCAACAGCAATAATCGATCCCAATTTCTATTCTGAAGTTTCTCATTTATTAACCGAGTTATTAGTGATAGTAAAAAATCTACTTTTATTAAATCCATTACTTTCAGATATAAAATAAGTAGTAAAATTTAGTATGACGTTTCTGTCTAATGCTTTTACTTTTATAATGAAAGTAACAAATAATTTCTGAAAGATTAAATCACCTAAATAATTTTTCACCAATTTGTATAATGCTTTAGATTTTTCTTAATATTAAAAGCCATTAAATATCTAGAATGCCAAACCATATTGTCTAATAATATCCTACAAAGTTAATATTTCTCCTAATTAGTTTTTTAATAATAATGAAAAGTTATTTACTTGGAAATGTTCAAAATTATATATTTTACAATAGCGTTTGCATTGTAAGTAATTCACGCTTATAATACCACCCTTCTGTTGTCAATATCTGTGAATGCGATAATTATCTAGAATTATGAATCATCCCCATTTTGTCCCCTTTTGATTTCGCGAATTGCATTCTACAGTCCTAATTGTTATCAGTCAAGCCTGACTTCCCAAGATATTGCAACTCAGCGTGACATATTGTGTCGATTTCAGCCGACGCTTCGTAAGCAGTAAGAAACGTTTTATTATGCTAATCCAGTGAGAGAATCGATGTCAGTTATCTATGTAGAACAGTTACAGCTGTATTTAGCCTATGTTTTCGTAAACCGCGTTAAATTCTGCTATTTCTTGAATTGTTGTACAATGTATGTATGTATTAAATAATAGAATTTATAATTTTACTCTAAGAACTAAAATTATTATTTATTTTCCTTAAAATCTTAAGTGTGAAAAACAACCCTGAATTATTAAGGTTCTATTGGTCGATTTGCGAGCTTCAGTAGCTTACGTTTGTGCATATTGCACCTTCTGACTTACTGACGTAAACAATGGATTCTAAGAAATTTCTCTTTATCAGACATTCCGGATCAATTTATAACATCAACCAGATATATTTCTTGCTTAAAAATGTTCTTTGCCACAATCATTGTTTTCCCATAAAAAGCTAGGTGATCCAGCATTTCTAAAAATGAAAATCATTATCATAGTTTCTTATCTTTTTTTATTATTACAAGTAAATTTATTTGACTACAAAATAATTTTAATCAACCCACTGTTCTGGTACTGAATTATTGTAATGGATAATTACAGCTAGTCTTAAGAAATAGGGAACATATATTCGTTCCTAGAAAATAAGTATCTGTAGCTACATATTTTCTCAAAAAATAAATGAAGATGTGGTGTAATACGTCCGCCACGTTGTAGGACAAAAAGTAGTATATTGTAAAATCGCATGCAACAGAACATAATTTGTCGGTGGTAAGGTTGTATTCCTTATGGACAATGCACTTTTTCTCATCAGCAAACTTACTTACGCATCCTGAACATCTATCAAGTAAAAGTAACCCACAGATAAAATTCTTATGGTTTAAAATTTAGAAAACACTATCCATGTTGACTGAAAACTTGATGAATATGTTTTTGGGTAAACTTTTGCATCTGATTATAAATGGAGTCTAAGCCATAGTGTTAGAAGGCTCTCGTTCTGAGGAATTATCTTTGTGTGGGATCCAGAATTCTGTAACATTTTCTAATAATGCATCAAGGTGATGGAAGCCATTTTTGGACCCAAAGCTTACATATAAATATATATGATCATGCATCCCCTCCAAATAATTAGTATTGGTATATATAAGGAAATAAGTCTGACTAAGTATAACATTCTGCAGCCGACCTAAGCTTTCTATTTCAGCTTTTACATTTTCCTTTTAGCTTTCACACTGTAAAAATAATGTTACGTTGGCCTTGTGTTTGAGAAAGATAAAATTAATACTCATTAATAAACACATGGACAAATATGTCTTGATTAAATGAATTTATAGAATTAAATAAATGCCTGAAGAATACAACTGTAATCAACTTATCATTTGTAGTTATCGAAGACTGCTCTCGTGTCGGCGCTGGCCCTAAAAAACAATATGGCGATGAATTTTCTCAAAAGGTCTATCCCCCAAGCCGCGGATGCCAGCAGCGTTCACCTTCTACTCTCCTCTGGTCACAATCTTGTCCTCTAAAAAAACGTAAAAATTAGTATGACTACGTGTTCTTGAACTAAATAGCTTTCAGCAAGGATGCTTCCCAGTTCTCTGATTTTTAAAGTTAGGAACCTATGAAACGATAGAGCTTTTAAAGATAATTTTTATCTGATTTAGCAGAATTTCTCGAAAGCAAATTCAACCGGATTTACATGGCTGATCCATTTATTTTTACATAGGGGTTAAAGCTCAATTCTGCCAGACTATCACTGTTTTAGTCCACAAATATAACATTGTGATACGTTCGATTACACGAGGTAAAAGCAGTTTAGATCTTCACCTACTTAAACAAAATCAACGTAGTACAAACATTAGAATAATTAATGGTTACACAATGCGTAGTTTACTGCAATTTTCATTGAGTTTTACACTCTTTTACTGAATAAAGCATTTTTCGAATATCTGAAACAAAGGCCATCTACGTTTAGCGGGATTTTTGCCAAGTGACTACAGGAGAGTCATTTGAATATAAATAAGTTATATTGAATTACATGGCATTAGCAGCTATTAATTCAGCAGTAAAACAGTTATGTTTGGTACAATTTTTTTTAATTTCAGTATAAAAATTTTCAAGATCTGTCCTCAAGACAGGTAAATGCTTTTTTGAATTAATAGTATACCATCATTGAAAATGAAACAATATAATTCAAATAAAAGGTAAAAATAATTGTCTCGTTTTTCAGTAGTTTTCTTATAAATAATTAGAAATTCCTATTCATACGGTTCTTCACTTGTAGATTTATCATAACAAAATGTAAATTCTACTGAAAAGAGATAATATATATTAATCATCAACGCTTAAAAACTCTTTCTGTAAAAGAAAATTATTAATACCATTTTATAACAAATAAGTATATAAATAAAAATTAAAGATGTGTTTGGTGACTTTTCTAAATTACCATGAAAGGAAAAAAAACTCTATCTCAGGGGTTGAATCAATTATTTGAACGCATTTCATATAAACCAAAATCAAATCCAGTTTTCCTCTTTATAAACAAAATTCTTTTTTCTCGGGAATTGTAGCATATGGGTGTGACTATCATTTCAGCCAGATAACAAAGAAAGAATAGATTCGAAATACAAAAGTTTAAAAGATATTTTTTCAAGAGAAAAATCAATCTATCAGTATCAAAATGAAAACACTTTTTTTTAGCTCCATATCCCTTCCATTAACATTCTCCCGCCTGATCTTTCAACAAAATCTTTTTCATCAATTTTCATCTTAATTCTTTTAATTTCAATTAGAATTTCCTATGTATAGATAAAAAAAAATGCTATTGTTTGGGCATTGAACTCTTTTTAAAAGACCTATCTGTTCGAAAACATATATATTCTTGAAAAACTTTTTTCAATTAATTTAAAATGCTTCTTAGTTTCTATCCCCTCGTTATCTTGATGTAAATTTTGATGATAAAATCATTTAAAACGTCATTTCTTCCTAAAATTTATGTAAATTTACATTCGATGGATTACTGAATGAAAAACCTCATGCATCTTTTTCTAAGTTAATAAATATGAATGTTTCAAGGAAAGTCTTGAACATATTTATCTTATAAGGAAATCATTATTAATTTTTTTTATATTGTAGAGTAATGCAAAGGTACAATACCACTTCTTAAAATTGATATAGGGAATATATATACTTATACATTTGTAAAAAATTAGCAGTTAAAATATTTATTTATTTATTTATTACCAGTTAGCTGATTAAATAAAATGCTGTTGTAAAAATGTTGTAACTGCATATCTAATTGTTGTAACTCCAGAAATTTGATATATATGTGATGTAAAAATTTTTATGATAAAATAATATTTTTCTAAATTAATAAATATGAACGCTTTAAGGAAAATTTTCAACCTGTCTATCTGATAAATAAATCTTTTTCATATTTTAGAGTAATACAAAGTTAATAAACATGATATTATCATGCGTCTTAAAATTAGAGATTATATAAATTAAATACTCTATTACCAGTTGGATGATTAAATTAAAATGCTGTAATGTGTTCTAATGTTTGCAACTTTAGAAATTTGACATAAAAGGGTTGTAACAGTTATTTTGTGATAATAGAAATTCTTCTTAATTAATAAATATGAATGCTTCAAGGAATACCTTGAACGTATTTATCTCATAAAAATCAATATTATTATATTTTTACGTATTGTAGATTAATGCAAAGTTAATACACAAGGTATGATTGTACTTCCTAAAATTAACAATGATATACAATGTGCTTAAAAAATTAGTGGTTTTAAAATTTATTTACTCTGCTACCAGATAGATGATTAAGTTAAATTCTGTTTTGAAAAATGTTGTAATTGCATATCTAATTTTTACAACACCAGAAATCTGAAGTAAAATTAATGTAAGAGTTTTTTTTTCTTTTTTTTTCTTTTTGATAAAGTAAAATAATTTATGCTCCGACAAATTCTAAAATTTCGTCTTTTATAATTTTTTTCAGCAACTTTTTTAACTTCCGGATATAATTTCTTTTCGAGGAGTAGAAAGAGCCCCACATTCATTTGTTACATAACTATTATCTTTAGTTTAAGAATCTACTATTTTATTATTTCAGACTGAATGGATTTCATGGTTGCAGTAACATTTCCGACGTTGTTAACATTTGATCTTTCATCTTGACCATTTCCTCTCTTTCGTTCAGAGATTCTTATTTTATTTTTAAGATTATTAGAACTTCTAGGTGGATTTTTTATCCCGGATTACAAAATTCCTTTTTTTTTTCGGAGGGATAAGCACATTTAAGCTTACTTTCTAAAAGTGAAAGTATGGAATTCAGGACCTAAATGCTGCTTAAATTGTGCAAAATTATACACAGGTATTTGAAGTAATCAAATGAATTAACTAACTTAAGGGAAATATTTTGATTAAACGTTTGCATTTATGTAATCGTACGAATTATAAGGCCTGAAAGTCATCGTGACTGATACGAAGGGACTGGTGTTAATAATATTAGTATTTCTTTAAAATTTAATATAAAACCACACGACCCATCCGTATATAAAATGTGCACAAAACTAAAAAAATGCAAATAATACATTTATTGAAAACGAATTCAAATGAGAAAAGAATATTTTGAACATATCTATCTAGTTTAAGACTTAAATGTGTTATTTACGTGTGATGAATGTTTGTGTTAGAGCGTGTTCCTTAGTAATATGTTTTTAGACAAAATATTGAATTAAACTGCAGGTTATAGTGTAATCCAATTCTAGTAGTGTTGATATCAAAGATCTTATGGCTTATTTATTGTAGTTTTTGTCGATACATTGTACTGTTCTCAAATGAAAATTAGAATTTAAGGCGAAGCACACTTTGGTAGAATCTACCCTTTTATTTGAGATAGAAACAGCAGAGTAGAACATTGATACTTCATAAAGAGTAAATATTTAATAATTTGGGTATTTTTTATAACTAATAATTTGCCATGATGCCGTCACTGTGATTCAGTAAAATATGGAATCACATCCCTAATGGACAATGGTTGAAACTAAGTTCCGATGCTATTTAGAAATTGAATAATAATAATTTCAAAATTTCAAATTTTATTTTAAAAATATATTATGCATATCTTTAAAATCATAAATACGGAATCAACATTTTGGGGTCCATAAAGTTTCTGAATCCGAGGCAATTGTCATATACTTCATACCTATAATAGCACTCTGCTGAAGTGGGTTCTGCTTTTCTCTGCAAATTCCCACTGCTGTCATGCACGTTCATAATCTTTTTAAATTGATTAGATTTTGGATATAGTTAGTTTCGAGTGTTACAACTTTTTTTTCTTTTTTTTTTTTAACAAGAGCAATAATTTGTTTGAGATTGCGAATGGCTATGCGCATCCATAGTAGCAGCGAAATTCGAACCCTTGGATAATGATACTAAAACTCTATTCATTCGACATTTGTACAGGTAAATGACTATAAGGAATAGGTTCCAATATAATTAACATGATGTATAAAGATTAATGCATTATATACACACCAAACGAAATCACTTTTCAGTAACTGTGGAAAAGATATTTATTTTGAAATTTATCATTCTCTATATCATAAAAATAACATTGATCCTAAAGGGTGTAAACCTGACTAACCAATGTGGCACATTCATAAAAAAGTAACCATGTAAATAATTATATAGAAAATATTCTACTATCTATATTAGCAATTAAAGTAAAGAGGGCAAAATAACGTGACATACCTGTAGTTTTATTAACTTCAGTTGAACCGATCACGGCACAGATTTATGATGTCTATTGGTTATTCACATTGTGTAAAAGAAAAAACGCAAACCAACAAGAGAATTGGGAAGTACTGGGAATTCGAGAACTGGCTTGTACCATATTGGATTTTGCTTTTGTTAGAAGATATTTAATAAAACATCATCCATGATTATTTTAAATTTCTTACGGAATAATTGTGATTTTCCTTTCTTTACTTTTTATTGAGATAAGTTACACGTACCAGGTACAAAAATATTTCATTTAGGAAACTGTGTTTATCCCTTTCTATAAAACTGACACTTTTTTTTTAGTTTGTCCCCTGCCGGCAATCCTAGATTCCCGAAAGGAGATGTTGGTCATCTGTAACGAAATTTCTGCTCTGTGTTCAGCTCTTATAGTTTTATTGATTTTATTTAAATTATTCAAGATACAATTTTATGGCGTTTGACGGTTCTTCACATTATGTAAAATAGAAAACGCAATCTGTCCTGAAAGTTATGAAGTGCGGACAATTTGAGAACTGATTCATACCTGCCAACTTTTACGGATTATCCATAAAATTAATAGTTTGGTGTTTAATTTTACAGATTTACGAACAGATGGAGAATTTTACGGTATTAGGTGAATGAAATAAAAAAAAATTTAAATTCATTTTAGTGATTTATAATACTATATTTATGATATATTTATAATATTATAAATCTTTTCAGTTTCAGCAGTTTTATGGCATTTGACGGTTCTTCACATTATATAAAATAAAAAACGCAATCTAGCCTGAAAATTATGAAGTGCGAACAATTTAAGAACTGATTCGTACCTGACAATTTTTACGGATTATCCATAAAATTAATAGTTTGGTGTTTAATTTTACATACTTACGAACAGACTGAGAATTTTTACAGTATTAGGTAAATGATTACAGTATTAGGTAAATCTTTTCAGTTTCAGCAGAAATTTACGTAACTCTAATATCATATATAAATATTCTTCCGCGGCATACATTTGGCAGTTATACATTTGTCATGGCTCTAGTGACTACTGAATACGGCATTGCCTGGATATTGCATTTTGATTGTACATTTATACCAGAAGTTAATTATGAGTCATTTTAAAAAAATAAAAGACCCCAAAATAAAAATAAATCAATCTTATATATTAAAATTCCAATAAGTATGTTCAGAATCAGCATCAATAATCAGTATGATGATCTCTCTCTCTACTTTTATCTGATAAATATTCAGTTTGAAATAAGTTAGTTTTGTGTTTTTCAAGTATCACATTTAATTGAAGAAAAATAATATTTTACTGAATATAATGAATGCATAAAAACCTTATTAATTCCAATTACTTATGTCACTAAACGTCAACCAATCAACCAACCAATGTATCAACCTAAAAGTTTTACTGTTATGTCGATTTTTAAAAGTTCGCAGGTATGCTTTACATTTCTTATTCATCTATTCTGAAAATCTAAATAAATTCTTATTATTGCTTCTTTTTATCCTCGTTATTAACTAACGTTTTATAGTTAACTAATGTTTTTTATATATAATGAATGCATAAATATTTTATTAGCTTCAATTTACCTGTTATAGGAAAGAATGCAATTAACATCATTTACAACTATTTTTATTAATTATAATTACTTCTGTCGTTTTACTGATGTCAATTTTTAAAAGTTGGCAGATTTGCTAATCTGTATCATTTTGGAATTTTCTTTTGTTCATTGACATCTTGTATAATATTGAATGTGACTTTTTTTATGAATGAACTGTGATTTTATTTCCTTTATTTTTATTTTTGTTTAGTTAAGTTACACAACAGGTTTAAAACAGTTTCGTTTATGAAAATCTCTGTGAGATATTTTTTCCATCTCCCATCTCATACAATTATTTAAGTTGAGTCCGCATAATTCAATAAAACATTCCCAATCCGAAGTGTTTGTCATCTTTAAGAAATATCTCTGTTCATTGTTCAGCTTGTATAGTTTTATTAATTTTAGTTATATTTATCAAAGTACAACTTCATGCTTCTTTATCACCCACGTTGGTTAAAAGAGAGAGCTCAAATTGACGATAGAATTTATAAAGTGCGTGAGAACTCAGACCATTTTAGAATTTTCTTTTGTTCATTGACGTCTTATAAAATATAGGCTACGATTATTTTTTATTGAAAGAACTGTGATTTTCTTTCCTTTATATTTTTGTCTGTGGGGTAAGTTGCACGTGCCATGCTCTAAACAATTCCACTTATGAAATTCTGTGAGATTTTTTTTTAACTTCCATTCATCTAAAAAGAATTATTTAGGGTGATTTGCCAGAATTCAGTCAAAGATTCTCGGGTTGAAATATTTGTCACCTGTTTGAACATATCTGTGCCCATACTTCAATTTTTATAACTTTATTAATATTAGACTAATTATTCAGAGTATAATTTAATGTTTCTTGATCGCCCACATTGTGTAAAAGAGAGCACAAAATTGATGATATATAAATGATGAATTTATAAAGTGAAGGAGAAGTTGGACCATTTTGAATTTTCCTTTTGTTATATGATGTAGCATGTGTAATTACTTTTTAAGAGACAATTTGGATTTTTATCTTTTATATATTTACCTTTCAGGTAAGTTACCCGTGCCAAGTTGAAAATAATTTCATCTATGAAATTCTGTGTGAGATTTGTTTTCTCTCTTCCCAACTAATACAATTTTTTGTTAGTTCTATGTTTATTATTTTTTTTTTGCTACGTACCAATTTCTATTTGCATTCTGATTTAAAATTTATTTTCTGTTTCTGCATTTTTGCTCTTTTTTATTGAGTTTCCTTTCGCACTTTTTATGTTTTGCAAATTTAAATTCTGTATTGCCCATTGGTCAAATTCAAGATTTCGGTCTAATTAATGTTGTTGGTTACTCATAACTTTTTATGAGTACGAAATTACCCCCTTGCTCATTTAGAAGTCGCCATGAGTAAATTTTTGTTTGGTTACTTGTACTGATGCTCCAAATTATGTTTCGATCATTTTCGTTTGGAGATTAAAGTAAAGATTTCTATTTCATTAGGTACTGCTTTAATCCTATTGACCTTGACCTTAATACAATTTTTTAGGCTGAACCCATAGTCTGCAATTTAAGATTACCTAATATAAATGTCAATCATCTGAACGAAATATCTCCTTTATGTGTCCATCGTTCAGATTTTGTAGTTTTATAAATTTTAATTATGTTATTAACGTTACGATTTTATGATTCTTTGTGATTACCCACATTGTGTAAAAGAGAAAATGTAAACCGACTAAAGAATTATAAAATGCACGGGATGAGAGAACTCCCATGTAGCATTGGGAATTTTCCTTTTGTTATTTGACGTCTGATAAAATATCGACTGTGATTATTTTTTTATGAAAGAACTGTGATTTTCTCTCCTTTATTTTTCTTTCCGTTGAGGTAAGTTACACGTGCCAGGCTCAAAACAATTTCACTTATGAAATTCTGTGTGAGATTTTTTTCCCCTCCTCCCATCTAATACAATTTTTTAGGTTGAGTCCGCAGCCTGCAATCAAAGATTCCCGAGCAGAAGTGTTGGTCATCTGTAAGAAATGTCTCCTTCTCTGTGTTCATCGTTCAGCTTTTTTATTTTCCGGATGGATCGCGCTTTTATGGGGAACGGGGAGACTTTGTTTCGGAGAAAAAGGCATTTGATCGAAGAAATAGTTCGATATAATTTTTGCAGTCGTCGATAGAATTTTTTACATCAGTTTTCGATTTGGGGGAGAGGGGTCATTTTGGATACAAATGTTCTGCTGATGGGCAACCCGCTTCGAGGATGCGGAAAAAAGAGATCCATTACAAATTTTTCAATTTCAAATGATTATATGGCATTTCGGAATCATTTATGATTTGTAGGGGAGTTTTATATTAGAACTTTTCCTCCCTTTC
This sequence comes from Pardosa pseudoannulata, assembly GCA_032207245.1. NCBI lineage: Eukaryota > Metazoa > Arthropoda > Arachnida > Araneae > Lycosidae > Pardosa > Pardosa pseudoannulata. Next base: position 144,386,903 of record CM063502.1, read on the forward strand.
AGATCGAGCCCAAAACGAAGCTTAAAAATAAGATAAGTTTAGTAGCAAATATATAAGCATGCACACACACATATAAATGTTTACATACATGATAATAAGCATATGTATATGTTCGTACTTGGAGTCATTATTCATCTAACTATATATTCAACTATTTATCCATCTATATTATATCTATCTATCTATATACATCTACATCTATGTATACCTACATAATACATACATATATACATATTATCTCTTTTATATATATTGATACATATAATATATATATATGCATATATATATATATATATATATATATATATATATATATATATATATATATATATATATATATATATATATATATATATATATATATGTACTAGCTGCTTACCGCAGCGTCGATTGCATTATCTCGAATAACTCATGTGTCATTCCCTAGTAAAGAATAAGAAGTGAGGTCACGTGACATATGCCAACATTCTCTTCTAAAACAGAGAAAAATTTCAGGTCTATCGGGGACGGAGAAAATGACTATGAAATTTAAAATTTTAAAAGAATGTAATTTTTAATTACAAGTTTCCATATTTTCCATAGCGTTAACTACGGTAGTATTAATTTTAAAATTATTAGAAAGAACTTTAAATATCATAAATAGTAAATTTCCATTGTTTCAAAAAGTTTATTAATTATTATAAGATAATTAAAGTTTATTCCCGATCTTATGCTTTCTGATGTTATTGAATGTTACTTATTTTTACTGTATACTAAAGCACCAAGGAAATATATTTAGAAATTCAAGCCCTTGAAGTTAGGAAATGCCCTTGAAAGACATAATGCCTTGTCTAGAAAAATACAGTATTTCCGTAGCAATCTCTCAATCTCTCCCTCTCTCTCTCTCTCTCTATATATATATATATATATATATATATATATATATATATATATATATATATATATATATATATATATATATAAGATTAAAAAATTTAATGCCGAACGATGGTCGGTTGGTTAGGGTGCTAACCTTCAGTACCTGAGTTCGTGGGTTCGAATTCCACAGTGGCATGGATGTTCGTAGCCGTTCGGAATCGGCTTTAAGCTGTAGGTCCCGGTCTCATTCGCCCTTGTGTTGCAAAAAGTAGACCGTAGCGCTCCAAACCAAACCCAAAAAAAATTTAATCAACATTATGAAGTAGTATAGGAAGTACAAACACAGTAGGTGAAAAGGAATCTCTTTTATTTTCTTCTTAAGACATCATTAGGAATCAACTAAAATCCAATGGGGCTTCTTGCCATTTACGACAAAATAACACATAAAAATTACAATACAAACGCCAGCATCGTAGTCATGCTACACTTCCACGGTACTTACTTTTAGAGCCTCGGATTGAAGGCACTACAATTTCATTCTTCCACAGCAATATAGATGCAAACACCGGGGACATAGGACATAGCCAAATAGTAAAAGTTTTGGTGCCTAGAGTTATATCTATGCCAAAAATAACTTTTATTTTATCTAATAAAAGAAGAGATTAATTTCGAACTTGATAATTGATATTTTGTTATATATATATATATATATATATATATATATATATATATTATATATATATATATATATATATTCATAGAAATAAAGATATTTAAAAGTGGAAGTTATTTCATCAATAAAAATTGAGCATGATGTCTTAAAGCAGAGAAAAAAGATTGAAATAGTTACTATGTTTACAAATAACGTTAGAGAGTTGGGCTTTCAATTTGGGTTTAAAACATCTTTGTGTGGCCCTTACCATCGGTACAAACATAATAAATACAGGTATATAAAACCTACTTTTTTAATAATGAAAATTAGGAAAACACCCTATTTCACACTGGGGCATTAACCAAACAAGGATTATTCACAACCTACATTAACAGCTATTCTATAATAAAAGCCGATCTGCCCACTCAAATTGATGCTGCTATTCGAAAAAAATAAATAAAATTTAACTTCATCATAGGAGAATCATAAAAATCATAGGAGATTACTGACATTCTTGTAAGATCTTGGATCAGACCGGTTTTTATTTTTTATGTATTCAAATAATATACAAAAGAAAATCAACCAAAATATTGTGGAATTAAGGCATATTATTAATTAGTATATTTATTCATTAATTGATTCTAAAGATAGTTATATGATTAATGCTGCCATTTGAATAAATTAAATATATGAATATATACATTATATATATATGTATGTGTGTGTGTGTATAATATATACGTTTGTGTGTATGTATATATGACAGCACTAATTTTATACCACATATAATTGCAATAAATATATAATGTGATATTTTAGCGTATGATTTCGTGTCCTTAGTAATACTTTGGTTGATTT
>CM063502.1:144394270-144481770 GCA_032207245.1 Pardosa pseudoannulata
ACCTCTAGATCTATCCAATGCCATTCTCCTCCAGCAGTTAATACTAGTCCTTTAAAGCCATCGGCCCTACCTGTCAAACCATCTTATTTGGAGTCTATCCCTTTCTGATTTTCCATCAGATTTATGAAGCATTAATTTTTTTTCTATCTCTGCTTGTGTCTTAGCCATCTTATTTGTGAAACTTTAACAACCTGTATTATAATAAGTTATCTGTATTTTAGTTTATTTTTATATTATTTTTTATCTTCCACATATCTTTTTTTTACTGCTCCGAAAATTCTTCTGAATATTTTTCTTTCAAATCTCAGCAATTTATTTTCGTCTGCTTTGTTTATTGACCAGTCCTCGCTACCATGTAAAACTATTAGTCTAATTAATGATTTGTAATTTAGATTTAATTTGTTTTCTCATTCGAGAAAATCACAGATTTGCCATGTTAATTCTGTTTGTAACTTCCATTATAATATCATTATTAACATTTACAGGTTTACCCAAGATTACTAAGATTATCTATTGGAAATAAACTATCATATTCGTCAACAATTTGAAATTTTCGAGGTTTATTTAATATTTTATTACTGCATTTATCTATTGTAGCATTTCTAAAACATTATTTGGTGGTTTTATTTACCCAGACCGAAAGCAAGGCGTGAAGCGGCCAGTTAGTTATAAGAATGTACAAAATTTCGTTTACTTTCAGAACCATATCAATTTACATCTCAAATTATTCCGTTAAATTTTACTGTATTTTGAAACTCGAGTGGCAGTTGTTAACACAGTTTTTCTACACGTATACTAGTAAACGTGTTCTGTCCATAGTGACCTATTCTTTAGATTTGAGTTGGTTATTCTTCACTTTAAACATGTTTAACAGAAAATTAAGCTCCCACCAAACCCCTAGGGAGGCAACCCTACTCATAATGGATGTAATTTAGACTCACCCTTTGTTGGACACGCTAGATGCGGCGAATTGGCCTACAATACGCACATCTCCTGAGGGAAAGATTAAAGTACCATTCCACCTTTGTCACTACCCATTGAGAAGAAAACATGGCGTGGTAATGATGTTTTCACCTCATTTAATTTCTCCATTAATCAAGCAAAAAAAAAAAAAAAAAAACACGTTTGCTTTAATCTTATAAAATGCTCTATCCTTTACGGTGAAACTTGAAAAATAATATGATAGAGTGAATATTTGTTATGGATGTTTTACAAACTAATCACTGCCTTTACATATAAAACTAACCATATCATATCACACATAACATTTAAAAGATATTCTTGTAGAATTGATATCCCTATCATATTAACACATTGTATGCAGGACACGTACTACTACGTTTTCTGACGATTGATATTTGAGAGCAGGTCACGTACTAGTACGGGTTAGTGTAACAACAAGGTTTGATTGTGGGTACAAAAATAACGGTATATACAGGAAAACGAAGTCGAATGTTCTTGTCTACTATATAAATTCTGGAAAAATTTAGACAAATAAAAACTAGTTTTTACATCAGTCGATGTGGAACCACAGAATGGGAAGGTTGATTAAAAAAATCAATTTAGATTCAAAATTGACTTTTTATTTATCCTTGCGAAAATGATATTATATATATATGTATATTTTTGTATAAAATATATATTTGTATATTTATATATATTTGTTTGTCTCTCTATTATATATTTGTTTATATATTTCAATATAAAATATGAAAAGTTGGTTTAGAGATTAAATAATTTTTGATCTATTCAGATTTAACTGAATAACTAAATTTACTCACAAAACGCCCACTCCCGGTAAAATTCCGCTGCGAAATGTACCCATACACAATGTGTTAATAGCTAAGTATACAAATTCAGCTTACATACTTCGGGAAAAAATAAATTTCATGAATTCTAGTCAAAGATTCTGAATAAGAAAATTTATTGCATAATTTTCAACATTGTTTTGATTGTAAATTTCCTGAATTTATTATTAAGGCCTATAAAACATTACCCTTCAGTTTATGGGTGAACTTACTTATGGATGGCTTTATTTACGAAGGGTTATCGTAAAGTTTTAATTATTACTATAGCATAATCAGCATAGAGACTTATTTTTTATTTGTTAGTCTTAAGACTTAACTGCATACTGACTATCTATTTTTCCAGCGTTTCTTGACGATTCGAAGGCCGCCATTGTATAATCCCACCACGAGTCTGTATCTTCTGCATACTACGGTGGGTAACTTCAATCCATGGCTTTCCGAAACAGAACAAATCATTATTAACTGTAATCAATTAATAATTTACAACATTATGTACATCAGTATATACAGGGTGTTTAAAAAATGACCGGTATATTTGAAAAATCAATACAAATTAAACTGGTAGTGATAGAAATACACAGTTTATTACAATATGCTTCGGACAATAGTAAATTTTAAGGCAGACAAACTTTTAAAATTAGTTACAATATTCCACAACAGATGGCGCTGCAGCCTAAAAATCTTAAGTACGATATTTTCCAGATATCCACCATGAGCAGCAATAATATGGCGTATTCTCAAAACGAAATTATCAGAAACTTGTGTAAACGTCTCAGACGGGATGGGTGTCATATGCAGAACAGTTGTACTGTTCCAGTTATTCAATTGTTTCTGGATAGTGACAGTACACCTGGTCTTTTAAGAGTCCCCACAGAATAATATCGTAGTTTAGATTTTTCCAGGCTGCAGTGCCATCTGTTTTGGAATATTGAAACTAATTTTGAAAGTTGTATGCCTGAAAATTTATTATTGTCTAAAGAATAATGGAATAAACTGTGTATTTCTATCACTGTCCGTTTAGTTTTTATTGATTTTTCAAATTAAAGGGTCATTTTTGAAACCCCCTGTATTAATATGAAAAAATTTTATCCAGATATCTAGGTTATTTCTTAATAATAATTAAAAAATGTGATATCCTAAAATAACTCTGGTTTTATTACACTTTTGCGATAGTCATTTTCCTGACATATGGAATAAAAGTGTTGAAGAAATAATGAAAGCTATTATTTGCTATATAATTTATTATTTTTATATTTATCTTGCAAGCTAAATCTACCATTTGTAAAGTTAGCTTATAGGATAAATAGTAATAGTTAGGTTAATCCATTGAAATTAAACAATGAATAAAGAATTAAAAGTAATCGGTCTAATAAATTTTGTTTGGGCAATTTTGACAATCACACTGAAGTAATAAAAATTATCATTGTATCATAAATTTTACTTCGGGATTTGCTTGAAAGATGAATGTTCTCAAAACTTAAGGGCCATTTTTTGACTTTTATAAATCGATATAAATTATTTTTTTTATCTGTTATTTATTCCATTCTCGTTGAATTTCATTTCTCATCTTTAAGTATTATGAAACATTGCTCACTATTTGTACATCACATTTTCTTTCGATTCAAGAATATTATATTTCATATTACACTGAAATATTTTTAGCGTTTTTTAAGGGGAAGACAATTTTACTTGACCTCTTTTCCCTCAAAACTGTTCTTGTGGCTGAACTAAATATTTAAAATATTTCGTCACGATGTGCCAACCCTTTTCATAGAAAATCAGCCTAGTTTCTCCATCTCCCTTTCTTCATGTTGTCATAGAAACACCTACTGGCCAGTTTTCGACTTATCCTGTTTGGACTGCCAGAGATAGAAACTGGGCGAATAGATTCTTCTTGATTGTCAAGCGTGAAGTTGCCGGATTTGGAAGTGCTGAGCTTCTAAGATTGATCTATATATTTCGCAATGTACACAACTAGTTAGATTCCATCCTCGGCTAAGATGTATTTCATTTACATAAGGGCTTTGTTGCGGTTTTACAATCTCATATTTTCCCATAAATTTGTGACGTTTGCTGATACAACTTTATGAATGATTGTTACCCTTATTATATTACATACTTTTATTTGTGTCATGTTCCAAAACATGAGTGCTGAATAAGAACATTGGCATGTAAGTAAAGAAAATATTTTACCCTTTCTGGTGCGAATTTTATTTTGTTCAAAACAATTTTTGACAATGTATATATATAATAGGATTACATCGTTTTGTTTAATTTCAGCAAGCGGTTTAAATGTTATGCACTAGTACTATGCTATGTATATACTTATGCTATGTATAGAATAATAGATTATGGGGGAAAATTTTGCTTTGCCTGTTACATATTTTTGCTATTAGTACACCAATTCTAAATGAATAAATGTTTTTATGTATGTACATAATTTACGACTTAAACATGAATTAATGAGTAAAGCATTAATTTACTCGAAGTAATTTAATTTATGTATATATATATATATATATATATATATATATATATGTGTGTGTGTGTGTGTGTGTGTGTGTGTGTATGCCAAAGGAAAAAAAACACGACAATTTTGAAAAAAAAAAAAATTTAATTTCTCAATAAATAGTGATTCGTCCTCTCACTCTATCCACACCCACTAAAAAAAATTTAATTCACATTTTCTAATGAAGTTTTGGGGGTATACGAATTTAAGAGGCCATGAACACGATAAAAAAAAAACTGTATCTTAAATAGCTGGAAATAACTTTCAACTTTTGCATAACATTTATATAAATATTAGCAATGTTTATCTGAATTTTAGAAGAATATCTCATATAATAAGTTAGATTAAAAGGTTTCTTTAAAGCAGTGCAATTTATTTTATAAGAATTGAAAATAAAAGAGTATAAAAATTGAATTGATGACATTTGAGCATGTAAAAGAAATACGCTTTAACTGCGCATGCGCGAAACGTACCCATACTTTTATTATATAATTTTGTAGCCAATACTACTGGGCAACTTATTAAAAAAAGTCCATGTGTCAGTAATGAATATTTAAAAATATATCGGCAATATAATCAGACAATATCTTCAAATAGCTGGGAAAATATAATGTAGTGTGCTTAATGTAATGTGTTTAATGCAGTATTAAAAGTAGGCAAATTGCTTAATGAAAATTTTGAAAATCCTTGAGAAAGTAATTTATAACGATGAAGAACCCAAACTGGTGGTCACAGGGTATTAGCTATTCAGTTTCTAAGATTTATACGAGTCTTCAGTAAGTAACAAATTCTGGCTGGTTTTCAAACATTTTATTTTAGCAATTTCTGTAAGCCCCGACTTTATCCAGTTATCTCAATTTCAAAGTGATCGAGTGTAAGGATGGTGTACGGTCACAATGGTGTACAGAGGTCATAAAAGTAAATTCTGGTGTTCTTTTCCCTCATCTGTAGAGGGTTATGAGGGGTATGTGCTGGTTACACATCAGATATTTAATAACGAGGAATCCAGCGGTGTGACAGCTGTTCTGACAATCATTCTAACTTCCCGTTCTGTTGTGGTCCCGAGGTTGACCGCTACCGTCCTGTTGCTGGCATATGCTGTTGTTGATCCACTCTTTTCAGCATCTTCCATCAACGCATCATTTCGACTCATATATCGAGCAATTTTATGATTCATCCAATCAGCCTCTCTCAATCTCATAACATGACCTATTTCAAAATCTGACGTATGCTCGTCATAACACTGAATCTTTTTACGAGGCACTATGACAGTGGATGTAAGATATTCACAGTTAAAAATTAACAGAAACTGTAATCATCAGACTGAGAATATCTCCCAATATACCCTTCCTGAATACGCAGTTCCAATGCGCTGAAGAGCCTATTCATTCACCAAACACCTAATTTTAACCATTTTCGTGTTCATTCGAAATGTCTTTTACTATGAAATTCCATTACAATGAGGCAGCTCGTTCTTTCTGTTGTTTCATTAAATAAAATTAATATTGGACTTTTTTGTTGTTGTTTTAGAAGGCATTATTCAATTTCATTTTTGATAAAACTTTCCATTAATTCCTTTCCGGTTTTTCCCGAGCTGAACTCGGGCAGGCGAAATATACCATTCTGGCTCATCCCGAGTGTAGCTCGGGCACTGTGCAATCAGTCTTTCCCGAATTATTTCACATGCGCTTTTTATGGTTTCGAATGCTTTTGTTTACTTTTCTGGCTACTAGATTATTTACTGTTCAAATAGAGACAACAGAGGGAAGAAGGTAAGGAGAGAAACAAGGTTCTACTGTCCAGATTGCGATGTTGAACTCTCTCCAGTACCGTGTATTCGATTTATCATACACGACCAAATTTTGATTAATAATTTCATAATCATTTATGTAAATGCGTATGATATAAATTAAACTTAATTCAAGATGAAAGCTAGGTATTCTAAGCTTTATATTTATAGTTAATGTGAATTGACTCCAAAGTCTAATGATTTCTGCCTTACAGAAAGTCAACTATACATGTAAATTACTCATTTATTTAAATTGATTTTTTCACATTAATTTTTAGGAAATTTTGTATGCGAATGATGCTATTATGTTTAAAAAGCTATGTATGTATAAAAGTAAGCATAAAAAAATTGACATTTTTTGACCCATAATTCTGAAATAAAATAAACCTGGAAGGGTTAAGTTAGTTGTCTTGCATTTTATTGTTATAAAAATTTATAACATGTTAAACATATTATTAACTACGAAAATGATTTAAAGGGTGACTTCAAGTAAGTTGTTTTTCCTTTCTATCAAGTTCTGTTTCCTCTCTTGAATTTGTCGAAAAGTGGGAATTAAATTGAGGACAGTATTGAATTAAAAGTGTCAAACGATCTAAACATGATGATACTGGACTCAATCGTAAGGACCTGGGACGCATGAGAATTCCAATTCTGTGGTCTCCCTTGAGACCCTACGAATTATAGAACCCACTGCTAGTAATAGCAACTCAAATAAAGTAAGGAATGAAAAGTGCCTGTGTGTCTGTGGAGGGTGGGGTGGGGTGAATCAGGGATCGGAATATATTTAACTTCTCCTAAGACGAATTGGTTTCACTGGAATGGGTTTCAATTCATTTTACTTCAGGCAGCTTCCTAATATATCTGATTGAACTGTCTGAAAGGTAAAAGCTGCTACAGATGCTATGCTAAACGGAAATGAAAGAAAGAGCTTTGATTTCATATTACACACACACAAATATTATGTGTTTGTAGTTTTTATTTTGTAATGTATTTCTTAAGCCTAAATGTGTTTAAATTATTATTCTTGTATATTAACACTCCAATACTAGTGATACCTCTCAGATCCAGACTTCTTATTTAACTGACAGTCTGTACATATGATTCTAATTTTTAATCAAATAAACATTCCTTTGCCAGTTACTTAAATCCATATATATTTTATATTGAATCTTGTACATTTTTCCTGTTTGATGTATATATCTGTTTTATTTTAAATTACTGTCGAAATATATAATTCCTAATGAAATACACAGTATTAACTAACACAAAGATTCATGGATTAAAATCACAGGACTTGTTCCAACTATAGATCAACTTTTGTTTCCTCCTTTAACTTTGGTACGAAATTAGGGAATAAATAGAGGACTCGCCATTGAATTAAACGTGTCGAGAACTCCGTGTCAAAAGATCTTTACGTGATGATACTGGAATGGAGCGTAAGAAAGCGATTTCTTGGGACGCCCGCGAATTCCAATTCTGGCGCCTCCCTCGAGACCCCTTCGAATTCGAGAACCCACTGCGAGTAATAGCAACTCAAATAAAGCGAAGAATCAAGAACACGGGGGGCGTAGCAGTGATCGGAATCTATTTTGCTACTCCCAAGACGAATTGGTTGCACTGGAATGGGTTTCAATTCGTTTTACTTCAAGGAGCTTCCTAATATCTCTGGTTAGCGAGGATAGACAGCCAAAAGGGTGAAAGCTGCTTTCGATACGATTCAATCTTTTTAAAACAAAAATGGTCAGAAAAGCTTCGATTTTGTAGCTATATATTGTGTAATTTTTTAATTTGTTTAATCGAAACAAAAGATTAACTTATACTGGGGGCAAAAGTTAAACGATTCTGTTAAGCAATCAAAAATAATTTATTTATCTATGTATAAATATGCCAGGTTTAAAAGTGGGGGTTAAGAATTAAGCGAGTTATAATTCAAAATAATTAGAACACATTAACGACAGCGTAATAGTAGAAAAACACACTCTCGAGCGGAACTATACATAGTGTAGAAGCCGACGCAGAAGTAGACATAGGAATTTTCTTATGTAGTAAAGCCACAAAAGACAGTTGTGTGAGAGAACTTGGGCTGATAACATCCTCCATGCTTGTCGGGGCAAATTATGAGAACAAAGAATATCTAAATGGCATAGCCATGAACAGAAAGATTACAATAAAGAAGTTTTTATAAATGAAATTAAATGTGTCTTCCATGCCTTAACCACTCATCCATGTCAGATATATATATATATATATATATATATATATATATATATATATATATATTATATATAATATATATATATATATATATATATATATATATATATATATATATATTAAAGCCAAGTTTTTTATTAAGTAATTAGGAAATGTAGGCTGTTACATCATGCTGGATTTAGGGACTAGCCACTATTTCAGAGGCTGATTTAACTGATCTCAGTGGTTGCAATAAATCACATGATAGAAATGAACTTATGCAAACGTCTGTGCTATTTATAAAAACTAGCTTACATTTTAAGCCCATTTTTGTGTAACTGAATGAAGTATATATGATACTAAAATATGAGTATTGTGCTTTTAAGTACAAATACATTTCAATACCACATAACGTACAACAACTTAATAATACTACATCTTTATAGTACTACATAACAATATAAAAGGATTTGGTTTGGTTTGGAGTGCTACGGTCTCCTTTTTTGCAACACGAGGGTTAACCAGACAGGGGCCTACTGCTTAAAGCTGATTCCGAACGGCTACGAACAATCATGCAGCAGTGGGATTCGAACCCTCGAGCTCCGATACCACAGGCCAGCACCCTAACCAATCGGCCATCGTTCGGCCAAAGTAAAAGGAATGTTAACACCTAAGTAGTATATTTCGGGATGTACAATCAGTCCGAAACATGAAATAACTAGAAAATATTTTGAGCTTGAGTCACACATCGTAAACTAAACACATCAGGAAAATAAGAACATTTTATTGGTGTGCCATACATCATAAGAAGGGGAATTGAAAGAAGGCTGGGTCTAGATAGTAAATAAATGTATCTTAAATACTAATAATAAAAATACATATGTCTGCGTATGACAGCTTTATGCACTATGTATCGCTATGTATGAATGTTATTTTTTTTTCACATACACTTCCTGCGTATATTTTAACGTACTACAGTTAAATATGATTTAAAAAGATTTCTATGACTTTATTTTTTTAAATTTTCACGTCTTAAATATATTTTAACTTAAAACAATGCAAATATGTTGGGTTATACGAGTTTTAGTGATAAGCCAAATTTAAAAGAGAAACAGTATTCAAACACTCATCATAACAAAATTTATAGATGAATTGTAAACTTATTTTCTAATACATTCAGTAAGAAATATAGCTTTTTATTAAGTCCCTATACTTATAACGCGATTTAAAACATTTATCAAATTAATAATTTTTAGAAATATAGTTTCTTTAGGTAGAGTCATAATTTTTCCCATTAACAATCTTTTCTCGATTAAGTGAATAAAAGCAATATGAAATATATTACTTTTATTTTCTAAGCAATATATAATTGCAACATTGAAATTCAAGCTTTAAAGTCTATCGGAAGAAAAATATATTTTTGAAAGTTTGGCATATGTCTCAGGACAAGAAATATTTTGTGTGACTATTTTTGTCCTTAAACTAGCTTCCTGTATAAAGTTAAACGAATGTATGTTTGATAGGTTAAATTCTTTCTGGATTATCTGGGTTTTCTAATTTCATGCTTTGCTGAAAGTTCAACAACTTCGGCGGGTTACATAATAACAGATGGTTGGAATTGAAACTCACAGGTCGTTTAATTTCATGCTCAACTAAAAACTCAACAACTATATCCCAGTTTTTGCGGATGCTTTTGGTTAAATCTAGTCATCTATCCTCATCGCATTCCTTAAATATTATATATATATATATATATATATATATATATATATATATATATATATATATATATATATATATATATATATATATATATATATATGTATATATGTATATATATATGTATATATATATAAGTATATAAATTTATATATATAATATATATATATTTTATATATATATATGTGTATATATATATATATATATATATATATATAATATATATATGTATATATATATATATATATATATATGTATATGTATATGTATATATATATATATATATATATATACATGTATATATATATATACATGTATATATATGTATATATATATGTATATATACATTTTATATATATATATATATATATATATATATATATATATGTAAGGAAAATTCTCAGGGGTTTTCAAAACTTAAATCAAGGGTAAAAATTACCGCGTCATTTTCCATTCCCCTTTTTAACCCCATACCTAAATTGACCACTGGGGCTACAGGTTATGCCCTCAGAGAAGGGGCCTGGCCAATTATAAACCTACATGGCCCTAGCGGACAATCTAGGAAATTTCCAAATAAAAAGGAGATACACGCTAGCGGAGACAGAATTTTCTAGAGACATTTTCCCACAGATGTTGACCCAGGTGTTAAGTGTCTTGTACATAGAGCTTCATGCTAGCTGACCCTTCAGTTTGTTCCTATGATGAAGTGGGAACTCGTCCTTCAAAGTTATCTTAATAAAGGTCTTTAGCTGAAACGGTATCATTTTTATGGCCATGACTGCAACCCCCCATCGAGAAGTCAGTCTCATTACATATATATATATATATATATATACATACATCTATTTATATATCAATATAACTATATATTCCTTAAATGTTATATATATATTATATGAGATGTCTATAGATATACAATTTAGGGAAGGGGAGGGAATGATTTGCTGGGGATAAAATCGGCAATTTAGTCCACAATATTAATCCTTTATTAAATTTCACCATATTCAGCAATCAAGAAGTCAGTAATGAACAGAAGTTCTTTTTAAATTCCATCAGTTGGTGTTAATAGCACCATCTTTCAAATCTATACGGTAGCCAGGATAGTATTTTTAACCTTGTGTTCGATCAAAAATTCGAGATATGGCTAAGCTTACATAGCAGAAAAATCTATAAATCAGTTAAGAAATTTAGTAGAAATTAAAAAAATATATTTTAGCAATGTAGGTTAGAAAGACCTCATAAAATCAGTTTGTATCTTTACATTTTCTTTTATGGGGTTTCCTTATGCTTGTGTAGAAATGTTCCTGAATACACTGTATAGTAAAACTGCTTATCAATAAATAAATAAATAAAAATAGATTAAAAAAATTGTATGGGAGATTGGCACAAATTAATACCATTCCAAATTCTCTAAATAAAGAAAATTAGTTTGGAATCTTTTTTTTCAGCTTAGCTTTTTTCCTTCACGTTTCTCATGTTTTAAAAGTTGAGTCATATCCAAGGTAAATGTTATACATTACACTTAATAAAACTTGATTATTGCAATATATTCTGTTGTTTTATACAATATGCCTTACGTATAAGAGCATTTTTCTTCATTAAAAACCAATAGCAGAAAAGAGGCGGTGTAAATTTTTTATATGCATAATGAAAAAATGAAAATATTGTTAATTTAGAAAACTAAACATGATGGAAATCTGATGTAATCTATTGCAGGGATAAAAGTGTAATTCCTAATACAATGTAATAGTATTACACTATTTAATTATCTTACTAGGTCAAGAGGTCTAGTTTTGGTGTACTACTGTCTACTGTTTTACATACAAGAGCGAATGAAACCAGAACCTACTGATTTAAGTCGCTTCCGAAAGGCTACGAACCTGCGAACTCCGGTTCTAGAAGAGCAGCACTCTACCATATGGCCACTGTTCGGCCTGGGTCAAGAGGAGTAAAGCAAATGTTTTGTTACTCAAATGGTATTTACACGGAAGACTTCCTAGTAGCTGGTGGGATTTAACGACACCTAAAACTGTGAGAATATGTACCTTCGATCTCAGGTGTACAATATTTTCTAGAAAAGTAAACAAAGAAATAATAATGGGATAATTTAATAACGTAATTTACAATCCTACAGTACTTCATCTTAATACATACTCTATCATGGCTCCTAATGCTTGGCTTTCAATGCCTTATATTTTTTCAGGTATAAATTATAATAGTTTGCATCTTATAACATTCCATCCAATATTGCTAAACGATGGCGCAACAATTAGGGCGCAAGCTTCTAGTTTTGCAATACGTTGGTTCGTTCCGTTCTGTCAGCATGACTATTCGTAACCGTTCGCAAACTGATTTTAAGCATAATTAAGATATAATTAGCTCTCGTGTTAAAAATGTACTTTACCATTAAAAATATACTTTACGTTCGCTGTCTCAACGAACTTCCTTGTCGCTGAGACAGCGTTTTTAAATGAGCCCACAGTATCTGTAAAAGTAGTCGAGCAGTCGTTTTGGACGACGTACTGATAAATATTTTTGTTTATTAAACGCTTAATATTTCAATATATTAAATTCAACAGTATAACAGCTTATCATTATTACAGAGTTTTTAAATTCCTGTTTATAGATTAGCCTGTTTATAATTTTCCAGATAAAATAATACTATCTTAATAGCTAAATTTCACACCCATATGTGTAGTCAGTTATAAATATCTTCAAACTATTGTCTAGGATTCGTGATAGTTTCAAATCTCATTGTTACAGAAAAATAGCTCAAAATTCAAAATGTACTTAAAATTATTGATTTGCATTCTATTAATTGCACAGTTAGTTACCTTCAAAGCATTACCAGTTTTACAAGCACTTGTATAAACAACCTTTTTTCATTTATGAATTTTAAAGCAAAACTATCTACAATATTGTAACGAAACTCAAGGTTTGTGCTGTCGGGAGATGCTCCCTTGCATAGCTCATGTATTTTTTGACCAAAGGGATGCATCGTAAACGATTCCGAGGTGTTTTTGTGACAGTAGAAAAGGGCGGCCTAAAAATCTGACACCCGAAAAGAGGGGCAGAAATGTCTTACCCCAGGGATGCGAGAGTTCGAACAAAGGGGCGTAGGACATTTCACCCCCATACTCGTTAGTTGCAGCGACACTCTGGCTGCCGGTATACCAAAGGGTCTAGGTTTATTTTTTGAGCTGGCTGACCACCGAGACTTGTGCGAACTACTCGGCACGATTTTGTTCTATGATGGTTCGACCTGATATGATGTTATTTTATCTTATCTCCCTATGCTCATTTAAATTTTTCGTCAAATGTCCTACCATTAAAAATATGCTTTGCGTTATTCGCTTCAACGAAGTACCTTGTCGCTAAGACAGCTTTTTTAAATGAGCCCACAGTATCTGTAAAAGTAGTAGAGCAGTCGTTTTGGAGGACGTACTGATAAATATTTTTGTTTATTGAAAGATTAATATTTCAACGATATCTTAAATTCAACAGTATGACATTTCATCATTATTACAGAAATTTTAAAATCCTGTTTATAGGCTCATGTATTAAATAATTCAGATAACTTAACCAAGTAAATAAATACATTAAAATTTATAAGTTGATTCTTGTTCAAAATTTTATTATTATTTTTTACTGATTCCAAAATACACATACACCCCCCCCCATATATATATATATATATATATATATATATATATATATATATATATATATATATATATATATATATATATATATATATATATAATGAAACGGAATTCTGGATAGGTGGTTGCAGTCATGGCCATAAAAATGATACCGTTTCAGCTAAAGATCTTTATTAAGATAACGTTGAAGGACGGGTTCCAACTTCATCATAGGGACAGGACAAACTGAAGGGTGAGCTAGCATGAAGTTCTATGTACAAGACACGTAACACTTGGGTCAACATTGTGGGAAAATATCTCTAGAAAAATATTTTTATTTGGAAATTTCCTAAATTGTCCGCTAGGGCCATGTAAGATTATAATTGGTCAGGCCCCTTCTCCGAGGGCGTAAACTGTAGCCCCAGTGGTCAATTTAGGTTAGGGGTTAAAAAGGTGAATTCAAAATGACGCGAGAATTTTTAGCCCTTGATTTAAGTTTTGAAAACCCCAGTGAATTTTCCTTACACACACACACATATATATATATATATATATATATATATATATATATATATATATATATATATATATATATATATATATATATATATAATGTGCATATATATATATATATAAGTATTTGTATAACGAACTCAGATCTATTTTTAAAATAATTCTACCAAGAATTATTACTTTTTCCTGATTAGGGGCAAAACTAAAATACTCTTAACTGCACACTTCTCACGCTTTCTCATCAAAAGTTTAGAAACACTGTTTCAAAATCTGAATTAAAAGTCCTTTAAGTATCAGCCTACCGATTAATTTAATACATAAACAAACTTACCAAGCCATCATAACTGAAGCGTGAAATAGAACTCACTGAAATACTCTTCTGTAACGCTTGACTGAAAATCAAACTCTGGCTCCGAACACTTGCAAAATAAAATTCTCATTAACTATTATCAATCATTACAATTTTCGCAGCTCTGAAATAACTTCCGGGAATTTTTTTTTTCGATGCTCAACCAATTTCATCGTATGTCAATAAATATATCATCCCATCTGGAAAACTCTAGCCAATTGAGATATTAGCAAACTAACTCAATACTGTTTCTCATGAAATTTTAACATCCGTATCTCTTAATTTCGAATCAACGGAACCAGAACCCTATCAGAGTTATTAACAAGGATGTTTTAAGCAGTTATTATTCGCTTCCCCTCCTAATAGCTTAATGTTCTACACTATTTCCAACAAACTCATCAAACTATCTCCACGCTTTGTTCAAAATTGGGAATGTCAACAAGAACCCACCAAGCCATTTATTCTTCAGTTTGCATCACGGATATTTTATTCATAAACTTTTCTGTTAACTTTTTTCTTTTTCTTTTCTCAGCTAACTTTTCAATTTACTTTTTTTTTTTATTAAACTGACTTCTATTACTTCTGTATTTTTTACGTCTATTTATATCTTTCTTGTTCCATATTTTTAATTACCTTATGTGTGTGTAATATATAAAATACACACACATACACACACACATACACACACACACACACACATATATATATATATATATATATATATATATATTAAATTCCCTTATGTGTGTATGTGTGTGGTGTCGTTTCACTTAGGTTTGGTACGGTCTACTGTTTTGCTCACAAGGGCTAATGAGATGAGGACCTACTGCTTAAAACCGACTTCGACCATCCAAGACAGTAGCGTGATTCGAACCCGCGTACTCTGGTAGCGAAGAGCAGTACTCTACCATTAGGCCATCGTTCGACACGCATTTTACTTAAAATGTAGTCATGGAGATTTTTAAGCCAAAAGTATTCTGAAATTTAAGGCCACATATTGAGAGTGTTATATGTACTACGATATCCAGATTATAATCCAGAAAAGAAATTCTCGGGACAGCGATTGTAGCTGATTAAGTGCTGATTTTTTGGTAACGGGGTGCCTCTAGTACACGCGCGTAAAATGAGGAATTATGATCTGTTTTTAAAAAATGCAATACCAAGATGGAGTGATTCGATTGAGCTGAAATTTTCAGCAAACAATAAGCATAGTGTATTGTGCAAATGACCAACCTTCAGAATCACTAAGCTAAGAAGAGAACTGTGCACTGCTGCTCAAATCGGACAATAGCTTACGGAGATTCAAAGAGGAAGAATCATCCGATTTCTTGAAGAATTATTAAATGTCATACGGAACATCTGGAGTTATCATCAGTGGTGATATTGCGCATCAAGGGCTATCTCACCTGTTGTAATTGTGAGTAATCTGAATAGCAACAGGTACATCAGTGAAGTGGTGGAGGCCGAAGTCATATTTTTAATTGAAGGCATTCCTAAAACTGTCTTTCACCAGGATGATGTGCGTTGGACGGATTGTTCAAGACTTTTATCAAAAAGAACTCATGCACAACTTCTTCCTTGGCATGCTTAATCTCTAAATATGTCGCTTGTTGAACATGTATGGAATTCCTTTGTTTGGAACCTGACTCGTGAACCTCATCCTACAGTTTCAACACATGAACTTTTGGCAAGCATACAAACTATATGGAATGCTTTTCCCCTAGCAGACATTTAAATTGTATTTGATTCCACACTACGTCATACATCAGAACTATTTATTGAACTATTGCACTTATTGCTGAGGTGGCTACACTAAATACAGATATCGGACCCTTAATATTGTCTGTTTTAAAATTTTTATTGTTTAAAAATAAAATCATTTGTTGGAAGTTATTTGTATAATAAATTTCTTTTAATTCCAATGATGTCTTCATGATATGTTTTATTACTATTTTTTCTTTTTTCTTTTACAAATTGGATTTTATAAGTAATATTGAGTTGTAGAAAATTAAGCTTGGCGATTTGGCGCTCGTTAATAGTAATTATGGTGAAAAAAGTAAATTTCTTTAAATAACAGGAAACTTTTTTTCGGCGCAGAACTACCAAACATTAATAAATATTTAAATTGGAATCTAAAATAAATTAATTTTATTAGAATATCATTACGTTACACACATATATAAAGATATATATGTGTAACCAGAAAATTATTCTTAACTGATCACATGGAATCTAAACCATATTGTTTAGTTTCAAGGTCTCACATGTCAATGCAACTTAAATGAAGTCATATTGTGTAAAGTAATTCGCTGGAACACTAAGACTTGGTAGATACTTATTAAAAAGCTTTTATTTTCATCCAAAATTCGGAGATCTGACGGATATGTCTGACACTGGTGAGAAACAATTGTGCATCTCTTGATTTGTGAAAATGTTGCCTTGAGGAGTGGATAATTACATGCTTAAATTCCAGTGGGAGACTTAAGTCAGCTGTTTGTTTGTGGGTTGTTTATCAGTCATGACGAAAAAAAGTATGCAATAACATACAGATTGCAATAATCGGTGACTTTTTCTAAAAAAATTGACAACTGGGTTAGAAAAGGATGAAAAGGCCGCAATTAGCAGTTATTATTTCAGCCTTGAAAAGCGTGGGAGGAATGCAATCTCAGTGATACATATCCTTGATTTGTTTTGGGTGGCTGGGAAATTTAAGATTAGAAAAAAACAGATCGTATATTGTGAGAGTTTTCAACAACTTTAAGGGCAATTTTTTTTATATGTTTCATGCATAAATATGTGTGTACATATACGTGCATTCGCATGTATGTGTATATATATATATATATATATATATATTCGTATGTATGTATGTATGTATATATATATATTCGTATGTATGTATGTATGTATATATATATATATATATATATATATATATATATATATATATATATATGTAATATATCAAAATAATTTAACTTTAATATTTCTTCAAAAGCCTCCTCTCTCCAGTTTTAATTCATTTAAATATCTTTAACAGCCTCTAAATGGTTTAATCAACGGAGTATTTTCCACTTAACATTCCTTTCTGTCATAAAACTGTAAACTTTCTGTCTATAGAGCAGTTTTCAAGCTGGTGGCAAAACATGATTTCGCGTTTTGCTGATATTGCATTTAATTCGCTTATTAAGCTGTTTTTGTTGTGGGAAAATTTTTGTTTTTCAGCGCTCTTGGGTGCACTTGTGTCAGAGCAGAGTGAACTCTGTGGCTTTTGACTGTATATTGTGCGGTGTTGCCGCTCTGAAATAAAGTTTAAAAATTAGACTTCTGAGTTCTCTTAAATATGAAGCCCGACTGCATTCTCATTACTTAATAGTAATGAGAATGCAGTCGGTCAGTTATAGCTGTCGAGTTTTCTCCTTGTGAAGGAGTGTTATAAAAAATGGATTACACACACACACACACACACACACACACACACACACACATATATATATATATATATATATATATATATATATATATATATATATATATATATACATAATCTTACACACATAAAACGAGATTCTGTTTCTAGTACTGTATGTACTTCCAAGAAGGCAGATTAAGAGTGAAGGCAGTAGGGGGGGGGAGAAGAGGAACGTAAATGAAGAAATCTGGAGAGTGGCGACAGCGCCGCTTTCTATTGCACAATGGATAGTCCTCCTTTGTTTCATTCCATCAAAGCGAAAAAGCGAAAGATAGGAGAGAAACTTACCTTCGAACTTTTCCGCCCCCGCAATTACATCGCTCTCATTAATCTCCTCCCCGCAACTTCCATTTCAACCAATAGCAACAGCTGCCGCTAGCACATGTGCTACGCAGGAGTTCGTATAGGAAATAAGGCTGGGGGACTATGTCTCAAAGAACTCCTTTGTCGAATTGAGGGGGGGGGGAGGACGACTTGTCCTTCGAGCTCCTGGGATAAAAATTACACTTGTGCTGATGACTGATGGGAACACAGCGGCTAGCAACCAACAGATGTTTCTCCTTTTTTAGCCCAACATATTACTTTATATCTAGCGAGGTAATGGACTGAAAAAACAATTATTTACTATACTTCATAAAACGCTTACAAGCGTTCGGTCCAGATAGGGGCGGGTCCATAATGAGCAAGAGGTCAAGCGCAACTTTCCCTTACATGGGGAATGTGTGTTTGATATATATTTGATAGAAACTTTATTTCCACCTTCACCCGTCAATTCACCTACAAGTGGTCTTCAAAGTAGTCTTATTTTTTGTTAGCTATCAAATAAAATTTGTACTGCTTTTCTTGTAAAAAATACTCAAAAGACTTGTTTATTAAAATTCCTCTTGACAAAAAATGTTTAAAGCCTAAGCGAATTTTATAAAAGCGGAAATTATGATACCAGTTCTTCTAAAACTGTTATCACTCTTGATTATCAAACATAATCAACGCTGATAACTTTAAACTATTTTATGTATAGACGTGTTATTAAATGAGACAGTTTGTACTTGTGAACTCATCATAGGTTGTTAATTTGATGGCTAACATATTTGTTATATAATTAACCCATTAACGCCTAGCGTCCTCAATTGAGGACAGTCAAAAAATGGTTTGTAGAGTTTTTGTTTTCTTGAAACGATTCTTCCTTTTTAATAAAAATAGATATTAATCTTATGAATAATCTCCCAAGTTTTCAAATATGATCTTATCTATAATTTTGTCATTTCTATCGGCATTTAATGATTTTCAAGTTTAGAATAGGAACGTATTATGACCAGTATTCTGAACGTATACCGGTAAAAATCATGGCGAATAGCCATATCTGTAATAAGTCATCTCTTTTCAGTACTTTTCTCATATATGATAGCAAATAAATCTCTTATCAAGAAGTGTCCTTTTTTTTAAAGACATCTTATTATGTTTTAAAATGACACCTCCTCATTAATGATGACTTGATGTCATATTTAAAGGTGTTTAAATTTCATATTTTGTTTTACTTCCAGGTGTCTATAATAGCTTCTATGTTAGGTATTTACTAACATATAGTCATCAGAAATATCCAGGCGTTAATGGATTAAGTCTGTCCTAACCCGAAGCACAGAAAGCAACTTTAGTATCTTTAAATTGAAGGTGTGAAACCTCGAAAAACTTACAAATTTAGTTTCATTTCATTTCGTTAAATAAGTAAAATATAAAGAACTTTAACATTTTAAAAAATATAAGTTGCTATTGTTTAAAGCAAATGGACCTTACTAGATCAGAAATGTTATTTAACATTTTCGGGTCTGATGTCTTAGTAAGAGTTCATCCAATTTGATCTCTCTCTATGCAATGAATTTACGAAATGTTCTCCTAGATCCTCATGTTCTATTAAACGCCTTGTGTTTAATACATGTATGTCACAATTTTCCCAAAAGACACCTATGCCTGTCTGAAAATACTCATTCAAGATGGATTTCTTTTCCAATGTTCGTCCAAAAGGAAAGCCATATTTGTTTACACTGATTTTTAATATTATACACTAGCATACAGCCCGTCATATGACGTGATCAGTAAATTTTTCAATTTTCTAGAATTGTAAAGTACCCTATAAGGCAGGTAAAAAAAAATGGTTTGTTTTTTGGCTGAGAATTACCTGGTACATGCTCAATAATTTGTTTATCTTTACTGACCGCATGTTAGTTGTCAACTTTAATTTATCTTGTCATATTACGTGATACGATGGAGAGCAGAGGTTTTAATATTGACAGAGATTATTTGACTGTGCATATGAATAATGTCTAAAATTTAGCGAATCGATTGCAAACCGTATGGTTATGTATAAAAAAAAACACTAACGTACAAACTTCTTAATTGTCACAGATATATACAGGGTGTCTATAAAAGAACTCCGGGGTTTTGAGGCAAAATATTTTAATGAAATAAAAAACATACATACATGTTTTATACATGACTGGCAAGCTTACATTTTCAAGTTTTTTTTTTACACTTAGTAAAGTTCTATATGAGCCCCGTTAGTGGCACGGCAGAAGTCTAAACGGTATTCTACCTCTTCCCATGTCCTGGCGAGCATGTCTGGGGGGACGGTTGCAACACAATTGACTATTCGTTCCCTGAGATGTTGAACATCACGAATTTTCTCTGCATACACAAGATTCTTGATATGCCCCCAGAAGAAAAAATCCAAGGGAGTTCTGTCCACTTTCTCTTGAGACACACTCGGCCTACCCGCCGACTTTTGCTTCAAAACACTCCCTGTTTCCTTAAATGCACTGAACCATTGACGAATGGTTTTGTCAGAAGGCGGGTTAACACCATAGTTACGTCGAAAGTTTCTTTGTACGGTAACTACAGACTTCGTTTCTATGAGCCAAATAACACATTGAGCCTTTTGTTGCGGAGTCGCCATCATTTCAAATTTCGCGACGTCATTTCAAGGTCAACACCCTGCAGCGCAGCCAATAGTTGATACAAACATTCCCAAATGATATGAGTAAAACTTTTTGAGCTACTCTTTTCAGAGAAATCGACTAAATTTTGCTATCTTTTATAGTTAGTGAGATATGAATTTTTAAAACCCCGGAGTTCTTTTATAGACACCCTGTATAACTTAAACGCTAGATATTTATTAGTCCGTGAAATAGACTCCTAGACTTTTATGAAAAGAATTTGTTGTTAATACCGGTGATAAAATTCTCATTGCAACAAAAGATAATCGATGATTAAATTTAAAATTAACACATATGTACCAGATCTATTATTTAATACAACTATAAAAAAATTATTTACGTAATATCTAAGTTCAGTGATAAAACGTACGAAAATAATGCAGATGATATTTAAATAATTTAAAATAAGAAATGATTAAAGGAGATTGTTAAAAGAATGACGTCATAATGTTAGAAAAAAACGTTACTTTTACCTATTTATTATATGATAAATTAATACATTTAATGTTCTGCTCATAACCGGGGACAACAGAGCTTGAAAAAAAAGGCATTAAACACTTGAAAAGGGGGAAGGGGTGGATTTCGAACGTTTTTGAATTCGTTTTTGCTAACCCTAACTCGTCAAAAATACAACGTGGATGCTTCTATCCGTTCCAGGTACAACCGCTTCATAAATTCGAGGACAGACGGACAAATGGACAGACAACTTAAGCTATTATTATATAGGGGGTTTATATTCAACGCTTTAAAAAATGTTGGCTTTTTTTTGTTATACCATATTATTATTTTATGGTTATACTATATTTGTTGGTTTAATGTTCTTAAATATTACTTTGATAATTTTTGGTGTATTTTTATCTTAATAAATAATTATATTTGTGATTTAAGGGCCCAGTGCCCTATTAATATTACATACCGTAAAATCTATATTGGTTGTCGACATTAAACGAAACTTCATGTAAGCTTTTTAGAAGCTATTTATAAGTTTTATTGGGTGAATAAGTTTCGTCGAACAAAATTAGGACCCGAAAGAACTTAGACATAATGTCTTTTAAACTGGACAATTAATCAGTAAACGCTTAAAAATGTACGATGATTTGAATCTCGGTGGTTCGATCAAATTGGGAAATGGAACTTAATCTTCACTAGAACGTGACATAAGTTCCATGTCATTTATGTCTCATTCCTCGAAAGTATTTATTATAGTCTTTGGAAAGTATTCGTCTACTTTTTCAGTTACATCATCCATATACGTGATATATGATCTTAGAGTAATTATCCTCTCTAGTGAATATTCTCTGATCATAATTCATAACAATCTTGTAATATCTTATGAAGGTACTTTAATTCTTTTTTCAAGAAATGACGATATTTTATCTTCTACGAGTTCTAATTCTGTTATTTATATTCCTAGATGAGAAATATCAGCTTATGATATACTCCGCCAGTTTCATCATTAATATGTTTATTCGGTATGACTACGGTCACCTTAAACTATGTATTTACCCCAGTCAATAAATAGAAAAATATAATTAACATTTAAATGCAAGAAAGTAGTATTATCAAAATTGTGATGGTACTATGTCTTGCATATTTCTTTTCAAATACTAATGTAGTTTTAAATCTGAGATTATAAGAGAATATTTAAACCTTTTAGAAATCGTCGCTTATTGTTGATATTAAATTTCTATAAAGTTATTTTTTAAAATTAATTTGATTAAATAATATTTTTAAATAAATGATAACTAAAAATTGACTTTGAAATTTCTACAATTATAATTTTTCAAATCAAAAAATAAAATATAGTTTCATAAATTCTTCTTCATATATTAAAGATTACTTGTATGAATTGATCAATTTATTACTCATTCATGTGCACACACACGCATACAAGAAATATGTTAAAAATTTAACCTAAACATGTGTAAATTAGTTCTCCCAATTTTAACTCCATTTTGTATGTTTGTTGCCTCAATTCAAGGGGGCTATCTCCTCCGTTTTCCCATCAGAAAAATATGAATTTGCAAACTTTTATTTCTTTGTCCATATCTGAGCAGAGATCCGTGTTGCACAATTCGGACTCTGGCAGCTGATTTTGCAATTTTGAGTGAACAATTAACAAACCACAGAAATTCTGAATTTTGGCTACATTTTGTTTTTTTTAATTTTGAGGTAATTATGGATGGCTAAACTTCAGATGACTGTCGACGCATTATACCGTCAGAGAACTCCGCCAGTTCCACTATATATATATATATATATATATATATATAATGATATTTTTATCACTTTCGGTTTAAGATTCCATTTTCCCAGTAATTCTATTCATGAAATCCTAACGAATATTCTCGAATGTTCGCTAGTGGAAATTCTTCGGGTTCCAAATCTAAAAATACAGTTTTAACACGTGGGTTAAGTCACCCACGTCATAGCTGATCATAGCAAGTCATAGCTGATTGGTCGGCATAAACGACTATTTAAGCAAATGTATAGAGTTCCATCACAGTTTTTTTTTTCGATACAGTGTTGATGGAGTTTTGATATAGATACAGTTTCGTATAAGGTTTCATGATGATGCTTTGACATGTCGTCGAATAAACGAAGTTAGATTGAATTTTTGAGTGTCATGATTGCGTTCTCATAGCGAGGTTCCACGACCGCAGGGTGGTGATAACCTCCCGGAACCCCACTTCGCAATGAAGCAAAAAGCCTTATTACACACACATATATATTCTCAATTATTTATAAAGAATTAAAAAAATTATGCTCACCAAACTTAAAAAATAAAATCATTTAGAAATTATTACATTCTACTTTGCAACACAACTTTCCTAAAAATAAATTGTTCCCTAATTTTCTAATTTTCTATTGTTTATGGTGCTATTTAAAATTTTCAAAAATGACTTGAGAGAGAAGGTGATAGATACTAATAGGATGTTAGGAGGTGCTGTATGGTATGATAGGAATTGAATTGGTATGCAGCAGATTGTTATAATTGGACTGTATACTTGTATATGCTGTCTATATATTTACAATTTTTATATAAAGATTATTCACATATATGCAAATTTGGCACTTGCCTTATAATTTTGCTAACTTATAATAAGCACTTGAGTTATAATGTAACAAAATGACGGGAACGACACATATGAAAACGTATCTATCTGCGGGGCTATTTTCTTTCTCCTCCTTTCAAACACTCATATTATTTCTTGTTTTATTAAATTTCACGCTAGATCTAGTGAAATATGAGTTTTTTTACTTTTGATAAATTAGCATTACATATATTTATAAATTCACAGCTATGTGAACAAGTGTTTTAAGAACTAGATTTCGTTATGTTCACTTTTAAAATAACTTAAAATTATGCAAATCATTTTTCGAAATGGTCAATGTTTGAAGTTATTGAAAAGAAGGAAAGTTTAGGAAATATTTAACTTCACACGTTGATGGACACTTTCATATATAGCCGTCAAAGCAAAATTCACTATGTGGCTTGATGGAAATAGCCGTCCAAAACGAAAAAGGCCTTTTTTAGACACTAGGGCTATAGTGGCACAGATGTGTATTTACCGGCGTACAAGTAGAAGCCTAATGTCCTGTTTTGGACAACAATTTTAAACAATTTTTTAGGTTGAATTTCGTTTTCCACCTGTTAGACGACTTGCAGATTCAGTATGCACGTGGTTGTGAAGGGAATAGTGCGATCGTGTTTTCTTTTGAATTTTATTTTTTATTTATTTATTTATTTTTTTTTTTGCATTTATTTATTTTTGTTTGATTATGAAATAACATTTCGTGTAAAACGACCAAAAATACTTTGTTGCACGCAAAAAATTGCTTATTAAACCTGTCATTTACATTTTTAAATTTTTGCTGTTATAGCCGCCATCGTCCCATTACTTATTGTCTAGAGTTTATTGGCGCCATGACGGTTATAGCATATAGCACCTAATTACAGGTGCTGAATTAATCAAAATTATGTTTATTTAAGCAGAAAGAGTAAAATTGTACTTCTAATATTCTAAAAATTACAAACACATAATGTGTTAATTTTCGAACTTCACTTGTTCCTAATGTCCGTCGCCGAACGATGGCCGAATGTTTAGGGTGCTGGCCTTCGGAACCGGAGTTCGTAGGTTCGAATCCCTTTGCGGCATGGATGTTCGTAGCCGTTTGGATTCGGCTGTAAGCTGTAGGTCCCGGTCTCATTAGCCCTCGTCTTGGAAAAAGTAGACCGTAGTTCTCCAAACTAAACTAAACCTATTGTCCATCAATGTGTTAATTAAATAAATTTATATGCTTTTATCTAAAGTATAAAATTCTATATAAAAGGTGATTCGTGACAGGTTGTGTAGATTGTAAAAAGTTTAAAAATCTTTAAAACATATTCTATGAAACCTCTAAGACAAAATTTGTATTACAGCACAAAGAAAGAGATTTTGTGTTAGTAGTTTGAATAGAGCGAGAGTTTTAGGCCATCTAATTCTCTATTTAATTTAATTTTTACTTTAAGCAGTCCCTATAGCCTAGTCTAATCTCACTTACAGCATCATAAAATCGAATAAATACAAGTTAGTAGCTTTCTTCAGGTCAAATGACTTCTGTCTAAATGGCATAGATTCAAATAAGTTAAAAGAATTTAATAAATTACAGTAAAAAATGAATGAAACAATTTTTTTTTCAGACGGAATCTATTTGATTCTCGTGTAAAATCAATTTCCCGTTGAAACATTTTGCGTTGTTCTGCATGCGTGCAAAATTTTTATTCCTTTTACTCTTTCTCCGAACAAGTCAAGTAATTTATTATTTCTTGATTATATGATCTTTTATTTCAAATGGAGCATGTTTCAGTGCCTTTTTTTTCTGTTCAAATGAGTTTGCAACCAAAAATCTTAAATCTAAAAGCAAAATGATTTTGCAATTCATTAAAAATTAATCTATTAAGATTATTTAAAAAACACTTTCTAAGTTTTAGGGAGAAATATTATTAATATTCTATTTCACATGTCAGATAAAAATTGTACCTTTATAAAAGAAAAATAATTCTGTGTTCATGTTAAATGGATGAATGTTTTATACCATCTAGTCCAAGTTAATTTTTATTTTGAGTAATCCTTATATCTTAATCTAATTTAACTAACCGCATCATATAATAAGATTTTAAAAAAAGCTTTCTTCAGGTCAAATAACTTCTGTCTATATGGCATGGATTTAAATAATATCAAAGAATTAAAATATTTAATAAATTGCAGCAAAAGACAGATAAATCATTTTTTATTTATTTATTTTTGATTGGAGTACATTTAATTCATGGTTAAAATCAATTGACTGTTAAAACATTTTGCTTTGTTCTACATACGTCTAAAATTTTTTTTCTCTTATTTTTTCTTCGAACAAGCCAAGTGATTTATTTCTTGAACACATGATTTTTATTTCAAGCTAAACATGTTTAAGTTTCTTTTTTCTGTTCAAATAAGTTTACAACAAAAGTTTAAAATCTAAAAGCAGAAGGATTTTGCATTTCATTAATATTATTGATAATTATTTAATGCATTAAGAAAATATTTTTTTAAAGGCTTTCTAAGTAAGAGAAATATTTTAGAACTATAAACTTCAAATGAAAAAAAAAATGTGAGTAATATATGGGAAAGACTTCTTTAAATCTTTTACCGTATTAAAAGTTCCAACACGCTACATAACGTCGAATAGGGCTATAAAAAATGTTTTACTCTAAATCAATAAAAACCCGATACGTAAATACTGTATTGTTTCTTTTACTACTTTCTTATTGGGGAAAAAGTAAATGCCTTTATCCATTTTCTTTATCCCGAAAACAGTTGATTTTGATATGATACGAAACTTCTCTTTTCTAAAGATATCGTTTTATCGAAATTTCATATTTGCCAATAAACTGGGAAAAAAAAATTATGGAAGCATATAATTAAATAGATGGTCTCATAAAGCAATAGTAAGCGCAACATAAATAAAATTAAAAATAAGAATTCAAAATGCTCGAAAAGAGTTAAAAAAATACAATTATCAAAGAGTTATTCGTAAATCAAAATTAACTTTTAAATGTATTTAATATAGAAATGTAAACTATAATAATATAATTAAATATTAAGTTCGTCTTATAGGAAGGTGACAAATATACAGTTTTTTATTTAACTTACACTGTATACATTGATATAAATATTGTAATTAATTTTTCCGTGCCTTCTCGATTTCCAGTGGACCTGAAATTTTGTATACTAAAGTATCTTCGAGACAATACATGAATAATTTATAAATTTTCATCATTATAGATAAATTTATTCATTTAAGTAAATCAAGATTAGCTTTTATGGTATTTAAGGGTACATAGTAATTTTCTAGCTGAGAAGTTATCATTATGACAGCATATTTTTCATTTAGTCTGAAGTAAATAGTTATCCCTTTAGAATACAAATTTTCCTAGATCCTTAATAAAGATCTAACTGTTCAAAAATTACTTAGTTTGGTTATATGAAGCAAGGCATTTTGAAAAACTTGAAATATTCACAACAAATGAAAAAGTAAAAAACCCACTTATCCGAAAAATAACTTTTGAAGTATGTAAATAAGAATTATTTTCTATATCAAATAGAAGCTATCTATCTTTTCATTCGGGGAATATAAATAACATTAATACAAGTGATATTTGTAGCATGATAAATGCAATTGTAAAAAAAAATTCAATTTCTTAACAGTTTTGTATCTTTTATTTTTAAAATGCTAGATACAGTGGTTTACAGAATGAAAAATATATTTATCTTTAATTCAATATAAAAACTAAGATTCTAATAATAATATTTCAGAAGTTATCTTGTGGGTAAGAGATTTTAATTTTTATTCATTTGGTGTATATATTTTATGTTTTTTTAATATACTACGTGAAATTGGAAAAGTATATATTTTTTTAGAGTACAGAGCTATTAGAAACTTACAAAAAATATTCTAGAAGACGTTTTTATTTTTTGAATAAAAAATACTGTGACAATGAAGAGTTTAAGCCTCGAAAGGTATTATATTCTCTAAAGGTGACATTTTTATAGAGTTTTTATATAACTTGCACTATATATTTGTCTTGGTCTGACTATCGTAATCAATTTTTATCTA
This sequence comes from Pardosa pseudoannulata, assembly GCA_032207245.1. NCBI lineage: Eukaryota > Metazoa > Arthropoda > Arachnida > Araneae > Lycosidae > Pardosa > Pardosa pseudoannulata. Next base: position 144,422,391 of record CM063502.1, read on the forward strand.
ACTTCTAGATCGTCAGTTGAATTGGCATTGTCCATACTAGTATATTTTCGATAACAATAAATTAATCAATAATTAACCGATGTTATCCCCTTTTTTTACATTTTCACATATTTTATCTTTGCGCTAAGCCATGGGTACAGTTACAGGTTAATAAAATTATGCTTTTTAAAAATTTTTTTACACTTTATTACTCTATGTTCTTGGTTATTTGTTACATAAAACAGTTACTAATAAAGAACAGAAAATGTCAGATAATTTTATAAATTCGTATAAATTCATTTTCTCTTGATGATATTATTATTAGATCAACAAATTAGGATCTATATCCTTATAAATTTAAGTTCAATTTTTTTAGGAATTAATACCCGTAAAATTGTTTGTGTTCTTACTTCTGTAAGCTAAAACTTTAAAATCATGAAAAAGTGTGAGATTAATTTATGCCCAGTAGGTATTGGAACATACTCATTTATTCTTAATATTTTGCACATCTGTTCGGTTTCGTAATACGCGGTTCAAATTCAATGAATGGCATTGCGGAAATGTTATACTTTAGAATATGATTTGGGGAAGACGGAATATCTTAGGCTTTGAATTTTAAAATCAAAGAGATAAATAAATAGGTTTTATTTTAATGGAGCACACGAGTACACATGAAATGACATTTCCTCATGATTTACTTTTATCCTCTTTGCCTACTCTATTTCTGGTGCAATCACGGAAAAAATAAAAGGTAATCCAGTATTACAACAATCATATCCATACAAGCATATATATATACAGGGTGTCCCAAAAGGACCGCATAAACTCTGCACAGCTAGATTCCTCGTTGGAAGCGCATAAAAACTGCCCAAAGAAGCTGTCCTGTATGATCCATAGTTTAAGAGTAAAATACCAAAAACAAAGTATGACGTCACTTCCGGTGTAAGAAAAACACTTTATTAAACATATCAACAGCAGTATATGCACGCGCATACTCCGTAACAGTTCATAAGGCATTTCCACTACATCGGCGGTACATCAGGTGCATGTCGCAGTAGTCAAGAACGGAATACATGGCCACCATACGAATACTACAGATAGCTGCAAGATGTAGCCTTTTAAATACCAGTTCAACGGCCGATTAACGTCATTCCATGGCGAGCGCGCATGCGCGACGAACGTTTTAAACATTATCGCTTGGAAAGATATGCAAATACTGTTGTTGATATGTCCAATAAAGTGTTTTTTTCTTTCATCGCCAGTGACGTCATACTTTGTTTTTCGTATTTTTCTCGTAAACTATGGATCGTATAGGAATGCTTCTATGGGCAGTTTTTATGTACTCCCAAATAGGAATCTAGCTGTGCAGAGTTATGCGGTCGTTTTGGGATACCCTGTATATATATATATATGAACATAAATATATATATATATATATATATATATATATATATATATATATATATATATATATATATATATACATATGTCAGATGTCAGATTACATGAGTCTTTAAATTAAGGTAAATTAACAAATAAATGCAACACACTCTTTATAACATGGATTGGTAACCGGTGAGCTAGTTTATATAAACACATTTCACGCCAACTTCACTGCAGAAAACCTGGAGGGGGAGACTGGTTGAATCCTAGCTCAAATACCTTTCTTTGTTAAATACCAAAAGCGTTAAAATGATCACCATGATGGAAAAAATAAAATAAAATATCTTAATATTTCTTTATATAATTCTTAGTCATTTGTATAGAGGGCCCTGTCATTTGTATCTATCTATCAATGTATATTTATGTATGCATGTGTGTATGTGTGTGAGTTTCAGTAAGGAAACGTGTCACTGTTTTGCCAATACAGTTAAAGTTATTGAAGAACAACAGTTTAAATATTCACTATTGTTATATAACTTAGATTAATATTCAGATTGAGAGAATATGTGTATCTGAGACAAATGAAAAGACACCGAAATCAACTGGTCAACTCACTTGCTTAAACTATCAAATAGCTAACACATTACTTTCCAATTTTTTCTTTAGTGTGAAAACATACATCCGATTTCAAGATGTCTTAGAAATTCATACTAATCAAGAGGAGTATTAAATATGCGATTTTTGAATTATAGAAAATATATATTTTATACTTATACATTATAGATTAGTACACCATATATGACTTTTATAATTCGAGAGATATTAGTTTTTTTACTCTACACAGAAAGAAAATCTACGAATCTTTTCCTCCATACTCCCAAACGCGCTGATGATCAACACAAACTAACAAAAAGTTAAATATCAGTAAGTCATCTAGCCTATGGCCAATAATTTTACAGGAATCCCTGGAGACGAAATCGATGAAAATAGCGAAATAATAGACTCGACAAAATAACCGTATCAAGTTGAGAGGGAACACGAAGCTAAATATATAGCTTCTAATTTATCGTTTAAAATTGCATCGTTCTTATCATAAAGATGAAATCATTTGAACTGTTATAATAAGAAAAATATTATTGGAAATTAAGTTATGATGTTTTCAAAGCGATTGCATATCAATACCCGAACAGTCATCCTGTGCATTGTATTGATCACCTTATTCACCAGATATGAATCCATGTTTAAGATCACATGAGAGACTTGGTTTACAAGAAGAAGGCAAGAGACTTCATCTGTCTCAAGCTTACCGTAAAGATGAAATTATTTCAATTGTTATAATAGGAAAAATATTACAGGAAATTAAAGTATGATGTTTTCAAAACGACTGCCTATCAATACCCGAACAGTCATCCTGTGCATTATATTGATCACCTTATTCACCAGATATGAATCCAAGTTTAAAATGACATGAGAGACTTGGTTTACAAGAAGAAGGCGAGAGACCTCATCTGTCTCAAGCTTACCGTAAAGATGAAATTATTTGAATTGTTATAATAGGAAAAATATTACAGGAAATTAAAGTAGGATGTTTTCAAAGCGATTGCTTATCAATACCCGAACAGTCATCATGTGCATTACATTGATCACCTTATTCACCAGATATGAATCCATGTTTAAGATCACATGAGAGACTTGGTTTACAAGAAGGCGAGAGACCTCAAGCGGTCCATTATAGACTCTTTTGCAAGCATTAATAGAGAAACACTTGAATTTGTAATTGACAACTTTGTGACTAAATTTGCTCTACTGTATCACACAATATCGTGTATGCTACATATTAAAGTCAGATAAACTTTTTATATTAATCCTTTTAAAGAATTGCTATTCTAATGCTATAATGTGGAAAAAAGCACAGCATTTTCTACACATTAATATCAGTATGATTTTAAGATTTTTAGTACTTTCATTTTTGCTATTAACATAAATTTCACGATTCTCCGACAGAGTTATAAATGAGCCTCTGGACATACCGACTCCATACTCCTGTATTAAATAGCGCCCATCATAAACTGAAATATTTGTCGTATTGCAAAGACGAGCTAAAGTCTCCACAACCGAGTGGTCATCACCCTAGTCTTGTAAACGGGAGGTCATGTGTTCGAACCCCAATAGCGGCAACAGGATTGAAATCCATTTAAAATTAATTTAATTTATTCATTTTGTTCTACTTTGTTTCGTGTTCCAGAAGATTCTGGAACTTTCTTTAGTCTGCCAGAAAAGTATCCCCCATAGTCTAAGTTGTCTGTCCTCGAATTTATGAAGCGATTGTACCTGGAATGGATAGAAGCATACATATCTGATTATTGATGAGTTAGTGTAGGCAAAATTCAAACCGAGTAAATTTTATTTTCTCCTAAACTATAGGTCCGATTCTAAAATAAATTGGTTCATATCACAGCAAAATATACTGTCATCTTTAAAACTTATAAAAAGGCTTGAAATCCACCCTTTCTCCCCATTTCGAGCGTTTAATGCTATTATTTCAAACCTATTTTCCCCGGTTAAGAGCAGGCGATTAAATTTATCAATTTATCACATAATAAATAGGTAAAAATAAACTTCTTTTTCTAGTATTATGACTTCATTCCTTTAACCATCCCATTTAATCATTTCTTATTTTAATTTATTTAAATATCGTCTGCACTATTTTCATACATTGTATCACTGAACTTAAATATTACGTAAATAATTTTCTTTTATATTTTGCTTAAATAATAGATTAGGTACATTTAATCATTGATTATTTTTTGTTTCAATGAAAATTTTATCACCGGTATTAAAAACAAATTCTATCTACCTACAGGGTATAGTTGAAATTATAGTTTCATTCCTTTACTTCCATTAATTACTGTGGCAAAAAAATTGGGAAGAACTTTATTTTCGTCGATAATTTCGACTTAGCTAAGAAAACTTTGAATTATCTTTTTAAATGAATTCAACATGTTCCTAAACTGTATTCACAGTATTGGGAGACTTTAGAGGAGTAAGAAGGTAAACAAATTATTGAGCTTGTACCAGATAATTCTCAGCTAAAAAACAAATCATTTTTTACCTGCCTCATAGGGTGCTTTACAATTCTGGAAAATTAAAAATTTTACTCATCCCGTCAAATGACGGGCAATATGCTAGTTCTAGAATATTTGCCATTTCTCTGCTTTGCGCAATAAAACTTTCATCGCCTTCCCAGACAGACTTTTGCAACTTTCCCTGGTGCTTTAAAACCTCAGTCACAGAGAGTTCCGAGTTCCGAGTTGTGCAGAACTTGCAATTGTATTTCTCTCTTTGAGTTGAGTTAATAAAGCAGGTTAACTCGGAACTTCCTGTGTGTGTTATTGTGTTGCACATCAAGCCTCTACGTAACAATTATTTATTAAAGAATATAATTGAACAGAAGCTTCTGCCTTGGAAAACACCCTGTATTTTTTTTTCCTTTTCAACATTCTTATCAATAAAATTATTGCTGTTGCGCTATATGCAACAAATCATATGCTATTTTATTTCAAAGTTGTAGGTTAATTAAAAGATACCCTGTATACATTTACGTTTAGTAACTTCTTGGGTTAATGGGAAATCGAATAATATTATTCTACAAATGTAAACTGCACTGTATACATAATTTACTGAAGCATGAAATGTCATATTACCAAAACTGAGGCATTATGAAAACAATTTATACCAATGGCCATTTTCGTAAATAAAAGTAAAAAAAGTCATGAAATTTATAAATTATAAATCAATCCCTGGAATATATTCTTCCAAATATATTTGTTAAACTCGTTCATATATATTTCTTTAGTCTATCAAATACTAAACAAAAATCTTTGTGTACATAAATAACAAATATTTAAAAAAAACATAAGAAATTCAGAGTTTATTGAAGGAAGATTATGTCAAATAAAATGTGCTTCAAACAAATATTAAAAAACAATGTGTTTAAAATAATTATATTTCAATTTAGTTTGGCATTTTAATCTGGTAGATGTTTCGAATAGTTTTTTTTTTAATATCCAGTAAGAAAATAAACTATGATTTTTTTTTCTGAAACAATTTCTAAGTAATAATTAATGAGTTTAAATTTTGCTTCTATTGAAAGCAGCAGTTGATTTTTTTTTTCAAAAATATCCCTTATTATTTTTTAAATGCTTAAGAGACTCTGCAATCTAGTGAAGTACAATGTTATTAATATATCTTTCATAAATTTAGTGAAGTTCACTAATGAGTGAATATTAATTGATGCATAAATTTTAATAATTTCATTTCTTCAGGTTTTGTGATTTTAAAGTGGAAATTCATATTTCTAGATGTTTGTTATACTTAAGTTCCAAGGAGAAATATTTTAGCTAATTAACTTTAATAAATTAATTGCTTCTGTGATTCATTTGTTCAATAGTATAAACAAGAAATTAAGAGGTTTCAGCATTTCAATTTCATCTCATACACCGGAAAATTTGTGTATAACCCCTGGTATTTTAATATTTTCTATGATCAAAATGCTTCTAAAATCATCCGTGCAGAAGTTTTATAACACTCCACTTGGAAATATTAAATTTCAGCGCTATATTACTCACGTAGAAATATGTTCTTGGGCTATAACATTTAATGTGAGATCATATATGTGGCTTTTTTAAATTTTTTCCTGCACGAAGTTGAAGCAGGGGTGTATTTCAAGAAATCATAAAGAATTACAGTTACTTCGGAATAGCTGTAATTATCTTTAGAATCATTCTATTGTAACTATAGCTTAAAAATATCAACTTTAACTTCATACATTTTATTTGTTGCACACGTGTAATGAGATTTGTTTCCTCGAGCTCGATGAAAATGCTTTCTAATGATTTTGAATGATATAAAAACTAGAAAAAATAATTTAACTTTTGCAGGTAAAGTTTCTTACAAAGAATTTAGTATAACCAAGACATTATAATACTAAAAAATCTCTAGTTTTTATATATACTAGCATATAGCCCATCATATGATGGGATCAGTAAAATTTTTAATTTTCCAGAATTGTAAATATCCTATAAGGAAGATAAAAAATGGTTTGTTTATTGGCTGAGAATTATCTGGTACAAGCTGAATAATTTGAATATCTTCATACTCCTCTAAAGCTTCCAGATACTGTGAATGCAGTGTAGAATCCCGTTGAATTCATTTAGAAAGATAATTCAAAGTTTTCTTAGCTACTTCAAAATTATCGTTCTTTCCATTTTTTTTCTTTTTTTTTTTTTTTTTTTTTTTTTGCCACAGTAATTAATGGAAGTAAAGGAATGAAAATATCATTTCTATTACACCCTGGAGATAGATTGAATTTGTTGTTAATACCAGTGATAAAATTTTCATTGCAACACAAGTAATCGATGATTAAACTTAAAATTATCACATATGTACCTAACTTATTATTTAAGCCAAATATAAAAGAAAATTATTTACGTAATATCTAAGTTCAGGGATAAAACGTTTGAAAATAATGCAGACGATATTTAAATAATTTTAAAAAAGGAATGATTAAATGATATGGTTAAAGAAATAACGTTATAATTCTAGAAAAAAATGTTATTTTTATGTATTTTTTATGTGATAAATTGATAAATTTAATCACCCGCTCCTAACCGGGGAAAATAGGGCTTGAAATAATGGCATTAAATGCTAGAAAAGGAGGGAAGGGGTGGATTTCGAACGTTGCTAACCCTAACTCATCAAGAATCTAATATGGATACCTCTATCCATTCCAGGTACAACTGCTTCATAAATTCGAGGAGAGACGGACAGATAACTTAGGCTATTATTATATAGGGGATGCTATATACATATATAAATACATGCATATATATACACATACTATATACATACATATATACACACACACACACACACACACACACACATATATATATATATATATATATATATATATATATATATATATATAAGAGAGAGAGGGCAGAGAATACAATTTCAAATTAGCTTTTCATGCAATAACCTAAGGTTAAATTATTTATCTTAATGAAACAAAACTTTAAATAAACTCTGAACGTAAAATTTAAAGCTGTCTTAGCTTTAATCCAGTCTACGTGACAAGTGTTGTTAACTGGTACTTAGAGAATAGCCCAAGCAGCTGTTCTGAGCATAAAACCTCGTGTTTCTACTCGGCAAATGCTTGCTTCAGATACCAGGAATTATTTTGATTACATTATAGAAACACTAGATTATCGTACAATGTCACAGAAGGGAGATATTAAATTCCGACACACTTTTTATATTCATCGCTTTAAAGAATTGCTATTTTAGTTCTATAATGACCAAAAGTTTGCAGCATTTGTTAGGCATTAATATCAATATGAAGTTGAGTTTTTCAGTAAACTTCATCATTATTATTAATACAAGTCAATATTATTTATTTATACATAGATGGATAGATATATATATAGATAGAAAGATAGATAGGTAGATACAAATATATATGTATATATATATATATATATATATATATATAGCTAGATAGATAAATATATATAGAGATATAGATAGGACATATGAATGCAGAGAATTTCATAATCTTTAATACAATCCTAAATCCCCAGGTCACCATTATAAATGGTTAAATTAGTTAAAATGTTAACAAAGATTACATAATTTAACAATCTAAATTAGTTTTTTTATTAAAATATTAATCAATCCCTTCCCCTCAGAGAATTTGAGAATATTAGTAAATCAAATTTTTCTAATAAAAAACATTATCGTGTAATTTTTTGAAAATCTGTTTCCAATGATAATAAACGTTATCTTTCGGTATCGCTCTTGCTATCTTTATCTATCTCGTCGAAATCAGAACCTATACCTATTTCAGGATTCATAAATTCCATCTCAACCCATCAACAAATAACAAATAAAATGAAACTTTCATCTTCTCGTGGTAGCCGTTTGATCGAATGGATAATGTAAAAGACTTAAATTTTGGGGATCAGAATATATTATTTATTTTGTAAATACAGTAATGAAGTACCTATCACTTACACTGAAAAATTACTTAAACTGAAAGAAACTTGTAATCAGTAATTTGCTCTAGAACGAAATTCGTGATAATACAGTAAATGATGGTCATATTTAAGATTTGCTACCAGATGCAATAAATTTTGAAAGTCTGTGATTTGTCTTTCCTTTTACATATGGTTAAGTATATTTAAGCATGAAGAAACTTTCAGCAGTTATAAGATGATTTATTATAAATAAAAATAATTGTTGTCATCGTATTTATATCAAAAATTTTTTCAGTTTAATAGCTTCATTATTTTTTACTTAATACCAGTGCATCTAAAAATAACTTACTTTTAAAACCAAACCAGATTTTTCAAAAAAAAAAATTTCTTTAGTTCTACAATGAATCATTCACTCTTATATGCCATTTGCTGTTAGTAGATCTTAGTAGAAAACTAAAACTTCTATTTGTCCTATTCTTTCAGATCATATTTCAGAATTCTGATTTTAAAAAGCCCATTGAATTTATACATTTTTAGTCGATTTTAGGGGAAGAAAGAGGAATGATGTCATATAAAAGAGAAAAAAATGGTGCACATATCACCCACCATCAGTACTCTGAAAACGCATTGAAACTTGATTGCCCCTTGCTGTTGAAACAGTATATCTTAAAACATCAACAACGTCTTAAAACATCAACAACAATGTCGAGAGAGTGCTATGCAGAATGATTTGACAGCATACTGATATTAAAATTTCGGATGGACTGAAAGCATGGGTAGTTTTCTTTCGAGACATGGTACGGCAATTTCCTTTGAATGATAAAATTCATACTATGTGTACACGTATATCTATATAAATGTATATATATATATATATATATATATATATATATATATATATATATATATATGCGTGTGTGTGTGTGTGTGCGTGTCAGGTTTGAAAACTTAAAGTTAATAATTTAGGGGTTTGAGAGCAGAAACGCAGCACTTTTCTTTTAATGTAGGCGCATGAATCGTTAATAACTCATTGTAAAAGCACTTGATGAGTAAGGATTTAGAGAGAGAGCGTCTTGAGATAGAGTTGCTGCATGAACCTTTCCGGAGTAGGGCTCCTTTGTTCGCTATGAACGCCAACTGACTGACGCCATGTTTTATTAAGATGTGAATAAATAATGTTTTAAGAAGAATATTTCTATGACTCTTCATCCCCAGGAATTTACCTCACACACACACACACACACACACATATATGCATGTTCCCGAGCTGTTGAAGCAGTATATGTTAAAATTGAAACATCAATGTTGAGAGACAGTTCTAAGCAGCAGAATTATTTGGCAGCATACTGATATTAAAATTTGATATAGACTGAAAGCATCGGTAGATCTCTTTCTAGACATGTTACGGCAATTTCCTTTGAATGATGAAATGTATACTATGAGTACATGTATGTCTATATAAATGTGTATATATATATGTATGCATATATGCATATATATATATGCATGTTCTCGTGAAATCAACTGAAATCTCATGTTGATTTTTTCCCCAAGATCTCGCTCTTAAGCAGGATTGTATAGATTTAAATAGTAACGAATATAAATTAATTATAATACAGAGTTGCTTAAGGGAACTGAGACGTTTTCGACTTCAGATAATATAAATGTCTTTGACTTATAAAAATCTTAATATTTTTTCCTAAATGAAATTCCTCAACCAAAATACATTAATATAAACTGCTTGCTTATTCTCTCATATTACAAACTTATTTATTATTTTCATTTTTAAACTAGAAATAGAGAATGAAAGAAGTAGTTACCGTAAGTAACGTTACAATACTTGGTAATGCATACTCTTACAAATTGTTCCATTGCTTTTAAAACCATAAAATACATTTTATGGCTTAATAAACTGTATTTACTTTAAAGTGAAATAATTTTTGCACCATGTTGAGTTCAAAAATATATAAAATTAATTTAATTAAAAGAAATGGAATTATAAAATAGGATGCATGTTTCTTACAGCTTTCAAGAAATAATAATGCAATATTGTTTATAAAAGAAATAAATTAAACCTTCTGACTGAACTAACGTCATAGAAATATTCAGATAAAATTTTCTGTTTTTCCGAAGGATGACATTTTTCTACAAGTGTACCTAATTACTGAAAACATACATTTTTATAAAATTCAAATTACTTTGTAATTTACAGTGCATGAGTATGTCTGTTTGCTTTGTATTAATCTTAGTTTAGGTCTTTGTTCATATACGTACTCTCTGTGTTTGGAATCGGTAAAACACCTGTTATTTTCTTAAATAAAATCTAAAAAATTAATAATTTGAATGGTGCACTTGTACCAGTTTTCTTAAACTCATACCTTTTAAATGAACACCTTGACTATACTTAAATATTTAGGTATCCATATTTTTCACATAAACTGTCAGCATGCTGCAGTCACCAATATAATCACTCCATGTCATTTTGAATGTTGTCATACTACTTTGATAACAGAAAACATTAACTGCATTTATTTTCTTCATTTCTGACAGTAATGAATGATAGAAGTAATGGAGATTACGACAAAGTTTTGCGTGTTTCCTTTGCCTTAATCGACATATTTTCAGATTATCTTTCATCAAACATCTCTCCAAATGATATTTTCTATGCAAAAAGATTGAGAAACAACAGTGATAAAGAAAACAAACAATTTAATGACATTTTAATACTATTCTCTAAATGTTAATCAAAGTTGATATTTCTCAGAAAAAAGGAGGGGAAAGAATTCTAATTATTTAAAAATCTAAATGTTATGCTTTAAGCAGCTATAAAACGTAATATATATATATATATATATATATATATATATATTATATAGATAGATAGATAGATAGATAGATAGATATAGATATAGATATAGATATATAAATAAATATATATATATATATATATATATATATATATATATATATATACATATATATGTATATAAACATATATAAATATAATACTTACATATATGGTTATATTTTTGCTATTTTTATTATAATAATATTGCAAGTCTTTAAATTTTTATTTTTTAGTTTAGTATTCTAATAATTTTACTCCCCTTCGTTAAAAAGATTCCGATATTATGTTTACAAACAGACAAAATATTTTATGTATAAAAATTATAGTATAAATTTCGAGTACGTGAACCATACTCATTTCTATTAGTGTACTGATTTTTTTCAGTCATTACATATATATTTTGTTTAAAAAACATTTCGGAAAATACTGTTTGTATAAGACTATTTTTCACATAAAGAGTCAAATATCCAGAGTTGAAAATTTCTCTTATCACAAACATTATCTTTCTTTTTAAAGCGTGGTATAATTACAGGCTCAACGATAAAGGTGATAAGTTAAAAAATAATTGCTCATTGTAGAAAAAAATGTTAATCTCAAATCCTTCATACATTTCTTCAAACCAGAAAATTTGTATAAATATATTAATAGCATAGTATTTCTGTAACGAAATTTTCAATAAATTTTTAAGCCTCTAAAGATAAATCTTGAAAATTCGTCTCCTTAAATAGCGACTCAAGGAGATGAGTTTTATCTACTGTTGATTTTAATAACTTATATGTTTGGCTATATTGATGTATCCAACTTATTTTTAAAAGCTTATGTCCACTTAAAAGAAATCACTCAATATTATGCATAAAAGATAAAATGATAATTTTTTTTCTATGCAAAAGTATACGTCCCTCCGTTTTTAGGGTGAAATTAGATGTAAATAAGTTTTAGCTTAAACGAGTGTGTCAATATATTTTGCTATAAATTTAACTTATCAGTTTTTTTTAAATAAGATAAGCTCTTGTCTTCACAAAAATTTACCAACAATGCAAAAACTTTCTTTGTTAGTAAAACATATTTATGTATAGAAAGTACGGTCTTAAGTTGTTACACAAGTTTTAAAATTGCATGCGTACAAGAAGGAGACTTATTCTGCAACTAACCCTCGGAGAGATTATGTGTTATACATAGAAAATAAAACCCATGAAAATACGATGCAAATTCGACTATTGGTTCAGCCGAAGGCAGAACTACTTCGAACATTTATTGACTTATTATATGACTTATTGACTTATCTGCAGACCTGAAAAGTCCGTCTCTATTCATTTGGACATTGCTTAAAAGTAATGCATATCGAGTGTAAAACAGTTTTGTATATCATAATTTATACTTTTAGTGTTGTATTACAATAAATTTGTTTCTTGTATTTAAATTTTATTTATTTATATATCTTAATACAATCTTAGATTAAAAAATGTACATATGCATTTGCACATTAAAAGTAAAGAAAAATATAAAGTTCAAGGTACATCATGGCGTTGTACCACGGTCCTACTTTAATCATAAAATGTTCAGAAACATAAGTATAGTTAATAAAAAAATTATAAAATAATATGCATCCATTAACAATCTGTAGTATCTAAAAATTCATCAGATGTATTTTCTTTCCGAAGTGAAAGAAAATGCAATAAAATCTAAACATAGTTTCGAGTTATATCAATCTTCTATTTATGGTACTCGTGTAGCAAAACAGAAGACTGTAACGCTCCAAACTAAACTTTATGGTATTTTTTAAATGCTTCCGTATTATACTAGTTGTTACAGTTTTTTAGGCCCCATTTCTTTACTTCTAAGATTAATGAAAATCCTAACTCTGAATAATTAGAGGACGATAATATAAATATTTAAAATTGTTATGTGCTAGAAAAATAGTTTTTTATAATAAACTAGACTAAATTAAATTATTTTGATTTATTTTATGCCACAAGAAGCAAGCAAATCAGAAATCAGAAAAAAAAATTGAAGCAATCTTATTATAATTTAGAGGAACATTATTTTAATTAAAGTTTTCCCGAGTCAGGCAGTCATGTTTTACTCATTCATTCTGATTATAACAAGAGAGATTCCAATTAACGTGTTTGGGTATTTACTTTTTCCTTAACTCTTACAATAACTATCCAAAAAATATTTACAAATAATTTTGCTCATTTTCTATATAAATCATGCAACAACAAGCTTCCTGTCAATAAATGCTGGCAAAAATTATCCAAAGGGTGTTTAATGATATTTTTTAGAAAAAGAATTTAACTAGTGAATCAAAAATTGTGAAGCTTTTTTCCAAAAATTCTTTTGATTAATGGTACGTTACCGAAACTATTTCTTTAAAATGACGAAAATGACGTTTTCCATAAGCGTCAGATCATTTGATAATTTGCTTCCTTGGAGAATTACTTCATGAAATCAATTCTTGTCTTTATGAGGGAATAAAAAATAAACGTTTAATAAATATAGATTTGAATGGAAGTCAGTTTAACCATCTATCCTGCTTATGAAAATAAAATTAAAACAAAAAAAAAGCATTTTGTGTATTGCTGTACTTAACCATTTGTATGACTGTGTTGCAGATCTGCAACATACCCAACCATTCATGTTGTTTTCACAGTGAGCTTTTAAAGATGGTTTTGCTAATTGTTGTTTTCCTGTAAAACTGCAATTAACACACTTTTTTCATAGAAAACGTATCAAATGGCGATAATGAATTAAATTTTCATACAAAAATTTCATGTCTCGTTTGATTGGAATCATAATTATTACTGATATATACTTTGTATTTATTAAATTTAAAGAAAAACATGAAAATGCTAGAGGTTAGTTTTCGTTAAGATAGTACCGCATACTTTATGTAACAATAGTTCTAAGCAAACTATTTTACAATATTTATGAGAAACTTTTTTTTTATTTCTTTTTGTGTGTTCCTAGAAATAAATTTTTAACGAGGAATTTTTAATTTCACGATTTAAATTTTTAAAATTATTTTTACATCTATAAAAAAACGTATTCTAGAATTTGAAAATTTTCTTTTTTGATACAAAGTGATTTATGCATTATAGATTGCGTATAAAAATGTATTCTTCATATTACGTATAATTTTATGAACCTAATAATAGTAAGAGTTTTAATGTTTAGGGAGAGGGCAAGACTGCAGTCTCTGTTTTAGGGGGAGGGGAGGTTACCAATACCATAGTATCTCAGCCCCGTAATTTAAGGGGTCTTTGAAGAACTTTTTATCTCCATGAAAACTTGTATATCTACCGCTATCCTACCCCAATACTCCCTAACATGATATTTTTCTGGCTTTATTGGGTTGACTCTCTGATTATTGATAGTTCTTGAAAAAAATAATAATAAGATAGTGTTTTTGTTCCGCAATGAATACTTACTACAGGACAACAATAATTTTGCAATTCGTATAGTATACAGACAATTTTAATAATTTTAAAAAACTGATAAAACTTGATAAATTTCTAGATAACTTTGCATTAAAATCTAAATCCATAACATTCCTGTATGTGTGCAATTTAAACAATGGAATTTACAGTGTTTAGAGGAGGGGGGGGAGACTTGACTTGAAAATTGGCACCGGAACCCGTTTTTGGTTGCAGGGGAGGCACTTCAAATACATGTACATTTGAAAAAAAGTTACACAAAGCAGTGTATTTAGAAAAAAATATAATTATGTTATCATTTTACACGCTTATAAATGATGTATTATGTTAAATGTGGCTGGCATACGTGAATAAGTTCAAACGACACCTCTGGAGATGGCATGCCAAGCCTGGATGTTTTTGCTTGGTCCCTGCTTTTAAATTACGACAAACCACTTTCAGTATCAAACCATTCTCTTCAAAGTTAAAACCATGTAGTCTCTAGCTCACATGCTGGGCATATCCAAGTGACGTTAGAAAGAACAACAGAATCAAACACAATGCTTTGCTTCTGTATTCATATATTCATATGAGACATCAATTTCTCAATTTTGTGCTACCAACTGTTTTCGAGAACTAAATTAAATTTGAACACCCCCTACCATAATTTGGTTTCGAGCACTACAGTGTACTCTCTCTTGCTTCACCGGGACCTACTCATTAAATCTAATTCTAAACGGCTACGAACAATGATACTAGCAGCGAGATTTAAGCCCGATAACAAAGACCAGCGCCCTACAATTCTGGAATCGTCCGGGATTTACCATGGAGTTTATAAGTTTGTATTCTACTGCACATATGGATGATCGCAGACATTTCGGGTGGGTTAAGGCAGCAGGATACTTCCTTAGATCAATATGAATTATTTTTCACTAATTGTTACTATTTAGTTGGTAAATTCTATTCAGTGAAGACAAACTCTATATTTGAAGACAGATTATTCTAATAATTAAATAATTCTTATTATAATGTACTTCTACACAAATACCGTGACTTTTCAACCTTATTACGGAACTGTAGAAATTTACTAATAAACCACTATTTTAATATCTATATTAAAAATAAAGAAAAAAATTTATTTGCCATGCCAAATCAAAATCATATTTTACAGTTTTCAAAATTCACATAAACTAAAAAAGTGCACAAATATTCAATGAAAAACATGTTCAAAGCTAGAATTAGACACTCGTTTTTATAATAAAAAATTTACATTCCCTAAATCGAGATTAAACTTATTTCTTAATACATTATTTTATCCAAAATTTCAGCTTATCATATATTGGATTCCCATTTGCCTCGCATGTAAGGAAACAAGTGTATAACAAGAGTTAATAGAAATAAAAAAAAAAGCTTGCATCATTTCGTTGACTCTTCAGAATAGGATGAAAAAATCAATTTCTTGAATATGAACGCTTATACAATCAGTCTTTAATCAATAGGTTTCTTAGGGTAGCAAGGAAATATAACAAATAAAAGGAAGTGGAACTTGAATATTATCAAATTAAGTATTCAGCTTTTCTTAAGTTAAATATGGACAAAATTCTCGTATTAATGATATCGAAAATTTTATCCTCTAATTTCATTTTGTAAAAAATCTGATCAACTTCGTTTTTTTTATCTTTGAACTAAAATATAAGGAAATTGAATCTTTTTTTAAATTCTTTAACTATACTATAATAATATAACTATAAACTATATTTTATTTTTGAAGCAAAAACAGTGTTTTCAGGGTTTTAATATATAATAATAGAAGGGAGCGTTAACGTTAGAATCTTTTCCATTCAAGATGTATTAATGAATATTTTAAATCTAATTTATTAGATTTAGACCTCAAATTAGCAGTATTGTAATAGTTCAAAAACAAACTCACAAGAATTTCACATTGAAGACTCATGTTTAAGACTCCTATATTTTCGGACTGCCAAAAATTATTCAAATAAAACATTTATTTATTCCAGTACCTCCTCAAATTTCAATCTTGTATATTTCTTGTTTTTAAACACTCTAAATTTTGTATTTCATTTAGAACTAGTCACTATTCTTTACTGATTTTAGAATGAAAATATACAGTCATGCAATAAGAAACTCGAAAATCTTTTTTTACTAGCTTATGTATTACTCGGAAAGTCTAAGCAGTATACCTGTTATTCATTTCCTATTCCTCTTGCCAAAACAGCGACTTTTTGCTTGATTTATTCATTTCAGTTCTGCTTAATACTTTCTGAATTCTTTGAATCCTTGTTTTAGTTCAAAAATCTCTGCTTCAGACGTTATGCTTAACACTGATATGTACCTATTTCATCTTCTGTAAAAACGACTACATGCAATTATAGTATAATGTTCTTTTTATTAGTACAAAATTTACAATATTAAAATCAGGGATAAGATTTTAATATGGACATTCATAAAAATATATTCTACTTTTATTTCTCGTCATTTTATAACGTTTATTAAACTTCCGATTCTTTTATCGGATTAATGACCCATAAAAGAAATAATAGTAAAGAGATGCATTATCATATAGTAACAGAAATATTTCATCTCGGGGTAAAGTGGATATCGCGTTATCAAATTTCTGTGCTTTAGTTAATTTCCGGAGCAATCGAATCATGGTTCATCATTAGCAAGTCAAAACGGAACGTGGACCAGAATGGCAATTAAGGATCTATATTAAGTTATACATTTTCCCTGTTGATGATGGCAATTAGTTCTTTGAATATGCATGATGATCCACCCATACCCAATGTTGATGGTAACTCGCTTCTAATCTGTCAATAGATTTAAGAATAACTTGGAATACTTTTGCTAGGGTTTAATTAGGCAGGATTTTTCTTGATTTTACGTAGAATATATTGAACGCGGCAACTGATCTAAATGATGTTACCTTGATATATGATCAGGTACAATAAATTTCTCCGAGTTTTAAAATATTTAAACTCTAATTTCTTCCTTTTGACACGTCTCTATCCATTCTCTTTCAGTCGGATTAATGATAGTATAAGTATTTGCCGATGTATATGTATTTAAAGATAGTATAGGTATTTAATGATACTATAGATGTTTATTCGGTGATCGACAATCAGCTTGAAAATACGTGTTTCATTATGTCAACATGTTTGATTTCCAAGATGAAAATTTTGAATGTGATTATTTTTGTATGAGAGTTGTTAATTAATGCTTGAATTATTTCTGTAATTATATTTTTGATGACTATCTTAAATATAATTATGGATTCTTGAGAGTAAAACAAACAAGAAATTTAAACTATTTTGATTTTTAAAGCCTGTCTTCATTATTTCTCAGCTGTCGTTTTAAACATTAAAGGATGTTGTTAATAAAAAAAAGAGAAATACTTCGTGATAAAACATTTATTTGGTATCACCTGTAAACCCAGTACTATTAAGTTTTTAGTAAGTATAGCTATTCCTCATGATTTTTATCGATGTACCTATCAAGAAATTAAATTTATTTTATTTTGTGATGTTCGGAACATCACAAAATATCGATCCAAATGAAAAAAAATAATAATAATAGATACTTCAAATTTTTTGATATTCTTTATAAGATTATCACTTAACCTCGCTAAAAAGGAAAAATCGCTTGAAGTAAACATGAAAATTCTGCAAATAGTTTTTTTTAACTATCAGTAAAAATATAAACACTAAGCAGTAATGAGTTAATGTTGTTGAATGAACTTACGTAATTGAAACTAACATAAATTTATATATATATATTAATTTCTTGGATACAGCAAATTAACAAACATGAAACTGTTGACTTAACATTCCCAATTCCCAGTATCTCCACAGTTGACTTCATACAACTATTTTTCTTTTTTTATTGGTATAGTAATAAATAATCTTCCTAGGTCTTCATAATTAATAAATGGATTTATTAACACATTTTGATTAAAGCATTCTAAATATATCCTAATTATTTCAATTTTATCTCTCACTAAAGCTTTTGAATGCTTCTAACATTCTGATTTTGAACATCTTTACTCCATACTCATAATTCTATCTGCGAAGAATAATTTTTATTATATTATCTACCTTTCCATGTATTCTCCTCTTTCAAACCAGGATAATGCATTAATATGGCAATTCTCTTTTCAGTCAATAATCTGTACTCTATATAAAATAGTTTAATTAGATTCATGGCACTTCATGGTCACTGCCATTCTAAGTATGGATTCAGTTTATTGGGTATCATACGGTCAGAATATTTTCTGTTACAGAGCTAAATAAATTAAATTTTATGGCTTAGGCAGATTATGAAATTATATTTCAGTGTCATTAATTTTAATAACGAAGAAAATATTACTAAGGAGATTTAGACAACAGATCATGGAACCACACAGAATTTTGCAGCCAGAAAAAACAATCATAATGTACCAAAACAGATCACTAGATGTATAAAAAGACCAGACGATGGTTGAACATATAGGGCTCTGCCTATCGATATTGGAGTCTGTGGGTTCGAATCCCATTGTTTCATGGATGTTCAGAATCATCTTTAAGTAGTAGATCCGATATACTTGATTGTTTCATATCTACAAGAAGTAAACAAATAGACAGAATCAATATAGCAGAATAATTTGTTTATAAAAAGCTCAATGGGATCATAGATCTGACAATGACCAAAGGGATAAAACACTGCCTTTTCGTATAAGAGTTCTTGGGTTCGAATTTCATTTCTGGCATGATTTTGTAAGTTGTTCATAATCTGCATAAGCCATAAAATTTAATTTTTTTAGCATTGTAACAGAAAATATTCTGACCGTATCATACCCAAGAAACGCAAACCAAATTTTGAATGGACACCAACTAAAAAAGTTAATGGAACTAGAAGTGTATAAAAAATTAAAAATAACTATGCTTAATTATTGTAATTCCCTCATTTCTAATTAGATCTAATGTGTTAAAAATAGGTGTCATTAAAATCTAGGATTTATTATAAAACCTCTGTCGGTTTTGATTCAGCATCTTCCTTTGCAGAATTTTTCCAAAGATATCCATTTCCGCAATGTCTCATTGCACTTGTCCTTTTAATAAAAATTACGACACCAGCATTTTAAACTATTAATAATTTTTATAAAAACTGGTCTAATGTCCTAAGATGTCCAGTTTCAACGGTTGAGTTGTTAGAAGCAATCTATAATTAGATGTTTGACCTTTATGCTTGAAGAGTTTACAGACAAAATTAAAAACTTTTATATAAAGCTTTTATAACTGAATTTTTAAGTTCTACTATGTACCTATTTTTAAAGAAATATAACTCTGTTCCATGTCTTTTTCAGTTTATCTAGAGAAAATAAGAAGGACACTCCTTTATTAGTTCTTCAAACTGCTTGTTGCTGTTGTGTTAGTTTATCTTTCAATGAAATGTTTAGAGGGAAAAATACTAACAGGATAAGTTCTCATTTAAACAAGTTTTTAACAATATCCCATGCTACTTTTGATCAAAATGTTGGAAAGTAAATAAACGGCTATTTTATTAAAAATGAATTACTAAAATGTTTTCAGTTTATGCCATGAAATAAATTTAGAAGATAAAGGGAACACAGGTTTTCTTTTCGAACGTTTGTACATATATACCAATTGCGTAACACAACAAGGAAGTTGGAGTAGAGTTATTTATATTCATAAAAATATGTTTTTGTGCTTACTGTATGTAAATAAGTTATTTTATTAAAACGATAGTTACTGAAACGGTCCCTATTTATGTTTTGAAATATACTGGGAAATTCAAGGAAAATAAACAAGTTTTATTTTCTCGTTAACTTTAATATCAATCGCGTAACAAAACAGAGAATTTATGATATAGAATTTTGTAATGCTAGAAATATTTTTTTTTGTTGTTTACTGTATAATATTTATTGATATTAGAGAAAACCCGTAAATTTTGTCTGAAAAATTGATTGGTGATTTTTTTTCAAGTTTGTATTACTTTTTTTATTGGAATTAAAAAATTTTTCTTTTAGCGTCAAGATTTTTTAAATTTACAATAAATTTTTCAGTAATAAACTAATTAAAATGTTCATATTATTCTGAGAAAAATCATTGAAAACATTATTAAAACAAAAAGTTTAGAGACAATTTGATTATCCTTTCTATCTATTTGAAATGACATTGTAAAGCTTAAAATTTATTTTCAACTAGCAAGTATTATTTACCTTAACAAACCACGATATGTCCTAACGAAGTTGTTTTACGATTTGGCAGGTAAATTTTAAATGAAATTAATGCCTTTTAAGAACATTTTTATTCACAGAGAATTTCATCCCGTAATACCGCTTTTATTATTTCCAGACAATTTGAGTTTTAAAAAAATAATCTAAGGAGATATCGTTACACAAATTATTGCAAAACCTCTTATAAAACTTTTTACTTAAAAAATGCTAGACACAAAAGAGATTATTTAGGGATTGCTATAAGCCAATTTATTGAAAAGTTGTGTCTTAACTGACTATTTATTTTGTAACTCTATTAATAAATTACTCTTTAAAGGAGTTTAATTTACTGCGCTAGTATTAACTTACTTGAATCTCTAAATTGTTATTTATTCTTTCTACTTCAACTAGTTATTGTCAACTCACTATAAGATTATGAAACCTTTTTTATTTAATAGTTTTGTTTTTTAGCTTAAATATTTAGAAAATCCAATTATAAGATTAATATTCTTACTGGGGAAATAAGAGTGGAAAGTAAAGTATTCTTAGTTGTACAAAATCAAGGATATTTTATATTTTCAGAAGGAAAACTTTTCGTGATTTATCTGTAAGTGAAATATATTTTAAAGATTTTCTTGTGTACAAACCATACAAATCTTTCTTTTTTGATATTTTAAAATATACGAAGAAAAACTCATTATTTGAAATTCTTATTTCTTATGTAATCTATTTGACTTTAATTTTCCAATTTGGTATTTTACCCTATTCTGTTACGGTCCCCTTTTAAAGCATGATTGAAAATAATAATGATAAACCCAGAGTTCGGTGCCCTCAGATGGAAAGAGCTTATTATTCACTTATCCGAAAAACCTTAGTCAACAATCTTTTCTGAACGTAGACTGACGTCAACAATCAACTTGTAGACCTTTAAAACGACCGTAAATGTAGAAGCAACATAAAGTCATTCCAATAGGTTATTATTTCTTTAAAGAAAAACAGAACAAGTTGATTAAAATCCAAGCAAAACAAACATTTTCAGAATCATATTTCAGGAAACTTATATGAAACCACTATTGTGAGCTTTAATCTTAAAAAAGAAGTTTGAGATTGCTAGGTAGTTTAGGAAGAAAACAAAACTAGTGTTCATACAAAAACTATGTCAGGTTTTTAACAAAAAATGATAATATCTTGAGGTTACGAAATTTAGTTAACATAACATGGTATTTTAATATTCTATGACTGTTATTTTAAATTGTTTGTGTTTGAAGGAGATTAAAACTCCCCAGAACTTAGCGAAAAATACCTCTTGAGCGAAATTTGCAAGTACGTGACATCTTATCTAATAATGCAAAGAAAATGCCAATTTACAACTCTGTAATGCAATCATAAAAAATTTCCATTTGAATGTTCTCAAATCAAGAATAAATTATATAAGATATTTCTTAAATAATTATCTGTACAGTATCAAAATTCAAAAGATGTATTCAATTCTTAGATTAAGTATATGATATAGATATAAAATAATGAATGATTGTATTATTTTCAAAATGCTGTAAAAAATAGTGCTTGACCTTGTTTACGAAAGCATACACTCAAAGAAAAAATACACTTTTCAAACACTGAATGTAGTCAAAACTTTTAAGGCAATTTTTAATTATTATTGCTATTCAAACAACATTCTCAAGGGAGATTTATGCGGTGTTATTTATCATAGGTTTGTGAAACAGAAACTTTTAATAGCATAAATACTTTCAATAAAATCAAGTATCTTCAAAACCATTGCTTGCTTTTATAGAGTTATATATCAAAATTTTATAATGAGAGATTTGATAGACGTGCTAATTTAATAGTTCTAATAATAGTAATATTTGTATTAAATAATTCATAAAATTTAAAGTGTTAATGCTCCGTGTCCTATATACTTAGAATCAATTTCAAGCTCTTGCTCATCAATCACTTCAAGAGCTTGTATAAATCTTATCTTTATTTTTCAGATAAAAAAGAACTGCTTCAGATTATTTTCGAATTCATACTAAATGAAATGAGTCCTAAAATGCTATTGATCTTTGTAAGGAATCCCAATCTCAATTACTTCCATGTAAATATTTACACCCATTCATTATGCAAACCATGATTCAATAGAGGTTAATTAGCTCATTTATTGTTATTTTTTGTTCGTTCCCGCTTTATCGTCTCCCGGGAACAGTAAAGCTCCCCGCCACCCACGAATGAGGCAAAAATGACTGTCTGCTACAATCTCGAATCTCCATCTTTTGGGTGTTGTCCATTTTAGGCTGTCAACGAAGCCATTAAACCTCTGTAATCGGTCCACCCGTATAAGCTAATGTTCCTTAATGAACTCTTAAGGTGTTAACCAAGTATCGGAGCTCGCACCCAACCACCACACCTGAGGTGCGAGATTGAGGAGGTCACTGATGATGTTAGCCAGAGCAAAGATTTCCAGGAAATGTTTTGGGTGGTCTCGACAAAGAACTGAGTGTTTGCTGAAAAACTCCCAGATTGTGGTTTTAGGAGAAAAAAACCTCATTAAGAGAATAATTCAACATACTTGTTTATTTTATTTTTTTTGTGACCTTCAGTTTATTAAATAAGAATGTTATTTGATATCTTTCATTATCTAATAAAACAGAAAATGTTCCAATCTCAGGTGTAAAGTTTTGAAGTTATTTCTTACTCTTTTGGGGTCAGTTTATATTCATTGAAAAGTCTAAATGCTTCCATAGGTTTATCGTATTCAAATATTTTATTTAGATTAACTTTATAAAATAATGATACCCCGTTACTTATAAATAATATTAAGACGTTGTTAAAATTCACACATAATTATGCCATCAAAAAAACTTTTAAGCCATCAATTTGTGGATTTTAGTATGATTTTATGGCGACTAAAATTGCCCTTTAAAAAATTAGATTTTTTTTGTACAGAATACTATGTGTATTCCAAGAATTAAAATTCAACACCCTCAACATGTATACTGTAAAAGTAACACTCAAATTACTTCTTATAGTATGTCATGAGTAATAAAAATAGCAAACTTTGTCACTCTTTTTAATTTTCCGAGTTTTTAAATATGTGAATATTTCTTTTTACTACTGAGAAGGTCACTTTGCGTAAGACAGTTTCGCAAATTCTAGATGCTTTATAATGATTGCATCATACGGATGTGTCAGTGCTGTACTCTATAAGAAACTTCGCAATATTTTATTTTCCAGGGCAATAACTGCTGCAGAAAATACTTCCTGCCCAGACCATAAATTTCAAGAATAAACTTTCCTCCCTTTAAATCTTATCTGTGCAAAAGAAAGTCTGCATTCGGAGCAAAAATTCGGAAAAATAGGGGAAATCATGAAAAAAAAATTATCTTATTTAACAGGAGTAATTGCCACTTATAATAATAATAATAATAATAATAATAATAACAGCCATTTAAAACAAATAGTAAAATCATAGTCCATTTATCATCTGGGTCTTTTAGGTTTATTTTTTATTGTTTATGGTAAAAAAAAAATGAGAAGACTCCAAGATCTTAAAGCTTTATTTACGCTTTATATTTTCTTGTCATAACTAATATATCTTCATTTGTATGTGTCTTAGTTTTTCTTCCATTCACTTAGTCAAGTACAATTTTTAAGTATAACACTTAGTGTTATATGTCTTTCTTAAGTATGTATTAGAAGTAATACTGAATATTTTCATATGTCACGAACATTAAGGGGAAAAATTTAAATTTTTTTCCATTAAATGTAAATTCAGTATTATTCATTATCTCTGATTTACTGAACCGCCAAACAAATAAGTTAAAAATAGGCAGTATTACCTTTACTCTAAAAGCCTCCCACATTGTGTAGTAGTTGTTAGAGAAAAAAATTTGGCTGAAGTGGACTTCTGTTCCTGAAGCCCAGTGGCGTTGGAAAAGAGCTTCGCGCTTCCGCGACACAGATCCGAAGTTCGATCCTCGGGCTGGGCAAGATTGACTTAGCCTTTCATCCCTTCAGTGGGTAGATAAATTGAGGACTAAGAGTGCTTGGGAAGTAAACACTGGGGGTTCTGCGTAAGATTGACCACCTAACCGGAACATATGCTTCAAACCCCCAGGGCCCTTGGTCACGAGATTGGTACCTTAGGCCCTTTCCCCCTAGGGGCTGTTGCACCGAGGAGTTTAGTTTAGGACTTCTGATCCATGCCTAAAGAAGATTGTATGAATTTGTGTTGTCTTCTTATTTCGTATTCATGGGTTGTAATCCCCTTTTAGGTAAGAATGTTTATAGACGTTCTAAACCAGTTTTAATCCTTAGTCTTAATTATAATTAGTTCTCGAACCTTTCTAAACCAGTGGTTTTTTAACATTTTATGCCCACGGACTTCTTTTCTGGGCAAACACCTTATCATGAATCCTCTAGTGAAACAACACTATACAATTACAAAAAAAAAAAAAAAATTACATTTTCAACTTTCATATCCTTAATAGCAACGAAAAAATAAAATATAAATAAAACGTTGTGATATTTTAATAATATCTAATTTAAAGTAATATCTATTGAAATTATATATTCTGCTTTAAATTTAAAAATTTTTTTTTTTCAATGCTACTACTGAGATGAGTGAACCTGATGTATTGATATTAAATTATTTATGTTTTGCTTTAATTTTGTGAGTAATAAAACAAAGAGTATTACCACAAAATGGGAAAGGGTTTGTTATAAAAACAAGGGAAAGAGAGAGAGAGAGAGAGAGAGAGATGGAGAGAGAGAGGAGGCGATCAAACTAAGACCTGTGAGTTGTTTCATAATCGCCGTTCCCTCGATACTGTATGGGATGGGAAAATAATAAAATAAGTGAAGAGTAGGAAAATGGCTATTAATGTATTGCTAATTATTTTAACTTTCATTAAAATAAAAATGGGTCAAAATTATAATCTTTTATTACACATTTCCCTACTCCTAAATTAATTTTTATTTACCATGGATCCTCTGTTTACGGACCCTTGGGGTTTAAAAGACACACTTTGGGATCCACTGTTTTAAACTAAACGATATTTTTTTTTTTTGGGGGAGGGGGGTTGTTGATAAGTATACTTTTATTTCTTCCTTTTCTATCAAATGTAATTGTAATCGTGTGGGGAATTATTCCAATAACATAATTTTCTGTTTTCTCTTTATAGCTGAGTATGTAACTATGGATAGTATGTAAAGGGTAATTAATTTTTGAAACATTTGCAGTAGTATAATATTTATTATACAGTGAAATCGCGATCTATCCCTTTTCAAGGATAAAGAGAGGCAAAACGAGGAATGCTGGAAACCATAAATAAAGGAAAATGGATGTTTAAATTCAGTACAGTATGCCACTACGAATAAATAAATTATATATATCACTAACTGAAGTACTCAATATATTATATAACTAGCTTATGTATCAAACGATACATTTAAAAAATATTTTGCAACTGATGACTTATTTGTGTAAGTGTATTGCCTATTTGCAAAGATTAACCTACTATTCTATTACTTTTCCTCTGCAAATAATGCTATCATTGCCAGCGTGCACATAACAAATATCAATCAACAAAAATGGTAAGATCTAAACGAAAAGAATTGTTGTGAAGTTAAAGTAATAAAAGAAGTAAATAACAAACAGCGGCTTTTAGGATTAACAACAGAAGGGAAGTTATTTATTCAAAGGTATAATATTTAAGAATAATAATCATACACTAAAGACTTGAAAGCTTAATACATATGGGCAACGAAAGCTGGAACTATAATACTTAATAGTAGATCTAACGTATATAAAACTGTTAATCCACTCAAGACAGTTATGTCGCAAATTATATGTTATTAACCACGAAGAATTTGTACTTAAAAATGGCAAGAATACTTTATAAAATATGACAAAGATAGCTTTTTTTCTCCTGGCAAGAACAAAGCCGAGAAAGTGAGGGAATGACAAAGTGGTTGTATTTATAGGTCTAGCTGGTCTGACTGTTATTTTGTTCTAGCATTCTAGTTGCCAAAGAAAGACTCCAGATGGAGCAAAAATCTTTTCGACGTTCACACAATCTTGAAATATTCTTGTCAATACAGATAACACATTTTCCTGTTGTTCTAAATTGCAGAAAAACTATACACCCGGAAAAACAAAATAATGAACCTGAAATTTCGGATGATTTATCCGGAAAAACTAATTATCCGGTAACGATGAATGCTAGGAAAATAGCATTGGATCTATATCAATAGCAGGTTAATCAAAAGTTAATTTCCAATGCCGGTATTCTTGTAATTTTTTTATAGAGGAACTAGCAGTGTGCTGCAAAAACAGTAGACCGTAGAGTTCCAAACCAAGGTGTTTGACAGTAAGCTACCTAACTTCTTGTATACCTTTCGTATACTTGAGACAAAATGAGTCAAATGATACGGGAATGATAAATCAAGATTCTACTGCATTTGGTTATGGATAGTTACAAAATGTTGTAATTCGAATAGTCCATAACAATGTTATTACATTTCAAATTGCAAATCCACACTAAGCTTTACATCAATCAGGAAGTAAAGTTAGCCACATATATGATGGCTCCAATATGTTACAGCCATCGTATCTGTGGTGTAGAATAGACGAATGCTGAAAAGCGAAGTGCTTGCCGCATTGGAAAATACAGCATCTTTATTTTCAAACAGTCTACATCTCCGTTTTATTATAAAAGATTTTAAATATCAGTATCAAATGAAGAGAGCAGTTTAAAAGGGAAAAAACATTTTTTTAATTAGCCAGCTTTGGAACAGAGAGCTAAAAGAATTACATATTAAGATAGCGCAAGTTTTGATGAACTCATCACAGAGTAAATTAGTTTGATAAATCCATTATTCCACTCATATGATTTCTCCCTATACATAAGCTTCAGTTGCAAAAAGAAGAAAATTAAATCACAGAAAAGAAGACTTTTAAAATGAAAAGCTCAAAAAGAAATTCAGAGATATATTTTTTAAAGGATGAATCCATTTAGTGGCGAATAGAAGACTGTTAAGTGGATACAGTTTTTTAAAGGATAATTGAACTTTTTTAATGAATGAGATTTTATAATAAGCATCAGTAGCTCATATCAACTGCGTATCTAATAAACTTTTAATAATAATAAAATTTATTTCAGTGGAAAATCAGCCGTTCTAAACGGTGTTTGCCTTTAATATAGTCTGAAAATTTCGTTAAGAAAATATTTTATATCATATATGATTGCAGCATTAAACGGTGTGGAATGAATAAATCTGAAAGTAAATCAAAACGATATGTAAATTACAAGAAAATCAATTTTGATTATTATTTATAATTTAGTCGTTACGAAACTATAATTCGAGTACTTTTATCTGATATCCTGATCGTAAAATATAACACAGGTCAACAGTGGTTTTGGTGCCTGGGTATTTAGATCTGATTTTATATGAATTTGATGCCCTGAGTTCAAATACAGCATTAGATTTTGACTATCAGCTCGTATTTGTGAGATTTACCATTTTGGTAAAACATACGTTATAATATTATTAGTTGAATCCATAAATCAAATAAAATAAACTACACATGGAAATATACTATTAATATATTATAAGATTATTAATATCTTAATTAACAATAATACATACAAATATATTAATTATTAATATACTTTTATATTATTAATATATTATACAAATATTATTGAGTTCAAAGATAGAGGAGAAAAGGAATCGAGGAAATCAACTATACTCTGTCTCAAATATTTATTATAATGATAAAAAATTAAGTTTTATCTTATATCAATAATATATAGGATAAAAAATTTATTAATACAATGAAATATTTATTAATTTACCTAGAAACTAGTGTAAATAGACTCGTATGCCTTTCCCAATTGTATTTATTAAGGTGAGACGAAGTTTAGTCACTGAACACTTCGGAAGCTTCTTTTTCGTGACAATCTTGAATGTGTTTTGGTACAGTCCCTTTTTAAACTCCAGCAGTAATCAGCCATCAAGTGCGTATCATATCTTCTTTGATAGTGGACCTCCATAATTTTAATATCCTGGTGAAATATTTCACCTTGTTCCTCACTGGATGATTTGCACAAGTTCTTCTACTTGAACTCATTTTTTTTCTATTTATTGATACAAGTACAACAATCTACAACATAGTACGTTTTAGGTTAACTTTATAACATCTCTTTCCTAACTCAAATATTACACGAGGCTAATTTCTATCGACCCTGCACGACGAAAATTCTAAAACTAAATTAAACTCAAAAAGTGTTTAATTTATTACTTAAAAATGTTTATTCAACTCAAAAATGATTTCAATTGTAGTCGAAAGGTTGAAAGTCACTTAAATTACGAATGTTTAGCCTATCTGGTGGATTTTCCCAGAGCTATGTAGTTCACATTTCCTGCAGTACTGCACATTAAAAAACGCTTATCTAAAAAAGTAGAGCTGATAGAGAAAAACTGATTTCATATTTAGAGTCAGCGCCCTAAACAGAGCTAAATCCAGTTTTAAAATCTTAGGCTCCAAAACAAAAAAAATTTTTTGTAGGCCTGTGTAATTTGTCATGAAGCTATCATAGTACTTTAAATTGAAATTTTGTACAACTTATTAGACTGCAGTATTTAGTAGTGTGGAATGAATAAATAGACAAATGAAAAATGTAGATAAATATAATACGTAAATTTCAGAGAAAGCAATCATGATTATGTTTCAAATTTATTCGCAACAAAATATATGTTTGGCATTGTTTTAGTTGTTAATGTTATCCTTAAATATCATTTATATCATGAAGCTACCATAATAGTTAAGAATGTAGTTTTTAAAATTATCTAAAATCAGTTTGAATGGAAATATTTGTCCTGTTCCGAAGAAATGTTGAGAATAAAAAGGAACTTAAAGAGAGAATGCGAAACTCTTCTAATTTATTCATAATTTAGTCGTTACAAAAATATAATTCGAGTACTTTCATCTGATATCATGATCGTAAAATATAATTTATGTCATGAAGCTATGATAGTACTTTAATTTGAAATTTTGTATAACTTATGTGACTGCAGTATTTAGTAGTGGGGAATGAATAAATAGACAAATGAAAAATGTAAATAAATATAATACGTAAATTTCAGAAAAAGCAATCATGATTATGTTTCAAATTTATTCGCAACAAAATATATGTTTGGCATTGTTTTAGTTGTTAATGTTATCCTTAAATATCATTTATATCATGAAGCTACCATAATAGTTAAGAATGTAGTTTTTAAAATTATCTAAAATCAGTTTGAATGGAAATATTTGTCCTGTTCCGAAGAAATGTTGAGAATAAAAAGGAACTTAAAGAGAGAATGCGAAACTCTTCTAATTATATTATAAGTGAGGAAATATGTAAAATCTTTCCCTTGATTTCCTCGAATAATCCCTTACTCTAATGTGATGTGTGTCACTTAGCTTCATTGGAAACTTTCTCGGTAATGTGAATTTCGAAGTTTCCCAGACAGCGGTGAACGAAATGTGAACGTATCTTAATGATGAAAGACTTTAGGCTGAATAGTCTAGCATTCAGATCATTATTGATTTTCTCGGGAAAGAAGCCACAAAGAGATTCTTTACAAAATAACCTGGAAATGATGTGCTTTAAAATGCTTAAAATTAAAACAATTTCAGGAGAATATTTTAGATGATAGGAGCATTATGTAATTGAATATCGATGTTTATAACTCTAGAATAATTACTCTTTCTATTAAGGTAACCCAAGCCTTTGACAGTTTCAACTAATACTCCATCTTATAAATATTCCCTACATATAACTCACCCATTTTTAGTGTATTTTATACATTAAAGGTGTGCAGTTTAAATTATAATTTAAGCTAAGCAATTCAAAAAATTGTATAACAGTTCAAAAGTTTAAGCCACATATTTGAATCAACAGTATTGGATTTCTTGAACGTCAATGATATTTTAAGACGGTAAGAAATCTTACCCAATATTACTATAAGATTGTTACAAAGTATGAGTTTATTTATTAAATTATTTAACCCGATAATAAATATTTCAATTTACCCTTTTCCTTATGAGCTGAGCTGTAGAGTGGTTACATCGGTGTACACTGGTATCCAAAAGAAAAGCATAATTGTACCTTAAGTGAATAAGTCATAAAATCTAAATAGAATTGGCGAGAAACGTGGTATGCAAGTCTAATACCGCTACAGCAGAAGAAAACAATGTAAAAGAAGAACAAAATTCACTTTCATTATTCAAAAGCAAAGTTTAGAAGAAAAATGCTCAAACAAATAACTTATATTTTGTGACCTAGTTGACTTTTTTGTTCTTCAGACAACGCTCCAAAGCACAACAGTTTCACAACACCAGCTTTTATTCAACTTGAGCCTGTGTTACAATTGATACAATTGATAGGAGCATTATGTAATTGAATATCGATGTTTATAACTCTAGAATAATTACTCTTTATATTAAGGTAACCCAAGCCTTTGATAATTTCAACTAATATTCCATCTTATAAATATGCCCTACATATAAATCACTCCTTTTTAGTTTATTTTATATATTAAAGGTGTGCAGTTTAAATTATAATTTAAGTTAAGCAATTCAAAAAATTGTATAACAGTTCAAAAGTTCAAGTCACAAATTTGAACCAACAGTATTGAATTTCTTGAACGTCAATGATATTTTAAAACTGTATAGCATTTTAATTGGGCAAGAAATCTTACCCAATATTACTTTAAGATTGTTACAAAATATATGTTTATTTATTAAATTCTTTAACTCGATAGTAAATATTTCAATTTACCTTTTTCATTATGAGCTGTACCGTGGTTACATCGGTGTACACTGGCATCCAAAAGAAAAGCATAATTGTACCTTAAGAAAATAAGTACTAAAATCTAAATAGAAATGGCGAGAAACATGGTATGCAAGTCTAATACCGCTACAACAGAAGATGCAAAAGAAGAACAAAATTCACTTTCATTATTCAAAACCAAAGTTTAGAAGACACATGCTCAAGCAAATAATTTATATTTTGTGACCTAGTTGACTATTTTGTTCGTCAAACAACGCTCCTAAGCCCAACAATTTCACAACACCAGCTTCTTATGAAACTTGAGCCTGTGTTACATTAGTTTAAATATGGTCAGTTGTTTTACAGTTATTTGAAATGTTTTGACTATGCCCAATGTTTCACCTAAAAAATCATTCTCACCAGTGATTGTGAATAATTTTCCTAATGTTTATTCACTTTTTTTTATTTTAAGAATTCTGCTTAACTTTTTTGTCTATGCTTAGAAACGTGGAGTATGTCTTTGACAGATCTCTTTAAATAGTGCCAGATTTAAAATGAGTTCATGGATTTCCAATTTAAACTGCAATTTTAAAGTTGGATGAACTGTTCATTAACAGAAATAACAAATTAATTTTTAAGAGTAAAATATTTACTATGATTAGCAGTTATATTTTTTATCTTACTTTTTTTAAACCTCATATATTTAAAAATATTGAACTTAAAATTAAAACTATCAAAAGAATACTTAAGTATAATTTATTCACTAGCTTTAAAATCTCCAAAATGTATACAAGTGTTAAAAAATTGTTTATCCTTGCAGAAAAATTAATTCAAAGCACGTGCTTACAAAAGCCCAATCTGAAAAGAATTTTATCTCCAGACTACCTTTGTTGGACGTTTAAGCATTTATTTTTGTCATTTTATTCTAAAGAGAAACATTCTTCCCAACGCTGTCAAAAATTTGCATTTTAATAAAAAGTTGATGTTTTACATTTTAAACATAATACATAACTTTAAATTAATTATTTTAAATAGCAATAATTTAAATCTTTTTTTCAAGTTCTATCGATATTTTGCATTCCTATGTCGAATGTGACTTGAAAGTGGTTTTTATTTCAAGATCTTTGTAGTGTCTCACTCGAAATTCTTTCGACCAAACCAATAGATGATCAAATATAAATATCTGAAAAAAAATTTTTTTTCTTTTTTAAGAAATTTATGATTGCAACTTAGAAATTGATTCAAAAGATATCATTTACTTGAAAATTACTAAAAAAAGAGTAAATAAAACTGTCATTTAATTGAATTTTTTTCTTCCTTTATTCATTTGAATAATTGTGTCCATCATTTCGGAATATTTTGACGTATTAACCTGATTGTTTTTAGAATTCGAAATTTCTATTTGTTTTTCAATTTGTGCTAATTTTAGTTTTTCCAATTCTATCTGATAGTCTTGTTTTTTCTTCTCTGCCTCTTCCCTCTTTTCCTCCAAAATATTATCAATAAGAGTACCGACAAACTCAGTATCGTTTTTATATAAATCACTGGACTCAATTAATTTCTTTAACTCTGCCACTTTTGGTTTGTCTGGGACTATTAAATCCTTCTCTTCTGCCAACTTAACTAATTCGTCTTTCTTAAGTTTTAATTTTAGAGCCATATTAAATAAATAATACTAATACACTTCACAATACACAACAAATTTGCAATACAATACGCAACAAATAAACTGAGCTAAATTATCGCAACCTTAAATTGCCACCACCCAACCATGACACATCTTCTACCTAACACTAAACTGAGACTACAAAACTATAAGCAACACAAAATAATTCCGAAAATAACTTGGAAAAGCAATAATTAAAAACACTTCCTTAAATTCGCAAATTTTAAATAAAATACTTAAAAGAGTTGGGACTAACTGATCACAAAATTGAAATTTAATGCTGGGTGCAAAGAAATAATCACTAAATGTATTAAAAATTGAATTAAAACATTATTTCCTTAGAGTACTAGATCCGTTTTTCTTCTCGTATTCAAAACTCCATGAGGGTATAGGAGTAAGACTTAATTTTCGTTACTTAAGGTCATTATTCTAACCACTGAACTACGTTGCGTGCCGGGGCTTAAATAACGCTACATTCTCTCCTTTGAAAGACAGTCGTAGGCCTCAGTCGTAAAGCAATCTATTTCCTGTATGGCTGCCTTCAAGGGGTAATCGAATTCCTGGTCAGATTCCGAGCAGACATTTTAGCCACTGAACCCCGTGCAATGTCGTTGTTCAGGCTAATAGTGTAATGTACTTGCATTAGCGATTCCAGAAAAGATTGTGCAAACATGCGAGGAAAAACTTCTTAAATCTGTAGTAGTTGAGTTTATCGCTGGCTTTACAAAGGGGATTAAACTGGGACTTTATATAAAAGCGTTTTCTAATTGCATACATATCCACGCAATCAGTAATGCAAGTCGTCAGAATCTGGTGTACATTACAAGTTGAAAAGACAGCTTTAAATCAACGAAGGGAGACTAGAATATAACTCTCGGTATGCCTCAAAAGCATTTACAGGATCCAAAATGACGCTGTTTAACAATATTTAAAAAACGCTGTTTTGTTTTTTAGCTTACAACTTACAACTTGTCTGAAAAATATTTGTAAAAATAATCATTATTTATTTACATATATCATATATTTTTAAAGTTTATTCGGTTCAAATAATGTAAAAAGGATATGATATATAAAGAGCTAGGATGCTTAATGTTTGTCCGGAACATCTGAAAAAAAAACTGCTGAATAAATAGTAACCAAATTTATATAGAAATCTGTTGGTATATTCAACAGTGCTAAGACATATATTGCATTTTAAATTTAACTCTTTGTTATTACTGCTTGTGGAATAATTAGTTTCTGTTATTGCATCCTGAATTAGGAAATTAAATAAGCTTCTTATACAAATTCAGATTTGTAGTATTCACTCCAACAATGAAACCAAAGTTTAGTAACATAGTTAAATTATAATTGGATTTGAAAGCACTCCCTAAATTGAAAATTAAACTATTTATTAGCTATATGTTTCTTGTAGAATACATATTTCGTAAGCAGCTATGGCAAATTTTTAAGTACAGTCTTTGCGGACATATACATGTATTGTCAGATGTTTGATAAAATCACAAATAAGCTTATTAATACTTTAGTATTAGGCACTTCAGCAAATATATTAGCTCTTATCAGTGAATAGCTATTTACAGCCTCCCAAAGTCTGGCGAAAACTATTCAGAAATATTTGATGAAAGCACTTCGTAAATCCGATATCAAACGACATTGGAAGGTGGCGATAGGAAATTGTGTTATCCGGATAATTAGGAAAGAACACTTTATATCTATCTAGTTCAGTAGAAAGTACTCGAAAAATAATCCTTTATATTCTGATATTCCACACTAATTTACATCGAAGCGGAACTTTGGTACATGTTGCAGTTAATCGGGAGTTATTAAGGGAGCCTCAAAGTTTGATCAAGGGATAATGCTTACTTAACGTAAGTCTATTTTTGTAATATATATTTAGAATATATTTTAAAGACAATTATAACGCACAGTTAATTTATTAGTTAGAACAAAATCATTGCAAATAAACTATAAATCATTGTTAAGATATAGCTTTTCCAATCGCCGCGAAATGGCATTTGTTAAAGCTTTCGTATGAAGAATTTAATTTAATTTGCATTTCGTCACCATGGAATTAAAATTAAATGCAGAAATTCGGACTTCAGTAACATAATAACTACATAACATTGATTCCTATAAAACAAGTTTTACACAGTTTGTACAAAACTAAAGTCATACTTATCTATAACAAGAAGAAACTTCATTGACTTGGAATCAAACCCCAACCACCAGCGTGGAAGTCGGAGAGTTTACCAATGAGACATCACCATATTTGCAAAGTGGCGAAGGAAGAGGTCACAACTATAAGAAATACGAATTAGAAACTAATTAGGTTTGGTTTGGAGTGTTACGGTCTACGTTTTGCAACACGAGGGCTAATAAGACCGGGACCTACAGCTTAAAGCCGATTCCGAACGGCCACGAATATCCATGCCACTGTGGTATTCGAACCTACGAACCCCGGTATTTTAGGCCAGCATCCTAAACAATTGGCCATCGTTCGGCTTGAAACTAATTAGGAATTTGAAGTTTATTGAAATTAGTTAATTTCTCTATAATGAGGTGATTTTATGATTGATTCGCAATATTATTAAAGATACAATACTGTTCAAAATAAGAGCTCAGTTAAAGGTTGGAAAGTTAAGGAAATATTGATTGCAACATTCAGACCTAGATAGAATTAAATAAAATCATGCAAAATGTTATTGATATCCAAGCACATAAAATCTTTTATATTTATATAGCAATAAGTTATAAGGTGCTATATACTATAAATTTAAAATCTGTTCATGATTTTGATAAAGATTTCCGCAAGATTAATGTAGCCTCCACACTATGGCTAATAGTTCACCACATCCTGATGGTGACCTTGAACGATGGTTCACGGGTTGCATCCACGCGTTGGGGCCATTAAATGAGCCGAACGCGTGGATTCGTCCATAGGTTCTACTGCGCACTTGAGTTGCGCATCTGTCTGCCTTTGATCTTTGAAGAAAAACCGTTTCCGAAGCCATCGTTTGCCACCATCGACCAAGATAAACCATACCCCCTCCAGAAGGTGGTAATGGTTTGCAGTGGGCCATAATGTGGAGGGGCCTTAAGATTATATATTTTCTACTGAATAGATTATTTTTAAAAAAGTCATAGAGTCATTATTTTTAGTCATAAAGTCGTTATTTTTATAAAGTCATAGAGTCATAGTGTAAGAGTACCAATATTTTGAAAAAGTTAATTTGGAGTTATGCCTGAAGCCGTAATGTTTTATTTAACGGATATTGGTTATTTAACATAAGTTAACTTTTGTAATATTTATTTATAGCATTTACTAGAAAGAATCATTACATACAACTATTTATTTATTTACAACAAAATCATTGCAACTAAACTAGAAATCATTATTAAGATAGAACATTACCCCATGGAACGGAGTGGTTTTTTGCGGAAGCTTTTCTCTGAAAAATTTAGTTTATATTCTTCCCTTGTAAAATTATTTTAAAAACAGAAAACCTGCATCAGTGCTAATGTATTTTACAATCAATAATGTATATATTACTATTAAACATAAAAACTCTTATCCGCATATGAACAGCCTTTTTAGATGAGTATATAATAATGAGTAATATGGTGCAGTATACTGTTGGTAAAGTCATTTTACGATTTAAATAAACACAATGATTTCTGTATGCTGAAATCCGGGTTATCGAGTCATTTCTGGATAGATTCTGACTTGAAAAAAAAGCACTGAATAAAAAATAAAAAAGAACTAATTTTTCAAATGTTTCCTGGTATACTATACTAACATTTAGCCTGTCATATGACGGGATCATTAAAATTTTTAATTTTCCAGAATTGTAAAGTACCCTATGAGGAAGGTAAAAACAATGGTTTGTTTTTCGGCTGAGAATTATCTGGTACACGCTCAATAATTTGTTTATCTTCATACTCGCCTAAAGTCTTCCGATACTGTGAATGCAGTTTAGAATCACGTTAAATTCGTTTAGAAAGATAATTCAAAGTTTTCTTAGCTACGTCTAAATTATCGTTAAGATCTTACCAATTTTTTACCACAGTAATTAATGGAAGTAAAGGAATGAAATTATCATTTCCACTACACCCTGGAGGTAGATAGAACTTTTGTTAATACATGTGATAAAATTTTCGTTGCAACAAAAAATAATCGACGATTAAATTTAAAATTATCACATATGTACCTAATTAGTTATTTAAGCCAAATATGAAAGAAAATTATTTATGCGATATCGAAGTTCAGGGATAAAACGTATGAAAATAAAACAGAAAATATTTAAATAATCTATATATATATAAAAATGAATTTGTGTGTGTCTGTCTGTCTGTCTGTCTGTACTCAATAGACTCAAAAACTATCCATCCAATCGCCGTGAAAATTTGGGAAATGTTTAGGTATATCCCTGGGAAGGTTTTTGTAAATTTTCAACGTTCGAAATTCATTCCTTCCCCCTTTTTCGAGCATTTCATGTCATTATTCCAAGCATTATTTTCCCCGGTTAAACGCAAACGATTAAGTTTTTAATTTATCGCATCATATCTAAGGGAAAGAAGCAATGTTTCTAGCAATGTGACGTCATCCCAAGTAATTGTTTTAAACGCAGTTTTCCACGGTTAAAAGCAGGAGATTAAAATGTTCAATTCATCACATAATAAATAGGCGAAAATGATATTTTTCTATCATTATGACGTCATTCATTTAAATATTTCATTTATTCATTTCTTATTTTATATTATTTAAAATCGTCTGCTTAGTATCTATTCGATTTGAACTGAAATTTGAGATATAAAGTGATTCACTTTCATTTCTATGCGACGCAAATTATAGCATTTTTATATGAGAACTCATTTTAAATTTAATTCTTGGTTCATTTTTATGTTACAATGAAATGCATATCAACAATATTCTAAGTACAAAAAGTACAAATTTCAGTGACTCTCATGGCCAAATAAAAACCTATCATTTTATATAGTTATCTTAATATTCATATGGTTGTCAATATGAATGTGTGTTTCTGTTTCATACAAAACTATGTGGTTTGTCATAAATTTCCTTAATTTTAGAAAACATTTATTACTACCAACAAAATTAGCACTGTTGCTGTCAAAACCTGTGCTTCCTATTCTATCACGTAATATGACAAGATCTGTTAACTTTGCTAATCAACGTACAGTAGTAATACAGTAATGCAATTTAGGGTTAAGCTTATATTTTATAATAAAAAAAGTTTGAGCAAATTTAATATAAGACAAATTCGATTATAAAAACTGAATAATGTTATAATACGCTTATGATAGAAATATATAAACATGCCAATGACTCGAACTGAACTGTGACGAATTTAGAGAGTTATTCACGAAAAATAAATCTTTGTTTAAAAGTAATATATTAAGTTCACCGTAGCGAAGCACGGGCAAACTTGCTAGTTTAATATAAAAAGGATTAAATGGGATGTTTAAAGATGTTTAATGGGATGATTAAATGGGATATTATGGATAATCATTATTTTCCTAGCATAATGACGTCATAATGCTAGGAAAATAAATGTTATTTTTACCTATTTATTATGTAATAAATTTAATCGCCTGCTCTTAAACGGGGAAAATAGGGATTGAAATAATGGCATTAAATGCTAGAAAAGGGGAAGAGGTGGATTCCAAATGTTGCTAACACTAACTCATCAAGAATCCAATATGGATGTCTCTATCCATTCCAGGTCCAACCGCTTCATAAATTCGAGGACAGATGGACAGATAACTTAGGCTATTATTATATAGGGGATGCTCTACACACACACACACACACACACACACATATATATATATATATATATATACATACATGCATGCATGCATATATATATACATATATACATATATATATATATATATATATATATATATATATATATATATATATATATATATATATATATATATATATATATATATATATATATATATATATATATATATATATATATATAATATATATATATATATATATATATATATATATATATATAAATATATATATATATATATATATATATATATATATATATATATATATATATATATATATATATATATATATATAATATATATATATATATAAATATATATATATATATATATAAATATATATATATATATATAATATATATATATATATATATATATATATAAATATATATATATATATATATATATATATATATATATATATATATATATATATATATATATAATATATATATATATATATATATATATATTATATATATATAATATATATATATATATATATATATATATATATATATATATATATATATAATATATATATATATATATATATATATATATATATGTATATATATATATATATATATATATATATATATATATATATATAATATATATATATATATATATATAAGAAAGAGTGAGAGCAGAGGATACAATATACGTTTATACGTTGCGTATAAACGTATCACATGCATTAGCCACCCTATAGGGAATGACTGATCCCTTCAGATTCTTAGGCGTTGTAAGTCACATTTCTACCATTTA
Source organism: Pardosa pseudoannulata (assembly GCA_032207245.1). Taxonomy (NCBI): domain Eukaryota; kingdom Metazoa; phylum Arthropoda; class Arachnida; order Araneae; family Lycosidae; genus Pardosa; species Pardosa pseudoannulata. Next base: position 144,462,369 of record CM063502.1, read on the forward strand.
AACGGGCTATTCTGAATTCATCTCTTCAGCTGTATCGCAATGACATAATCAATTTCATACATAGAAAGAGTATGATGGTAAGATCTTTAAATTTCATTTATAACTGAATCACTGAGAAGTATGCATATTCATCTATAATTGGAAAAATCCTTTCAGACCAGGAATCTAAACAGGCTTCCCAGCTTAAAAGCGAAACATTTTGTCACTGATCCACCAATGCATATGTGAAATAGAAAAAAATATAACAGCAGTTAGAAAATCTCTGTTAGTTAAAATAAATTAATTTTATAACATAATTTTATGACTGATTTTTGTTATCGACTATACATTACTATGTAAAATTTTAGCCCAATTAATGGTTGGGAAATTACCAAAAAATTCACTACAAGATGTAGGCAAAATTTAAGTGAAAACGTGTAAAAATTTATATCCGAATTTAAAGAGTCCTATAGATTAGTATAGTAGTAAATTATATTCTACAATATACTGCTGGAAAAGTTGATTCGATGTTTTTGATAAACGCAAAGATTTCTGCAAGCCTAGCTCACGATTATTGAGCCTCTACTGCATAGATTTTGATTTGAAAAATAGCCTTGAATGGAAAATAAAAGGAACCAATTTTTCAAGTGCTTCTGGATATATATGACTGATCTCTTCAGCGTCTGAGAGAGGCGTTGCAAGTGACGTTTCTACGACTCAAACGGGCCATTTTGAATGCAACGCTCGAGTCGTAACGCAATTATGCGATCCATTTGATATACGGACGAGAAAACAAAGCATGACGGCAAACTCTTTAAAATTCATTAATAGCAGAATCGCTGAGAAGGGCGGAAGGTCCAAATAAATTTGGAGCAGTTAGAGGGGTAGACTTAGTATTGTAGAAAAGGGAACTGACTGACTTCATTTCCCGCTGATGAATTGTCAAAGGGAAAAATGAATCTCATCTGTATACAGTATAAGGGGAGTTAAGAGCTCTGGCGAAAGAGAAACTCTAATAGGATTCAAGTTTGGTACGAGACAAAAAAATTACTTATCATATAAAAGAAAGACTGTGATAGTCCTTTATATTTTTGAAATACAAAGCTCATATAAACAGCAAGACCTCTATGGATACCTCCGAATAAGGGACACATTTGTTTATAGCTTACTTTTAAAATCTCCCCAATATTTCTATTTTATATCTATTAGCAACTAAATAAGGAACACACCGAATAGTAGACAATAATTTTGCCATTTTTGAAAAAAAAATATTGGATTATTTTATTAAAATGAAATTTTTAACACAAAATTTATAAGAACGGACAAAATAATTCTATAATTCTTTTCTTCAAAATGTTGACTCCAAAAGATTAAAAAAAGATTTACATCTACGACATTGACAAAGCATGTAATATACCATGCAAAGCAGAATCAAATATTTACGACAGATTTTTTTTCTCCTTTTTTTAGTCAACCTATGTAAAATAATGTCATAAGTAACACATACTAAATTTTCATTACGATTTTCAGTAGAAACAAATGTCGATCCTAAAATAATTTACACTCAAGAGCCAAAACATTATGACCACCTATCAATAACAAATTGGCCCACATTTGGAGCGCAACACAGCTTCAACCCGCCTTGGCATGGATGCCACAAGTCCTTGGTAGATGGCCGGAGACAGATTGTATCAGATGTTTAAGCAACGGTTACACAAATCCGAGATATTGCGAATTGGTGGTTTTTGTACTCTGACCTGCCGTCTCATAACATCCCAAATGTGTTCTATCGGATTGAGATCTGTTGAGTTAGGCGGCCAGGGCATTAACTGGAATTCAGCATCATGTTCCTGAAACCCAATTTTAGCCTTCTGACACGGGGCGTTATCTGTTGGAACATTCCATTTCCAGCTGGAAAAACGGAGGCCATGTAAGGGTGCAACTGGTCCTCAATGATATTCAGATACCCTGTAGCATTCATTGTCTGCTCTGCCACAACCACGGGTCCCAGAGACGCCCAAGAGAACGCCTCCCCCAAAGCATAATACTGCCACCACCAGCCTGTGTATGACTTACTGTACATTGAGGGCATATCCTGACACGGCTATCTACGTGATGAATGACAAATAGTGATTCATCAGACCAGCACCTCTCTCCCACTGATCCATGGACCAGTCGCGATATTTCCAGACCCAGCGTAGGCGCAGTTGGCGATGACGCTTGGTCAGCAAAGGCACACGAGTGGGACGTTTACTGCGTATCCCCATATCCAATAGTGTCCGCTGAGCAGTGTGCTCCTATGCTATTCTATTTGGCCCTGCATTGTATTGGGTTGTCAGCTGAGCCGCTGTCTGGCTCCGGTTTTGCTTCGCCATACGAGACAGTCTCCGACGACCTTTTCTATGATAGCGTGTTGACGTCCAACACCATGTCGTCTACTGCTGGTTTCACCGTCATTGATCCATTTTGCATAAGTACTAACAACTATAGATCGCGAACAACCCACGAGTAGGGCAGTTTCGGAAATACTTGTTCCGAGCCTTCGAGTCATTACAATCTGCCCTCTATCAAAATCGCTTAGATTCGCAGCCCTTCCCATCCCACACAGAAGTAAGTGAAAGAATGATTCTTCAAACTCTCCAGAAGCAGTTAAATACCACTTCCATCTGATCAAGTGCCTTCCACGTCATCCAGGCGAGTTCATTGCAAAATGTAGGGGAGATCATAATGTTTTGGCTCTTGAGTGTATACCAACTTGTGTGTGTATATATATATATATATATATATATATATATATATATATATATATATATATATATATATATATATATATATATATATATATATAAACAGGGCTAGGGCTAATAGGTGCACAGTGTGCATGCTAAAAAGCAGCTAAATTTCTAATGTGGCTGATTGAATATATGACATTAATTCAATCATATATTCGTGATAATTGAATGTTGTTGTTTTGTTGTCTTTGTTTTTGTTTTTTAGGTAAAAAGATTTAGCTTCGAAAATGTTTAGTGACAAAAACTATTCTTTTTCCTTTTCTCTTTTAAAAATAATTGATGTCATAAAATCTGGGTTAGTTGGCACTAATACTGCTTTATATATATTGTTATTTAAAAAGAGCTTGATTTGCAATATATCAAATCATTTATAAGAAAGGACTTCTCAAAAAACAGAAATGACAGCTAAAAACTTCAAAACAAATTTGTAAGAAGGGGTAAAATGTTATAATGATGTATAGTTTTGATACCAAATTGCACTCTCTTCATCTCTTTAATTTTTAAGAATCGAAGATGATATTATTGATAAACTGATAAATAAGAAAGCAAAGAAAGAAAAAGGAATGCAGTTTACGGATATATTTTATTACTTTTCTTTGCTATAATAATCATTTTAATAAACGTAAAATAAATATGGGATGTATACACGTTATTTTTAACTTTTGACCCTTGCTCAATAACATGCAGAACCCTTATAAATATACTAGTGAGCTTCTATGTAGCGGGTTAGTTTATTTCTAGTAACCAGTACTAGTGGAGAGTTGTCAAATACATATGTGTTTGTATGTAATATATCAGAATTATTATAATTAAAATAGATATTTAGGATTATTCTTCTTCCTCTCCTTAGTTTTTAATACCTAATTCCCCAATCATAAAATGTTAGATAAAGGATCGTCCTCTGACTTAAATTGTTGTTAGCAGTGTCTGAAAGCTAATGCTGAATTAAATGCTCATTTTTTGTCTACTGGTCACATGTTTTCTCTGTCACAAAAAATGGTATTTCTACAATAATTAATTTTGCGTGTATAGTTTTTGAGCTAGTTGAAACGATCAAATTTTACTCTTGCCTACCAAAAAGGGCTAATCCATCTTTAGTCTCTTCTGAACAAAATCACGGGATTCGCTCGATCTGGCGTTCAGCATCTTTGAAAGTTGTGCTATTTTGGGACATTCTACGTAGATATGTTGTATTGTAATGACGATCGGTTGACCAATGCTTTCCAATTTGCAATAAAAGTGAAATTGTAGAATGCTAATCTTCCCGACTGCAGATTAACTAGGAGTTCTTTTTTGTCCAGTAGGCCCAGGGAGACTAAATAATATGGACTAATCTCCTGAGCAATCCGTGAAAGATATTTTCACTGGTTACATACACATACACAAACACACATATAAATATATATGTGTATACTATATTTCTAGTTTATATATATATATATATATATATATATATATATATATATATATATATATATATACAGAGAGAAAGAGAGAGAGATTATATAATATTTCTAGATTATGTGTATACATATATTCATGTATGTCAGGTTTAAAAATGGGGGTTAAGACTTAAGCGAGTTATAATTTAAAAATAGAAATCAAATATTTTCTGATATTGTATTTCTATTGTGTTCTTTAAATTAGAGACAGCTTTAAATATTGAACAAATTAGTTGTTCTCAAAGTGTCCTATAATTAGAGATTTCACTGTAACGGCGTATAAAAGGAGTATCGTGTATTTTCGATTATTCATAAAAATAATTAAGATAAAAACTTAATTTTTATGTGCTCTTCTCATGACTTCTCTACATAGTTACCCACCTGAGCTGTTCATTTCTTCCAGCGTAATCAATTTGCAAATCCCCATGGTGCAGTTTATGTCAATCTGTGGTTTCCTGAAACCAAACAACTTAATATTAGTGACTGCAATTTACAACATTTAGTTCGGAAGGTTAAATTAATATTCAGGATAAATTTTATCGATATTTTATTTATATGACATTTATTTGTTTAGTAATAGTTAAAACTTTAGAATAATCCCACTGTGGACCTATATATCTTCTCCATACTATGGTACCCCTATCTATGGCCTCTTGCAATCAAAAAATCCATTTTTATGAATGTAAGTTATCAAAATTTTGTACATATATATCTATAAATGTACGAAATAATATATAAATTTACCATATTATATATATATATATATATATATATATATATATATATATATATATATATATATATATATATATATATATATATATATATATATATATATATATATATATATGTATATATATATACATATATATATATATATAATATATATATATATATATATATATATATATATATGTATATACATACATATATATATATATATATATATATATATATATATATATATATATATATATATATATATATATATATATATATATATATATATATGCAATGATATTTGAACCGAACTACCAACTTAATTATATTTATATTGTGGAATAAGTTTCGTTTATATACCTACAATGACAACCTGTGGCGAATGTCTTTGTTTCTCATTTAATTCGGGTAACCTTTGGGGACCATATCAAATTAATTGCCACTTAGCTCAGCAAATCTTATGAATTTACGTAACGTAATTTTCGGTTGACTTCATGACACTATATAAGCGTATGCATAAAGTTTTAGTGGCAGAGCATCAAAAACACTTTTTCACAATAAACTACATTTCTACATGTCTACATTTTTAATTTCAAATTTTACTGTTTTTTTTTCATGACCTAACGACCGTTTATTATGTATGCTTTTATACATGTATGCACGCGTATCAATCATAGCATAATGATGTTTTATCTCAATGTGTATCGTTTTGTTCCTCTAAGGCGTTAAAAGAATAAAAAAAGTAAAACTTTTGATATAATTAAACCTCGATGCATCGCGAAGTTGGAAGTATCAGAAAGAAAAAAAAAAGAAAAAAAAATGTGTTGTGGTCTCTGGTTCAAATGGAGAAGTTTAAACAAATAAGATTATAGTTTTAAAAAAGCAGTGTTTAATGACCGAATGTAACTGAGTAGATACCCGGGTTTTTCTTGCTCGAAATTTTGCGTGTGTGGTCTTTTCCCCCTTTTTTCATTCGTGAAGATATTTTTTCATTTTTTTTAAACTGCTAGTGGTGTAATTTTGTTTTTTGATGCTCAGTACGTGAACCATTTTATGACTCAATTAGGTTAAAGAAACAAAGAACAAAGTAAATGCACATGAATTGTGACTCACCTTCAAGAGGAAAATTAAAATATAATGCATAATGCACTGTTTTTATACTGTGTAATAAAAGCATGACATTAGCTTTATAATTTCGTGTATAATGAAACGGAAAATAATTTTCTAGTTTCTTTCATTTAAGTACATAAAAATATATGAAAGAGAAAATATTCTTAAATGTTAAGAGCATACGAGAATAAGTTCAAGAAGTTTGGTTGAATAATTAAGATGCTGTTTAAACTATAAGATAAAATGAAAAACATATAACCCTCTTGAGATATACCTATTACTCCATTTTTAAACATTAAGCGATGATTTGAATTGTGAGAAAGACTGAACTTTGAAGAATGAGTAAGAGTTTTAAAATATCTTAATTTTTATTGATGAAAGAAGAAAAATCATTTCATCTGAGAAAAGAAGATTTTCGTTTCCTTACAGTTTCGTTTTAACGTCTTTCAAAATTAAAAATTATTACCCTTAAGAGGTTTCTTTCATTCATATTTTAATTTCAGTAAGCTATTAGCTCACTTTGAATCAAAACACGCTCGTTTTCGCATAACATTGAAGCGTATATGCTTATGTCGGAGAGTGCGTGCTTTATTAAAGGATAACTTAATAAAACCAAATTTTAAAATTAGTGATTTTTCTAAAAATTAGTTTTGATTTTATTTTTGAACCTTTTTTTTAATATAATTTCCTTTTCTCATTATGATCTCATTATGGCCTTTCTAAACTATTTTAAATTAGTTTTATTTGAGAAATTAAAGCAACAAACCGTTGTGTAATTGTATTTTAAGATACTAGGATTGAAATTTATGCTAAGTAAAAATAATGTTTTTTGTTTCCATCAGGTAGAATATCATTTTCATCTATATATGTACTTTCCTAAAAATAATCACAAAGTTATAAATGACAGTGCTAATATTTTCAGACACTTTGCTAGAAAATTTTGTAAAATAAAACAATGGTTTTGAATCCATCAGGTATGATGTTATTTGCATCTGTATATGCATGTTTCGAAAAATTAATCGCATTTCTATTACAGTGCCGGCCGAATGGTTAGGGCGCGGATCTTCGGTGCAGGAGTTCGTGGTTTTGAATCCCACTATGATGTTCGTAGCCTTTCAGAACCGGCTTTAAGCAGTAGGCCCCTGTCTCATTAGCTCTCTTATTGCAAAAAAGTAGATCGTAGTTATTCAAATTAAACCAATACGGTACTGTCATTTTTTAATTGTGAGTTTGGTTTCGTTTGAAGCCTTACTGGTAACTTTTTCAACATATGAATTAATTAGACCAGGCCTTAGTACTTCAAACCGATTCCAAAAGGCTACAAACACTGCTGGCATGGATGCCAGCAATGACATCGGAACCTATCGGATTCGGAAAGGTAACAAGATTATTACTTATACCATCATCATCCACTTCCCTTTATATTCTTTTCATTCTATTAGATGATATATTTGTGTTTTTTTTTTAAGAGTTGTTTGTTTCTAAACACTAAATTGTTATAAAACTAGTTTTAAGTTTCCGATATAATGTAATACTTTTTTCCATCATTCATTGAATGTGTTAAATGAAAAATGAATTACTTTACAAAACATTTCATGCGAAAAGGAAGTTAAAATTTTCATACGAAAGTAATTGTAAGCAAATGAATTTATTTTAATATAAAAGCATATACGTCATGCATATGTATTTCTTCTACAGTATATAAATAATAATTACTCTACTTTAAATAATCTTTCTCTTTCTTTTTGGTTACATGTCCTACTTATAAAATAAACCAAATATTGGGAAACGGTACTTAAAAACTGATAATGAAAGACTTGAAATTTTCTCAGTAATAAACTCTTTCTCGCATTCAAAATTATTTATTGTGAATAGCTGTCTTTTACACAAAATTGAAATTGGAATGTAACTAAAAATCCTTTCACTTTGTTTACAGTAAAAGAAGAGTGAAAATATTGGGTATCTATTAAACAATATTTCATGTACTCCAATGCTGCATGACTCCAAGGGTTGTAACTTCTTCCCATAATCCAAGGCAAATCTAGGGATAGGCTGGATTAAATCCTTATTGCTGGTTAAGACTTTATTCATCCTGCTACAAAGTAAAAAATATGTGATATTTATATAATATAATAAATTTCAACAAAGAACATGATTGTCTATATTCTAGCTGTAGGGCTTATCACTTTCCAATTTGGTTTAATTATATATATAATGGGGATTTCATTTCGAATTGAAAAGCATAGACATATGTGGTGAATTTTTTTTTTTTTTTTTTTTTGGTAACCAGAAGAACCCAATATACATTATTTAGATCTTCCATTTGAGGTAATGTTCATCTTAAGGTAAAGTATATATCTCTTTAGACAAAGTTTTAATTTTACATCCTTATTCTCTTTCATTTGGAAAAATAACGGGCTGAAGGTACCACTGTTTTTTCCCAGTGCGGGGCACAAGCCTTTATTAATAGCAATCATCATAAAAAACCGCTATTTTTGTTACCTTTTTTTTACTGTGGGAGCATTATATAGATAGGGCAATTGCATCTTATGAAAGGCCAAAACAAATGTATCCAAGCCTTCTTCGGGTATCGAACCCAACCCAATTGGGTGTGAGTCCAATACGCTAGTCACTATAAAATATTGTCGCCATCGTCTGCAACACTGTTAAAAAATTTTCAGTGTTGTGGATATTCGTAAAATATTTCAACCCCAAAATGTCTACAAAAAATCATAAAGTTTAATCAGAGTTTCGTGCTCTTAAAGATGGATGGACGTTGTTTGTCTTTACCCACTTCTAAAATGGTCCATGCCTTAATCCAATAGAATCATGGTATCCTATTTCCACATCTGTTTCAATGAACCAGTGATACTTTACATTGTAAGTATGTTCTTTCCAGGCTTTTACCTATGTCAGTATGGTTCTCAATTTTGATCATTCTCAGACGGCGTATTTGTTTTTTCTAAGAGAAAGCCTCTTTCAAAACCCACCAAAAATACTCGAATTTTCTCTTTAATATTTAGAACAATCTAGAATGAGCTTTTAGAACTAGAATGAGCTCATGATGAATTACAGATCTTCCAAATCGTAGATTGGCTTACTAACCTATGTTACCATCAGCCAGTAATTCATACATATGTAAATTCCACTACAAAAACGTTCTCATTATTTTTTTTACTTTACTGACAGAAAAAAACCTTAAGTTTTGAAGGTACTAAACTGTAAATTAGGTGTTAAATGATTAAGTCTACCACCTAGGTCGTTATAAGGTTTATGTATGTTGGTATTCTTAACTATGCTTCGTTTCTGAAATGATTTAGGTTTGGCTTGGTTTGTTTGCTACACCAGAGTTTCTCACGCGAGGGATAATCAGACTGAAACCTTTTGCTTAAAGCTGAATTCGAGAGACTCAAGCAGTGGTATTTGAACCCATGAACTTCGGTACTGAAAAACAGTGCCTAACCAATTCGGTCACCGTCCGAAAAAACAAAAAGTATTATTAATTTCATTTACAAACAACATAATCAAAATTCTAAAATAGTAAAATTTAAATAACACTTTAACCTATTTAGAAAACAGCTTTACGGTAGATTTCAAAAATATAATTGTATGATAACTAATAATATCGAATACAAAAAGTATTTAATTATAATACATTTTACATACTCTCACGCTAAGTTTGACTTAATTCTTTAACTAAATCTTTAACACTGTTTTTTAAAAAGTCACATTTTTTAAGCAGTTATTATTGGAATAAAAACAGAAAAACCGGAAAGTGCTACCCGTACTAAACTTTTATACGCGCATCCCATGTATTTTCAAACTTCAGGTAACAAAATGGAAAACGATAAAACCTTTTCTTTTTTTTCAGAAGTTCTATAACTCGTAGCACTAAAAAATGTACTCTAGAAAAAGTGCTTTTAATTTGCTATAATATTACAATAGCCCAAAACCTGAAACATATATACAACGTAGACAATGAACAGAAAAATTCCCATTCAAAAGAACAGTAATTATAGAAGATAGAGTGTTTCTTATTTTTTCTGCAAACCAAACAAAAAACATCTAGAACGGAAACAATTGACAAGCAAGGAGGTACTCCACCAACGTATCGCTTGAGTTAATCTGCCTGAAAGTAAGTTTCAGACCAGTTAGCGAGCAAATGGCAATAGAAAAAATCTGTAGCTGAACGTCAGTAAGAAGAAGGGGACGCATTGAGATATATCTTAGTGGTACTGTTGGAACAATTCAATAGATGGACTCTCGATTCAAATGCAGGCGAAGCGAGGCTAAAATTAAGTTGTTTTGGAAACAAAATTACTACTTATAATGGGGAAGACTTATCTTTATCGTGTATGCGACACGTGAAAAAAAAGAGGTGTAAAGAAATGCTTCCAAAAAAAAAGGAATAAAAATAAAAAAAATAAATTCGAAACCGGAAGCACGAAAAAAGGAGTCATAACTTTGTGGTTTCCATGTGACGTAGTGCAAGATATAAAAAGTGAGAAAATAGTTTATCTTGCGCAATACTTTTTATACAATTCTCGTGTTCCTTTCAGTTCAAACTAATTAATTCGACCATAATTCATGGATATTTTATCTCACACTTCGTTTCAGGCCTTTTAAACAAATTTGAGTAGCTTAGATATTATAATCTGTAATTTTCTTTAAGGTTTTAGTGTTTAGGGAAATAAAAAAAAGCAGACAAACAATTTACTATTTACAATTTTTAAATTGTCTGTCAGTTGGCTGATTCGGTATGATGCTGCCTTTCAGTACCGAAAGCATGTACAGCAGCTGGTATGGGTGTCCATGACCGTTTCAAACTAGTTTTAAGAAATAGATACTGGGTTAACTGGCTTTCGTGTACAAAAAAAATTATTTGTAGGGCTCCAAATCAAACCAAATCGAGAACTTTTCATTTATGAAAATTTTTCAGTCACGCAATCTATATTACTTAAATCTAGTTTACTTAAAAGGAACATTACTTGTGTCTACTTCAAAAACATTTTCCTTTGTATTCTTTAATATAAGGCCAGCAAATAACATAAAGGGGAAAAATCCTCATTTACGTTTTTTTCAGGCGATACATTTTGATTAATGTTTATTATTGGCCGTAAATGGTTAAAGAAATACTAAAATTTAGACCAGAAAATAATGTTATTATTAATGTTATAATGTTATTAATGTTATAATGTTATTCGGTATTGTTGCAATTATTGCAGAAATTCAGTTTTTAATAAACTTATTAATTTCGTTTAATTTGGATTTGAGAAAGTTAAACTTTCAACATCCTGTAATTCACAAAAAATTAATGCATTCATGAAATCTATTTATCCACTTCTAAGCAATAATTCCACCCACGATAGTTAATAACTAACTACAGATGGAAGTGTAAAATTTCAACTAAGAATTAAATTCAATATTAATCCTTAAAAATAGCTTTCTCATTTTTAAAATGAAAAGCATTTTATTGTATATTTTAAAATGTACTAATACATTTAAAAGGAAATTGAAATATGGATCTATCTCTAAATAATTGCATATTTCTTTAACAAGTGAATATTTTTATATGTAGGTCGAAGAAACCAAGTAGTTCAGCTTATTGAATCCTTGAAAATTACATTATTAATTAAGAAAAATATTTAGCATGATACACTTTACTCTCAATTTGTTTTTGAGAAATTCCTCTCTACTTCAATAAAGTTTGTTGCTTTCAGGAATATTTTCCACAAAATATCTAAGGAAAATTGAATTATTCTTAAATCAAATAGCAAAAATATTAAGTATATATAGCGTATTTTGGTTTATTTTAATTATATTTCTCCAAATGTTTTTTTTAAATTATATTTTTTTTCACAATTACATGCGATAGAAACTTTGGTGGTGACATGGCGGGGGGCTGAGACATCCTTAAGAACGAACCTTTACGCAATGCTTTTCATTCTTTTGAGTTTTGAAAAAAAAAAGAAAGTATGAGATATTTATTGTAGACATTACTGTAGTTGATCAAGTTAAAAAATTATAAAAAAATAAAATATTAATTTGAGGAAGTTAAATAATTAAAACGAGAAAAAACAATTTATAGGAGTCAAATGATATTATTTAAAAGATTTTTGAAATTTCAGATATAGCAGTTTTAGCTACAGTTTTAGTCTTTTATACGGAAATCAACTTTCGTAATCATTAAAAAATATTGGATTTCTTTATTTATTTTTGAAATGAAAAGCATTTTATTTTATATTTTAAAATGTACTCATATATTTAAAAGAAAATTGAAATATGGATCTATTACTAAATACTTGCATATTTTTCTAAGCAAGTGAATATTTTTATTTGTAGGTCGAAGAAACTAAGTAGGTAAACTTATTGAAATCTTGAAAATTACATTACTAATTAAAAAAAATATTTAGCATAACACACTTTACTTTCAATTTGTTTTTGAGAAATTCCTCTCTACTTCAATAAAGTATGTTGCTTTCAGGAATATTTTTCTCAAAATATCTAAGGAAAATTGAGTTGTTCTTAAATCTAATAGCAAAAATATTAAGTATATATACTATATTTTGGTTTATTTCAATTACATTTCTGCAAATATTTTTTTAAATTATATTTTTTTTTCGCAATTACATGTGATAGAAACTTTGGTGGTAGCATGGCGGGGTGCTGGGAGATCCTTAAGAATAAACCTTTAAGCAATGCTTTTCATTCTTTTGAGTTTTGAAATAAAACAAAAAAAACATATGACATATTTATAGAATGCATGACTGTAGTTGATCAAGTTAAAAATTAACAGAAGATAAAATATTAATTTGAGGATGTTAAGTAATTAAAACGAGAAAAAAAAACAATTTATAGGAATCAAATGATATTATTTAAAAGATTTTTGAAATTTCAGATATGACAGTTTAGATACAGTTTTAGTCTTTTATACGGAAATCATCTTTCATAATCATTGAAAAATATTATAATTTTCTTTATTTTATAGAGGTTTTAAAAAAGAGCTAATATTTGTAATGAAACTATTTTTATTTATTTATTTTTTATTTTTCTCATGGATTAGCTCTATCATTTTATGTATTTTTGGATTAGATTTTTTACACAGAATGAAGAATGGTGATTCCTCAATCCTATGCAAGTTGTTAATAAAAATTCTAAGAAAAGGAATAAAAGTGAAGCAAAGTCATGCATGGAAAAAGCAAATTTTTCAGAATTAAATATCAAATGTCTCTACAGGTGCTGGCTGTTAGCAGAAATGAGGCATACAAATGCCACGGAAATGGAAATTTCTCTCTGTTAATGAGATCGTGCTACAACCTCAACTGTCTTTTTTTTTTAAATGAACAGAAGTTAGAATCTACAAGAAGTCTATTACAGTTTGGCCTGTATTGCATAATTATCTTTCGTTCATTACTCGTATGATTTACATTACTGTTTTCAGACTCTTATCCTACATTTTTTCGCTTCATTTCCTTGCCAGGAATTTGACAAATCCTTTTTTCTAATTTCTTGAACATTTTCTCAAATACTGAAAAAAATTAGAATTTTGGAATAATTATAAAGTTTAATGGGTAACTTATATCAAAAGAGGAAGTTTTATTTTATTTCCCCTAAAAATTTATTTCATTTATTTAATATAAGTAGATCATAAAATTCTTAGAATACAAGATGATTTAACAAGGATTTACTAATCAAGCAACAATCGGAAAATAAACAAGTTATTCAACATGCTGGTTAATACAGACAAAAATATTTTAATGTTAAATTGAAAAGAAAGAAATTCAGCAGATAAATAATATTGGATAAAATATACAATTAGACCCTCAACATAATCTACCAAGAAATGAGACCTGTAAGAAGGATGATGCCACAGTAATAAACATGTTGACCAGTTGATAAATGTTCAGAATCCACTTTAAGCAGCAATTGCAGTTTTAATAATCACTAGAACAGTGAAACGTCGGCCGTAAGGTTTTTAAACTGTCAATCAAGATATTCATTAATTTTTTTTACAGAAAGCGCCAAATTTAAACTATGCCTCTTTAAAAAAAGAATTAATTTTTATTACTTAAAAATGGTTTTCCTAATTCAAAGTATTATGCATATAAGGATAATATATTTCATACATTGCACGATTTTACACAGTATCTTTAGTGGTAGGGAAAGTTTTCTTAAAATGTTATTAAATGTTATTGAAAAATTATTTAGAAAAAATATTTCAGTTTAGATATGGATTAAAAAATAATCCTGCGGCGATGGAGGAATTTAATAAAAAAAAACGTGATTTAAACTTTCATAAGGTAACAAAGTGTATGATTCAATTGAAATTTTCCTTTTGCTGATTAAGAAATATGGATTTTTTCACAAAAATAAAATAAAGTTTTTTTCATAATTTTACGTCTATCTAAATTTAGACCCCTGCATCTGCTTAAAATCTATAAAGAAAGCTAGTGGAAAATAAAAATATTCTTTAAAATAGCATTTAACTTATAAAATTAAATTACGTTTTATGTTTTATAAGTTTAAAATTAGATAAATATGTTGCGTTATAAGATTCAACTACGTATAACAATCTGTGACAATCATTTATCTTCAAAGAACAACTTTTTGTTTAATATCAAATATGATTCATATGTGACATCGGTCCTTAATGTACACCAGTATCCTGGCGTCAACACTCCTAAATATCCGTTTGTAGTTATTTTAGATTCACAGCCATTTTCTTAATTGTTTTTCTTGAAACTAGCTTTAAGGAAGAAGTTTGTTATTTTATGCGCTTTTACTTGTTTCAATGCAACGCTTATTATTCGAGCTGCAGCAGAGATCAGTTTGACATATTTTTCAAAGTGTCAGTTTTCTCCGAATTCGATTTAAACATTTTCGAATTTTCTTCGAATTAACCACATAATTCTAACATTGCATATAGAAAAATTAAGGAAGAATTGTACAATTCGAATTATTCAAAAATTTGAATTAACCAAATTTGACAGTTAAGAAATCAAAGCTATTGTAATAACTCCAGAGGCAGGGGATTAATTTTGTAATATTCTCCAGAAAATAAAGCCTTTCTGACATTTTGAAAAATTCCGAAAAGGTCCCAAACATGTGTAATATGACTAAGTTTTGGTTTGGGAGGTCTATGGTCGAACTTTTACATTAGGATTACATTAGGATTAATTAGACCAGGACTTAAATTGCAAAGAATATCTATTCCCACAGCGAGATTCAAACCCAAGAACTTAGGTACCAAAAATCAAGAGTCCATCAAGATTCAGCCATCGTTCGTTATTTTGACTACAAGAAATAAGATATCAAAAGCATTGTGGTGATTACGCAATTTGCCGACGATTGATGTCATATGTCGTATATCAATGTCTTGTATATTTTTAATCATTATAAAGTGTTTTGTAATGTATTGTAATGTATTTTGACATGTTGTAATATGAATTGATATTTATTCACTTTTGTAGAGTTTTATAATTGTAGTTTTATTTGTGGCAGCACACCATTGTAAATATGCAAAATATTTGTATGCTGTTTGACTATACAAGAGTCAGTGTGCCAGTAGCACAGAGGCTCGCTTTCATCGAGGGTGCTGATGTTTGTTTATTGTTTATCATTTTAAATAAATGCCTATGTCGAGAATTAGTTGTGTTATTTTAAATGAACCTTGGGAATCCCTTCTGAGCATGGTTATATGTATGTGGTGATCCCTGCGGATACTTCATTCATCATCGTCGAGCCATAGCAGGGGTCTCCATAGCATATACAGTTCGAAATGAAATGCATAACAAATCTTAGTCTGTACAACAGATTTGTTGATATTTTTGCTATGCTTTTAAATTGGCTCAAAAATATGTAAAACAACATCCTACGTAAAACACAATAGAAATAACTTTATAAAAAGAAAGTAGAATAATTTTAGTACCTAAAGCAGAACAGGTGATAGTTTCGTGTTTTCCTCTAAAGTATAGAGCCTATGAATCTGATGAAAAATTAACGGTAAGTGTGGAAAACTCACAGAAAATCTGTAAAATTCTACTACGGAAGATGAAGATTTCAAAGTTTAAAAAAAAAAGTCAAACTAAAAAAATCAAAGTTTTGCCAATATTATGAGTTTATCGATATCTTAGGTTTCATCACAAAAGTTTAGACCTTCCGAGTTCGTTGAAAAACGTCTTAAGAGCACGAACTAGTACGAGGCGACTGAAATTAGATTGTGCTATATTATAAGAAAATAAAATGAAAGAAATAAATAAAAAGTAAAATAGAATAAAATGTAAACTACTTTTAGAAAAATGAAAATCATTTTAATATTTATATTAGCCTATAAGCTACAAAATAAATCCCACAATTCCACAACGACACTGAAAAATAATTTTGATATTCTACATTACGATAGGACATAATTTCGTGAGTATTTTTTTTCAAAGTATATAGACCAATAGAACTTTTTATAAAATAGGCAGAATCAGAACTTAATAAAACCTTCAGGACTCTTTGATGAAAGATTGGCATTTTGTAAAAAATAAATATTGTTCAAAACGAATAATAATAAAAAGTTTTAACTCATACGAAATTAGATGTTTTTGCTTCTATTCCCAATATTCCATGTTTCCTTAGAAATCACTACTTTAACACAAAACCGATATCCTTCTAATATAAATAAAAGGCTTTACAAAGCTACTTTAAATAATTGCAAAGAAAATTAATATAGTTTTATTATCTATCACAGCATAGAAAATCAAAGGAGAAACCTTGAACTTCTAAAATTATATAATTATATTGTTAGTATTCATTTTCATGCCTTAGTTTCATTAAAAAGATGTAGTATATTGTTCTAACCTTTTAAATTTTATTCGCATTTTATTTTCAGCAAAAGCATGTACTTAACTTCCCTAAATTTCATTGAGAGGTCAAAAGTGATTAGTCGTTCACTCTTTTCCCAAAATATTGCCCAGTGATAATTAAGAATTGCAAGCAGACTCTGTACTTAAATCTATGTAATTCAAATAGGAAGGAAAACTAATTTTAAGAAATTTCTTTTGCTAAGATATAAAATCTCAAGGAAGAATGAATAAAATGTTGAATTATACCAACAAATTTATTATATCTACCGTTTAAATTATTGGATTAAAAAGTCAGTTGCTAATAAGATTTTATATCAACCTTCATAATTGTTGTGATTCCGTTTGTTTTTATGGGCTTCGGATTAATTTTAAAAATTGCGTTTAAATTAATCAAAAATTGAGTTTAATACTTTTTATAACTCAAAATATTAATTATCATCTTGAAAATGTCTATGGTTATCTTCTGTATCAGCTACAGTGAATAAACTAATCCATCTATGTTTAAAAAAAAATTCCCATTCTCTTTTCTTTCAAAAGCAGCCATCAGATTTTTGCAACTATATTCATTCATTTTTCTACTGAACGCTGCAAAAATGAGATTAATGGTAAAACAAAGGGGAATTCATTATCTGATTACCAGTAAAAAAAAGTAAAAAAAAAAGCTAATTATTTGCTTTTGTTTTGAACTAAGCAACACTGCTTTCAAGTCAACCCCAATGGTTGAGTTCTGACAAAAATAAGAAAAAAATTTCCCATTTTGAAATTGAAGACACTTAAACAGGGGATAAACTGCATAATCGTACATAATTATATTTCTATGTACCTTTGATAATTTATTTTTCAAGAAATGGTAAAAAATGTGTATTAATTGTAAAGAAGAATCCCCTGTATAATAATAGCCTAAGTTGTCTGTCAACGAATTTATGAAGCGGTTGTACCTGGAATGGATACAGGCATCCATATTGGATTTTATATGAGTTAGGGTTAGCAAAATTCAAAGCGAGTTCGAAAACCACCACATCCCCCCTTTTCGAGCGTTTAATGCTATTTTTTTCAAGTCTTATTCTCCCTCTTATTCTATACTAAATTCATTCTTGATATGAATTTAGTATAGAATAAGAGGGAGCAGCGAGGGCGGAGCGTAATATTTCAACTGTATTGTGTATACTCTGATTAGTTCTTCATTATGTGTAGGCCTAGCGCGTTCGGTAGAGGGTCTGACCATTTGATCGTCGTACTTCTCGGGTTGACGGTTTTGTCCCCGACACAGCCAAATTTTTCTAAATGTCTATTCATTAATTAATTTAATATTTTCTGCTTTTTCTTTTAAATTCTTATTCCTAAAGTTGTTTTATTATTTTCAAAATTGTTTTATTATTTTTAAAATAAATGTTTACTATTTTTTTCACTTTTTATGACTTAAACTTTCTTTTCGTAATGTAATAATAGCCTAAGTTATCTGTCTGTCTGTCCTCGAATTTATGAAGCGGTTGGACCTGATATGGATAGAGCATCCATATTGGATTGTTGATGAGTAAGGGTTAGCAAAATCCAAAGCGAGTAAAGTTTAAGATTCTAAAATAAGTTGGTATGAATAAGCGTCGTATCACAGCGAAAAATACTGTCATATTTAAAACGTTCGAAATCCACCTTGTCCCCCTTTTCGAGCGTTTAATGCCATTATATCAAACCCTATTTTAGGAGCAGCCTATTGAATTTATTAATTTATCACATAATAAATAGGTAAAAATAACAATTTTTTCTAGCATTATGACGTCATTGCTTCAACTATGTCGTTTAATCATTTATTTTAGATTATTTAAATATTTTCTGCATGATTTCCATACTTTTTATCCCTAAACTTAGATATTACCTAAATAATTTTCTTTTATATTTGGCTTAAATAATAGATTAGGTGCCTATGTGATAATTTTAATCGATTATGTTTTGTAGAAAGATAATTCTCAGCCAAAAAAACAAACCCTTTTTTTACCTGCCTCATATGGTACTTTACAATTCTGGAAAATTAAAAATTTTACTGACCCCGTCATATGACGGGCTATATGCTAGTTTATTGAAGAATTTTGTTACATTCTATGTTGCATATATAATCAATCATCATACAGTTTATCAATGAATCAAACTTCTTTACTTTCAAAGAAAATAAAACAAATTTTTCAAAAGGAATGAGATTGCTTATTTTTCTCATTCATTATTTTCAATTCTTTATAAATTCTTGTCAATTCTTTACTTAAATTTAAAATTTCAAGTTCTAAGAAGTACCTACAAAACTGATACTCTTCCAAAACATCTTGGAAGGCCATAACTTTTGCTAATAGCAATTCTCCGCCATCTTTCAACAGCAAACTTCTACACACAGTTTTATGATTTAGGAAACTTGGGGGAGTAATAACGTTTATTTGCTTGAACAAATTAACTAAGATTATCTTGGTCGTGTTCCCAAAGTACTAGAATATTACAAACCTCTGAAGTGGAACAACTAATTTGC
>CM063502.1:144486770-144644270 GCA_032207245.1 Pardosa pseudoannulata
TTCAGGGTGCCAAGCTGATCTCATTGGCTTGCAATAACAAGTTGAGTGGTTTTAAGTTTTTAATTGTTAATCAAAACAATTTAAAGGAATTCATTCAATTAAGATCTTTAAAAACTAAACGAACTAAGCAAGTTGATTATCCCTATTGGATGTGTTCTATATTTGGAACACCGTACATTCTTCAGAGTGATTGTTTATCCAAAAGAAGGATACAACATAATTCATAAGTAGAAAAGACTAATGATGGAAATAGAAAATTTAAAAAATAAAACAAACAGACTCATTTTGCGCTAGATGAAGTTTTAGAAAACATTAGCTTCTGAAAACTTGAAGCATTGATAAACAGTCGCTAAATAAGCAAGGAAAAAAATGTTTGACTTTCGAAGTTAAAATTTCCATCTATGAATGTCTAAAAGAACGTTGAAAAATAACAGAAGTAGATAGGAATAAGAAATAATAATTTCAATAATATTATAGTCTTTATAACTTCTAAGAAAAATGAAAACTTATATTCTTGGTACAAAACATAACATTTTAAACCAATTGTACACAAACAGTACTATTTCTATATGTAAATGACTTCTATTTCAGTCTATATATTCCACCGAAATATGTCTAACAGGATGTGTTTGCAAGAATTCCATCTTAGGTAGTCACGGATTTTAGATTATGGAAGCTATTTAAGTTGCTGAAATTGTAAAAAGCAAAAGATCCTATGTCACAGTAGTTCTTCTTGTCAAAATTAATAATGTGTCATTATTAATGAAATTCATTTGAAATTTTTCACCTTAAAGTGTTTGTCAATGATGGAATAATAATTAAAAAATTTCTTATTATAGAAATAATTTTTATAAGTAATTTTTATACTAACCAAATTTCATAGATAACTAAAATTTTAATGTATGTAAATGCAATCGCTTCCGATCGCAAGGCATAAAAATGACGACAGAATTGCGGTTTTAATAAATTATAATTAGTTAATTAAATTAATTAATAATCGCTCTAAATTAATTAACTAAATAAATATATTAATCACATTTATTAAATTAATTCAGAATAACTAAATTCATTAAATACATTAAGCAAACTCCAATGGAAATTAATAATAACGGAACAGTTAATGTGATAAATTTTTACAAATTATTCAGATTGACATGATTAATTAATTAGCTTCATTAATAGACGTTTATCACTGATAATAATGGATTAAAACGTTTGAAGCCTACCACATATAAAAATTAATGTACTCCTAACATACATTTTAAAGCAACCTGAAATCAACAATAAAGCATGTAAATGCTCGTACTCAAATCTCTAACCCCACACTTTAATATTTATCACCTTTACCACTCATAGTTGAATATATCTAATAACTCGTCAAAGCGATTAATTCTAAGATATTTATCAATTTAAACGTTTTACTCCAGCTATTAATAACCACCTCTCATTTCGATAATTATTAATAATAACCTGTTATTATTAATAATTATCAATTTATCAGAACCATAACAAACACCCATATATATGTGTGTGTGTGTATGTGTAATGACAAGAAGTTAGCGCGATAAATTATCAAATCCTAATGTTTATTCTGCATCTTTATTCGGTACAGAAATTTATTCATAACTGATAAGAGATAACGCTGAAGGTTTTCGATATTTAATCTTCGCGTGTAACGCTCCTTGTCCATTGGCATAGTGATATAAACTGTGTCATCGACAATTTTAGTTTATAAATTCTGAACCCCTGTAAACATTTTCTCTCTATTTACAGGGTGTTTCATATTGAATGGGACAAAAAGAATAGTGCAGTATGACTACCGTAATGGATTTATTCAGCCGAAAAAATTTATTCTGCAACTACAATTATACAAGTTTTATTTGGCAACAGGGAAAAATTATAGAAGGACGAACTCGCCGCTTTAGGCACTGTTAAACAAAATGTCGTCCATGCAGGAGAAAGCGTACTGCGTTTTCGAATATGTTAAAAGCTCCTCGGTAACTGTTGTGCAAAGACATTTTCGCACGAAATCTCACAAAAAACCACCGCATCGGCATAACATGAGCAGGTAGGTGAATCAGTTCCAGGATACCGGCTGCTTATCCAAGTACTCCATCACAGGGGATATGCTATCACGAGTGTGGTAGGAATTTGATTACAGTGTAGACATTTCTCGTGTCACCGGAGGGGCACATATTGAACACCTGTAGAAACTTGAATAAATGTAGTTTTGAAGTAAATTTGAATTTTTTAAATATATTAATTACAATGTTCACAATCATGTTTTCTTTTTGTCCCATTCAATATGAAACACCCTGTACTTGTACATGGGTGCATTTCAAGCTCAACTTTTAAGAAAAATGCCAAGAAGTCACATTTAAATTAAAAGTGATGAAGCGTGTTATATCCGAAATAATATCGCCAAGATAGTTCAAACTTTGGATTTTTATTCAGTATATTGCATTATGGTTACATCCTATTATTTACGTGTCGCTCTATCTTAAAGGATTAAAATCTATTCTCTAATCTGCTATATTTATTTATGCTTCAAAATATTAGAATGGATTTAGAAAATTACAGTAAATTTTCTGTAACAGTCATCATATAAATTAATTATTTGCAGCTTCTTGTTAATTATTTCCAACATGCTCCTAAAGACCTCCTAAGATGAATGTGCTTTTATCAGACTTGTCAATGACTAGTTTGATAGTCTGATTTTATTTATGTCGCTGAGGTCCAGGAGCTTCTAATTAGATGATGTAGAATGGGATGATTTGTGGTACTGAAAGTTAGTATCAGAAATAAGAATCTCGTATCATCACCAGGAAAAGATAGAATTCCTGCTAAAATAATGCTCAACAATTCTGAATTAATAAAATTACTTCCCTCAATTCTCGAAATTTACAAGTCTTTATTTACTATTTGAAATTTAGTGTTTTTACAACATAATTTTACAGATAGTATTTGTAAAACTATCACAAATGTAACTTATTGTATTTTTTTATAAATTTCATGGGATTGGTAAAATACATTTTTGCTCGTGTGCAGGAAATAAGATTTTAGGGTTCATTGAAAGACATAACAATTTAAAAATTATTCATAGAGACCTCGATTGATACTATGAATTGGTTACTGAAAAGTAATGTGTAAAACAGCTGGTTTGGTTTGAAGTGCTCTAGCCTACTGATTTGCTACGCGAAGAATAGTGCGAACGGGACCTACTCCTTAAAGCCGATTACGAAGGGCTATGAACTCCCTTGTCAGCAGGGAAATTCCAACCCGCGAATTATCGTACCAAAGAGTAACGATCTACCTATTAGGCCATCATTAGACAAGGCCTTATATAAATATACTCTGACTGAAACGTTATTTCTATATGATGATAAAATATTAGTTTCTGTCAAAGTTTTAAATCAAATTATTATTTTTTTAAAACAATTTTAACGAGTTTTTCTGTTTTTGGTGCCCTTGCTTAATTTTTTCCATGTCTCTATCATCAACAAGAAGATTTTTTCAAACAAAATGCTATAACTCTAACAAGAACATTTTTTAATATAGTCATATGTTTACAAAAAATTTAGATACTGTAAAAATTTTAAACTTTTCCTTATTATTTTTAACTGTAATTACCATTCTTAACCAACCAGATAGTATAATATTTCATCATTTTAAATGCAAATTATATTGCTGTAATTTGGATTAATTTATGTTTATTCTTAAAAATGTGCGATGATGCATGCAATAACGCAATTGTTAAAAAAATTAATAAAACAAAGATCATAGAAGATTTTATTTTATAGGATCTTTGTGCTAAACTTGCATTCATTTTTCATACCTCATAATAAAGCAAACATCTGAAAAGCGTGAAATGCCATTTTACTAATTAAATAATTTAAATTAAAGAAGATAGTTTAAAGGGCTGACATTCTTAATCAACAGATATTTTTAAAATCAGTAGAGAGTTCTATTCCGTACGATGTCTTCAATCCGGCAAAAATCCATACATAAAGACGAAAAACATATTTTTTCCCTTTTTTATTAAAAAGCAATTTTTTTTTATCAAAATAAGCTAATATTCATAATTTTCTTAAAAAAAATTGTCTCTTCATACAGATTGCAATGAAATATTAAATTCATACATTTGAAAAAAGGTAGCGTTCCATACCTTATGATGTCCTTTGTCCTAAAAAATACATCATTTATATAGTAAACGAGAAACTATTTTCAGCCTATTTCCACCAAAATAGGCTTATCTTTTTTAGAAAACAAATCTTTTTCGGTCTCTTTAAATCTTCGTTGATTAACTTGAATTTAGTTCCGTTTATTCCTTATGAAGCCCTTTCACCGAAAAAAAACCATCCTTTATACAAAAAAAGAACAAATTATTCTTCCTCTTTGTGAAAATTGGCTTTATATTCGTAGCTTTCTTTTGACAAAAATATGGAACCTGAAGAAAACGAGCTCATAGATTTAAAATAGGCACCATTCTATACTTTATATGAATTCCTGTATTCGAAAAGATGCGTATGTTTTACAGAAATAGAAAAAAAAGTTGCCAATTTTATCGAAATGGACTAAAGTTTATGTTTTTTTGCTATGGAAATGTTTTTAGAGAGTCTAAGAAACTGATCTCAGAGGCTTAAACAGGTAATGTTCTATTTATTATTTTTTCCATATTAAAAAATACATATTTTGTACAGAAGAATGAAAATATATTGTTTTTTTTATCGAAATGAGTTTAAATAGATAGCTTTCTCAAGGCATAAATGTAAACTGTACGGAACTGGATGAAACGGAATTAATTGATTTTAAACTTTTACAGTTCTATATAAAATTCTCTGTCAGCAGAAGTATGTTCTTTATAGAAAAAAGAAAAATATATATTTTTATGTATTTTTATCAAAATGGACTTATATTCATAACTTTTCTTGGAATAAATCCCTTCCATCAATCGAAAAAAAAACTGAGCGGTTAGACTTACAATAAATAATGTTCTCTACTTTAAAAAAATGTAACCTTTATGCATGAAAATAAAAAGATAATTTTAGTGTTTTTTTTCATGGAAATGACCTATAAAAAATATGAGCATTTAGACTTAAAATAGGTATCATTATATACAGGGTGTCTCAAAACCACTGCATAAACTCTGCACAGCTAAATTCCTCGTTGTAAGTACACAAAAACTGCCCAAAGAAGCGTTCCTGTACGATCCTTAGTTTACGAGAAAATTACGAAACACAAAGTATGACATCACTGCCGGTGCAAGAAAAAACACTTTATTGAACATATCAACAGCCGTATATGCACAATTTAAAGCAGATGTTCCCTAACAGTTCTCATGGCATTTCCATTACATTGATCGTACATCAGGTACATGTCGTAGTAGTCACGAATGGAATACATGGCCACCACACGAAGATTACCGGTAGCTGCAAGATGCAACCTTATAAAAATACCAGTTAAACGGCTGCTTAACGTCATTCCATGGTGCGTGTGATTGCATGATGCGATATGCGCGACGAACGTTTTAAGCATTATATTCTGAAAAGATATGTAAATACTGTTGTTGATATATCCAATAAAGTGTTTTTTTTTTCTTTGCATCGGCAGTGGCGTCATACTTTGTTTTTCGTATTTTTCTGGTAAACTATGGATAGTACAGGAACGCTTCTTTGGCCAGTTTTTATGTACTCCCAACTAGGAATCTAGGTGTACAGAGTTTATGCGGTCGTTTTGGGACACCCTATATTTATGATCTTCAACATTCGAAATAATGCATGCTTTACTCATAAAAATAAGAAAAATATTTTTCGATTTTTCAACAAAATAACCTGAAATAGTGTAGCTTTCATACATATATTCCGTTTCTAAGAACTAAACCCGGAGACTAAACAAGCACCATTCAAGTCTTTATGATGTTCCCTATTTAAAACAATTAAAACTATACTCAGAAAATAAAATTTACCCTTTAAAAAAACAGGTTAAAGATAAAAGCTTCTTTAATACGAAACTTCTCTCTCGTTCTCCTAAAAACGTGAGCTAATTAATTTGAATTTCGTTGGGTTTTATTCCTTATGAAGTCTTCGGTCTGAAAAATTACGGTCTTTGGACTGAAAAGGTAAGATATTGTAAATTTTTTTTCAAAAAATGGACTAAAATTCGTAGCTTCTTTAGTAAGAATTGTCTTGCATTCTCCAAAACTACTGCTTAGACTTAAAATAGGTGCTTTTCAATTCAATATAAACTATTGGAAAAATACGTACTTTATACGAAAAAACAAAAACAATTGTCTATTTTATCGAAATGTACTGAAATTTAAGGCTTTCTTAGGAAAGAAATACTCTTTCCTAAAAAACTGAGGTGATAGACAAAATATCTAGCACTCAATGTAATACGTTCCACTACTTATATTTCTCGCAAAAGTACGTACTTAAGCAGAAAAAATTTAAAAATTCATTTTTTTCAAATATCTTGAAACTGATAGATGACCCAAGAAATAAATGTATCTCGTCTCTATAAAAATATGAGCTTATAGACAATAGCGATTTCATATGATTTCCTGTATTTGAAAAAATACATTCTTGGTACAGAAAAATATCACCATTTCTAATCAAAATAAGTGGAATATCTGTACTGTTGTCATAAAGTTCTGATTATTATTAAGAAATAAACTCGATAAATGGATAAATTTAATTTTGCTCGTTAATTGATCTTTATACAAATATGCACAAAAATACGTCCTTAGTCTAGAAATATTAAAAAAAAAATATTTTTTTCTAAACGTCCCGAAATTGATAGATGACCCATCTAGGAAATGTAACTCGCTCTCATAAAAATCTGAGCTCATAGACAATAGCGGTACTACTTGATTTCTTACGATACCCTCTATTCTTAAAAATACATTCTTGGTACAGAAAAATATTGCCATTTCTAATCAATATATGGGGCATATCTGTACTGTTGTCATAAAGTTTTGATTATTACTAAGAGATAAACTCGATAACTGGATAAATTTAATTTTGCTCATTAATTGATCGTTATACAAATACACACAAAAATACGTCCGTAGTCTAGAAATATTAAAAAATTCTTTTTTTCTAAAGGTCCCGAAATTGATAGATGACCCATCAAAGTAATGTATCTCGCTCTCATAAAAAGCTGAGCTCATAGACAAAGCGGTACTACTCGATTTCTTACGATATCCTCTATTCGTAAAAATACATTCTTGGTACAGAAAAATATTGCCATTTCTAATCGAAATGAGTTGGAATATTTTTAAGGTTAGGGTAAAGCTTTAATTATTATTCAGAAACAACCTAGATATATTCATAACATTTATTCTGAATGTTAATTTATCTTTACGTGCATAATGTTGTAAATTGCGGCTTTTTAATATTGATTTGTCTAATTTTAGGTAGTTGTGATTTAAAGTAACTTCAATGTGGAGAATAGACTCGCAGTGTAATTATGCAATGACGGCCATGCAAACATGCAATTATGCAATTATGCCATGTAATTATGTAAAACATTGTGCTGTAGCAATTTTCTAAAAGAAATATATAACTCTGGGTAGTGACTATGTAGAGAAATCTTGAAAATAATAAATAGATAGTAAGTCTCTATTATTATTATTATTTATTAATAATTATTACTTTATGCTACCCATCATGTAACTTATTTAACCACTTTGAAGAGTTATCTCTGTAAACTAGTAAATCTTCGTGAAAATGTAATAGAGAAGAGGAGATTCACTAAACTGCGATTATTACGAAAATTTTAGAGTTATGGTACTTAATGCATGCATGTGCTAGTAAGATCATTCATCATATCATTAATGGATTTAAACTTCGAGTCTGGAAACGCTAGCAACAGTAACTGCTTTACATTAAACAGTAACCTATTAAAATCCCACTTAAAAAAATTCACAAATGCCTTTACACTTTTAAAGGATTCAAGAAATATGAAAAAATATTTAACACTAAAATATATATATCTATGCTTTTTCATCTACCAGAAAATATTTACAAAGTGAAGGATCTGAAAATTTAAAAACTTGTCTTATAAGTGTAAACTGACAATAAATAGAACTTAAAATTCTAATTATGGGGTCTTTTAATTAAGTTAATTAGATATAAATGTGTTAAGCGGATCCTGCTCATTTTAGAAGAGGGCCCATACAAACTTATTATGGCATGCAGGAATTTTTTACAATAAAATAAATTCAAACATGCACTGGTGACCATTTTTTATCGGACTTGTCATCCTTCCCTCTACACTTCCCATTATCTTGAACTAATTGTGCCCATTTAAGTTTCGTAGACTCTTCTGGAGATTTTTATAAACCCTGTTTTAAACTTTCTTCATACTAAAACAAGTCGTCTGATGGTCGAATGGGTAGAATGTTATTCTTCGGTACTCGAGTTCATGGGTTTGAATCCCATTGTTGGCATGGATGTTCACAGCCGTTCGGAATCACCTTTAAACTGTAGGCCTGGTTCTATTACCCATCCTGTATCAAAGCAGTAGATCTTAGCATTCCAAACCAATCAACCTTACCAAAATGAATTTTTCAACTCGTCTAACCACAGTACGCACTGCTGTTTTTCCTACAAATATGCCAGTTTTAATTGTGCCATTCATGAACATGTTTTATTCTTAAAACTATAAAAATAAAAGAAATTCGCAACTTCCAAGATAAAATTTTTTTTTGAAAAATTTAAAATAAAACTTTTATTTTTACTTTTTTCTGTCATCTATGCCTTACTACATTAAAATATTTCTATAAAAAAGTTATATGCGTTTTCAGACTGTCCGTACAATGGAGAAAACTTGTATATATCATTTATATAGAGAGGTTACCAAATATTTTATGCCCAAGGACCCTTTCTTATAGCGAACACTTTATCCTGAACTCCCAAATGACATAACTGCACAAAGTACTTTATAATAAAATTAAAATTTTAATTTTGATATATATAATATCAGCATAAAAATAAAATATAAAAACTACTAGCTGCATAGCCTGGCGTTGATCGATCCACTGGGAATAATGCTTGGTGGAGATTATTTGTTGCTATTCACTATAGTTTATTTTAACTTTCTTAAAATAACAGTGGGTCTCTGTTTTACTATATATTATAAATTTCGCGGACCCCTCAACACTCAGTAATAAATTTTTACTTTCCACTGACCCCCTAAGCAGCCAAATGGATCCAAGGGTCCGTAGGAACCACTTTGGAAACCACGGATAAATAGTAAAGCAAAGCTATCAAAAAGAGTGATCCTTTCTCAAACTTGAGAAAATCAGATTTAACTTAATTGCGTATCTTAGAACATTAGTTTGGAATCAAATTACATTATCTCATTAATGATTGAGGAATCGAGTGCGTAATTATACTTGATCCGAATGATGATCGGAATAAAATTTTACTACACAATTGATAAGAAGATAAAACTTTACTCAACAAACCGTCCATTTTCTTGAACGATGAAAAATATTCTTAGCTGTACTTTCGCTCAACCTTAACGAGAAAAGTAAAAGTCCATGTTTTCATTTTGGAGTAAGAAATTTTTCCTTATAATCTCAAGCAAGAAATAAAATTAGGAACAGTGAACCAAGTACTCCATTCGATGTAAGTATCCCTAATGTTGTCACTTGTCACATGCAATGACGTCAAAAATCACGTGATAAAGAATGTCATATTTGGTGAGGCCATCACACCCGCCTCCCTAATGCCGGCACCTACTGGAGAATAGTATTTTTTTGTTAAATTTTTATTTCAACGACAATGATAGAATGATCATCCAAATTGAATCAAAATAAGGTAACCAGGAAAAGAAATATACCGGGTTTTTTAAAGGAGCTAAAATATTTGAGTTATAAAACTTCGATTCTAATGTTTTTACACTTATTTTACTGTAGAAAGCTTCTTTGGAATAAAATAATTGTAAACTATCAGCAGTGAAAAGCATATAAATGATATGGATTTAAATGCTTCCCGATTGAATTAGATATACGAGTTTTATTTTCATTACATTTAGAAACCAGGGCAGGGTTAGCAATATTTTTATTATCTATATATATACTTAAAAATACAAAGTTTTTGATTTTGTGTCCTTTGAATTTTAGCTGTATTTTTTCGGGCCCGAGGGGGCCTAATATTCACAATGCTGGACTAGAACCCCGGGTACCGGGTTCGACTCTGAAAGGTGGGCTAAACATATTTCTGTATATCCAGAGGATGTTAAATCTGTGGTCCTAGATGTCCTCCGCTGAAAAGTTGACAAGTATTAGGAAGGTATTAAATTAGGTATTAATTTATTTAACAAGGTTTGGTAATACATTTAAGTTTGGTAATACCCTACTTTAACTTTGAAAGCTGCTAAATAGATGACATTAGAGATTGCTCTCTTTACATATCACAGATTTTCTTTGTATAGTTTCAATTCATTCAAACCCAAAATCTGTTATTGGTATTTGTGGAAGGTAGAAATGTATTAGATCCTATATCCATTTTCTAACCCAGGGTTTTCAACTGGCTGTCCACGGAGCTGATTGTGCATCTCGTGACAGCTTTTCACTAAAATTCCTTAGCTCGTAATCTTTTTTAAGGTGGAATTCATTAAAAATCAGTGCTGGATTTGGTATGGAAGTTGCTTGCTTTATCCTTGTTTTATTTTCTAAGATTAACACGAACAGATTTTATGATGGACATACATTCATTGACTGATGCAGTTTATCATTCCCAATACTCCCATTAAATTATCCTTTTTAAAAATTTTACTTTAGTTTTATTATTCATTTTAGTTTGTCTTTACATAATCTTTTTCCTCTTGTCATTTATCAATATTAATTAAAATAAATTGACACTTAGTTTTAAGAACAATAAATACAGATAAATAAGATAGAGATTACAGATAAATACACATAAATAAGTTAAATAGAGAATAGATAAATAAGATAATAGAGATAAATAAGAACAATAAATAAGAACATTAATTTATTTAGCTGAACCATTAAAAACATTATTTTCCACATTAATTACTTACCTCTTTATTATTTAAGATCTACAAACAGTCATAGGTCCCAGAAATGTAGTATATAACACAGGAGTCTTCAAATGTTTTAAGCAACTAAAATGACCAAGCCTTTATTAAGAATCAAACACTGCATATTATTTTACTTTTATAAGCGTAACATTTGCATGCTCACAGAAATTTATTACAAATTAGTTATTTGTGAAAGTGCGACCCGCAATCATGTAGCCATAGAGCCGTGACATGTTGGAAACCTATGTTCTAACCACTAGAATATCACGTATATACGATGATAATCTACAGGAATCTTGATCTGTCCGAAAATTTTTCTGAACATCCCGTCTTGTCCGAAGAAGACAAGATAAGTTCAGTGTTTCGGAGTGTTCTCACCAAACTATAGGTTAATTTGTCTGACCATATCACTGTATTTCAAATCGTCAGATATCCAATTACGATTTTCTTTCAGTGACAACATTCTACCAAATCCTCAGATGTCCAGTTACGATTTTCTGGACACTACAGTAAATTAACTTCAACGTTTGTCGCATTAGTTAAGAGATAAAAGGTTTTACCAATTTTACACGTGTACCTGTCTCTACTTTGAGATTGGTTGTAAAAATTTTCATTAAACTGAGTACTTTAATTGAAATTATCTAACTTTTTTGCTTAAGGGGATGACGTACATTAAAAATCTTTTTTCTAAAATTCTTAAATTACAGTTATAAAACTTTATAAAGCATTGATTTTTTTTTAAATTTTTGTGTTAAATTTTTAAGTTCGCTTTAACTCTTAACATTCAAGAGTATGATTTAAGCTTAAAAAAAGTTGTCTATTTGTTTTAAGTTTATATTTAATTTACATCATTAAAATTTGATTTAAATAGGAAAATTTTTGAGATTTTAATGACAATTCTAAGTGTAGACAAACATATTTCCTGTAAACTAAATATTTAATTAATCAACAAAATAATCTCACATTTGTTGAAAATATAATTTTATGTATTAAGCAAAATTAGGAAAAAATTTAAAGGATCATTTTAAAAGTTTACAACATTTAATAAAGTTAAATTTTAAATTTGAAGATAACATGTTATTTAATTTTTTAATGTGATTGATGTAGTTATAGTTTAATGTAGGCTCAATCGTGCTTGGTTTGTCCAAGTGACATGACAAACAACAACAACATAGTTCAATGATATGACTCCTGAGTTATATCACTAAGTTAATAATTTAGGTAAACGCTTTGAAGCGTCGAATGTCTCCCTAATCGAAAATAATTTTTATTTCTATTCTCTGATAGATATGTGAAAATAAAATGTCACCACATTATCTATTTAAAAGTACTTTTAAACGACTAGTTGTGTCAAAAGCAAATTTTAAAGGTTACTGTAATTTCAGACAAGTAAGCTAAATTTATTCTCGGAGAGAAACAATATAGCGCTGAAAAATATAATGAACTTTAAGAAAAAAAATTATCTCATCTCAGAAAAGGAACTCAATATCTGTTTTCAAGACTTCAATTATACGCATCTCTTATTCGCTTGAGAGAAAATAATATTCCTCATTAACAAGACATCATGGATTTTTTACTATATCAAAGTTCTTTTATTTATCCAGAGTGATTTAGTTTCCATTTTAATTTAAACAAACCCTAAATTAAATACCTTAGGCCTCAACATAAAACAGGAAATAAATACCCTGTAACAAAATACTTCGTTAAATAAATGTAATAATAATTCATCTCCAAAACACTTTCTCAGTTTAATTGCCAATATTCTCCATCTACCTCAATTAATCTCATTTCTTCGTATAACTATCACCATTTATTTCAGGAGTTTGACCTCTTCCCTCGTTTTTCTGGGGTTTTTTTTTAAAGATTATTTTATTGCATGACAAACGTTTGTATTTTCTACCGCTCTTTTCTTTAAAAAAAGAAATTTTTGACTTTGATAAGACTTTATAAGTTGATACTTGGAATAATATATATTTCTATGAAATTTTTTTTATCTATAGCTTGAAATCCCCTATATAATAATAGCCTAAGTTGTCTGTCCGCGAATTTATGAAGCGGTTGGACTTGGAATGGAAACAGGCATCCATATTGGATTTTTCATGAGTTAGGGTTAATAAAATTGAAAGCGAATTCGAAATCCACCCCATCCACCCCTTTTCGAGAGTTTAATGCTATTATTTCAAGCATTATCCTTCCTCTTATTCTATACGAAATTCATTCTTGATAGGATTTCAAAGGAAGAGAGTAATATTTAAATTTCTGGACTGTTTCTACTTGACTACCTAACTTCATATACTCTAATTAGTTCGCTCACACCGTGCAGGCGTTGGACGTTTGGTAGAATGATGGTCGAATTTGATCGTCGAATTCTCGGGTTGGCGGTT
This sequence comes from Pardosa pseudoannulata, assembly GCA_032207245.1. NCBI lineage: Eukaryota > Metazoa > Arthropoda > Arachnida > Araneae > Lycosidae > Pardosa > Pardosa pseudoannulata. Next base: position 144,500,204 of record CM063502.1, read on the forward strand.
CTATCCCCGACGCAGCCGATTTTTTTTAATGGCTAATAAATTTAATATTTTCTGCTTTTCTTTTTAAATTCTTATTCCGAAAGTTGTTTTATTATTTTTAAAATAAATTTTTACTATTTTTTCAACTTTTTATAATTTTTATTTTATTAAATTCACGTATTGCTTTACGGATGTCCCTGGTCACATAAATATTTCATGTTGTGTATCCTTAAACTTTCTTCTCGTAATGTAATAATAGCCTAAGTTATCTGCCCGTCTGTCCTCGAAATTATGAAGCTGTCGGACCTGGAATGAATAGAGCATCCATATTGGAGTTTTGACGAGTTAGGGTTTGCAAAATTCAAAGTGAGTCAAGTTTAAATTTTCCTAAACTATAGATCCGATTCTGAAGTAAATTGGTATGAATAAGCTTCGTATCACAGCGAAAAATACTGTCCTCTTTAACACGTTCGAAATCCACCCCGCCCCCTTTTCGAGCGTTTAATGCCATTATATCAAGCCCAATTTTAAGAACAAGCGATTAAATGTATCAATTTATCACAAAATAAATAGGTAAAAATAACAATTTTTTTCTAGCCTTATGACGTCATTCCTTTAACCATCTCATTTAATCATTTATTTTAGATTATTTAAATATCTTCTGCATGATTTCCATACGTTTTATCCCTAAACTTAGATATTACCTAAATAATTTTTTTTTATATTTGGCTTAAATAATAGATTAGGTACATATGTGATAATTTTAATCGATTATATTTTGTACAAAGATAATTCTCAGCCAAAAAACAAACACTTTTTTTACCATTATATCAAGCCCAATTTTAAGAACAAGCGATTAAATGTATCAATTTATCACAAAATAAATAGGTAAAAATAACAATTTTTTTCTAGCCTTATGACGTCATTCCTTTAACCATTTTTATTAAATCATTTCTTATTTTAAACTATTTAAATATTTTCTGCAATATTTCCATATGTTTTATCACTGAACTTAGATATTATATAAAAAATTTTCTTTGTTATTTGGTTTAAATAATATATTAAGTACATATGTGATAATTTTAATCGATTATTTTTGTTGAATACCTTTACAATTCTAGTATTTTGATATACTAGTATTTTGATAATTTAAGACTGTATACAAACGTTTTAGACAATGTTTCCCATTTCTATGAAAGAGGCACTATGTTTAGAATAACATATTTCGCTTACAGTTTTATCACTATTTTAAAATTTTTTTATAATTTAAAGGGAATATTTATTTTTTATAAGAAACAAATTATTTAGTATTATGAAAGAAATTACTTGCAGATATTTGTAATCATCATAAAGAATCCAGCTGCTGAATAAATTTTTTTATACTTTTTATTATACCTTTCTAAGAAATTTACAACACACAGATCACTGATACATACACATTAAAACACAGTTACTGTTTAAAAATCTATATCTCTTATTCAGTGCAAATATTTATTCCAGTTTTCTAAAAAAGTTACACTGTCAAAATACTCTTTTGCAGAAGCGGCAGTTTTTTACCTGTACATTTCTTTTAATAGGAGTTTCTCACTGAGCTGTTTTTCATTACAGAGGCATTATTTTCAAAAATTTAAAATTTTTTATCTAAATCAAATATAAATCATATATAAATCTTTAATGTTTCATTTATTTATAGTTTTTTAAATAATGAGGAACCTAGTATAAGTACGTTATTGGATCTACTTTCCATGTGCTGATAACAGAATGTATATATCCGCTATATAATAGTAGTCTAAGTTATCTGTCTGTCTGTCCTCTAATTTCTGAAGCGGTTGGACCTGGAAGGGATAGAGGCATCCATATTGGATATTTGATGAGTTAGGGTTAGCAAATTTCAAAGCGAGTTCGAAATCTCCGCTTCCCCCCCTTTTCGATCGTTTAATGTCATTATTTCGAGCCCTATTTTCTGCGATTAAGAGCAGGCGATTAAATTCATCAATTTATCACATAATAAATAGGTAAAAATAACATTTTTTCTAGCATTATGACGTCATTCCTTTAACCATCTCATTTAATCATTTCTTATTTTAAATTATTTAAATATCGTCTGAATTATTTTCATACGTTTTATCACTGAACTTAGATATTACGTAAATAATTTTCTTTTATATTTGGCTTAAATAATAGATTAGGTATATATGGGATAATTTTAAATTTAATCATAGATTAGTTTTTGTTGAAATGAAAATTTTATCACAGGTATTAAGAGTAAATTCTTTTCATAAAAGTCTAGGAGTCTATTTCACTAATTTAGCTTTTAACTTATATATCTTTGAAAATAAAGCAGTTTGTTCGTTTGTGTGTTTGTTTTTATACATAACCACACGTTTTCAAATCGATTCGCTACATTTTGGACATCATTCATTTATACCGCCAAATAATGACTGTGAATATTAAAACCTCTGCTATCCATCCTATCAAGTAATATGGCAAGATAAATTAAAGCTGGTAACTGACATGCGGTCATTAAAGATAAACAAATTATTGAGCATGTACCAGATAATTCTCAGCCAAAAAGCAAACTATCTTTTACCTGCCTCACAGGGTACTCTACAATTCTGGAAAACTAAAAATTTTAATGATCCCGTCATATGATGGGTTATATATGCTAGTTTAGTAAAAGATTCTACAAAGATCAAGAGTGCATAGTCAAGTGAATTCTATTCACTGGACCTATAAATCGGAATTAAGAGTAAAACATTCTCGGAGCTCCTTTTAATACGGTCCATATTTACTGTACAGGGTTAAGACCTAGAAATTTTTGGACAAGAGGAATGTTAGAAATCCCATTTTTTATTGGTACCCATGAGTGACGTATGTTAACATTAAGCTATAAAACTGCAGGTTCTCTGCCCGGGAGTCGATCTTTTGCAACACAGACTTAATGCATCCGTAATCTACTGCTTAAAGCCAATTCTAAACTACTACAAACGTTCATCTCATCAGCGAGAAGCATATTGACCACTGTACCGAAAGGCATGGCTGGCCTAAAATTGCACAGTGAGCTCAATCTTATAGTTTGCATTCATTGGAACGGATTATTTTGGTTTATTCAAAGTGTAGATACTAAATATAAAGAGCCGTGCATTTTTATATTTTAAGAATAGATCTAAAGTTAAACACACCAAAAGTATATATTCGGCAACCGGTGGCTAGTTGATATTGATCTATGATAAATGTTTTTGCTATTTGGATGTCCATTTGATTTGATAGCTTTCATCATAGGCAGGGCGCTCGCTGGCTTTCAGTAGCAGAGTGCGCGAGATCCCACTTCTGTCAAAGATGTTCGTTCCGAAATCGGAGTATGTAATGCTCTCATTAATTCTCTTTGTAATAACTTTAACTGTAGCTTTACAGATCAAACCACCCAAAAGGATTAAAGGAACATGTGATCAAAAAGTATATGCTATTAATCAATTACCTTTAAAAATATATCCCTTTTACTCAGTTAAGCTTGCTGAGTATCATAAAACATGATTAAGAAAACATGATTAAGAAACATGAAAAATGATTAAGTAAGAGTTGTTTTTAAATTCTTAGTAATACATATGATAATTGAAGTAGTGTTTGGTATAGGTGATATAATTATGAGAAATATAAAACATTTCTCAAATATAAAGCCAAATTTTGCTTCATATTTGGTAAAATATGAGGAATGTGAGAGTTAAATTGATCACTAAAGTATGAGAAATTTTAAGAGTCTCAACCACTTTAATTCATTCGCAATTTTCTTTTTCTATAAAAATACACACACACATATGTGTATATATATATATATATATATATATATATATCTATATATATATATATATATATATATATATATATATATATATATATATATATCTATATATATATATATATATATATATGAAAGAGTGATTATATTAGCGCAATTAGAAATGGAGCTCTAGATAAAGATTCTTATAACTTAATGAGTTATAGGGGAAATTTTATCAGCTGATACATAGAAAATACATCACATTCTTTTCGAAAGAATTTTTTTTTATCTTTGGGCGCATAATTAGTCTTGAACTATTATTATTATGCATTATTATGAAATTTCCCAGTGCATAAATTTATTTGAGACCCCTAATGTAAACCTAAAAATCTTTTAAATTGAAAAAGAAAAATGTGTGTATCTCCTCCAAGTCTGTAACTCTTCTAGGTAGAAATTTTCAGTGCGGTTAAACACTGAATGTTAAGATTTAATTGCAAAATATACTAATTCGTAATTAGTTTTTAAAATCCTATAGTCTTCTTAATGCTGAGAGAATATTTTATAGGGCCAACACATTTTTCTTTCAGTGTAACAGATACGGAATTCTTTCCATGTCATTTCAAAGCCTTTTTCATCTCTGTTTCGGTTTATGCGTCATTCAGAAATATTACGAGTGCTACTACCCCTGAACAGCATGAGGAATTTTCGCTGCTGAAAGAAAAAACACAACGATTCATCGTCAGCACCACAAATTTTAACCCTCTCTCCCCTTTTTACCCGGGAAAGGCCAAATAAAACGATACAACTGAACCCGAAGAATTCCTTTTTCCTAACAACAACAAAAAAGAAGCTAAATAAATAAAATCCGTCTGGATGTATATCGTTAGTTTCCATTCTTCAACAAAACATTCCCTTAAGATAAGATATCAAGGAAATCTGTTATTGTAATTCGGGAGATAACGCGCTTTTGATGTTTGAGTGCAAGGCCAAAAAGCCGACTTAATGCATTGTATTCCGTTCTTTCCTTATATTTTTTTTGTGTTCCCACTACTCTTCAGACACTAAAAGTTTTCTAACAGCAAAAGTTTTTATTTTAATTCACTGCACTCGCGGAGTCCCGGTGGAGGAGCAGGATAGGGACGACCAAACTTTTCTTTCCCCTCTCACATTTGTCACATTTCGGAGTTGCTCTTTGACGAATGAGGAATACGCGCTATTTTTTCCCCCTTTTGCTGTTCCACGCATGCGATGTGGGTGGCGGAGAGAGAGGGAGTGTGCAAGAACTTCGAGATCGCATTTTTGGCGCCTCCGTGGTATGTACGGTGTAAATTTTTTTCCCTCTCTTTCTCTCTCTCATCTGCGGGAGAGGAGGGGGAACACCTCTTGATATGTTAGACTGTAATGCCACTGGTACCCATTTCTCCCCGTCTCCTCTGTGAGGTGAGGGTGGGGGAGTAGTAAGATGACTCAAACGCATGAAGGGGTCACGCTGTTTGGGTTTTTTTCCCGTACTGCGAGAGGGTGTTAAATCTTAATATTGAATTCCCGTTGTTTGGAGTAATGAATGATTTTTTTCGTTCCCTGCGAGCGTGCGCCATTCATTATCAATTTGTTTGAAATACACTTCAATAAAAATTTCCGAGACAAGCGAGAGGTGAGGAAAAAGATTTTGTTTCACAGGGAGCTTTTCCTCTTTCATTTAAAATGAAATAATTTATTTTGCCGGAAACACAATTCCGAGGGAATTTTAAATGCAAATAGGCGAATGCGGGAAAAATATTATACAGAACGAGTTCTTTTTTGCTATTATTTTTAGGAAATTGAGAGGGAACGAGCTGTAAAACGGAATAAATGTACCTGTCGACAGTGAAACACATCAAACTTAGCGATATACGCGATATTCTACTGCAGAATAATCTCTGTATACGTACATAGAAACTTGAAAATTTCCAATCAAGTTGAGATGTACAGCGATGTGATTTCGTCACTGATTTTAAGCAAATATTATTATTTTCATAAGTTATGTAGGCAGAGTAAATTCTAATTTATTTTGTTTATAAAAATGTAAAACTCTAAATGAGTGTAGATATATAAAATCAAATATCATCAAGTGCCGAGGTATTGTAGACAAAAAAATTGTATTCTAATTATGAATCAAATTACCATACATTGCGTAAATGTTACGCACAACTATTTTGCTTTAAAACCTTTCTGTAACCGATAGTTACGTATGCTGAATAATTAAAAATGTAACTATAGTACTACGATCTATCCATTGGCATATATTTGTTTATACACATCATATACATACACAAGCCTCCAGAATTTATAAAAAAGAACTTGAAGAAGACTACTTCTTAGTTACCTCAATCATTTTAATTTTTATCACAGCCCAAAATGGCTGACAAAATTTAATTCTCGTGATGACTATTTCTCCTTTCAATCCCTCGGAATTATTAATATTGACATGGAAAACACTGAAATTGTTACCATCCATCTGAGGTAGCATCACCTGGCTATCCGGATGAGGCAATGACATTTCACATCCGGGATACCATACATTACACAGTCAATTAAAAAAAGCGTGCGCTTTCTCTGGAAATCCCGTTAATCTTCCAAATAAAAAGCGAAAGAAGCTTGCAAAAGGTGAGGTTAAATCGACTTTCTTGAGAAGCATCATCATCCGAGGAGGGATTTTAAGATCTTGAAATAAACGCTTCCCGTCTGCTTCTACCGTCTTCTCTACCAGGAAAAGATGTAAAAAAGAAATGTCTGCGCTGACAGATTACAACTAAAATTAGTCGTTCCCTGATATAAAGCACCATGCGTTGTCACAAATCGTTAGCGAGAAAAGGAAACTTTCATGCCGGCAGTTGTCCTTAAGCATTTAGTTAAGCATAAGGTATTTCGGAACGAAAATTATTTATCGCAGTGAACTTCTTGTGCGGTCTCATAACTTTTGCTTTCCTTTTCGGATGTCACTTATAATGAACACTACAATAGTTTTTTTATGTTGTTGTTCGTGAGTGGTCGTTATTGGCATTTTAAAACCCTGTTCTTTTGTTATTGGTCCATGATAAAATTCAATAGGATATCTTAAAAATCTGCATTTTAAAATTTTTGTTATTTTAAACCTTAAATTGTTTTAAATTACAGGAATATAAAATTGCCTTTAAATATGTTACTGTAAATGTAAACACTATAAATGTTACCTTTCTACTAATTACGTAAAAATATTAATTTTTTATCCTCTATTTCATCTCTTATAAATTCCAACGAAACTAAAAAGGAAATAATCCACTTTGCAGCCCAGTTAAACCATAAAAATCATAACTATAATATTATCGTGTTAATAAATTCATCGTTTATATATCATTTAAAAAGCCATTTACAGTTAAACTCCGTGAAGTCCAAAGCCAATTTTGTTTTATCCTATTCTTTGTGAGCACCATCAAAACACTCACTTGGTAATGCAGCGCCATCTGTATTTATATATACTTATTCTAAAACTTGTTTCTTTCATCATAAAAAAACGGATTCTCACAAAGAATTTTTATTGTTTTTAACGAGAGTTTAAGCTCCGTCTTTTGATAAAATGGACAATCCACAAAATGAAACTGTATTACATCAAAAGCAGTTTATGTTTGTATCATAATCACGTTCAAACACATTTTTAATGATCTCCAAAACAGATTACATTTCCCTCATGGGTTATAATAACATAGAGCTACTGGAAAGATACATTTAAAAAATATATATCTCTAAATGTGAAATAAAAACCAAATTTTTATCTATAATCAGCACTTTTAAGTTCCTTAGTATTTAACATTTGGCAACTTTAAAGATTATTTTTCATTCTTTTTCCTTTAAAGTAAAGTGAAATTCTCAATAGGAAAACATTTCGATGAATTAAAATAGGAGTGCGAGTGATCTATAATGAGAAATGATGACGCTAGTTCTATTGAATTCACAACTATGTCAATCAGAAGATTTACTTCTTTTTCAAAATCAGTCTCTAGCGATTCAATCGAGCGTTCGATATGTCGATGGGCATTTCAAATCGGTATAGTAAAGACGTACGTAGAATTATTCTTGTACTTGAGTCTCTACCCACGCAATCTATCCTAATTTAGTCTTCCATTAATCATAATCTTCTTGGCTGTCTAAAAGGAAGAGAAAAGTAAAAATGGTTTTCTAAATACTAGGTGGAAATTAATGATTCCTTCAGTTTACGAGTGAGGGGAGGGGAGCTTTCAGGCAAAGCAATGGGGCAGATAACTTTGAAGAGAGCGGGATAAAAACATTGCGACATTTAATCTGTCTCTCGGTGCCTTGAGTCGCTACAGTGAAAAATACGGCATTGTTTACACATGAATTGCCTCTTGCTCAAAATACTAGCAGAAGTAATTTGTTTCCTTGATAATATGATTTTCAAGCAAAGTCTTATCGCATACGTGGGGCATATTTTCCTCCAGGCATTAGGGTACGAATTTAGTCCCATGTTTTCGCTCCTGAAAGAGTAAAATACTGTTTCCAGTCTTTTACCCCAAAATCATCGAATTCCAGTTGGGTAAAAAGAAAAGATTTCCTTAAGTATTCTACTAAACGGCTGTTTTCTTCAATACCCTTAAAAGTCAAAGGATTCAAGATATATTGCTGAGAAATAGAGTTAGTCTGAAATGTTTTAGCAATTTGAAAACATCATTAAGATTTACAGTATTTATCTTTCTTATCCTGATTCATTAGACAGAAACTCATCTTTGTTTAAAATAGAAAATTCGAGAGGAGAAAAATTATAAACGGAAAATTACTAAAGAATAAAGAATTTTTTTTTCATGCAAAAATATTTTTTTATAATTTTGATTTTTTAACAACACATATCTGAATGTAAAAAAAATCTCTTATAAGCTTAATTTAAAATAAATAATGTCTGAATTTCAAGCAAAACAAAAGAGCAAATGATGAACAATTACTTAAAGGCATTGCCTTTCACGGGAAGTCCTTTCAGTAGATTGAACCCGATTGAATCGATAGAAAAAGTTACGTGGGGCTATCCAGCCGCTCCTCTTGTACAGCATAAAAGTAAGCCCGTTACTTCATATGACCTCCAGGAAGACACACTTTCCCTCAACGAATGCAGCTTGAATCCATCCCTGAGGTACATTTGAGCAACGACAACCGGACTGTGATGCGATCCATAGCACTGATTCTTTCTTCTAGAAGAAAAAAAAATCAAGTCATGCCTCCTTCAAGCCATAAAATCGTAGAATTATAAATAAATTTAAACATTATTAAGATTTACAGCATTTATCATTTTTATCCTCATTCATTAGACAGAAACTCCTCTTTGATTAAAATAGAAAATTCGAGAGGAGGAAAATTATATACGAAAAGTACTAGAGAGTAAAGGATTTTTTTTTCATGCAAAAATATTTTTTCATAATTTTGATTTTTTAACAATAGAAATCTGAATGTAAGCAAAATCTCTTTTGAGGTTAATTAAAATAAATAAGGTCTGAATTGCAGTTAAATCATAAGGGCAAATGATGAACAATTGCTTAAAGGCACACGGGAAGTCCTTTCAGTAGATTGAACCCGATAGAATCAATGGGGAAAGTTACGTGGAGCTATCCAACTACTCCTCTTGTATAGCATAAAAGTAAGCCCATTACCTCATTTGAGCTCCAGGAAGACACATTTGCCCTCAAAGAATGCAGTTTGAATCCATCCCTGGGGTACATCCGGGCAATGACAACAGGACTGGGATGCAATCCATAGCATTCTTCTAGAAGAAAAAAAATCAAGTCATGCCTCCTTCAAGCCATAAAAACAAAGGATTATAAATAAATTTAAACATCATTAAGATTTACAGTATTTATCCTTTTTATCCTGATTCATTAGACAGAAACTCCTCTTTGCTTGAAATAGAAAATTCGAGAGGAGGAAAATTATAAACGAAAAATTAGTAAAGAGTAACGGATATTTTTTTTCATTCAAAAATATTTTTTTATAATTTAGATTTTTTTGCATTAGAAATCTGAATGTAAGCAAATTCTCTTTTAAGCTTAATTTTAAATAAATAAGGTCTTAATTGCAGTTAAAACATAAGGGCAAATAATGAACAATTTCTTAAAAGCATTGCCATTCACGGGAAGTCCCTTCAGCAGAATGAACCCGATTGAATCGATAGCGAAAGTTACGTGGGGCTATCCAACTACTCCTCTTGTATAGCATAAAAGTAAGCCCGTTACTTCATATGACCTCCAGGAAGACACACTTTCCCTCAACGAATGCAGTTTGAATCCATCCCTGGGGTGCATCCGGGCAACGACAACCGCACTGGGATGCGATACATAGCACTGATTTTTTCTTGTAGAAGAAAAAATTCAAGTCATGCCTCCTTCAAGCCATAAAAACACAGGATTATAAATAAATTTAAACATCATTAAGATTTACAGTATTTATCCTTTTTATCCCGATTCATTAAACAGAAACTCCTCTTTGTTTAAAATAGAAAATCCGAGAGGAGGAAAATTATAAACGGAAAATTACTAAAGAGTAAAAGACTCTTTTTTCATGCAAAAATATTTTTTCATAATTTTGATTTTTTAACAATAGAAATCTGAATGTAAGCAAAATCTCTTTTAAGGTTAATTTAAAATTAATAAGGTCTGAATTGCAGTTAAATCATAAGGGCAAATGTGAACAATTGCTTAAAGGCATTGCCTTTCACGAAAAGTCCTTTCAGTAGATTGTTCCCTATTGAATCGATAGGGATAGTTATGTGGGCCTATCCAGCCGTTCCTCTTGTATAGCATAAAAGTAAGCCCGTTACTTCATATGACCTCCGAAAAGACACACTTTCCCTCAACGAATGCAGTTTGAATCCATCTCTGCGGTACACCCGGGCAACGACAACCGGACTACGATGCTATCCATAGCACTGATTCTTTCTTCTAGAAGAAAAAAAAATCAAGTCATGCCTCCTTCAAGCCATAAAATACAGGATTATAAATAAATTTAAACATTATTAAGATTTACAGTATTTATCCTTTTTATCCTGATTCATTAGACAGAAACTCCTCTTTGTTTAAAATAGAAAATTCGAGAGGAAAAAAATTATAAACGGTAAATTACTAAACAGTAAAGGATTTGTTTCATGCAAAAATATTTTTTTATAATTTTGATTTTTTAACAATAGAAATAGAAATCTGAATGTAAAAAAATCTCTTTTAAGCTTAATTTAAATAAGGTCTGAATTTCAGTTAAATCATAAGGACATATGAGGAACAATTGCTTAAAGGCATTGCCTTTCACAGGAAGTCCTTTCAGTAGATTGAACCCAATTGAATCAATGGGGAAAGTTACATGGGGCTATCCAGTCACTCCTCTTGTATAGCATAAAAGTAAACCCATTACCTTACATGAGCTCCAGGAAGACATACTTTCCCTCATCGAATGCAGTTTGAATCCATCCCTGGGCAACGACAACCGGTCTGGGATGCGATCCATAGCACTGACTCTTTCTTCCAGGAGAAAAAAAATCAAGCCATGCCTCCTTCAAGCTATAAAAACACAGGGTTATAAATAAATTTGCAATTTTAGGTATTGCTTTAGTAACACCGGAAATCAAAAATAATGTTACACAACATTTAATACCATATTTATATTATTTAAAAGTTAATTAGTTTAAAAGTGTTTGAAAAAGAATAAAATAAATTACTGGATTCAGTTTAAAAACCAATTTAGCATTAATTAACAACAATTTAGAACTAATTAACCAATTACCATTATTTCTTGCTAATTAAATATTTTGAAAATATATAAATCGACTTGTAGAGCATTGCAAAACAATTTATTAAAATGATATAAAAAAACTATGAAAGGGAGTCATTTTTATAATCATAAGTTAAAATAAAAAATTAAAGTTAAATTTAATCAACTTAAAGTTTAATCAGCGTTTACATGTGTACTCAAAATATATGACTCATATAATCTGAAAAAAAATTTAATCAGTCTTTTATAACTAAGGAGGAACGTTTGCACAACTTGTTCAATTCTGAGAAACACTGAGTTATAAATCTGTTCTTCCCTTATATTTAGATATGTAAAAACAGAAGAAATCTGATGGAATCCAAATGAATTTTTCAAGATTATAAATTTAGTCTCTTAAAAATTATGAATGTCTCTTCCATTAAGTAGTACATATTTTATAAAAATTTATTTCTTGTTCAAAATGGGGATCGAAAATTTTAACATTGATTTACTTGTACAAAATAAATCCCAGACAGCCATTAAAATATTGAAAATATTTTCTATATGATAAAGTTTAATGACGTTCTCTTATATTAAAATGTTCGATAATTTTGGAAAGATTTTTTTAATATTTTAAAGAGTACTTTTATAAATGGTTCTAATATTTTGCAATTAAAATGCGATAAAACAATTAATTCTTTGCTAGGCTTTAGTTAATATTTTTGATCTGGAATCCATTAGCTGCTAATATGTGCAATTTTATTTTTTTATTTTTAAGCGTTCTGTTAGTTCAAATAGACCAATGTAAATCATTAAATTTTAATTTCAGTCTAGTAACATAAAACTGGTGCAATAAGGAGAACTCATTAAGTGAAAAATGTACAAATTGCCTTGAATATTAAATTTTCTATTGCTGTTCAAGGTGCAAATTTCAAGAATCCAAATAAATGGTCTTTATTCTAATGAATTGATATCGAAGCCTACTTCAATTTCTATGTAGGTGTGTACAATGAAGAACCTCCAAGAAGAACCTAAAAGGCCCCTACAGAAGCCTATGGTTTTGTTTTATTGCAAGGTGAGATCATATTTGTTAGTAGAGCTCCAGATATTCTCGAAAGCTTTGTACTAACAAGAAAATGATGCAATAGAGGAAAATAATTAAGTTAAAAGATCTACAATTTCTTTAAATAATAAATTTTCTATTGCTATGCAAAGTGAATTTCAAGAATCAAAGCAAATGGTCTTCATCCTAACGAATTGATTTCGAAGCCCATTCCTCAGTGGTATGAGTATGAGCTTCCAAAAAGAAACAATGCGATTAAAAGGCAGAAAAATGATACCTGTAATTTCGTTTTGTCTTTTTACAAGGGAAGGTTAGATTTGGTACTACAGCCTCAGAGACTCCAGCAAAATATAACGGATGCTATGAAGAGAAGTCGTAATGGTAAAATATTTAATTTTTTGAATAATAAATTTTCTATTGTCATGCAAAGTATGAATTTGGGGAGTCCAAGCGAATGTTCTTCTTCCTAATGAATTGATTTCAATAAACACTCCAACGCCACGGTGTGGGTGTGTGCCTCCAACAATCGGCAATGCAATAAAAGGCCGGGAAATGAAACCCATGATTTTGTTTTTGTTTTTTGGTTTTTTTTTACAAGGTAAGATTAGATTTGGGACCAGAGCCCTAGAGATTTCTGCAAGCTATAAAACGCCTTCGCACTTCACTTTTATGAGTCATTTTATTTTGCTGACTCTTGCTTTATAACACTCGGCGCCCACCGCTTTAAAATCACGGGCTGCAACTGAAATATATGTTTTCGTACTTTATTAAAAGCTAAATATACCGTTACACCATCTAAAATAAAAGTAAGCTTTGCATATTTAAAAACTTCTGTTTAATTCATAAGATTCTCAAGAGTAAACATGCAAACACTAACTATCACAGTTTAATGCAGCGCCTATTAAGTGTTACCGAAAAGATTCAAATTTCCAAAGGCATCTGAAAAGAGAGAGAGAAAAAAAAGGTGTCGTTTTCTACCTTTAGGCGAGATGCAAAATAAAAAGGCCTTACTTTAGGGATATCTTGAAAACATTACACTGAATAGTTTTTCACTTGAACAAACATTGCTGAGAGTATTCACAATTTTGCAAGTTTTCTGATTGAAACTGGAAAGAATGTTTTCCGCTGTTTGCTATAGTCTGAATTTTGCGGAAACATAAAAAGATTGCTTAACAGGATTTCATCCGTAAGAGATTTTAGGAGTAGAGAATTATTGATTGCATTTAAAGGCATAATTTAAAAGTGTCAGCTTCAAAACATCTTTTTTAGTATCTTTTACTACAGAGATGTATATTTTAATATATGATGTGATATAGGAGCGTTAATTCTTCCAAAAAAGTATGTTCTATTTATATTTAAGAATTAATCGATAGGGAAATAAATATCCAGATTTTGAAACCATTATGTATTATTTTACAAGTCGTCACCATTTCACTTGTTATTTCCTCTACATATTTTTCTAGTCATTATTATTCTGTTAAATTTGGTTTCATATTTTCTATCAAATGCGAAATTTGACAATTTATTGTACATAATTATCAGCTATAACATTAGATATTAACTAGATTTCACCCATATTTAAACACTGATGTACATGAGTGATAAAAATAAACGATTTATTTCTTTTGAAATTTTTTGGCACTACTTATGTAGAATAGAACAACGAACAACAAAATTTAATAGAAGGGAACCACAAATGTCAGAATTCAATTAGTATCCATGCATGATAGTTATGTATAGTGCGATAGAAGCTGCTTATGCATTTAAAAGATTTAAATTATAGAAAAAAACTACCAATCAACTGATAATCAACATCTTTATTATTATTACAACATTATTATTTTTATTATTGGTATCTTCTAAAATGCATCTATGAAATATTAAGTATATTCTGCATCCAAACCATTTAAATATAAGCGATAATTTTGAACCACAAGTTCTTACTTTTATTTATATAACTGTCTTAAATAAGTTTGGAAACTTTAATGATCCAACTCAAAACCCTCTTCTACTAATATAATTCGTTCTCGCACTAGTAACACATGCCATGATATGTTATCATGTATCAATCTCCTATGCATATGTTTCTCCTTTTAACTCGGATAGCATCATTTTCAATCTCATGAAAGTTTGAAAATGATGCCACCCGAACAAAATCTAGAACAATATTTTGTTTGACTTTCACTGAAAAAACTTTAATTCTATATCAAATATTCAAGGGATTTTATTACGTACTTCAAAAAGACTGCGAAATCAACCTAAGATATATATTTTTATTAAACCTTATTAATTTAATATTTCTATCTAACATGTTTATGATTTTGTTAATTTTTATTAACTATGATCGTTTTACGTTTTGTATAAAAATAAATTTACTTTAATCCTTTATTATTCAAAATATTCTCTCTATGAAATCTAACCTTGTATCTTGATAAAAACAGTATTACATAATGAGCTGGATTTATATTTCTCGTGTTCATTGAATTAGAATGTTTCGTAAGAATATTCTTAAATATATTTTAAGGAAACTAAAAACTGTAAAGAGTAGTAGAATAAAATAAAAAGAAGTGCATTGTTTTTATCCTGCTTGGATTGTATCTAATAGTTATAGTGAATAATAATTTGTTAAATTATAATCTATTTTAATCTATTATTTTTCTACTTGATATCTTAAAGAAGACAGACTTTAGAAACTTTTCTCAAATTCGAAGAGGAAACGAATATTGGTTCTTCAGTAAACAGTGTATTTGCTTTCCTAAAATCCCTTTTGAAAACGTCTGTCAATATTTTAGTCGCATGATAAAAATAGACAAAGTCATACCTGAATTCAATACAAACTGTTTAATTCTGAAAAGAAAAATCTCGTATCGTCTGCAGAAGATAAAGAAATGAAACTCTTTTGAGCCATAGGAATTATATTAGCTGCAATAAAATTCGCTGGGAGCTACGTGACATCTGTTACTACAATAAATCAGGCCCTCGCAAATCCTGTTTCAAGAAAATTAATGCTTCAAGATGACAACAGTTATGCTTAGTTCGTTGTCAACGGAGATCTAGAAAAAGTCTTGATGAAGTGACGAGAATCAAGCTTCAAACCCTCTCAGTCAGATGTACATGTTTGGATATCGCCTTTTCCCTGGGAACTCGTTTTTTCCCTTGGATAGAAACAAGATATCCACTGCGATAGTTGAAAGGATGGGTGAAGGTTCGAAAACATTGAGTATAATATATGTGTGTATGTTATATATACACACACACACACGCATATATATATACAGGGTCGGAGACAGTAGATGAATTGAAAGTGTTTGTACAAAAGTGGCCAAATGTCTAAGGCGACCGATAGAAATAGATATTAAACTATGCTAAATAAAGCTTGTATTAAAGTATTTAGTGAGAAAATCTATTTATCTATCCATCTTCTCGTATATGAGAGTAATCATTACCATATAAACACCGATTACTGTTAAGGCATAGTTTTTCATATATTTAGTTATTTAAAAGAAATTGATTTGCTATATATTAAGCTATTTCAAAAGAAATTTTAGAAATTCAGAAATGTTAAATAAAAACTTATAGCAAATTTGTGAATATAAGCTATTATTATTATACCATATTGTACTGTCTCCCTATCTCTTTTGATAGGATTGTCTTTAACTATGTAGAATCATCAGATATTATTAATGAATTGTTAAATAAGAAAACACAAGAAGGGCAGTTTATGGGTGTATTTTGTAGCTTTTGTTTTACGAAATATATATTTTAATGAACTTAGGAAATATAAATGATGTATATATTGTTTAAACTTTTTAATGTCTAATCATTTACGCAGAGCAGTCATATAAATACAATAGTAAGTGTTTTATGTATTTAGCTATGTTGTGAGTTTACTACGAATTTATATTAATAAGGGGGGTGGCAGGTATTATCTTACACGAAGGCAGCTATTATCCCAGAAGCTGTCCTGCATATATAAAAGCATGAATATTCTCGCTTAAGTTAATCAGAATATTCAAGTCACCTTAAAAATTAACACATGCATATGAAAGTGATAGTTTCAACCTTCGAAGCCGGGTTCCTTTTTTAAAAAGGCTCTTAAAAAATTCAAGCACAAAATTTGGAAACCACGGATGTAAAAAAATAATGCTTCATTAACATGCCTGCCGAACGATGGCCGATTGATTAGGGTGTTGGCCTTCGGTACCGGAGTTCGTGGGTTCGAATCCCACAATGGCATGGATGTTCGTAGCCGTTCGGAATCGGCATTAAGCTGTAGGTCTCATTAGCTCTCGTATTGCAAAAAGTAGACCGTAGCACTCCAAACCAAAACCAAAATCATTAACATGTCTAAACAACCACTTTGATTTACTTTCAAAGCCACACAAAATATACAGCCCTTAGGTAAAAAACTTATTAACGTGGTCAATCAATGTCTGACAGCGTCAGTGATTTACAAGGTTACGCCATTCTGACTTGCCAATGCGTCATTGGTAGTGAACGTGTTAAAAGACAACACTTGCCAAAAAATCATACAAGAAACGATACGACAACTAAACTATACTGACGTATTTGTGAAATGGGAGGAAGAGCAATATTAATAGTAGGGAATAATATGAAAATTGCAAAAAAAAGTATATAGACTAAAATGGAAAAAAAGAAGCAATTATTTGTAAGATTTTTTTTTTCATCCTAGCATATAATTTTATTCATGTTACAGTTGGATATCTATGTTAGTTTTGAGTGTTTTCTGTAAGATTAAAATGGGTTCGCACTTTATAAAAAGCTGTGTGTTTTCAATTTACAATTACAAATTTTAGGTAGTTTGTACATTTAACATAAGTTTGAGGTTTGATAATTTGTAAATCTTAAGATTTGTTTTATTAATAACCACTTGCTAAGAAATATACCTTAGTGATATACCTTTCACGAACTTTTTCTGTAAGTAAACAAAAAAAGATTAAAATTTAAAGAAGAAAAAAAAAGTATCCTACCTAAGCAAACAGGAACGAACTGAGGAAATTAATAGCTTTTAAAATGACACACATAATTCTCATTTTTTATGTTTCTTTTACACGCAAAGAATAATTTGTTAATTAAACTTGTTTTACCTTAATGTTTTTCTTTACGAACATTCTGCAAAGGTAGCTCTTACAGTCTTCCAGTCTGTATTTGAAATATGAGTTTACTACAGTGATTTCAGGCAATTCATTTTACACTAATTGATGAATGATGACTAAAAAGAAAAAATTCAGAGGCTCACAAATTTTGATGGATTAAAAGATCATTAACTTCTTTGGAAATCTTGAGGTATTCCACCATATAGTTATAAATAACGAAGGAGAGCCTGTGCTAGGGAAAAAAATTCTCCCCTTCTTTTTCTCCCTATCCTCTCTCACATCTTTCACATCAATAATAATGAATGTTGTTTCTTTAGAAAAGAAGATATATATATATATATATATATATATATATATATATATATATATATATATATTATATATAATATATATATATATCTGAAATAAGAATTCACTGAAGTGAAGATTCACAACCAGGAGTCACTGCTGAGAAGTGAAGCTGTCTACCACTTTCTCTTCAAATAAAATATAGTCCGAGAGTTTTAAATCGCTTTTAGGGCGTGAAAAACGTTTCAGGCGCAGAATCGGAAAATTTAGTGCCAAAACGTAAAGCGTGGAATTTGTATTGTTGTTTAGTTCTGAATGGTGGAAAACACTGCTAAACAAATTAGTTGGGACGGATATTATTATTTAAAATAAAATACTATCTATTCAGTATTTTGAAGAAGTTTCGAAATATTGACTTCAATACTTTTTATTTTTGTTTTTCCCCTTTCTTTAAATTATATATCCCAATTATAAGAAGTTTTTTTAAACAAAAAATAACGTTTTGAAAGACTACTAAATTGTATATTATGTTTTATATTATATACTAAAAATTAAAAATATTAAATCATTATTGATATCGAATTAATGTTTTTTAAACAGTTCTAATGATTTTACACAATAAAATATTCAAACTAACACAATTTATTCACCAAAGTTTTTATCTTGATGAGAATTAGATATATTTTTCTATTTTAAAGTCAATAGTCAGGATGATCCCTTTCCGTTTCTTAATATTACTTGGAGGTTTTGTTTTTATTTCAATCAAAAATGTTGTTTTAATTTAAAAGCACTAAGCCTGAAGATGATACGATAAATATTGTTTTTTATCATTTTAATAGTTCCTGTATATATATATATATATATATATATATATATATATATATATATATATATATATATATATATATATATATATATATATATATATATATATATATATATATATATATATTATATATATATATATATATACATATATATATATATACATATATATATATATATATATATATATATATATATATTATATATATATATATATACATATATATATATATATATATATATATATATATATATATACATATATACATATATAGATATATATACATATATACATATATATACATATATAAATATATATATATATACGTATATATATATATATATATATATATATATATATATATATATATATATATACATATATATACATATAAATATATATATATATATATATATATATATATATATATATATATATATATACGTATATATATATATATATATATATATATATATATATATATATATATATATATATATATATATATATATATATATACGTATATATATATATATATATATATATATATATATATATATATATACGTATATATATATATATATATATATATATATATATATATATATATATACGTATATATATATATATATATATATATATATATATATATATATATATATATATATATACGTATATATATATATATATATATATATATATATATATATATATATATATATATATATATACGTATATATATATATAATCCATTTTTTATAAAACTTCTTGACTAGGAGAAAGCTTAACAGCTAGCAATCATAAAAATGCAGTCGGGCCTCACATTGAAAAGAACGCCAGAAGTCTAGAAGTCTAATTGAACTTTATACCAGAGCAGCTACAACGCACATCTATTCTATTGGACAACAGACAAAGAAAAGCTACAGAGTTCACTCTGATAGAACAGAGGTGCACCCAAAAGCGATGACAGAAATAATTTTCCCAAGGTAAAAAAAGAAACTTAATAAGCGAATTAAATGCAATATCAGCAAAACGTGACCAATTTGCCGCCAACAGCTGGGAAACGTGCTGAATAAACAGAAAGTTTAGATTTTTAGGATAGACAGCTTTATGAAGAATTTTAAGTGGAAAGCACTTAAGTGGAAAGTTGATTAAACTATTTAAAGGCTGGGAAAAAGATTTAAATTAATTAGAATGGGAGAGAGGAGGCTTTTAAAAGAAATATTAGAGTTAAATAATTTTGATATATTGCATATATATACACACATATGTAACAAGACGAAAATTAATCCACGAGTTACACATGAAATTATCCTCTATTATTTTAGAAAGGGAAGACTAATAAATTATCCTAACATTGAAGATATAGTCGGGCCATAGAAGGCAGAGCATGTCCGTAGTGGAACTTAACTTTTATTTAAGATCTAAGAAAACGACATGTTACTCTGACAAAAGCAGGGAAGGGAATGATATATAAAAACACTAGTTGGGACCTCACAATGAGAGGAAGCAGAGAATATACCCAAGGAAACGGCAGCTTTGTCAGCGAATATAATAGTCAGAAAGGAACTTATATCAGTGGAAAAAGTGAACCATTCGCAAGGGACAGCTGGAAAATGTGGCGACTGGACTGAAAAGTTGCATTTATTTCAGAGTTAGCTTTGGGAAAAGGGTTGTAAGAATTCATATAGCGGACACTCCTTTTGATAAGATATATTATGGATGAGAAAATAGATGTGAAAGAACTGAGTAGGGGAAAATAAAAATTTTAGAGATATATTTTAAATGTAATAATGTTAATATATTGCGTACACATACCCACACACGCATATATATATATATATATATATATATATATATATATATATATATATATATATATATATATATATATACATATATATATATACATATATATACATATATATATATATATATATATATATATATATACATATATATATACATATATATATATATATATATATATATATATATATATACATATATATATATATATATATATATATATATATATATATATATATATATATATATATATATATATATATATATATATATATATATATATATATATATATATATATATATATATACATTTGTGTGAGTGTGTGTGCTCTCTTTTATTAAAGCAGAAATGAGCTTAAGCCAGATTTTTTCATTACAAGTATATGTATAGAAAATATGATGGCGTTTTATTGAATGAAACTTATTCCAAAACCGGCAAAATAATATTAGACAAAAAATGTGTTATCTTTATCTGTCAACACAATTTTATATATTTTTAAGTCTGAAGTTGTTCCTGCTTTTTCCCCTTCTCAACCTGGGGCAACTTCTAAAATTCGATGTCTTCTACTTCGGTTATTCTGTGTCAACATGATACTTCCTGGGAATGGGGAAGTATAAGATGCCATTTAATGACCAAGTAGGAATCATTCGATTTCTTTGCCTTTCATTCTGTACAAGTGTAAGTAATATTAATAATAGTAATATATAGATAAATAAGTATACAAAAGTGTATGAATTTCATTTGTAAAAAATATTTAGTCATTTCTTTTCGATGATGTTGAAGATGTAATTTTACATCTCTTTCCCATACCCAACTTTTCTGAATCTTATCTTTGAAGCTTTAAAAGTTAGTCAGACATCTGAAATAATACCTACACTTATTGATAATCTATAATTTTACACGAAGAACAGTTGTAAAAGTTAGTGGCTTACATAATATGTTAATAGGCTACAAAATGTATTTACTAATATAAGATTTATTTTACTGCTATCTGTTCAAAGTTATCTAAAAAGTATAACTACGTGTATCACTTACAATGTATTATTACATATCTGTAAATAACAAAGCAAACTACATGATTTTGTACAAAGTTTTAAAACTAAATTTTAATAAAATCAATAGTTAATGAAATTCAAATCACAAATTCTTAGTCTATAGGTTACTTCTATATGAATTATGCTGCACAATTTCCTAAAGTTCTTTGGAGTCCATGTAGAACTGTGTGTTTGGCATGCACTATAAATTTATTGTTACATTCCTTATATATATTTCATTAAATGGAGGATCTATGAAATTGTTCACCATCTAAGGAAAAGTAAATATTATGGAGATCTACCTCCCTATAGTTTTTATAGATTTAAGTTTTCTATAAAACATCATACCTTCTATTCTAAAAGTATCATGTAATTTGCCAACTATTAACAGTAATATTTCTTTTTTAATCAATTCCAGTTTGAGAAATATCAAAAGAACCTCAACTTCAGATTTCTAATATCAATTTTATGCAGCTTTTCAGGACCAATTATTTGACTAAAGTTTTGTTTTATTATTATACTAAAAGCATTCAGTTTCATAATGATTTGTAAATCGTTGGAATTGCTTTTGTCATTTAGATCAAATAATGAAGCAACAATATTAGATATGTTAAGTTATATGGGCGGCACAAAGCGAAAGTAAATTTGCCTTTGAAATCTTACACGAAGTATAATCAGTCCTTTTACTGGTGATAAGCTCCGCGGTTACCATTCGTAAAGCCACAAGTATGTCTATTTCATATAAATATTGTAAAATACTTAGTACAAAAATTATCTTTATATAAAAAATTTAAAACTACCTTTAGGAGGAATCAACGTCTTTCAGTAATAATTCAAAACACTTTAAATGAGAACTAACACTTTGATAAGGTTATATTAAGGTTACATTTAACAATTCTATTTGATATTAATTCTAAGAGTGAATTATGTTAATTAACATCAGATTTTGAGTGTTTCTCAAATATGCAACATGGTGATACGAAAAAGTTAAAATAAAACTCGAATATTGTTGTCCGTCACCTTTCGAATCCATGATGACATTACTAAAGTTAAAAAACACTCAAAAAGTATTCATATAAAGTCAAAAACTTTAAAAGTATTTGACTAAAGTTTTGTTTTACTATTATACGAAAATAATTCAGTTTCATAATCATTTGTAAATCGTTGGAATTGTTTTTATCATTTAGATCAAATAATGAAGCAACAATATTAGATATGTTAAGCTATATGGGAGGCACGAAAGTAAATTTTCCTTTGAAATCTTACACGAAGTATAATCAGTCCTTTTAATGGTGATAAGCTCCATGGTTACCATTCGTAAAGTCACAAGTATGTCTATTTCATATTAATATTGTAAAATACTTAGTACAAAAATTATATTTATATGAGAAAATTTAAAACTACCTTTAAGAGGAATCAACCTCTTTCAGTAATAATTAAAACCACTTTAAATGATAAATGACACTTTGATAAGGTTACATTAAGGTTAAATTTAACAACTCAATTTCATAGTAATTCTGTGTGTGAATTATGTTAATTGCTATCAGATTTTGAGTGTTTTTCAAATATGCAACATGAAAATACGAAAAAGTTAAAATAAAACTCGAATATTGTTATCCATAACATTTCGAATCCATGATGACTTTACTAAAGTTAAAACACATTCAAAAAGTATTCATATAAAGTCAAAAACTTCAAAAGTGTTTGAGTAAAGTTTTGTTTTGTTATTATAAGAAAAGCATTCAGTTTCATAATCATTTGTAAAATCTTTGGAATTGCTTTTGTCATTTAGATCCAATAATGAAGCAACAATATTAAATATGTTAAGCTATATGGGAGGCACACAGCGAAAGTAAATTTTCCTTTGAAATCTTACACGAAATATAATCAGTCCTTTTACTGGTCATAAGCTCCACGGTTACCATTCGTAAAGCCACAAGTATGTCTATTTCGTATAAATATTGTAAAATACTTAGTACAAAAATTATCTTTATATAAAAAATTTAAAACTACCTTTAGGAAGAATCAACGTCTTTCAGTAATAATTCAAACTACTTTAAATGATAAATAACACTTTGATAGGGTTATATTAAGGTTAAATTTAACAAATCTATTTCATATTAATTCTGTGAATGAATTATGTTAATTAACATTAGATTTTGAGTGTTTTTCAAATCTGCAACATGGTGATACGAAAAAGTTAAAATAAAACTGGAATATTGTTATCTGTCACATTTCGAATCCATTATGACATTACTAAAGTTAAAAAACACTCAAAAAGTATTCATATAAAGTCAAAAACTTTAAAAGTATTTGACTAAAGTTTTGTTTTATTATTATACGAAAAGAATTCTGTTTCATAATCATTTGTAAATCGTTGGAATTGCTTTTATCATTTAGATAAAATAATGAAGCAACAATATTAGATATGTTAAGCTATATGGGAGGCACAAAGCGAAAGTAAATTTTCCTTTGAAATCTTACACGAAGTATAATCAGTCCTTTTAATGGTGATAAGCTCCATGGTTACCATTCGTAAAGTCACAAGTATGTCTATTTCGTATAAATATTGTAAAATACTTAGTACAAAAATTATATTTATATGAAAAAATTTTAAACTACCTTTAAGATGAATCAACCTCTTTCAGTAATAATTAAAACCACTTTAAATGATAAATGATACTTTGATAAGGTTATATTAAGGTTAGATTTAACAACGCCAATTCATAGTAATTCAGTGAGTGAATTATGTTAATTGACATCAGATTTTGAGTGTTTTTCAAATATGCAACATGAAGATACGAAAAAGTTAAAATAAAACTCGAATATTGTTATCCGTCACATTTCGAATCTACGATGGCATATTTCGATAACGTAAAAGAAAATGTTTAAAAAAATGAAAGATATAAAACTAGGAAATACTAAATGATATATTATAGTAATAAACACAAGAGTTGGAAAATTAGACGTATTTCATTTTAAGAAATAAGTCTTAAAACTTTTCCATGATAACTAATGACTCTTTCAAGTAGATAAAATTTATTTACTTTCACTTACTAAAGACCATTCAAGAAATATCTTTAAGAATTCTATATATTTCTCACGGAATTGTTGTCTTTGAACTCAATTTCTTTCTCCACTTTTTTCATCGTTTTATTTCATTTTCATCTACAACCATTAATAAAGATATTTTTGATGCATTTTAAGATTAATTGAAAACTAGACACATTCAAAATTTAAATCTTCAGTTAATAATTCAAATTTGTGAAAAGCTAGTTATAATGTTGATCTTGTTTTATTTAGATATCAAGTTTTCAGACTTTTTTCATACCATGTTTTAATAAATTAAATATAAATTTTCTACTTTTTTAAGGTGTTATCAAATTTATCAACCAACAATTTTAAATCATATAGTACTAAAATTGATGAGAGTAACTTTATCGAGTATAATTAAAATTTTGTTTTTTATTAAATTTGAAAGATTATTTTAAAAAGAAAAAATATTTCATTTTGTTCCCTAAATCTTCTCAACAGTGTTGAATCGTGTTCTGTTGAAGTTGTATATTTACCTTAATACTTGCACAAAGATGAACTGCTTTTCCAGAAAAAAGATTTCAAATTATGTTCATTTTTAATTTGATAAAGCCAAATATTATTTCAGCAATAATTAAAATCATCTTAAATGATAAAGGACACTTTGATAAGGTTATATTAAGGTTAAATTTAACTAGGCCATTTCATGGTAATTCTGTGAGTGAATTATATTAATTGCAGAATGATAGCAAACTTTTAAAGCTTATGATATAAAGGACATCAGATTTTGAATATTTTTCAAATGTGCAACACGGTAATATAAAAAAGTTAAAATAAAACTCAAATACTGTTATCCATCACATTTCGAATCCATCATGACATATTTTGATAACTGAAAAGAAAATATTAAAAAAATGAAAGGTATAAAATTAGGAAATACTAAATGATATATTATAGTAATAAACAAAAGAGTTGAAAAATTAGACGTATTTCATTTTATGAAATAAGTCTTAAAACTTTTCCATGATAACTAATGACGCTTTGAAGTAGATAAAATTTATTTACTTTCACTTATTAAAAACCATTCAAGAAATATCTTTAAGAATTCTTTATATTACACAAGGAATTGTTGCTTTTGGACTTAATTTTTTTTCTCCACTTTTTTCATCTTTTTATTTCATTTTTATCTACAACCATTAATGAAGATATTTTTGATGCATTTTAAGATTAATTGAAAACTAGACACATTCAAAATTTAAATCTTCACTTAATAATTAAAATCTTTTAAAAGCTAGTTATAATGTTGATTTTGTTTTATTTAGATATCAAGTTTTCAGACTTTTTTTCGTAACATCTTTTAATAAATTAAAATATAAATTTTCTACTTTTTTTAAGGTGTTTTCAAACTTATCAAACCAAAAATTTTAAATCACACAGTATTAAAATTGATGAGAGTAACTTTATCTAGTCTAATTAATTTTTTTTTTATTAAATCGGAAAGATTATTTTTAAAAGAAGAATACTTCCATTTTGTTCCCTAAACCGTCTCTCGACAGTGTTGAATCTTACTCTGTTGAAGTTGGATATTTACCTTAATACTTGCACAAAGATGAACTGCTTTTCCCAGAAAAAGATTCCAAATTATGTTTATTTTTCATTTCGTTTCCTGTAAACGGTTCAAATAAGCGATTTCTAGGTTGGGTGATAGGCCCACCAGCTTCTGTGATTTTACAGCCAATATAAAATCAACAACTCCAGATTTTTATATATGGCGAAGAAAAAGATTGTAGCTTTCAATTATTATTTTAAATCCTTATACGATATAAAATGCTTATCGTTTCAAACATATGAATAATCCTTAAGAAAAATATGATTTAAAAATATTTGATGTCTCCATAACTTTTCCTATATTTTAATTTATATACATCTCATAACATACTGTTACACCTTCTGATTGTATATAGTTTTTATGCATAAAATTTTTTGAGTATGAATAGCACAAAAAAACTAAACTATATATCTAATATAGAATTCAAAATTATGTGTTCTGAACCTATGAGCTTCTAACAAATGAAGAACACTCTTCACAGATTATACTTGGTATAAAGCATAATTGTTTAATTACATTCATAACCTTAAATCAATAAAATTTTTGAGTAACAATAGCACAAAAGAAAAATACTAAACTATATATATAATATAAAATTCAAAATTCTGTGTTTTGAACCTATGAGCTTCTAAAAATGAAGAACACTCTTCACAGATTATACTTGGTATAAAGCATAATTGTTTAATTACATTCATAATCTTCTTTGTGTAAGTCGGTTTAGTAACTAAACAGTTAAGGGGCTTACCTATTGATACTAAAATACATGGCTTCGGATCCCACTGCAGGCATGGGGATTCCAAACCAAAAGATTCGATATATCTTAATTTAATTGCTCATTTTAGAGGAAATACTGATAACACAATTAACCAACCTTTGTAACTTAATGTAACTTGAATTTTCCTTGTCTAGATGCGTTTAGGCTAGTTTAAAAATCTTTTTAACTGACATTTGTATTAAATTATACATAAAGATGAATTATGAAATATTTTAGTGATTAGAGGAAACAACGTTCGACTTTCAATTCACTCTTACTTGAAGTACTTACTAAAAGTCATCCTATTTTAATCCCGGATAGGTACATTAGTGTATCATTCTCTGAAAAGTTCATTTTCTTTGAATTAATGCGTAAAAGTTTTGATTATCAGCTTTCGCGACATTTTCATAGGTATCCCAAAACAATTATTCCTCATTGGAAATTAAATTGTATATGTGTATACTTTGATATGAATTGGGGAAACTTCTATTTTAGGAAATAAAGTTTCTTAATTAAGGGATCTGCTTGAATTAGAGAAGTAACCGTTTTCCCTTTAATATCCCAAGTGTTCGGTATTTTCTTAATTATTTTGCTTATAGCTGATTTCTAAAATTTATTTCGTAAGCATTTCCTTCTCCTTCTGAAGTAGGTATTATAATTTTGCTCTGTAAAGTAGTCATATTTTGAATCTATGCATTCATATTCTGAAAGATTTGTTAAATATTCCAATAAATAATGAGATTATTAAGTTCTGTTAGAGAAAATATCCTGTTTATTTGGCAAAGGTTTAATTACGATGATATAAGAGCAACCAGCATAAATATAATTTATTTTACATTTTTATAAAAGAATAGTTCATAGTTTATTTGAAGCGTGAAATGAAGAGAATCACATTACTTATTTACTATCTTTTCAGATCTAAAAGGGCTTTATTTTAATTCCTAAAAGCAGTAGCAAATGCAGATATTGCTTTCAAAGGATCAAAACATTCATTTGAGTTTAGTATGTTTGTAAGAATTAGTGAAAACAGTAGAGTTTTAATTAATTAACCAATATTTTAAAACTGGCATGTTATGTGTTATCCTATCATCAGAACTTTTAAATTTTTATTTTTAGGTAGACAAAACTATTAAGTACAAATAGACTTTTGTCATTAGCATAAAAGCATTCTTTCCAGAGTGTTTATATGCATTAATTGTTATTCAATAATTACAAAAATTGAGTCCTTATTACCTTCTATGCAAACCGTTTTTTGAAATTTCTCAAGATTCCAGCCGGTTGGCATAGTGGTTAGCGCATCTACCTGCCTGGCTGCAGGATAAATCTTCAAATCGCCGTGTGAGACTTGGTTATCAATATGTGTTGTTTCCTCATTGGGATTGAAGTTGACTTCCTATATGGTTCTTCTACAGTAAAACTGTCTACCAAACTCATGACGTTTTGTCGACAAATATTTAATAAGCACGTGCCTCCTCCTTATTTTAAAGATGCTTCTAAAGACAAACCTTTATTGTGGTATGATTTGACTTCATCTCGTCTTTATTATAATTGTATAATGATAACTTTCTAAAATTCAAACCACAATGCTAGAAATCGTTATTTAGTAAATTTTAAATACATAAAATTTTATTTTTTAATAGGGGCACATTAAAGTAATCACCATTAGATGTAAAAATGTTAATAAATCGATGAATCTTCCAAATATGAGTTTGTTACATTTAACAAAGAATGAAAAGTCTAAATTTTAACAAAAAGATATTTTGTGCGTGGTAAATTTTGAGTAGTTCCTTTGTTCTTTTTCATAATTATTTCTCTTAGAAAAAGTTTATGCTCAAATGACTCTACTTTTCACGCTAAAATGCGCATGTGTTTGTGAACAATGCCTAGACTGCTTTCTGCATAGTTTAATCTTTTCTCTAGACATAATTCGGTAACCGATATCTTGTCTAGTCACTCATAAATAGTTTATCTTCTACAGATAACGAATATTCAAGTAATTATATGCAATCTTTAAATAGTATGGCAATACATTTCTCTTGCTCGTAGTTTAGATTGGCCGTCCTATGTTTTGCGACTTTCTTTTTGAAGTTTTACTTGCCTCGATACATCTCGTTTTATCTTTTAAGAAGCATGTATATAATGTTATGAGAGAAAGAAAATAGCAAGATTTCAAACTTAAAGTGAACACTGGCATGATTGAAAGCCTAAAGAAAGTTTTACACGAAACATTGCCCTTTTAGATAATAAAGAAGGACAAAAACTCTTGAAGCATAAATATTTCTTTGAATAAATGAACACTTTTCCTTTGGTCTGTATTGCAATCGTCATAGACATTTTGAGACACGTGAAAATAATTCTATTCTATGTATCTTTGGTGATAGGGGAAAAATAAAAATATTTCGTATGATTTCATTACCTTGTAAAAGTGCGATGCGTAAATCGCGAGTGCATATATCCATGTATAAACCTTGATGCAAAATCCCTGTTTTGTGAAATAAAAATAAAATCTGAATTCTTATTTTTTTTCTTTTCATGAATTTCATTTTTTTAAGTTCCTCAATTTCAGATAAGAGAAAGAGAGGTAAAGTTCTATTGAATTCGAAGTATTTTCTCAGCTTCTTTTATTCCCCACCATTTTTATTTTGCTGTGCTTCGATATTTACTGGAAAATACTTGCTTTGTAATCCCTTACTTGATTCTGAAGCAAATTTTCCCTCATAGTTTTCTTTTCAAACCCCTCTAAAGAATCGGAATCTCTTTCCACGGGATTCGATTTCTCTCCCTCCTCAAACCTCCCTCTTTTACTTCTTTTCTGGAAGATGTCTTTATACCTTTTGGAATATCATATCACCATTGGGAATTTGTCTGTCAACTGATATTAAAGAAACGTGGCGGAACTTGGAATAAAAAGATTTCTATATATTTGTTCAGAGTTACGAGATGTGTTCAACTTTCTATTAACGTGAATCCTTGAGGCAGTTTACGGGTTGTTTACGATTAAAGTTAAATTCTAACGATCTACACATAGCGTTCTATTTGAAACTCTTGAAGGAAGATTTCTCGTGATACAATCTTTTGAAAATGAGAACTTCACGTGACAAAGTCGCCGCGAAAATAAGACGCATTTATCGTATCAAGTTATTCCACCAGAGCTAAACAAGAAGAATATTTTACACTTGTCATTCTCAGATATGTCATTTTGGCTGACAACTGCAGCAGTGAAGAATATTTTTCTTGAAGCGTGAATGCATAAAATGACCAAAATGCATGAGAAATTGGATTGTTAGAGAATTCTTGCTGAATACTCAAATAAATGCTTTTTTGTGACAGAAAAGAAAAGAGAAATTATTTAATATCCTTCTAATGTATTCACGTGAGTTTCAAAACTGTGTTAAGTTTGCTGATTCCTAAGTTCTTTTCTAAAACATTGACGATAATTCTAAACAAAATCTAGTAGGACGTAAATTATAAGCAAAGAATGCTTCTTCTATTAATGGACTGGCAGTGGTTAATGGGCTGCCTTGTTTGTTTTCTGTAAATGTATATTTTTAGTCATTGCGTGTTTGATATATTTAGAACGGTTGGTTCAAGAAATACGATATTTTGCTCTCGTATAATTTAATCAAGTGTTATTAAACTTATTAAAATTTTCTTATTCCTAAGAAAAATTTTTATTGCAGGTTAATTTACAACAAAAATGTTTGATTGAATTAATCTAATTTCTCCTATGAAAAAATAATGATTTCAATTTTTATGACTGACTATTCTTAAGCTACATTATTCTACTGTAATTCTTAAGCTACATTATTCTACTGTATTTTATTTCATATTTAATTTTGTATATATTCAAATCTATAAAGGTATAAGCATGTGTGCAATCAAATTCCTGAGAGAAAAGAATGATTTATATTTTAATTAATTAAAATTATTTTACTATTTTACAAAAAAATATAAAAGACATATATCTAAAGAAAATTAGAGGAAAAATTTAATTTATCTAAACGAATAATTTTTGTAAGTACAGAAGACTGAATTTCAGGAAATGTACCCATTTACCCATTTTTGAAGTTTCCAAAACTTTCCAGATCATCTCTTTCAGACAGTTTTCGAGCTGTTTATGATTAAAGGTATATTATAAAGATGTACACATAGAATGCAATTAATTCTTGAAAGAAGACTTCTAATGATACAAGTCATTTGAAATTTAGACATTTAAGTGCCAAAGTCAAGACAAATAGATGCATTTGTCTCATCAAGTTATCCTAGCAGCAAAAAACGAGAATGTTTTCCTAATCTCAGACATGTCATTCTGGCTATGAAAGTTAGAAAAAACCAGAATTTTTCTAGAAAAGTGAAAACATAAATTGATCCAACTGTACAAAATTTGAATAATTTTGGAATTATATCAACTTAAATCCTTGAAGCAGTTTAAAAGTTGTTTACGATTAAGCGAGAATTCTAAATACCTACACATAGCATTCTATTTGGAACTCTTGGAAGAAGATTTCTGGTGATATAAATCTTTTGAAAATCAGAGCCTCGCGTGGCAAAGATGCTAAAAAATATGACACATTTGTTGAATGAAGTTATTTCACCAATGTAAAACAAGAAAACAAGAATTGGGATGCTCATAGATGTCATTCTGGCAAATTCAGCAGGGGAAAATATTTTCTACAGGAGTAAAGACATAAAATGACTAAACAGCTTGATAATAGGGATCATTGAGAGAATTCAATTAACTTGGATCACTGAAAGAAATTGAATTAATTTTAATCTTTCAATTAGTTTAAAGGTTGTTTACGATTAAGATTGAACAAAACACATATCATTCCATCTGGAACTCTTGAAGATTTCTAGTGATACAAGTCTTTTGGAAATTGCAGCCTCGAGTGACAAAGTCAACTAGAAAGTAAGACACATTTGTAACATCAAGTTATTCCATCAATGCAAAAGATAAAGAATATTTGACAATTGGCATACTCATATATGTCATTTTGGCTTTCAGCTTTGTAGGAGGAGAATATTTTCTTCAAGAGGGAAAGCATAATATGATCAAAGTTCACGAGAATACAGAACACTGGGAGAATTCAATTAACTTGGATCCCTGGGGCAGTTCATAGGTTTGTTATCATTAAATTTTAATGAACTACACATATCAATCTCTGTGAAACCCTTGAAACACGATTTCTGGTGATACAAGACTATAAGGCCGAACGATGGCCGAATGGTTAGGGTGCTGGCCTTCGGAACCAGAGTTCGTGGGTTCGAATCCCACTATGGCATGGATGTTCGTAGCCGTTTGGAATCGGCTTTAAGCAGTAGGTCCCGGTCTCATTAGCCCTCGTGTTGCAAAAAATAGACCGTAGCGCTCCAAACCAAAAAAAAAAATAAATAAATAAAACAAGACTATAGAAACTGAGAGCTTTGAGAGACAAAATAGCCGCTAATATAAGACGCATTACGTTATTCCACCAATACTAAAGAATGATATTTTACACTTGTCATTTTCAGGCCTATCTTTCTGGCTAACAACTCCATCAAACGGAGGGTTATTTTTTCAAAATGAAAGCATAAAATGACTAAACTGAATTAAAATGAGACCATTCGAGATTTTTTAAAGTAAATTCTTGAGGCAGTTTTAAATTTGTTTAAAGTTACGCGTTAATTCTAAAGATTACACATAGCATTCTATTCTGAACATTTGGAGGAAAATTTCTAGTGATACAAGTCTTTTGAAAATAAGAACTTCACGCGACATAGTCACCACGATAGTATTTGTCGCATCAAGTTATTCCACTAGTACTAAACAAGAGGTATATTTTACACATGTCATTCTGGCTGACAACTACAACAGTGGAGAGTACTTTTCTTCGAGCTTGAATGCATAAAATGACCAAAATTCATAAGAAATCAGATTGTTAGAAAACTCTTGCTGAATACACAAATAAAAGTTTTTTGTGGCAGAAAAGTAAAGAGAAATTATTTAATATTTTCTAATGCAGTCTTGAGAGTTTCTAAACATTGTTAAACTCGCTGATTTCTAACTTATTTTCTAAAACGTTGTAGATGTGTTAAACATTATCTTAAGAGACCTAATACTTTATAACACCTTTATAGACCTTTGTAACTTTGTTGTTGTTTTTTATATTATATTCAATTATAATCGTAATAACCTTTAAAGAAATTCCATTAAAAAGTTCCTAAGAGATCGGAAATCATAAGCAAAAGAATTACTAGATTACTGGTATTTATTTTTTATTTTTATTAGATTACTGGCATTGATTAATGAGAAGCAGAGTTTGCTTTCTCAAAGTGTACGTTTCTATTCATTTGCGCACTTGATATTTCTAGAATGATTGGTTAGAAAACCACGAAATTTTGTGCACATATGATGTACTCAAATGTTATTAAACTGACGAAATACTTTCTTATTTCTATTTAAACTCTTTTGATTACAGCTTAATGATGCCAGAGATATTTTTAAAATTTTCTTAAAGCAAGATTCCTCCTGATAGAAATGTTTTAAAAATGACAGCTTCTCGTGACAAAGTCACCACGAAAACAAGACACGTTTGTCTCACCACCAGTTATTCCACCAGTATTAAACAAGAAGGATGTTTTACACTTGTCATTCTCAGACTCAGGCCAACAAGTGCAGCAGAACAGACTATTTTCTTGAAAATTGAAAACATAAAATGATCAAACTGCATGAAAAATTGGATCATTCGAGAATTTCATAAACTTAAATTCCGGTTTAAAGGTTGTTTACGATTAAGTGTGAATTCAGAAGATTTACATAAAGCATTCTACTTGGAAATCTTGAAGGAAAATTTCTGGTAATAAAAGTCTTTTGAAAATTAGAGCCTTACGTGACAAAGTCGTCTCGAAAGTAAGACACATTTGTCGTATCAAGTTATTCCACCAGCACTAAACAAGAAGAATATTTTACACACGTCACTCTTAGACACGTCATTCTGGCTGACAACTGCAGCAAAGGAGAAAAATTTATTTGAAGCGTGGATACATAAAATGACCAAAATGCATGAGAAATTGCATTGTTAGAGTTTTCTTGCTTAATACTCAAACCTATTTTTCTGAAGGAAAAGAAAGAAATAAAATAATATATTTTAATGCAGTCATGAGAATTTTTTGAACAGAGTTACGTTTGCTGGTTTTTAACTTCTTTCCTAAAAATTTGAAGTTATATTCTGAAAAGTAGTCACAATGCGTTATTTTCATTAGAAAATGGTTGATTTAATTTAAAGTGAACAAAGAATCTAGTACTAGATGTATAATGAAAATATATAACACATGTTTACTTTTATCCATTTTAGGGGAGATATGAAGTTCATAACAATTATACGTATTAATTTCCTTTTCTTCATTTCAAAATTATTAAACAAATTAATATTATCATAAAATTTTTATTGGACCATAATATGTGAAAATATAATTAGAGATCCATTCTGCAGAAAAAGTTCCAAAATACCCCTTAAAATCTACTATAATATATATATATATATATATATATATATATATATATATATATATATATATATATATATATATATATATATATATATATATATGTATGTATATATATATGTATGTATATTTACATATATATATATATATATATATATATGTATATATATATATGTATGTATATATATATATATGTATGTATATATATATATATATATATATATATATATATATATATATATATATATATATATATATATATATATATATATATATATATATATATATATATATATATATATATATATATATATATGTATATATATATGTATATATATATGTATGTATATTTATATATATATATATATGTATATATATGTATATATATATATGTATATATATATATATATATATATATGTATATATATGTATATATATATATATATATATATATATATATGTATATATATATATATATATATATATATATATATATATATATATATATATATATATATATATATATATATATATATATATATATATATATATATATATATATATATATATATATCACATTATGCATGTACGATGCTTATTAACAATTTTACTGTGTCGTCAAGTTTTTAAATACTAAAAAGTTCTTGAATTCCGATTTTGTTTTAATTTTCTAATTTCTTTTTAGAGAAATATTAAAATTAACAGTTTAAATATGGTTTTAATATAAAGTAACATAAACATATGATATATAGTTAAATAAAAATATTCTTCAATCATTATTTCTGAAAATTATCAATATTTGTATTTTTTACATGGATTTATGCAAGATAATACGCGTAAGGGTATCAATATTTCACTTTTCTTTAATTATAAAATATATAATTGGCTTACAATAAAGATACTAAATTCCTTAATATTTTTTGCGTACCATAAAAAACGAAATGTTTACTAGCTATATTTCTGAAAAAAAATTGATTTATTTACAAAGGTATCACAATTTTATGACAAAATTGTTGAAATAAAAATAAACGAATAGATTTCTTATCTATAAATGTTTTTTTAATTGCATCAAATTCAAAGCAATAATTTTTTATCTTAATAAATATTCTAATTTTAGCAGTCTCTTCATAAAATTTTCAACTGATACTAGTTTTTTTTCAGTTTTCAGATATAAGTTATATTACGCATTCCAGTTTGTATTGGTCGTAATATTCTTTACTAACTGTTAATTACTAAAATAATCAAAATATTTGCTACTTATATATCTCTAAAAATAATTTGATTTATTTACAAGCTATTATAATTTCAAGCCAAAACTGTTGAAAGAAAAATGAACGAATAGATTTCTTATCTATAAATGTTTTTTATTGCATCAAATTCAAAGCAATAATTTTTTATCTTAATAAATACTCTAATTTTATCAGTCTCTTCATAAAATTTTCAATTGAAACTAGTTTTCTTTCAGTTTTCTGATATAGGTTATATTGCTCATTCCAGTTTGTATTGGCCGTAATATTCTTTACTAACTGTTATTTACTAAAATATTAAAAATATTTACTAGTTATATATCTGTAAAAATAATTTGATTTATTTACAAAGCTATTATAATTTCAAGCCAAAACTGTTGAAAGAAAAATGAAGAAATAGATTTCTTATTTATAAATTCTTTTGTATAACATCAAATTCAAAGCAATAATTGTTAATCCCAATAAATATATAATCATTTGATCGCTCATCGCAGATTATTCGTTCAAATAAGTAAATTTCAGGAATAACCATAATGACTGAAATTAGTAATCGGGGAGTCCACTAAATTAAAAAAAAATTATGTTTATAACATATCACATTCCAATATTTGTCACTGGAAAAGTGTAGTTTTAGTAGATTGAAATGCATACCTAAAGAAACGTGAAGTAATTAAAAGATGATTTTTATACATTATTGATTATTTTCTTAATTTGAAATAATTTGACTTTTCTTAATATAAAATATCAAACAGCTTCTATAAGAACTGGACTTTTTCAAGTTCAATTTCAAAATTTCAAATAGAGCAAATCTTTAAAAGTTTGCAACAGAAGTATATGAAGGACGGTATTTTACACTTGCATGTAAATCGATAACATACTTATGGATAGTTTTCCCGCTGAGCAGATCTTCGTCCTGTCGAATCGGTTTTCCAGCAATGCGAGTTCTGAGTGAAGATAAAAAAGAAAGGGCTTTAGCGCATCGAGAATATTCCCCTTTTGATGTTTTCTTTATAGAAGTAGAGATCCAAACTTTAAATACTAATATCTTCAAAGGCAACTGGAAAAAGAATCTAAAATATTAACCTTCATATAGCAAAATAAAATTAATTTTGAACATGGATACAAATACCATATTCTAAAAAAACCATAAACACTTCTCATGGGAAAGATACTTTAAATATTTTTACGCAAACAAAACCTGTATTTTTCTATGTTTATCATGCCTAATGTTTGAAACACAGAAAATTACTACATTCCAAATTGAGATAAACAATCTTCTTTTGCATTAAGGAAAACAGATTTCCATTTTCTTATTGAAATACGCAATCCTTAAGATGGATATTATTGGAATTGCATTATTTAACAGCATTGACGGCGCAAAAAAAAATTCTTAAATCAAAATTTCAAAATTGAGAGAAGTTTTGGTTATATTTATTACATTTCTATAAAAGTATTATGAGTATGACATGATTTTCATTCTATAAAACTCAAATCTAGAGTTTCACGTTGAAGAAAAATAAAAGGATTTTTTAAGAAAAAATGGCGATATGAATTGAATCTTAAAAATTAAAATAATAATCCAGGAATAACACAACAATTATGGTGTAAATGTTTTATTTTCTACATATTCTAAATTCTCATTTATATTCCTATTATAAATGAATAGTAAATAAGTTTGTTTTGATTGGAAAACATAATCACTAGTAAATTTATACTATCTTTAATCGTTTAAAATAACTTAGTGAAATCGTAAACTGTCATAACTTTCATTTTGCACATTTAAAACTGGCATAAAATCAAAGTAATCAATTTATAAATATTTAAAATCAGTCAAAAAAACTATATAAAGTCTAAATCTTCACTTCTTGCATTATGGATGTGCAAATGTAGAAGAAATTCTTTTTATGGTGTTAACTTTTAAAATTGTATTCTTATACATACCACATTCATATTTAAGATCATATTTTCAAATGACATACAAAGTGATTAGATTTCCAACCTTTAGTACTACCTGCAGTACACTTAGATTTCACTGTTAATCAAGTGCTTCAACATATCTCTACATTTGAATAAAACCATCATAACAAAAAATTGTATTTTTAAAAAGTTGAATTTATGTTGAAAAGTAAAAATAAATTAACTGTAAATCTAAAATATGTGATGTAAATATACTGTGGTAAATAATTCTTTCAATTAAAAGAAATTCCAAGAATTTTCATTGTACAGACGAGAATTAGTAAGTAAAAGGTTTTTTTCTCAACATACTTACATCGGTTTTCTTCCAGTGTAGCAATATATTTATTTGTTTATTTTTTATTAAACACAAATAGTATGAGCTAAGCATAAAATTCGCAGAGGAAGTTATAAATAACAAACCAGTAAAATTACTTGTCTTAGCATTCATGGTAGGATCCTTTGTTAAGACACCTCTGTTAACACTCGTCGTACCAAGATGGGATCAATTGGACCCCAGATAGACATTTCATAGATTTGTTACGTTTGAACTGTTCTAAAATTATTTAAAAATTTTTATAAAAGTCTCTTTTGTAATTTTGTTTACTCAGTAAGTTTCATACAGTTTAGTTTGTTTGCAAACACGAGAGGTGAGTTGTGTGCCCTAAATCAATAAATGATTCATGCCTGAACTTTACGTGTAAAAGTCATACATCATGTGTTGTTTTTTGTCTATATTGCCATAAAGAGTAACAGAAAAATAATTTAGTTACAATGACTTACTACCATTATTTTTAAAACTTTATATTTTTTATAATTTTCCACTTGATAATTTGTGGCAATATTAATATTCGTAACATTGTCGAAATTACATTTTGCAGTTTCTAAAATATGTCAGCTGTCAATATTATATCAGTAATTTATGTTTTGATCAGTTTACAGGTTTTAATATTTTAAATACCTATTGGGTAAACAAAGCCCTATCTTATGTATTTAAGTAACGTTTTGATCGATGTTTTGCAAGATATAAACAAACTAAATACAAATACTGCTGCATTATTAAAATGTAAAGTTCTTGTAGTTTTACCTATATTTTACTTGGCGATGTTCAGTATAAAATTACAGTGCCAGTAACGGAAAGATTTTAACCAAAAATTTCAAATTCCGTTTAGGAGATTTTCTGCATGACAAAATAGAACTTTGAACTCGTCGCTTAACTATTTTATTCTCTATAAATAAATTCTTTCGGAGCTTCTTAATACCACTAAAAAGTATTCAAGGGAAGCATAAAGCAATATTCTTAGTAATTTGATAGCTAAACTGAACAGAATTGCATTTTATTAAGAGCTCAATTATATATTGCTATTAATATAAATGATTATACCTAATATAGCTACAACTAATAACAATAATGGGATTTATTATATCAGTTTATTTTCATGGTATATTCTATATAATTAAATTATTTTTTATTCAAACACTGTAAAGAATATTACCATATTGAATGAAGTATATTAAAAATTAATCAGCTAATTTCAATTGAGCCTCCTCTAATTCCAAAAAATACTCATGCTCTACATCAGAAATGAAGTATTATGATGATATTAACGATATATTGGAAAGTCGATGAAAATATGAATAAAGTTTGAAGTGTGAATTGATTATTTCATGCGAAGACTGATTTACTCTGTCAACCAAAATATCCGTATCCTATTTCCTTAGTGAGGAAATCTTTTTTATATAAATTCTAGAAAATTTCCTCACTAAATTTTCGACAAGACAGATACTTCCACGATTATAAATCAAAACTTCGTTGTTTGAAGTATCGATGTATTGGATAATAAGCAATCAATAAACAGGCTACACTGAAGATTACATATGAAGCATAAATTGCGTTTAATCTTCGATATGTTAAAATGTGTAACGTTCTAGAAAATGGTCTTTAAATTTTACAGTTTTCTGCTTCCTCCACTAATTTCAAATTGTTCTCATTCTAGAATACATCATATTAGGGTGTCATTATTTAAGAGGTCAAAATTTCCACGAAAGCAATTCCTTTCTTTTATTAAACCCATGCAACATACATGCTTCTACGAGTAAAAGGAGGAGATTTTGAGACATTTATTTAACCCATAAAGAGAGAATTAACCTTTTGTTAATGTTACAGAAAATTCCGTAAAACTAGCTAAACTGTTACTTTAAACGATAAGACGATAATTACATTCAGCTATTAAGTAAAATTATCGCTAGTGAACTTATCTTTTACAAGATACTTTTTAGTGATTGCCTTTTATAATGTGATAAAAATCTTAAAAAGCTCGAATTTTGTTTTTTTTTCATGCCAAATACACTATAGCTCAGAAAATTGTTACACATGTTATAAGTTCATTAAAATGCGGCTTGTTCAATTGCTAATTAAAATAAAAATGATCTTTTGTCCATATCACAAATTAATTTAAAAAAAATTAAGACAGAAAAATAGTGCAATTTAAAACTACTGATTTCAAACTTCCTCAAAAATTACGATCGTTTTTGATTTGATATATAAAGTAGCAAAATTTTAGAGATATATGTGATGTATTATTATTATTAAATTTCGTTTGTAGTCTCTTAGTTATTTTTACGTATTTAACACTAGATTTACGGACCGAGCCAATTTGACCCATTAAAATTTTATATATATATATATATATATATATATATATATATATATATATATATATATATATATATATATATATATATATATATATATAAAATTTTAATATCACTTTTCAAAAACATACGTTGGTTTTTAGTTAAGTAATAAAATATATGTAAACTTTCATTCCTCTTCCCCGCAACTCATAGAATGTATATGAAAATAAATAAATATAGTAATAAATATAGTATAAAGTAAATATAAAGTATAAA
Source organism: Pardosa pseudoannulata (assembly GCA_032207245.1). Taxonomy (NCBI): domain Eukaryota; kingdom Metazoa; phylum Arthropoda; class Arachnida; order Araneae; family Lycosidae; genus Pardosa; species Pardosa pseudoannulata. The sequence goes on from CM063502.1 coordinate 144,540,848, forward strand.
GTATAAAGTAAATATAGAGAAGAAGTCGAGAACACTTCCATTCCAATGACAGAAATTCATGCTACTGACGCACGGAAGAATTGTCAAGTTCAATAATCATGCAAAAGAAACAGATGTAGAAACCATTGTGTTAAATGTAATAGAAATGTTTGCTGAAAATGTGTTTCAAAAACAGATTTTATATGTAAAAAATGTTTTCCATGAATTTTTTTATAATAAACATTTCATTTAAATTAATTTGGAACTATTTTCTTTGCAAAAAACTTCAATTTTCTTGTATGAGTCAAATTGGCTCACTTCAGTAAAAATAGGTACATGATCAACATCCGTAAATCTAGTGTTGAAAAATTTATACATTCAAGATATAAAATATCTTATATCAAACTATAATCCACCTAATAAAAATGCAAATACATACGATAGTAATTCTGAAATAAGAATCAGGAACAAATTTTTCATTAGTTACGGCTTCTTTAAAGCAACTGTACTCATCTATTATTTTTACATGAATAATTAAGTAAAACTTGTTACATTTTTTACCCCTAAATCATTCATTACTTAGTGAAGTAAAGGGAAGTTAAACACTATCAAATTTATTAGCATAATAATTTACTTGAATATAAAAACGCAAATTTTGTAAAAACTGTAAGCGACGAATTCATTTGCTTAATTTTCCGATTAAGCAAGTTGAATTATAAATACAACAATATAATAATTATAAACTAACATATTTTAACAAACATACTTTAGATGTATAATTATAAAAATGTAAGTTTTTCTCTCTCCGCCCCACTCTCTCTCTCTCTCTCTCTCTCTCTCTCTCTCTCTCTATATATATATATATATATATATATATATATTGAGAGAGAGAGAGAGTGAAAAAAGGAGTTAGTGCTAGAGCAAAAGAGAGAAACTATCTCCCTCATGCTCAGTCTTTCTTCTTTTAGAGAGAGATTTTCTTTTAAATGATTAGTAGTTGCAAAGCTATTTCATCATAAAACAGTCTGATAATCTGTTTTTAAAGTTTAATGGATATTCACATTTTAAGATCATATTTTCGATAGAAAACATTTAAACTTTTGTAAGCACATTTCCCTGTAAATTAAACCTCTAAAAATACACAAATAAAAAGACGTGCTGAATATATTTCTTCCTATCTTAAAAACAGTTAAATAGATTTTTATATTTATCTAATATAGTTTTTGATTAATTCTTACGATATTATTTGTTCGATTGACTCAATGAGTGACACATTGTATTTACAGCAATGTCTGTAAACAGACGCAATACTCGGAAGTCAATTAAAACGAACCCAACCTGGGTAAATTTTCAGTTAAAACCATACTGACTCTGAATGAGGCAAGTAAATAAAAATATCTATGCCAAATCAGCGAACAGGAAAAAATTAACAACTTATTTCGAAATAGCCCTTGACAGATCGGTGATACATCAACTGATGAACTGCCCAAAAGCACAGGAAAAACAGAACTCTTTGGACTATGTCAATGTAATAATATGTCTGCTGATGGAATCCATAGTTTGATTGTGATTGATGATATGCTTAATGAACTCTACTCAGAAGAACGGTTCTCCGAATGTCTTGATTAAGTTCAGTGATACATTAGTTTTCCTTGCTGGTAAATGAAATAGAGCCAATTATTTGTTCCTCAGATTCAATAACAATAAAAATTACTAATGAAATAAACTAAGTATTGTAGTTCGGTAATCATACGTAGTGACTTAGTAGATATATTCAAATCCATTTTTCCTATATTTCTAGAAAGCATTATAAAAAAAAATTCAAAGTACATTTTCTCAGGCTTCATTTTGCTAATAATTTATTGTTGTGGAGTTATCAAATGATATAATAAAAAGCATAAATACAGAAATGTTATTACATATTACGTATGAAATATATACTAAAAGATTCGGTATATCCGAGTTGTAGAAATTCAAAGATTAAGACAAGTGGCGTTGCACTATATAGCTTTATTCACAAAGGCGTACCAGACTTGTAAATCTAAATTTATCAATAATAATTGTATAATTGTATATTTAACAAGATTATAGTCCCTTATTCATAGACTCGACGTGTCCTAGTGACTAGAAAACTAGGGTAGAATCCCGTGTCATGAGTTTCGATCATTTCAGACGCCTGAAACCTGTTTCTGTATAACTGGATAACAATCAGGATAAATTTATAAATCTTAAAGGAGGTCGGCAAAGAAAAATAAGATATAGAATTGATAGAAAAATTTTCCCTCTTCTAAAGTTGATCAAAGTTAAGGAGGATTATCTCGCGTATCATCACCAACGGATGTCTTAAATCGGTCGAGAGTTGTTAAGTTGCCAAGTTCACTCTTTATATTAACTTAGTTAATTAAAGTACTTTTTAAATTCCTCTAACTTTAAAAATACTTTATTTTGAAGATTAATTATTCTGGAAATTACATTTATAAATGAATAGCTTCTTTAAAAATTACAATTAAAGGTTTATCACTAAAAGTCATTAAAACGTCAAATAATTTCTTAACTACATGAGGAATAAACGTATTCTGCATTCTGCGATTCTAGATACATCAATGGAAATACAGAATATCTTGTGTATCCAGTGCCTTATAAGTGTTTCAACCGTAATATTAAATCAACCCTTTTTAATAAAACAGCCGTGTAATAAATGAAATCATCCTATACTAAAATTATTACCGAAGAATATTAGGAGAAAATTTATCTATATTTATGAAAAAATATTTTAGCAGATGTATTTAAAAATTGGGCTAATTTTGAAATTAATTTAATATGAGGATTAAATTAATTTTAAAATTATATTAATAAACAAATTCTACAACAGAAAATATTAAAATATTCTTAAGATCATAAAAACCACATATAATTTTCTTCATTTTGTAGAGAGTAAATACTTTCTTCATTCTGCCAACCTGGATATATAAATGAGAAATCAGAAAATATATTGCTTCAATTCAACCCGTAATATGCATTTTACGACTATTTGAGAATCATTAGAAATCCCTTTTTTTTTTAAAGCATATTCATATAATAAAGGAATTCGTTTTATACTGCAGCTATTACCAGAAAAATTGGAGGAAAGTTTCACTCTATAACTTAATAAACGTGTTATTTTTGCAGATATTTTAAAATTCCATTAGTTTTGAAATTAGTTTAATTTGCAGAATACAATTCATTTTGAAATTCTGTTAATAAATTAGTAATTACATCACTAAATAACAATTAAAATTAAATTTCTAAAAAAAGTTCATAAAATGCTCAAATAATTTCTACATTATAGAGAGGATAAATACTTTCTTCCTTTGTACTCGTAGATACAGAAATAGGAAATAAGAAAACAGTTGCTTCAACCCCAGGCCTAGCAATTGCTTCCACCCATCTAAAGAATCATTGGTATAATAATCTTTTAAAGAAAACTATCATGTAATAAAAAAAAGTTGTATTATACTAAAGTTATTATTAAAAACGGTGTGAATATTTCTCTCTATTCATAAATAAACGTTTTATTATAGTAAATACATTTATAAACTTTATTTTTAATTAAAAAATAATCTGAACCAAACAAATAAATGATAGTGAGCATTTCCATCATTATTTATCTCAAAACATCAACAGAAAAATTTTCACGTATCTTGTAAAGAAAAAAATTACATGTTCTTCCCCATTTAAAGCCCATCTTTAAAATTCCCATCAAAAATTGCAGCCATTTGATTGAGCAATACAGTTTAATACAAACCGGCTAGGAATTTCAATTTATTTTCTGGGATATTATTTTTAGCCAGGGGATCAATAAAACCATCAAATTCAACTTCACCGAATGGAATCAAGTTATGTGTATGCTAGCGAACGAGATTACGACCAACGACAAACCTTTTTATAATGGAGTTTTGAAATTATTATGAAATATTGACTCAGTGACGTATCTAAATTTATCGGCAACCTCTTTAAACAGAAATAGTAAAAAAAAAGATAAAATGGTAGGCGAAACGTTTAAATAAAAATTCCTGCAAAACAAGCATTTTAGTTTAATGAAACGTTCAAATTATCAGTAAGTGTACAGGGAAGGTAAACTCATTTAAATTCAATAAAGGAAAAAATATTTAAGTCAACTATGGACTTTTAAAATTAAATTTCAATGATTAAAATATAAATTGCTTGAAAATGTAATATAATATTGTAAACATATTTATGTGAAATTTAATCAAATTAGAAAGTGAAATACTAATTATAACAGAGACAATTCTTATTATAATAGAGTTCTGAAATTGTCAAATACTTATTCAGTGACGTATCTAAATTTATGGGCAACCTCTTTAAACAGAAATAGTAAAAAAAAGATAAAATGGTAGGCGAAACGTTTAAATAAAAATTCCTGCAAAACAAGTATTTTAGTTTAATGAAATGTTCAAATTATCAGTAAGGTTACGCGGAAGGTAAACTCATTTAATTCAATAAAGGAAAAAATATTTAAGGCAACCATCAACTCTTAAAATTAAATTTTAATTATGAAAATATAAATTGCTTGAAAATATAATATATCATTAAAAACATATTTACGTGAAATTGATTCAAATTAGAAAGTAAAGTACTACTTATAACAGAGACAAATCTTATAAAAATAGAGATTTAAAACTGATAAATATTGACTTAGTGAAGCATCTAAATTTATCGGCAACCTCTTTAAACAGAAATAGTAAAAAAAAGGGATAGGTAAAACATTTAAATTAAAATTCCTGCAAAATAACCATTTTAGTTTAATGAAACGTTCAAATTATCAGTAAGGGTACGGAGAAGGTAAAATCATTTAAATTCAATAAAGGAAAAAATATTTAAGACAACCATGGACTTTTAAAATTGAATTTTAATTATTAAAATATAAATTGCTTGAAAATGTAATATAACATTAGAAACATATTTATGTGAAATTGACTCAAATTAGAAAGTAAAATTTTAATTATAACAGAGACAAATCTTATTATAATAGAGTTTTGAAATTGGGAAACATTGATTCAGTGATGTATCTAAATTTATTGGCAACATCTTTAAACAGAAATTAAAAAAAAAAAAAGATAAAAAGATAAAATGGTAGGCGAAACGTTAAAATAAAAATTCCTGCAAAACAAGCATTATAGTTTAATAAACCGTTCAAATTATCAGTAAGGGTACGGGAAGGTGAACTCATTTAAATTAAATAAAGGAAAAAATATTTAAGTCAACTATGGACTCTTAAAATTACATTTCAATGATAAAATATAAATTGCTTGAAAATGTAATATATTATTGGAAACATAATTATGTGAAATTTAATCAAATTAGAAAGTAAAATACTAATTATAACAGAGACAATTCTTATTATAATAGAGTTTTGAAATTGGGAAATATAGTCTCAGTGACGTATCTAAATTTATTGGCAATCTCTTTAAACAGAAATAGTAAAACAAAACAAGAAAAAAAATCATTCATTTTAACTTAATGAAACGTTTAAATTATCAGTAACGATACGGGGAAGGTAAACTCATTTATATTCAATAAAGGAAAAATATTTAAGACAACCATGGACTCTTAAAATTAAATTTTAAATTTTAATTATTAAAATATAAACTGCTTGAAAATGTAATATAACATTGAACACATATTTATGTGACATTGTTTCAAATTAGAAAATAGTCAAATATTGATTCAGTGACGTATCTTAATTTATAGCCAATATATTTAAATATAAAAAGTGATAAATAAAGGTGAAACTTTTGCACAAAAAGGAATAATAAACAAGCATTTTATTTTTGTAAAGCGTAAAAATTTTCAATTTTGGTATGGGAGTAGTAAAATCATATAGATTTAATAAAGGAAAAAGATATTTAATACATATGTGGACTCTTAAATGTAACTTTTATTGATTAAAATTCAAATTGCTTGTAAATACAATATGTTTAAAGTTTATTTATGTAAACTTGGTTAAATTAATATGTTAAAATACTTATAACAATTTTTTATAAAAGAGTTTTGAAATTATTATGAAATATTGACACAGTAACGTATGTAAGTATATGCGCAACCTCCTCATCCTTATATTTATGTAAAATTGTTTCAAATTAGGAAATAAAATACTATTTATAATAATGACAAATATTTCTAAAATAGAGTTTTGAAATTGGGAGATATTGAGTGAGTGGCGTATCTAAATCAATTGGCAACCTCTTTATACAAAAACAGTAAAAAGAGATAAATATAGCTGAAACCTTTAAGGAAAAGTTCCTACGAAAGAAGCATTTTAATTCTGCTAAAGTGAAAGTTTTTAGTACAGTATGTGACTAGTAGAATCATTTAAAATTCAGTAAACGACAAAAATATTTAATACATCTGTGGACTCTTCAAATTAACCTTTATTGGTTAAAATTTAAATTGTTTGAAAGTATAATATTTCATTGAAAATATATTTAAGTAAAATTGGTTGAAACTAGAAAGTAAAATACTTATTTTAACATTTTTTATGAAGGAGTTTTGAAATTGTTATGAAATATTGACACAGTATTGTATCTAAATTTATCAGCAACTTACTTATTGAAATTGGGAGATATTGACTGAGTGACGTATCTAAATTAATTGGCAAACTCTTATACAAAAACAGTAAAAAGCGATAAATATAGGTGAAACTTTTAAACAAAAGTTCCTGCGAAAAAAGGATTTTAATTCTGCTAAAGTGTAAGTTTTTAGTGCAGTATGTGACTAGCAAAATCATTTAAAATTCAGTAAACGACAAAAATATTTAATACATCTGTGGACTCTTCAAATTAATCTTTATTGATGAAAATTAAAATTGTTTCACAATATAATATTTCATTGAAAATATATTTAAGTAAAATTGGTTGAAACAAGAAAGTAAAATACTTATTATAACATTTTTTATAAAGGGGTTTTGAAATTGTTATGAAATATTGACACAGTAATGTACCTAAATTTATCCGCAACCTAGTTATCTTTATAATAAGTAAAATTGATTTAAATTAAAAAAATACTAATTACAAGAACAATAAGTTTTATATAGAGTTTTGAAACTGGGAAATATTAACTCAGTTATGTGTCTAAATTTATCGACAACCTCTTTAAACATAAATAGTAAAAAGCTATAAATATAGATGAAGTCTTTAAACAAATTTTCTTGCAAATTTTTTTTTATTTTTGCAAAACCTGTAAGTTTTCAGAGTCAGTATGAGAATAGTAAAATCCTTTAGATTCAATAAAAGAAAAATATTTAATACATATGTGGACTCTAAAAATAACTTTTATTGATTAAAACTTAAATTGCTTGAAAATGTAATATGTCATTGAAGATATATTTATGTGAAATTGGTTGAAACTGAAAAGTAAAACAATATTATAACAATTCTTATACAGGAGTTTTGAAATTATTACAAAATATTGACACAGTAATAATCAAAATTTATCCACAACCTCCTTATCCTTATATTTATGTAAAATTGTATCAAATTAGAAAGTAAAATACTAATTACAACAATAACAAATCTTTCTATAATAGATTTGGAAATTGTGAAATGTTGACTCAGTGACGTATCTAAATTTATTGGCAACCATTTTAAAAAGATATAGTAAAAAATGATAAATGTAGGTGAAATTTTTTAATTAAAAATTCCTGCGAAACAAGCATTTTATTTTTGTTAAACGTGTAAAATTTCAGTGTCCTTATGGGTGTAATAAAATCATTCAGATTTAATAAAGGATAAATATATTTAATATATCTGTGGACTTTTAAAATTAACTTTTATTAATTAAAATTTAAATTTCTGGAAAATGTAATGGCATTGATAATATATTTATGAAAAATTGGTTGACACTAGAAAGTAAAATACTTATTATAACATTATTTATAAAGAAGTTTTGAAATTATTATGAAATATGCACACAGTAATGTGTCTAAATTTATCCGCAACCTACTAATTCTCTATAATAAGTAAAATCGATTCAAATTAGAAAAAAAATACTAATTGTATGAAAGATAAATTTTTATATAACAGAGTTTTGAAACTTGGAAATATTAACTCAGTAATGTGTCTAAATTTATCAGCAACCTCTTTAAACATAAATATTAAAAAGCTATAAATATAGATGAAACCTTAAAGCAAAATTTCTTGCGAAAAAGTCTTTTACTTTTGCAAAACGTGTAAATTTTCAGAGTCGGTATGGGAGTTGTAAAATCATTTAGATTCAATAAAAGAAAAAAATATTTAATACATCTGTGGACTCTAAAAATAACTTATATTGATTAAAACTTAAATTGCTTGAAAATCATTGAAGATATATTTATGTGAAATTGGTTGAAACTGAAAAGTAAAACAATATTATAACAATTCTTATACAGGAGTTTTGAAATTATTACAAAATATTGACACAGTAATAATCAAAATTTATCCACAACCTCCTTATCCTTATATTTATGTAAAATTGTATCAAATTAGAAAGTAAAATACTAATTACAACAATAACAAATCTTTCTATAATAGATTTGGAAATTGTGAAATGTTGACTCAGTGACGTATCTAAATTTATTGGCAACCACTTTAAAAAGATATAGTAAAAAATGATAAATGTAGGTGAAATTTTTAATTAAAAATTCCTGCGAAACAAGCATTTTATTTTTGTTAAACGTGTAAATTTTTAGTGTCGGTATGGGTGTAATAAAATCATTCAGATTTAATAAAGGATAAATATATTTAATATATCTGTGGACTTTTAAAATTAACTTTTATTAATTAAAATTTAAATTTCTGGAAAATGTAATGGCATTGATAATATATTTATGAAAAATTGGTTGACACTAGAAAGTAAAATACTTATTATAACATTATTTATAAAGAAGTTTTGAAATTATTATGAAATATGCACACAGTAATGTGTCTAAATTTATCCGCAACCTACTAATTCTCTATAATAAGTAAAATCGATTCAAATTAGAAAAAAAATACTAATTGTATGAAAGATAAATTTTTATATAACAGAGTTTTGAAACTTGGAAATATTAACTCAGTAATGTGTCTAAATTTATCAGCAACCTCTTTAAACATAAATATTAAAAAGCTATAAATATAGATGAAACCTTAAAGCAAAATTTCTTGCGAAAAAGTCTTTTACTTTTGCAAAACGTGTAAATTTTCAGAGTCGGTATGGGAGTTGTAAAATCATTTAGATTCAATAAAAGAAAAAAATATTTAATACATCTGTGGACTCTAAAAATAACTTATATTGATTAAAACTTAAATTGCTTGAAAATCATTGAAGATATATTTATGTAAAATTGGTTAAAACTGGAAGGTAAAACAATATTATAACAATTTTTATATAACAGAAGTTTTTTAAACAGCAGAATTTTGAAATTATTATGAAATATTGACACAGTAATAATCTAAATTTATCCTTATGTACCACCTTATGCTTATATTTATGTAAAATTGATTCAAATTAGAAAGTAAAATACTAATTATAACAACGACAAATCTTTTTTATAATAGAGTTAAAAATTGTGAGATATTGACTCAGTGAAGTATCTAAATTTATTGGCAACCACTTGAAAAAAAATAGTAAAAAGCGATAAATGGCAGGAATTTTTAAACAAAAATTCCTGCGAAACAAGCATCTTATTTTTATTAAACGTGTAAATTTTCAGTGTCGGTATGGGTGTAATAAAATCATTTAGTGGACTTTTAAAGTGAACTTTTATTGATTAAAATTTAAATTTCTGGAAAATGCAATGTCATTGATAAAATATTTATGAAAAAATGGTTAAAGCTAGAAAGTAAAATACATATTATAATTTTTTTATAAAGGAGTTTTGATATTGTTATAAAATATTGACACACTAACATACCTAAATTTATCTGCAACCAATTTAAACATAAATAGTAGAAGCATATAAAATGTAGGTGAAATATTGAAATAAAAATTCCTCCAAAACAAACCTTTTAGGTTTAAAAATGTTCAAAATATTAGTAGTGGTGTGGAGTAGTAAACTCATTAAATTCGATAAAGAAATAAAAGATAAACTTGGAATTTTAACTGATGGAAAAAAAGCTAAATTCCAAATTTTAAAACAAATATCCAGAAAGCAGTAATCCACACGACAGCGGAATGTTAAAATTATGGTAACGTTGTGAAAGTAGTAAACTCATTTAAATTCAAAAAAGAGAAAAAAAAATTAATTCGACTTAAACTTAAATAGACACTTAAAAATAACTTTTATTTTTTAAAATTAAATTGTTTAAAAATGTTATAGGTTATTAGAAATACATTTATTCAAAAGTCACTAAGTTACAAAATAAAACACTTTTTAACTCTGGAACTATTTGCTTTTTCTTATTTGAAAATGAACGCTATTGAGAAATGCTCCGTGAACATTTCTTCCTCCCATAATAGAACCATATTTGTTTGTAGCATACATCTCAAACCTTAGAATAAAACTTAGTTTTTATAATAAACCTACCAGGAAATATAAGGGGAAAATAAAAAATAATAGTAAAAATAAATACTTTTTGCTTTATGTCTCTAATGATTATTTTAAATGCATAGTACATACGTTAAGCATCAAAACTTATTACTTCTGTCTAGCATTTACTCTAAAAGTTAAGAAATAAATTATTGAAGAATTTTGAAGAGATTAAACTGTTTAAAATGTACTTGGAGTTAAATAATCATAAAAAACGAAAACTTTTTAATTAACATTTTTTTAAATTAAGAATATTATTAGTAATAGTTAGAATGTGTGATTAGTTTCACTGATAATGATTACTAAACATACAGTCCAATGATAGGTATTAAAAAATGTCTTTTTACATTTCATTCTTAGCTAAATTTCATAAATTAGTGAGATGGGATCCGAGAATCGAATTTTAAGCTGCATGCCAGCAGTTTTTGTGCAGAACTGTCTCCTTAAATTAATATTTCGGTTGAAAATAAAAGCCAAAATTAGACGAATAAATTGTTGGGTTTGCAAATAACAGCCGAAAAAAACCCTGGAAAAATAAAAGCTAAAACTAGACGAATAAACTGTTTGGATTCGAAATTTAATACCAACGAGAAACTTTTCTAATGAGGGTTGAAAAAATTATAAAGTAATGTTGGGTTGGGATTTTCATTTTTATGTAAAGCAATGCATAGGTTTTTAAATATAAAAGGAAAAAATATATAGTTGCAGATATAAATGCAGTTTTCAGCCATTACTGTAAAAATAGAGAATGTACTCAAAATAATGATTAAAAACAGGAAATAAACAAGAAAAGCAATGTTGAAGATGATGAAATAAAAAAATATAAGCAATATATTTAAATGAACTTTTTTTTTCAATTAATCTCAACTTTCCATATTTTTCTTCTTTTTAATTTTTTTATTTCTTTCATAATGTTTTATCTAAATTTTCCTAAAAATTTACGAAGAGAATTTAAAGTACGGTCAAGCATAATACAAGTTAATTACGACAATAATTTGAAGGAAACATGCTCCAAAACGACAAGAAGGATGAGGTAAGACTTATGAAATTCCGGTCAAAGGTTGGTACTTTAATAAATGCAAACAATAATAGTCTACAGCAATAAGTAATTAGCTCAATGTAAGCATGGTAGCCCCTCGTTTTATTGCACATCAATATCGCGCATTCGGATGTATCGCACTTTTTCTGCCAGCTAATTTTTTGTCGTTGGATGGTAAGTATGAATACACATGCGTATTCTTACATAAAAGTAAAAAGGTAAATGAAACATCTCTGTTTTTATTATTTAAGATATTCTTTTTATTACAGCAAGTATATCACTAATTTTTTTATTATATTTAAAGTACGCATATTCATAAAAATAAAATTTTTACCATTAAACCACCTCAATCTAAGTTATGTTGCGCATTTTGCTTGTCTCCTGAAAAGCGTGATATAAAGAGGAGACGCTGTATTAAATAACTAAATCCACTCTACAAAGTGAAAAATTTTAAAATCAATTACTCACAAATTAATTTCTTTTATTTATCCAAAGCCAAAGATATCTGGCAAATCCAAGCTGTATATTTTTTATGAACATCTCTTCTGCAAGTACATTTTTTGTCTTCTAGTATTCATTTAGTCTTCTAGTCATCATTTCTCTATTTAGATGTGACACATCGGTGAAATGATCATTTATCAAAGTTAAAAATTAAATTTTAAACAATAACACATAAAGGATAGTTTTACAAAATTCTTTAATTCATATAAAAATACATATTTTCTTATAAACTTTTTATTACTAAGTTTAATTTTTTGATATATTTCACTGAAATAACTATCGGAAGTATGAAACAAAATTATTTAATTCACATATGAGATGAAAATTTTATTATTAATTATTTACTATTATTTGAATTATTAATATTACTGCAACACACAATTATTGCATTGAGTGCCTTTATTAGCACAATACCGATAAAAAAACCATAACAACGATTCAAGGGCCGTTTATTTTTTATGTATATTAAAAGAAAATAAATGAACTGCAATTTATATGATACAGAGTGCTAACACTCTCTAAAAGTATGAATTTCATAATTGTATACTTGAATCAGCTATTCAGTTAACTACATATAAGTTCAGATTAAATTAATTTAAATTATTACTTTTTCCTTCCTTAATTTATATTCATGTTCTAATTATTTTTATCACAGTAGTAAATTCAAATTATCGTCTCGCACATTAAAAGAAATAGATATATGAAAGTTCTTAAATAGATTAAGAGGACGATGGTTATTGCAAAACACTTTAAGAAATTGTTTTCAGTTATGAAACTATAAATATAAATACATTGGAGTAAAACTAATTTAATGAAATTTAAATATTTTTAAAAATAAGATCATTTTTAAATTCAACTTTCAGAACCTTTGTTAGTATTTTAAAGTTTTTCTTGTAAATTTAAAATTTCCTGTAAATTGTAGTAAATTTAAATCGTCTAGCACATTAAAAGAAATAGAAATATGAAAGTTCTTGAATAGATTTAGAGAACGATGGTTATTACAAAACACTTTAAGAAATTGTATTTAGTTATGAAACTTTAAATATAAATACATTAGAGTAAAACTAAATTAATGAAATTTAAATATTTTAAAAAATAAGATCATTTTTGAATTCAACTTTAAAACCTTTGTTAGTATTTTAAAACATTTCTTGCTTATTAACTTTATATTTCATCTGCTTTTGCTTTATTATTATTGTTTAAAAATAACTTCTGTGCATTTATTGATTTTATTTTGTTGGTAGATTAAATAGTTAATTTAAAAGAAGTATTTATATGTCTGTACGGTTACTTTTCATGAAACATCCCACATTTCTAAAGTTAAATTCAGATTCAAGAATCAAAATAAAGTGAAAATTTAAAAAGAATAATTAGATTTATTATAATGCATATTAAGAAAATTTGGTAAACGTTTTGAAGAAATGTACGACAAAAATTTTTTAAATTAGAAACATTTTAGAAGCTAACAAAAATATTATAAAATTAATTTTTTTAAATATCCGATTTTAAGAAAAAAATTTAATGTGATAATTTTAATGTGTAAGGCAATGCATGATATCACTTCCACTTATATGAGTACAAAAATTCCCAACTGTACGTTAATAATTTATAAAAGCGCTTTGTAACTCTCCTCATCCTCTTAAAAAATCTTTTGCACTCCGTCACACTTCGTAAATGAGTAACTGGGCGGGGGGAGAGTTTTCTCTGAGTTCTTTATTTTTGGGTAATGTGAAGGAGGTCAGAGTAGACCAATAAATAATTTCAGGTACCTTTGTCGGCAACCAGGCATGTTTGTTATTGCACCCTAAAATTCCCTTCTACTAAATCCTCATTCACGTTCCGAGGAAAATGTATTCCTGCGACAATCTTAGAACCTTGTAAAGATACAAGATTCAATCTTTTTATCCTTTTCTTCGAAACATGTTCTTTTAAATTCGTGATATTCACATAAATTCTAAGATGTGTATGAATAGCTCATCTATCAGCTACGCATTCGTTCCTGGGGTTTTAGCAATATTGAAACACAACTGAACACCTAAAAGTAGGATTTAAAAATTCCTCGAGATATGGATTTAAAGAAATTCCTTAGAATCGTACTAAAGTATTTTAAAAGTCTTCTTATTCTATTGAAATGCATAACCATATGTTGAAAACTTGAAGAAACTCATAACTGAACATTCTAGTTTACTCCTGAACTATACTGCATATTATACGCTATATCTATAATTTAACAACTTATATAAAAAAAATACAGAAGTAAAAATAAACTTGTAATAAAAATAAAATATTTGTAAGTATAACAAATGGTTTTAGGTTGGATTTGTAGAGCTACGGGTAATTTTTTTGCAACAAGAGAGCTAATGAGACCGGGACCCACTGCTTAAAGCCGATTTCGAACGATTACTAACCTCGATACCACAGTGGGATTACGAACCCACGAAATCCGGTACTGCAGTTCAGTGCCCTAACCATACGGCCACGGTTCGACTAGATGGTTTTAAGAACTTCTATATTAGCTTCTATTCATTACGTGCTATTTACTAATATAAATGCAGCTATAACCCATTTACTAGTGAAATACTAATCCCGTTCAAATTATAAACAACTCTAGTAAGTTGTTGAAGTGTATGCTTAAACAGATGAAATTCTCGAGACAGAAAGTATGGTGGGAATTTTATGACAATCAACCTCATATTTACAGGGAAAAGAAGTGAAGAAATTTGTAATTGATGAGCTAATCCTGGAAAACAGTATCTGGTTGAAATAACAAGTAATATATATAAAAAAAATTAAAGTCAATTCCTACTTAGATCAACAAAGGAGAATTTTATTTTAGTTACTTTATTAAATAATTAAAATTAGTATAAATATGCATAAACATGTTACAGAATCACAATATTAAGTGGCAAAATAGGAAGCGAATTTCCTTGCAATTTTTCAATTTTCTTTCTATATTTGGTGTTGGACTATTATTTTTGTATGTTACTATCTATTTGTTTTCTTCCTTTTTTTTGTTTCTAATTTATGAAACTGATGGTGGTCTATAATTTCTCATTCTATCCATCACTTGCAATGCTTTATTATTGCAAGAAACCTTTCCAGTGAGTTTTGATTAGTCCAGTTCTTCAATTAATAGTCCATCTAATGATTTCAAACGACTCAAGGTGATTTATGCATGACCTGCTGCGAAGAATTTTCGTCCTATATATATTATTGCATAATCTACAGTGCTACATTGCATCTTATGTACTGTTGATACCCATGGTAGTATTACTGGTAGGATTCTTCGTTCAGCAGTACCGTAGTTGCGTTTGTCGGGGAATTGCTGGCTCGATTATGTGAACATCATTGTTGTCAAAGTTCTTAGTGACTAATGGAAATTAATTAATTAAATTTAATTAATGAATTAATATTTGAAAAGCCTGTATTAACACCAAGTGTCATCCACAACAAACATAAAAAATGAATTTGAACTGAAATGGATAAATAAAATGTATTTTATTAACAATTGAAAATTTGAACAAGATATTTGAATATATATCGGGATAGTTCAAACTAATAGTAGGAATTCAAAAATGAAAAAGGATTGAAAATAAAATTATTTTATAAAACGCTATGAAGTATAAGATAATCTAAAAATAATAAGAATAAAAATAATAAAATAATCTTTATTAATTTTTGATATGTATGATTTTATTATGTACTGGGTAATTATATTTCAATGCTATTAATTCCTAATTCTTATACTAATTAATTAACATTCCTTTTCTTTATATTTCCTAATTATATACACAACTTTGTTAATCAATGGGGATGAAACTGATTCTGTGACACGATATATTGTGAAGTGAATCTTAAAATCATTAAAAAAAGGATGACTGTATTTAAATCAAAATATTTGAAATAAAGTATATTCATCTAGTTTATAATTTTACTTGTAATTTAATTTTTTTAAGATTTTTACTAGTACCATTTTCATAATGTAACGTATGTATTAAAGTAGAGGATACAGATGTATTATTACGCCCCTAATCGTGCACTTTCTGGATTTGAAGCCTTTTTGCTATTTTGTCAATATATATATATATATATATATATATATATATATATATATATATATATATATATATATATATATATATATATCTTCTCTAAGAAGATTTTGAAATTTGACACACTTTGACAAATTTTTGCAAACACGACCTTGCTTTTAGCCTGTTATTTTTTCTAGTAACTATTCAGTCTAGTATTTCTTGAGTGAGTTGATTTCATTTCTATGTGATATAAAAGGACTTTAGTCATCAACAGTAAAAATCAGAGGGATCTAGCTATACCACATCTGTTCTATAAAAAACATCACAGAACAGGTTTTAACATTTAAAAATGCATTTCAGTTAATAATCCAATGTTTATTTTATATTTCATATATTTTAGCCTAATTATTTATTATTAAATAGCAAGTTTTTTTTGTTCTAGAGTTTGAGAACATTAGTTGTTTAAAAAATAATTATTTAGTCCGATTGTTCAATGCTATATGCATAACATATAACTGAATGTTTTGCTATTTCCTCCTAAATCTAACTTTTTTGTAGATTGCCTTTCCGTTCATTTATGATTTTTTTTTTTTTTGCAATGTTTTAGAGACTGAAATTAGTCAATTGATTTTTTTATGTTAGCGGTACGATGAAAGTAACAGATTGCTCAAAAAGAATTTAAATATGTCTTAAACCTCCCTTTCATACCACAAAGATTCTTTATCTCCCGACAGCAAATATTCATTCAGAAATATTTATATTTCTCATATTAGCATATTATAGCTGTTGAAGACTAGCACATTTCACCCCATGTACAAATTTACTCATGATTCTCGCGAGGAAGCAGTTAAAAAATAATTATATTTGTTATTAGGGTTTAACCGTGTTGAGATATTTTTTCTTTTTTACACCGCACGGGAAACTGCAAAAGCCAACTGCGAGAAGGAAAACATAAGTTTACGGAACAATGTCAGAAAGTTATAATTTCAGATCATTCTGGGGAGACTCCCTTTTCTTTATCTGCGAACTTTCCGTTGGAGTTAGGAAAAAAACAAAAAAAGGAAAAACCCTCAGATCGCAGGGTGAGGCGGGAACAGCATAAGAACGAACAGTTTTCGACACATCTTTTTAGTTATTTTCCACGAGAACTCGAATGTTGGGGAGGTGTTTTCCTTCGGCAGTTGGGGGAAGGTACAGTTTCTTCCACTCTTACTCCTTTTTTTTCTCGTAGTCATGAAAAAAAATCATGTTTCAGTTTAAAGCAACGACAGACAAACGACACAGCCATCGCGATCCATAAAGTTGAAATTGTCAGAAATTTTTCAAGAGTGTAATTTGTTCTCCTGGAAGAATGGATTTATTTACGGAGAAAGGAGAAACATTTTGAAATATATGCTGAGGACAGATTTCTGGTGTTTGATGCCTTTTTACAGAGCGCGAAGCAGTGTTGAAAATACGTATGAGTGATACTGTATAATTTTAATGGGCTATTTGTGCCAAACGTTATTATTAGAAATAAGTCCATTCCAAGTAAAACGTAAGCTCATTGATGGGAAACAGTGTTAAAGGCGATCTCAGAACAGTTATAATTTTTTTACTGTAGGTAAGGGAAAAAGAATTAAAAAATACAAGTTTGTTTTTGTTTTTCTTCTTCAAAAAAGGGGGGTTATTTATGGGGACAGAGGAAACGCTTTGAAATATGTGCCGAGAAAAGATTTCTGGCACCTTTTTTTTTCAGGAAGAATAAATGTTAAGAACATATGCGGCTAATATCAAATGATTTTTTTAGTGTATAATCTATGCTGCAAGTCATAAGTAAATTAAATTAGTCTCTTTTCAGTAAAATTTAAGCTCATTGATGTAAAATGAAACAATATTTAAGACAAAGGGATCTTAAAACAGCTAGCAACTTTTTTTTTACTTTAAATTAACTGAGAAGTAGTTTTAAAAACAGAAAATTTATTGGAAATTTTCCCCTTAAAAATATTTTAGGGGGAAAACGAGTCGTTTTTGTAAAGTAAATCAAGTAGAATTTATTCAAAATAGCAGCATTAAGATTGGACAAAACAGAAGTTGAGTATTTTTAATGGTCAGTGTGTTAAAATATATCATTATAAATTACTTCCTTTTTGAACGAAATTCAAATTTATTGATGAAAAATTAAACTATGTTAAAGAAAGGATGATTCTAAGACCTACTTTTTTTCTTTACTATATTACATAAAACAGTATGAACGGAATGAAAATTTGTTTGAATTCTTTTTATTATTTCTGTTAAAATTACTTTCAAAAGTTAGATAACATTATAGTGTTTAATTTATAATAATTATTTTTTTGTCAAACACACAAAGAATTCAATTGTATCACTATTTAACTGATCAAATTCAATACCAATTTTATTCCTTTTAGAAAACATAACAGTATGAACGGAATGAAAATTTGTTTGAATTCTTTTTATAATTTCTCTTAAAACTACTTTTAAAAGTTAGATAACATTATAGTGTTTAATTTATAATAACTATTTTTTTGTCAAACACACAAAGAATTCATTTGTATCACTATTTAACTGGTCAAATTCAATACCAATTTTATTCCTTTTAGAAAACATAACAGTATGAACGGAATGGAAATTTGTTTGAATTCTTTTTATAATTTCTGTTAAAACTACTTTCAAAAGTTAGATAACTTTGTAGTGTTTACTTTATAATAATTAATTTTTCGTCAAACACGCAAAGAATTCTATTGTATCACAGTTTAACTTTTCAAATTCAATGCCAATTTTACTCATTTTAGAAAATATAAAATATTAAAATAGGATTTTCAAATACTTTCGGCAGTAAGATGAATGGGATAAAAATAACAAAATGTGTCTAAAGCTAAAATATTAATTTCGCGATCTTTGATTAATGTTGTTGAGGTTTTAATCCCAGTTCTACTATATTTCAGCTAATAGTGTTTACAGTAAAGTGTTTTTTTTTCTCTTTTCGTTATAAACAGAACATCTGTTTTTTTAGGGACGATGATTCATTTCGCAGGTATTTTGAATTACCAAAATTGAGCAAATATTTATGAAGTTCTTTTCGTTTAAACCACATGGCTGCTTTTTCGAATAAGATGTGACCATCTCTTAGTACCTAAGGGACAACCAGAGCAAGACCCACAATTAAGGATGATTCCGTTAGGCTGCACCCTTGCGAGTTTCGAGACGTAAATATTAAGAGCTTAAATATTAAGTGTAATCATCTATTTATGATTGAGGAACTTTCTGAATTCGAATTGTAAAATATATCCTCAAATAGACGTATGAAAAAAGCCGTAAAGGTGCAGCTTATTGCATTATCATTTCGTCTAATGAACATTTTATTACAAAAGTAATTTTGATAAATATGTAATTTTTCGAGTTTCTAACTTAATTTAGAATGAAAAATAATCGAAAAAAGTTGAATAATACTGGTGAACAGTTATAAACATTATTTATATTGTGTATAGATATCTCAGATACAGATTTTCCAGCTATGTATTAAATTTTTTTATAATTCTGAATTCCTAAAGGAACGTATTTGATAATTGTTTGATCGTGTTTGATTGTTGTTCATAAAGCCATACATTTATTCCAATAACAACAAAAAATCTATTGTTTCCTGAAAAAAGACGGTCTAAGATTATCTACATGACTTACATGCTTAAGCTCTATGGATAAATCTAAGTCCATTTAGCTGATAAAAACCTCATTATTTAAGTACCATATGAGATAAGAAATGACCAGAATCTTATTTTATCCCATTCCTAGAGATGTTTGCTTATAAGATAGGTGAAGTGAGTCATATATTAGTTTCACGTGGGAGTTCCAGTTGTTTGGGTGGAAACTTAGCTTTAAACTTTTCCCACACAAAGTATTAAGCTATACACTTTAAATCTAGAACTGAACTCTTCCAAATTTCCAATTTGATCGCTTGTTGGTTCACATAAATTCGGGTTCTATTAGTCTGTATTCCTTCCTCAAAATTCGGAAAATTATTTGTCCGAAACCATTGCACTCTAAATAAAATTTTGGGATTAAATTTGAAGAAAAAGTTAAATATTTAGTAATTTAATGTTAAATAACATTTTTCTTTTATGTGAAAATACTAATACTAAAAACATTGATGAATTTTACGTCTGTATCCTACAACGATCTTAGTCAGCATTTCTATTCTTTTATACAGAGAATGGGGATAGAGGAAAAATAAATTATCTTTCCATTTGCTATTACTAATCATAATACACACATGGATAAACCCGTAATGATATATATATTCATTTATTGCATATGAAATCTAGATTAAATATATAAATGTAAATTATATGGAATGGTTTCATTGACTATGCAGTTGGAAACCACTACAGAATAGCTACAGACAGTGGTGTAAAATCATATATTTTACCTAGTATACTTAAGCCGAAATTTTTTAATAAAATAGTTTTCATTAAATTAATTTTTTCTTGGATCTCATTATTTTCTTGTAATTACTAAAAGATCGAAGTTGTCAGAACTCAGATTTTAGGTTATCCCCATATATTTTATAGTAAATTACTGAAATTCATTGGATTATTGTATAACATTATTTAATTACTTTTATTTAAAAACTATGTCCATTGTTCTATGACTTAGGAGAAAAATTATTCATAACAATTTAGAAAACGTAATGTACCGAAGCTCGAAATTTTAAATTATTACATTCACTTATCCCTTTTAATAGTTTGATAAACATTTAAACTCTAAAATAAGGTGATTAAGAAATATTTGTGTTAATCTAATAGAGCATACATATCTTAAGTACTTTATTATAAAGGTACTTATTTCTACTCTTAATTTTTTAACTTGTCCAAAGAATCATTTTTGTCCGTTCATTTAGATTTGAATACCAGAATTGCGTGTTCAAATGCATTCAATCGTAGGTTTCTTTGTAATTCCTTTTGAAGCTGCTTCTTTTTTTTCTTTAAAAAAAATAAAAAAATGTTTTAAATGTGTAAAAATAAGCATAAAATAAACATAAAACAATGAAATGAACAATGTATTCAGTAGAAGTAATACTGTATTAATCTTTATAATAAATAGTAAAAAAAAAGGAAAATTAAAGAAAGACTAAAATAATTTTTAGTATTCTAAAGCACTTATGTAAAGTGTTATTTAGATATATTACATCAAAATTGTACTTCAATATGCTTTTATTAAAATAAATTGGTTAATATTACTGCAATAATACTAGGAGAAAGTTGAATAAATGTAATAAAACTAAGTAAATGGGACTTATAGTGGCTTGTATAAAAGTTTATATTTACTTACTATAATTGTACAAAATTTCACTAAACGGAAGAAAATGAGACTCCCGTTACCTAAATGTCAATTGTAACATAGCTGTAAATCTAACATTTGTTGTTTTTACAAATCAATATTTATTAAAATAAAAAGAAAAATTTAGAAAAAATTTAAACACATTTAATTTGTAATTTTTCCTTAAGTTACTATTAACTTTCCTATGGCATTACCCTGTTTCCTCTTAAATAAAGATAGCTATCATGCCATAATGTGCATCTTAATAATATTTCAATTACTGTAATTCAGATTATTTTGGAAATACTCTTATATTATTATTAATCTCGAAAAAATTTAATACCATTTCAGAAAATGGATTATCTTACTAAAGTCTTTAAGACCTGTTATTTTCTTTCCACGCAACGAAATAAAAGTGTACCCAGTGATCACCAAAATGCACTGAGCAACAATTTAACAAAAATTCATAAAACATCTGCATGACTCGTGGTGCACAACTTGTCAATAAACAGTTTTTAAACTCTTAATGCTTCTGTATAAATTTTCTTTATATTTTTTTATTAAAAAAGCGTATAAATGTGCTTTTTTTAAATTCAGAATCGTCAACATTACTTCAATAACACTAGGAAAAAGCTGGACATAAATTAGTAAATTTAAGCTAATAAGCTTAAAGTGAATAAGCTTAAAGTGTCAAAAAAGTTTATGTTTTTATACTATAATTAGAGCAAAATCAATCAAGTGACAAATGTTACGAAGACTCACACTACCTAAATGCCATTAGTAATGAAACTGAAAGTTTAACATCTGCTGTTTCTACAAACAAAATTTGCTAAAACTAAATGAAAATGTTTTAAAAAATTGAAATAGAAATTTCTTTTGTACTTTTTCTCTTAAATGACTATTAAACCCTTTTGCAATACGCTTTACTCTTTTTTCTTAGAGAAAAAAAAGGTATAATGCAGTAATGTAGATATTATATTTTTATCATGGTAGTTTCAGAGTACTTTAGAAATACCCTTACATTATTTTAAATCCCGTGCAAAAAACATAATTTCAATGCCATCATAGAAAATTGATTACCTTATTTAAGTCCTGTGCTCTGTTATTTTCCCTGCGCAATGAAAGAAAGGGGTCCTGGTGATCAACGAAAAACGTTCAGCAACAATTTAACAAATAGCCAAAAGTGCACAAAAAATCCGAGCGACTGGCAGTGCACAAAGGTTCAATAAACACGCTTAATTTGCAAGGATTGGAGTCGTCGTTCTCTCCAGCTAGCGGATTAAAGGGGCCTCATGTGGGAAAGACAGATGGGACCCTTTTGTGCTCTTTCGTAACTGCTGTTAACCCACTCATCCGAAGGGGACACACGAAGTTAATCTCTTAATTAGCAAAGGTCCTACGGTACTCTCCCACGGAAAGACCTATTCATTGCAATATTTACATCTAATCTCAACGTGGATATGTCCGTCAGCGATTGTCATGGGTGCTTTGAATATTTCATGGTCTATTTTTTTTAAATAACTCTTGAAATACTCTCTAAAAATTTTCTACATAATAAACTATTTATTTTAAATATTTTCTGATAATTCTTGTCTTAGAACGTGTACTATTGAGCAATTTATTTTATGTGCACTATTAAGAACCTCTTTATATTTCACTAATAATGCCAGTCCACCATTATTTCTTTTCTAGCATTTTAATGATTCCATCAATACTCGGGAAATGGAAATACATGAAAATAAAATTTATATTTAAGAGTCACGTGTATAATTTCAAAAAAAATAATAATAAAAATAAAAATAATAAAATAAAGCAAGAAATTTTGCTGATTTTCAAAACTAGAGTAATTTGTAAACGAAATTTGAGACTATTATCTCACATTTTTAGGGTGGAATATCGAAAGCATTTTAAACCTAGGTATATATATATATATATATATATATATATATATATATATATATATATATATATATATATATATATATATATATATTTATATATATATATATATATATATATATATATATATATACATAGGTTTAAAATATATATCTATATATATATATATATAATATATATATATATATATATATATATATATATATATATATATATATATATATATATATATATATATATATATATAAACCTTTTTTGATGTCATACTCCAATATGGCAAGAAAAATGATAGAAAAACTAATGATAAAAACAAATAGGGAAAGCTTTGGCTTTTGATTCGGATCATAGGACAAAAAAATATTTAAAAAAATCGAGAGTTTCCTTTATGATTCCATATCCTCTACAATTGTTATTTGTATATACTTACCTTTATAAGACCATCTGTTAAACGTCCTATTAATATTTTAGAAAAAAATTTCATAATCTTTATTCAATAACTAATTGTTAGTCAGAAGCAACGAAGTATTTGGTATTTTATTTTAAATCAGAATTAATGTGACAACAACCACAATCCCAGAATAAGATATTACCCTCTCCGAAATCTAACAGAGCGTTATTTTAACTTCGTGAAAGACGAATTATATATTTCATATCTTTTTACTATATTTTTAATACCAAAGTCTTTACAAAAAATGCATCATTTAACTACTTTTTCCCCGAACAACCCGGCAGATGCATTCCATTTGCGACATTAAAGTTCCGTATTGTTTAGCGAGTTTTTTAACGTCTTGAAACATAAACATTTGTGCTTACCGTATTCTACCCTCGGAACCACCTATGCATCTCTGCATTAAACAAGTAACATAATAAAAGAAAAACAGAAAAACTAACACCCTCGTAAAAGTTAGACCCACATTTTGTTAGCAAACGTATTCCGAAAGTGCGCTCTTTAAGCAGATTTTCATTTTTTTATTCATATTTCAAGTCTCCGACTCCCTATTACTCCGATATGAAAGGAGTGTAACAATAAAATTCTCCAGTGACTGCACTGTGGACTCTCATATAATTTTTATACCCTCACACACAGTTTTACGACCCCATAGCTGTTAAATACAGATAAATAAATCGCTGGGTTTATTTATATTTCTCTGAAATCACCAGTAAGTTACAGGTGCGAGACCAGATCGAGTTTTACGACAGGCGAGAAAATACTTAGAAGGGGAGGAGGCTCTTTCCCCTTCAGCTAAAGCGAGCTGCGTAAACAGCTGTTCGGCACTGAAAGGAGAAGTACATAAAACTTGCACATCCGGTGGTTTCCCTTTCGACGAGGGTGTAGATGCAATTCAACACATTAGGCATAAAGAGGTACGCCAAGTATGCTTACCACATATCTTAAGATTGTAATTAGCCCGCTCCCAGATATTCATCCATCTCTATTAAGATTTCAAATACTTCAATGCTTTAATTCCAAATCAATAGCCAACGAGAGGATCAAATATTTTTGTGATATAACATGGTTGATTTCCTATTTACTTGCATTTAATCACAGCATAATGAGAATTCAAATTGACAGAAAAAGTAGTGTTATATAACATCTAAGTTTTTTATTTCCTCAGCTTAAAAAAATCAGTGCAATACTTTGCGAGTTGTATTTCCGAATGCATAAGCTTTATTTTGTTAGTTCATATTGGAATAATACCGTACTGCCAATTCTTCTTCGACGAGAAGATGCAATTTATCATGATAGACATAAAGAGATACGCCAAGTGTGCTCACAAAATTTCTTACGATTGTAATTAGTTCGATTCCGTATATGCATCCGTCTCTATTAGGATTTTAAATATTTCAAACTTTAACACTAAACATACCAACACTTAATACATACCTATTTCTACAATAGCCAGTCAAATGACCGGATTTTATTTTTTTCTGATTATAAATGTATGAAATATGAAAATTGGAAGGAAATAGAGAAATAAAATTTATTAAAATTAAACAAAATTGTATATTGTCAATTTTTATGTATTGCAAACATAAAGAATAAGAATTTTTAATACATTTCCCATCGCATTTTTACATAAACCTCATGGATCGTTTGGCCCATTATATGGTATGTTTAGTGTTAAGTGTGTGTTTAGTGTATGTTTAGTGTTTACAAATCAATTGCCAACGAATGGCTCTAATATTTTTGTGATAACGTGAATAATTTCCTATTCATTTACACTCAACCCTTTGTATCTCAACAACTCCCAATTGAAAAAATATTTCCTCAACGGTTAGAATGCATAATTTATAACATGTAAGAAAACAACAAAAATAATTTAATATGTAAAAATAAAAATTTATTAGCAAAAAATGTATTTTTGAAAACATAAATGGATTTCTTATAAACATTGTAAATTATTTTGCACAAAAATTATATTTATATAAAGAATTTGAAACTACCTTTGTAAAAATCCTATTTCTCATGTCTCGAATTTTCCTTTTTTAATTTAAATATGAGAAGTTTATTTCATTAATACTCATGTACAATCCAGTAAAAGGATAAATGAAACTTTTATACGAAAATTAAATTTAGTATCGCCATTTGAAAAGAATTCTACATGCTAATTGTACTAACTACGATGTTGCAGGATTGCAACAATCAACAAATCATCTTGTAAATTCTCAACTCTCACTTTTATTTATTTAATAATAAATTATAATAATACAAAATATTTAGAATCAATTTTGAGTATGCTGCAGATCTACAACAAGTTGATAGAAAGGGTTAACCACAACATGCTAAAGATACAAACTATCAGAAACACAGCGTTACCTAGCATTTATTTTTTCATTTCCTTAGCAACAAAAATCTGTTTAATACTTTACGAACAGAATATTTGAATTTATTCCCTTATATTTATTATTGCAAACTGTGATGATACTGTAATTGTATATTTTTCCTTCGTTCATTTACTCTTTGTTATCACTGGCAATTTGTCTTCTCAGATATAGTCTGAAATATTATACTCCCCCGCTTAAAATTTCAAACATTAAAATTTATGTTCTCATTGTAAGCCTTCTTTTATGTAACCTCATCTTCTCTTTATTTTGTCGGAGATTCTGTCATCTGAGCAAACACTATGAGCAGGAATCATTTTTATCGCTATACAATTTTGCATTAAGTAATCCTTAAATATACTTTATTGTTTGACTTTAAACTACACATTTGCTTTTTTACAAGGATATTGGAATTTTTAAACTTCCATAAAAATAGAATTGCGTAGGATTATCTTGAAAAATAAATACTTCGAGAAATTCTCACAAGAGACACTAAACTCATTTTGAGATTAATATTTAAATTTAAAAACTTATCAGTTAATAAGATTGCAAATAACAACGAGAAAATACATTTTTTAATTAAATTAATGAGAAATCTTGGGGAACACTGAAGGATTATAAAGCAGCTTTTAAAACATAATCTTCAACTATTACAGACTTGTACTAACGAAGCAAAGCTTTCATTAATATGTTTTTTAACTGAACGGTTTTCATAAAGTCTGATTATCATTATTTCCAGAAATTTACAGTTTCGTCGTTTTTAAACAAATATGATGAGGCATTACTTATGTAAAAATACACTGTAATGCTAAAAAGTTTAAGGAGGATTGCTTTATCATAACATGTATATTTCATTTTTTTACCATTATGGAAACTGAAAACTAAATTAAACAAATATGTATATTAATTTACATACTTACATGTATGTATATATATATATATATATATATATATACATATATATACATATATAGGGTGTCCCAAAACGACCGCGAGAACTCTGCACAGCTAGATTCCTCGTTGGCAGTTCTTAAAAACTACCCAAAGAAGCGTTCCTGTACGATCCATAGTTTACGAGAAAAATACGAAAAACAAAGTATGACTGCCGGTGCAAAAAAAAACGCTTTATTGGACATATCAACAACAGTATTTTCATATCTTTCCAGATTATGATGTTAAAAATGGGTATTCAACCATCAACATCCATATGTGGTCCCAGGTCAGTCCTCATGCAATCTGGCAGCAAAAACATCACGAGCGTTAGTCTCATAACTTGAGGGTCGACATACTCGGGGATAGCCTGCTTGGACGATATCTGTTACCTGAACGGCTCTCGGGACAGCCGTACTTGATGTTTGTCAATGAGATCTTAACCCAGTTCCTCGATGACATACCACTAGCGGCAATACAGGGACTTTGGTTCCAGAATGACGGGGCTCTGTGATCCTGTACGTGGTTGGCTACCTCATGGAATACCTCAGTTGCTGGATCGGACGCAATCCTATGAGGCCATCTTAAGAAACTGGTGTATCGAGATGAAGTGACAACACCAATGGACTTAGTTGCTCGTCTGCATGCTGCTTTTACTTCGGTGGGCCTCGCGATGCTGCAACGTGTGATGACAGCCATTCCACGGAGTGTTTAAGCCTGCCTCGACATGTACGGCGGACTCTTTGAACACCTGCTTTAAATAGTGCATATACTGCTGTTGATATGTTCAATAAAGTATTTTTTCTTGCTCCAGCAGTGATGTCATACATTGTTTTTCGTATTTTTCTCGTAAACTATGGATCGCACGGGAAAGCTTCTTCGGGCACTTTTTATGTATTCCCAACGAGGAATCAAGCTGTGCAGAGTTTATGCGGTCGTTTTGGAACACCCTGTATATATATATGTATATATATTTGTAATAATAAAATTCTATTAAAGTAAAATCCTAACTTAAATGTTTTCTGTTTTCCATTGAAAATCTAGTTTTCCTATTGACAAATTCTAAGGAACATTTTTTAACCCTATAGAACTTCCCCTAGGGAAGAAGAAATCAAACGGCAAATTGAACATTACCTAAAAGCTGGAATCATTAAAGAAAATTTTTAAAGCTACTTTTTTGATTTAAAAATTTTAAGAATTTGTTGAAAAGAAATAGTACTATATTCAATGAAGGTATAATGTTCTAAGTGACAAAAGTTTTGGTTTAAATGAATTAAATTAAAATTTTGATGAGTATAATTTGACGTGTTTGAATTTCCTAAAACGCAAAAATTAACGTCACCCTTTTCTGGACCCTATGAAATTGTCAGAAAATTATCTGAAGTTAATTATGATAAAGAGAGAATTACCCCACAAAGAATCCTACCAACTCTTAAAACATCCACATTTAAAAATACTGTAGTCATCACTGTAAAGCAATTATTAAATGTAGTAGCCGAGTAGATTGACGCAGACGTTCACTTACAAAAACATCTTTTATTTGGAACATAAGATGACCCTAAACACACAAATCCCCGTAGGGAAAAAGAACACAAAACACAGAAATATTTTTTTGATATCGTTTACATCGTGATCTTAAAGAAAAAAAAGCCACGAAATCTGAGTGCCATTCCTTTTATTAATTATTGGGAGGGATGTGGATTCAGCAATGATGTTATTCCGGTAACCAATCATGTCTCTTTAATTACTTCTAGTTTATTCTAGAAGATATAGTACCTTTACGATGCTCGAGAAAAATGCATCAACGGGGCTGCTATCCTAAATACAAGGTGCCATGAAAAGAGTGTTAGCCTCCATTATTATGAAAAATATTTCTTAGAATTTGCCAATAGGAAAACTACATTTTCAATAGAAAATAGAAAACATTTAAGTTAGGATTTTACTTTAATAGAATTTTATTATTACAAATATATATATATATATATATATATATATATATATATATATGCAGAGAGAAAGATTTCAATGTTGAGTAATTGGCCTTGTCTATCGGATAAATATCTCTGGCAATATAAGATTTATTTTGCATCTGTATTGTTTCTGTCGGTTCTATTTACACATCTACGTGTACAAATTTTTCTTCCCTTCTCCATATTTTTTAAGACAAATGATTAATTTAGATGTTTAATTTTTCATGATATATGTTATGTAATATATTTATTTTTAAACATTTAAAATTACCATTACATAAAGGACAGAAGCTATAAATATTTTAACAACTTCAAAATACGCAAAAGTCTTCTTTGATACTTTATTTAAAAATTTCAGGGCTTAAAATAGCCCTGAAATGATCTGCTAATGAAAATCCCTGCTGCAATTCATTAACAGATTATAGAAATGAATATATGCTAATGAAACTCGGCAGTCCACCCCTTAAAAACAAAAATAAGGATCCTATGAATATGTTTGCTGGTACAGCCCAAAATAAATTATTCTTTGTCTGAACAAGGTTGCTCTAGCTTGATTCGATAATTCGACAAATATTCGAAATGGCTCTTGCCATTTCGTAGCCTGGGAAATCTACAACTCAAAATTCTATCTTTATACAAATGCTTTCATACGGCGAGTAGGACTGTGGGAAGATCTTTTTTTCTCTGCTAAACTATCCTATTTTTAAATCGAATTTAATTTTCTCCCCTTTCATGGGTCTCGAGGGATCAGCAGATAAAGATATTATTAGGATAAGTGAACGTATAAATCCGATTATACAAATTATTGAGGAAATGGGGTGTCCCTCCTTCATCCAATTACGAAAATCTCGAAACAGAAAAAATGATTATGAATTTCATTTCCTATTAAGAAAGATATGCGATGGAGTTCCTCTTGCGGCGAACCTAAAGAAGCAATTTGCATGCATTAAATTACACAAATGAAATTTTCTTGAAAAGAAAATGAAGTAAACTCAAGTAATATCCATTTTGATATCGAGTTCCTGTTGAATTATCATGTGTTTGATTTATTTTATAATTCATGCTACTATTCTTTTAGGAAATACCATAAATAATATTTCGGAGCAATGGAAACTGTAAAATTGCATTACGCTTCTCCTTAACTTCAGAACTTTGATGGAAATATATTCACTATGCATGCGTAACCTTATTCCTCAATGTCAACAAACATAGTAATCATAGTAGATAATTAAGCTTATCTTTGTGTTGAATATATTATTAATTATTTTATAAGTCTTTCTTGGAAGTAAAGCCACCAAAATTAAAATTAAAGTGAATTTTTCATAATCTAATAGATTTCACCGCTAATGGGAATTCTGCAATATTAAAATCACTCAAAACTCTTTATTTCACAAATGAATGTAGATTGAAACCCGTATGTATTGCTGATTAAATCAGATAAAGCTAAATATGTTAAGTGTAGTACTGTGTGTAGAAATCTCATTTCAGCGACCAATTTTAGATTTTTCTGGATTTTTGTTAAAATAATATTTTTATGTTTCTTCTCTTGTATTTCATATCATATTCAATCACTAGTTTATATTCATTTTAGATTAGTTTCTCGTGTTATGTAAAGATATAGAAAAAATGTTTTCCATAGTTATAGAAAATATTTTTAAAAATTTATTATTATGACCGTGGTGATCAAAACAAATCAAACTTAATCCCTGAGCTCAAGTACAAGACATGCATCTTGGGTAAGAAGATGGTTGATTTTGTAACAGATTCTATTGTTTGGAATAGTTAATACGGAAAGGATTTAAACAATTTTAAGCTTTATTTGGGGTTTAAAAACTTTTTGACTCTTTGGAAACTCTTTACGGTTTGTTATATAATATGGAGTTACAAAAGTAATTTGAAATGGCTAAATAAGTAAACCCTAAAGATTTATAAAAGCACTATAATTAAATTACAGGTTTTTTAAGCAAAAATTTAATTTTTTTTCACAAATAAATTTGGAGCTGTGAAAGAAACAACAGGAAAATATTATTAAAATTCTAAATAATTTCAAAAAATCTCTGCTTATTGTTAAGTTTGTAATTAAAAATTGTATGCTCTCTAAACATTTGTTCTTATACGCTACCAGAAAAGGCTAGATACTGGCATGAAAAATGCATCCAAAAGTTGAATTTATATTTCCTGATACTGTTTTATTCATTATTTTCTAAATCCCTTTATTCATAGAGTTAGTATTATTTTCCTGCAAACATACAAAGAAATAAAAAAGTTGTCAACAGTCATATGCTAGCATTAAAGCCTTTTTTTTTTTGTTATTGGACACGACTGCAATTTTTAATTTTGATTACTTGCATTACAAATGATGTTTGAATGTTATAAGGGGAAATTTATGTTATAGTTTCTCCATCACCCTCTCTTGTCAAACAAATATATTGGATTTAGGGAATTTTAATATTTTATTTTTATCTCAAATTTATTTTTGATTATTTATCCACAAGAATCGATCATTTTCTATATGGCTTTACGTAAACAAAATGTCTCAAAAAAATTTTTTTTACATAAAATAATTAATGGTATGTAATACTATGATGTTTTGCCGGTTTCTAATCATGTTATCCTTAATCAATTTAGTACAGTAATTAACTACTTATTTTGTCAAAGATATTTCCTAAAACATCCCTCATGGTTACTCTGTCGTCTAAAAGGTTGAATAATATATAATAAGAAAAAAATATTATTTTAACAAAAATCCGGAAAAATCTAAAATTGGTCGCTTAGATGAGATTTCCACACACAGTACTACTCTTAACATATTTAACTCTATCTGATTTAGTCAACAATACATACGAGATTCAATCTACATTCAATTATGAAATACATAAAGTTCTAATGTGACTTTAAGACTTGTTGTGGCTTATCTCAGTTATCAGTTCATGTTATCGATGTCAATATAATGTCGGTATTGATATTATGTGAATTAACAATAAATGAATCATTTCAAGTTCGAAGTTAGACACAAACAATAAAGTTGAATAATTCTCATAGAAGGATAACTCTTATTTGTTTCGGATGGCAGTACAGTGTACGGTTAATAATACCGAATAACCGGTTAACCGAGAAATTGCCAATTATGTTTTCAAAATACTTACCAATAAATTAATTTATTTTTACTGCTAATTCTCAATTAAAATTCTACTTTTGAAGTTTTTGTGTACTATATTTGTGTTGTATTCTTTATTCATATACGTTGCAGCACACTGAATTTCTGTTATAGTTGGAGTGCTACAGCTCAGAAGATTTATAGCATGTTGATACTCCAGAGGAAGCAATGGTTTATCTTTGGTTGGTAAGGTGATATCATTCCATTTTATGGTTCGAAACTAATTAGACTAAGTCTTACTGCTTCAAACTGAGTCTAAAAGCTACAAATATCCATTATATATATATATATATATATATATATATATATATATATATATATATATATATATATATATATATATATAAATGTATGTATATGCTAGGTTTTGCTTCAGATAAAGTAAATAAAAATGCTATAGACCTGGATTGGAAGCCATGTTTATTGTGATCACTGTATATCGATAAAGCTCAAAGAAGTAAATTTAAATCCCAACGTTAAAAAAAGATTGGGACTGGAGAGCTTTCTTAAGAAATAACCCTCTTTCATGTTGGCCTCTAAAGATTGTATTGAAATTTACGTCTTCACTACCACGTGATAAGATCTTCGCGGTTTTTTTAATCATTTCTGATGATTTGGATGAAATTTGTGTTCAAAGTTTACGCTAAATTTTTCTTTGCACTCCCAGAAGAGATAGAATTCTGCGTTTCTCTCCTATCTCTGACACATCGCACTTCAACAAAGGAGGCCGTTGTTGAAAGAAACATGAAAAAAAAGAAGCCCGCAGCGATAGCAGCTCTTTTCGAGTTACAAATATGCAATGTCGTTATGAAAAGCGGAAAATACCATGAAGGATATTTTTCGAACAAAGCCCTCCTTGCTACTGCGGAGAGAGGAAAGCGGTGACAACAAAAATAACGTTTATTGCCTTTATTCAACGGCTGGCAGGAATTTCCTTGGTCACTTATAGCGTATTTTGCAAAAGGATAGGCTTTCCGCTCAGCGAGAGCTGTTTAATTCCTAGTACAATGTACTTAAATTCTATGAACGTGGACATGAAATTTGACTGTAGTGAAAACAGAATGCTATTTCGACACATCCTACAAGAATAAACGACACTAGCTATCATATAATAAGGGGACAGATTTATCTCGAACAAAAGAAAAGTATAGTTTATAGTGGTGCACGTTTTCCAAAAGTTTCTTTGTGCTGAGCTCTTAATAGGTATTCCAGTTTTTAAAGTTTTTTTTAGTGTTGATAGTTTTTATAAAACGTATACTCATAGCATGTTATTAATTAAAAGGCAAAACAAAAACTGAGAACAATTGCAATATGTATTTAAAATAAAGCTTTGAACTGTTAAATTGATATAAAAAATATTTCTTAGCATTTTTTTCTGAAGTAATTCAAAAGTAACGATTAGTAAAACACATCAAATATAAACTAATCCAGACTAATTATATAGATGAAAAGTCAAATTTTAAAATTATAAAACTTTTTGTATAATAAACCACGTATTATTCTTGTCACTGAACGCATAGCCACAAAAGATTTGTAAATAAATAAACTA
The DNA here is from genome assembly GCA_032207245.1 of Pardosa pseudoannulata. Classification (NCBI taxonomy): domain Eukaryota; kingdom Metazoa; phylum Arthropoda; class Arachnida; order Araneae; family Lycosidae; genus Pardosa; species Pardosa pseudoannulata. The sequence goes on from CM063502.1 coordinate 144,574,585, forward strand.
TATCAGCACATCACCCAATAATTAACAGGAAATACAATTCTTACCTGTGTGGCTTAATTTTGGGAATACTACGAGTTGAATTAAGGGAGATTTGATTCAAAGATGGGCAAGATGATCTAAAATGGGCTTTTTCTTTAAAAAATTAGACTCCAATTCTTTACGTATGTAAATGAATATTTCTTCCCCTTATTCGATATTTCAATTCCTAGGATGGGTCAATCAGATTTTATGTAAAATAAAAGTAATAAATCATAATAATAAATAAATTAATTAATTTATCACTCTTTCTAAACAGTACTAAATAAATCAAAGAGATACTCTTTGATGTCGAATTTTAAATATATCATAGTATTTATTGGTAAAATATTTACTCAACATTGATGCTACTTCCCAGTGGTGTAATTTTGCAGTTTATTTCGATGGCAGAAAAAGATACGTATGTTATTACTGGTCTCTAATTTTTAAAGATAATAAAAATGTAAGCCCATCAGTATATTTCATCCTCACTCTAAGCTCCATACAACTATTACGTTGTGCAATTTTAGACACTCAACAGGATGCAATTTTGAAAGAGTATTCCACTAGAGTCTCAGATTTCCAAATGTTATTGAAGCAGAGTTTTATCTATTTGATGCAAGAATATTTGAGATTGTATAGTCTCGTCTTACTCACGAGAAGGTAAAATATGAATTTCTAGCTACCTCAGAATTTTAATGTAGACAATTATAATCAGCGAGAGAACTTCAGTTTGAGAAAGTAGTATTACGAGTCACTATGTTTGATCCAGTATTTAAAATTGAATAAATAGTTTATTTATCCACAAAATTCTTTACATTTATTTGTTTATAATCAGAAATAGATGCTTTAACTTATAAAAGATAATATTTTCTTTTATCGATCTGAAATAGAGACCAGTCGAGAATTAAAATTTTCATTATAACAGTTTTTTTTTTATAATACCATGAAACAAAATGTACTGTTTCTGATAACAAGAGTAATTTACAAGTTCTTTAATAGATCTCTAATTTAACAAAAATTGTTTACTTTTTGTGTAATTTTTAAGTAACGTAAAAAATATATATAAATAAAAAATTGAGATTCACTTACCCGTAGGATTATTTTTAAATTATGTATATTAGAAACTAAATATTTATATCAAATTGAAGTAAAATAATCAGCGAACCAAAACTTTAAATGTATTTAATATTTATAAAATTTTTAAAAATCTAAATATTATTGCAAACCCTATTGCAAACTGAAAAAATAGCTTTTATCAGCTTATTAAATAAAATATAGTTTGTATTAATATAATTGAGGATTACAGAAAAATTATCATTAGTTCCTTTGTGATATAAAAAATTACTTTCCAATTAAAAGCATTTTAAGTTATTTTGCTGGTAAGTGTATTTCTATTGCTTATTATATTACAAAACAAAATAATTTTTATAATGTTAATTTTTATAATGTGAACCTTGTTCATGACATAAGAAAAATTTTGTTTTAAACAAAGCTGAATATTTTATTTCAAATTGAATCAAAAATAGACAATTATATTAAAGACTTTTCAGCTTTAAAGGTCCTATACTCCTTTAATATTCATAGAATATAATTTACTATATAGTATCATTGTTATTTTAATCCCTAAAACTGTCAGGCTTTAACACTGTTTCACTTTATCTTATTTATTTTTTTATTGGAGTTTTAGTAGTTTTATCATAAAACTACTAAAACTCTAACTTTCTATTGTAATGTCTTGCAAAATCTTTACCAGATGATGGGGCATTTATCTACAAGCAGGTATTGATAAATAGACTGACCTTTGCTAAAATATGTAATAGAAGGAAAACTTGAAAGTAAATGCTTGAAGAATCGATTCTTTTGGCTCCCCGTAGAAGCTTTTTGCTTCGATACCCTGCTGTTAAAAATGTTGAGAAGTTTCCGTCTGTTGATATAATTACATCTCAACTACTTGCCCCTCTTATTTTAAAAGCCCTTCCCCCTCTCCTCCATACACATTCTTAGAAATATAAAAGCTTTTGCAAATAGCTTTGCTTACTCCCATTTTTTCTGCAAAATTATTCTTGCGTTTTATTGAGAGAGGAATTTTTCATGTATGAATGTAATCTTAATTGTTTATTTTTGAAGTTGTGAAAGAAGCTTAATGAATAAACGCAATAGGTATAAGTGCATCTCTCTCTTTAATTGCGAAAAACAGACTAAATGTTAATGACATGAAAGACCATCTATTATTTTGAGTGGGGAAATTTTTTATTGTAATATCTTCCAGCAGACTCCATTAATTTATGTGAGAAATGAATGTTAATTCTGATGTGTGCAATTGTTAATTAAAGTTTAAATTTTAAAGAGATTTTCTAATCACTTAATAAAAAGGAATTTTTAATTTTTAATTCTGCAACTAATAACATCTAATGAAGTTTAAAACTGCATTTTATACCTTTAAATATGCTGATGAGAAAAATTTATGTCAATAGAATTTTTAGATGTAAATATTTCTCGATCATAAAAAATAACTTTTATAAAAAATAAATTGAACTTGAACAGTAACATTCCTAACAAACGTATTTAAAAATGAGTATTTTTTAATTCTAACATAAACCGACCGAAAAAAAACTCACATTCTTAAACAAATTTGTTTTCCTATTGAAAAACTTATGCATGGCAATCAATAAAATGAATTTTTATAGATCATTAAACACAAAGATATTGTTATGGAAAGAAATAATTTGATAAAAATAAAAGTGACTTGAAAAAATTAATAAATGGATAATAAAAAAATACCCGTCTTAATGATCGATCACAGGCTAATGAAAGCCCTTATTTTTCACTTGACTTCTTCTGTAAAGAAGACGCATGCCTAAAGCAAAGAAAACATTTCTTAATTAAACTGTTTTGGGGATTTTCAGCAACCTATGCAATTTTTCTTGATTTTAAATTATTTTCATAAAATCTTTTGATTCCAGGCTTCTTTATGGGGGTTTGTTTAGCCTTTAAGTTTAGATCTAGTAACAGTTAAACCTTAAGTTATTCCTTTTTTGTCAATATTTATTTGATAATTACAGCCATAGTTAGGGGCATTTAATTTAAAAACATCAGACTGTTTTATTGCTACAGGATATATAGTGAACTAGGATAATTGTATGCACTATGAATGCCAAAGTCGAAACAAAAAGTTACAGTTTAATACAGACTTTCACGAACATTTGTCATTTACTTTTACATATTTGTATTTATGCAAAACACTTACATTGCTTGACATAATATATTTTTTGTGGGTTGTATCATACAGGTGAACTAAATTACATGTGATATCGATTGCTGTTCAAAAGAATTACTGAATCAGAGAGGGTTTTTTTGTCTATGATTTGATCTGTAAGAATCAGAGAGAAATAACTTTATGATGTAAGATTCATCCACAAATATAAATCCATACACTTGCGTGAGTATGAGTAATTTTTTGTGAATTTTGAATTTTAAACATTTAGGTTTACTTAGCTGTCATAATTTTTGCTAGCCTTATCAGAATAATTGTTGCTTATGTACTTAAAATTATTGTCTTTTCTTTCAGATTAAAAATATCGCTTGTCATCTATAGAGCTACGATAAAACCGATGCTCTATTTCTAAAACTAAAACACATAATTCTTAAAAGGTTGTTCGAAGTCCTCATTACTTTTTCTATCCGTAAGCGGATAAACAGCCTGCTTTATCCTCTAATGTTTAGCTGTTAAAAAGTTTCAAGGGGTTTCCAGGAGGAATTTGCACGCACTGCCTCTGATATAATTATAGCTCAAGTACTCTGAATTTAAAAGCTTGCAGTTCCCCACTCCCTCATTTAGGCCAGTAAAGATAAAGGTGGCGGCAAGTTTGCCTCTCATACTTTTAGGATGAATATTTCTTGGATGGGAGCCTTTCATGGAGCGCTTGACATTCATTTATGTTGTTTATTTATCTCCCCTGAAAATACCTCTCTTTCTACAAGTTTAAGAGACCATGCAATGGAAACCAATTTCATTAAAAATGTTTCCTATAAATATATTCAAATCATTTATATAGGTTGTTTAAAGAAAATACAGGTGTTTAATAAAAAATAAAATCACTAACTTAAATTACTTTTTAAAGTAAAATTTGAAAATCTAATTTAAAGGTACAGTTTTATTTTGAAATTAAGTATAAATTATTTATTACACCATGCAAAAGATTTTTAACACGAATTCAGTTTACTTTACAAGTTATCAACTGATAAGTATGTTATGCCAGTTTCTGATTACAGAGTTAGACAGTTTCCGTGTACTTTCTCTGTTATTATACTTTTACTCTGTATTTCATGCATAATAGTATGAATAAAACCTTTTGTATGCTAATTAAAGGTACCTAATATATTGCTTTTAAAATAAAGAATTGCAAATAAAGCATCATTTATGTGTTTTCTACAAATTCAAAACAATTTTCCTGCAGATTGTGGTGTAGAAGTATTTCCCGAACATCTATTCATATGTATCGAAGAAAAGCGTCAACCCATAATAAATATGATTAACCCTTAATTTGGCTAAGTCTGGCCGCTATACCGGACATGTATATTTATAACTACTATATAACATAATTGTCAGTGTTCGCCACAGCGGACATTAATTATCTCAAAAATGGAAAATGATATATTTTTTTTTTGTTTATTTTACAGAGATCTTAATGTCTATACAGGTATGGAAAAATAACAGAAATTAAAAAATATTTGAAAAAACATCTTGTCAAATTAAGGGTTAAATAAAATAATCATGCCAACTATGAAATGCGATTTATAACTACTGATAATTACTTTAAAACTATTGATTAATGTATTACACATTAAGAGAGAATTCTCCCCAAACCTGTTCAAAAAAGAAAACACCTTAAAAATGTAAATTAAAGACAATCCATATTCTTTAAAAATAAACTCTCATTTTATAACTACTGCTTTTAACATCGCAGAGGATATATATGTAATGAATATTTTTAAGACTACTCCATAATCTCTCATATTCTTGCTGAAGAGCTTACGTACCTGGGTTAATTATTGAAGATACTTATATTTTATAATAATCATATATTTATAATTTGCTTTCTATTTAAAATTAATTTGTTCTATGCGTCACTGAACTATTTCATTTAATATTATTCATATCACATTTCCCTCTGTTTTATTAATGCGATCGCTGCGGTTTCAGTACACAGCTGTTGAAAAGTTAATTATTCAATATGTAGTAGAAAATGAACTGAAATGGCAGCAAATAAGAAATAAACGTTGTATGACTTTTCTTTTTATCTACAAAATATTAGTATTTCCTCCTGTGTAATACTCTCATAAGTTCTTTTGTTTAAAAATAATTATAAAAGGGAAAATACTTAATTTAAATTTTACAAGAATTTTAATACTATTAATGTATAGAAATCTTCATCAGAATTTTATATGCCAAAAATATATTGTTGGTGTTTAAAACAACTTCAGTTATCAAAATGTGCAAAATTAACTGAAATGGCGACAAATAAAGAATAAATATTGCATGATTTCCCATTTTTTATGTACAAAAAATGAAGATCTTTTTCATTCCCTTTGGTGCAAGATTTTCTTTTGTTTATAAAGAACGATTAAAACTGAAAATACTTAAGGACATTTTTATAATAATATTAATGCTACTAATTTATTGAAATCTTCTACATTGCTTTAAATACCAAGCATATATTGCAGACATTTAAAATAATGTATTTCTTCTATATGTAGTTAAGAATTAATCGAAATGGCAACAATTAAAAAATGTTGTATCATTTCAGTTTATATTTAAGTGTAATGAAGTGTATTTTCTTCTGTTCAAGACGTTTTATGTGTTCTCATATTTACATAGCATACTAAAATGTTAATGTAAGTTAATGGTAATTAATATAAATTATTTATATTAAAATTGATCCTATTAATTTATAAAAAAATTTTACTGTTTTAAATACTAAGCATATAGTTATAATATATTGTTTGTTTTTTATAGTTAGAATTTTTATTGAATGACCAAGTATAAATCTCAGTTTATCTACACTGTAAAGTGAAAAAAAGGAATTCATAAATTGAAATTTCTCATATTAACGTGAAATATTAGATGTCTCACTTTAATTGAATATTTTGTTAGTGTTTTTACTTTAAAACTGAATATTTATGCTAATATACTAAGTAAGGAAAATATTTCATGTTTTCAGTATGGTAGTTTTAGACATTTTAGCCCTCATTCATAAATCATTTCTCAAGTTTAAATAAAATTACGAGAACATATTTAAGCAACCTGATAAGAATATTTTCAACATTTTAAGAACTCTTAAAAGTGTTTTCCACCCGCTGATTTATTTTTCTTCTATTTAACGCACTTGAAGTTGAAATGGCCCCAAGCAGTGAACCATCCATCAGTGGAAGCACATTATTAAAGATTCATGGTAACGTTATCAGAACTACATTTTCTTAAGTATCATCCCTGCTCGAGTTGGTTATTATATATTAATATCTATATTTTTCTTTGCTTTATAAGGTTTCAGCTTTTGTAGAGCCTTTGCTGTTCTTGATTTTTAAATTTGGAGATATTATTTTTATTCTTGAATTTTGCTGCGCAATCCAGTAAAACCCTTTTCATCTCCCACATATCAATTTGAAAGGTAGATGATGGAAATGTAACCCTCTAAATATAAATTTAATCAACATCTTTTACCAATGTTAATTTCATTACGAGTTTAGATATTGGTTAACCTTTCGAGTGGAACACACCGATTAAAAAAGTCTCCAAAAATACGCTAAAGGTTTATTGTGACAATGGCCAAAGCTTTCTATGATATTTTACTTCACCCTTTGTCGACTAGAATGGAATACGGGAAACCCACCCTCGTTACCGTCCATTTACTTCCAGTTATAAATAGATATATAAATAGATATTATAGATTGTTAATTTTTAATACACATAAAGATCGTCAAATCTCTAAGATCATCCCATAAGAAATAATGGATTCTAAAAGTACAAATAAAAATATTCTTTAAGAGAATTATTTATATTTTTTTACGAAAGTCATCCAAGATATTTAAGTGGTGCAATTAGAGATGCATCTGTTACAGCAAATAAAATACTTCGAAATAGAGATTTACAAAGCCATGAAAAGTTACCGGCGTCTTTGTGACTTAAGGAATAGGGGTGCATCCCTCAATAAATGTCAGTCAAAGAGGGATGCAGTTTCTGAACAATCGACCTGACCTTCCTACCTCAAACACTGGCAGAAATGTGCATTACATCTATTTTCAGATCGCTTTTGGAGGTCGAAAATTGTACGTGACAACCGCTTTGAAGACATAATCGGTTTGGCGGAATTGTACGTGCAAACCACTTAGAGGGTTAAAGACACGCCTAAGAATTATTACTTACAATAGTAGAAATAAAATTTAACAAGAAACAATTTTATAAATATATAATTCTTCTAGAATCCTGTGTGTTTATAATCCACCCATCATAATATGTGTGAGAAATATTTATTTAAGAGTTTATGACGGTTGCAGTTCTTCGGCCACTAAATTAAAATTAATTCAAATCTAGCGAAATTCTAAGAGAAATACTATTCTCTTCTCGAACTACCACCTAATGAAGGCTAAACGATTCTTTAGAAAATCAACAGAAATCTGAGGACCCCATTGAGATTTTGCAAATTCAGATTTTTCTATCACTATATTATCATTTCACGCTCAATATTCCTTGTTTTAGATTAGAATTTATGTTCACAAATGTGTGAAACCTAAAAAATAATATTAAAACAACTACAGAAAAAAACACCAAGCAGTCGTTTCCAGTTTACTACAGTTAAGGTATCCGTCTACGTTGAAAGCGTAATTTTTTGCCAAAAAATATAATTTTTTTTATTTCTCTATTGTAAAATTTTAACTTTTAGGCTTCTAAATCTATTTTTGTTTTGTCTCTACGGCATTTTAAAGAAAAGTTACAGCTGTTTAAACATCAGTGACAGCTGTCAAAACAAAACGGAAGTACCGACTTCGGAACAGGAAGTTGTGAATTTAAAGCCTTTTAAAGAGCATTTTTTGACAAAACTTTTTTAATTTTCATGAAGATTAGTTTAAACATTTTTCTAGTATTTTTTAATAATTAGCAACTTGGCAATTAGAAAGTTTTGAAGCAAGAAAGTGTGGAGAATTTTAAACATGTATTTTAATTTTTTAAGAGTTAAAGTTGCTTTCATAAACTTCAAATGCGTTTTTCTCAGAACGGTATTTTTAATAAAATGTTGAAACTTGAAATGTGATTTCTCAAAAAGTTCTTAAAATATTTTATTGAAAAATATTATAAATGCTTTTGATAGTATTTACTAGTGAATGACCTAAAAGCTTTAAATTTGGATAATTTTTAATGATGTTACACTCATAGTTAGATATAAAGGTAATGAAAATTCGTTAAAAATTCAATGTGTATGATTTTGAAGGACCCAAATTTTTTACCAAATGTAAATTAAGCAAAGATTTTAGGTGATTCACTAGTCCAGTGTATAAGAAATGTGTTGCATCAAAAAATATTGAAATAATTTAATTTATTAAAAAATTAGACCTTTTGAAGAAACCTGATTTTTTTACTAAATTTTCTTCATTTATTAGAAAGTTTATAAAAACTTCTCCAGGAATAAATTTTTTAAGTGCAATCCTCTATGATAATATAAAAAATAAATCTAAAAATGTAAAAACATGAACTAGTTTCTACGTATAAAGAAAAAAGTTCTCCGAACGTAGACGGATACCATAAGCAGCAGCCTGATGCTATAGAAAAGCTCCTTGCTATATTAACCCTCAAGAGATCAAAAGCAAGAAATGTCTCTAGAGCAAAATCAACTTTTACTCTTATTTAGCTTTAGTATTTATTTTCATAAATTCGTGATGCTTAGATAATGTTATTATTAATTATTTCGTACAGAAAAAACTCACTGAATGATTATTGCTATAGTACAGCAGCAGCTTGACGCTATTTAAGAGCTATTAACCCTCAAGAAATCAAGAGATGACTCTAGAGCAAAATCATCTTTCATGAGCTGAAGGCAATGGAAAATGTCCTCTTGGGAGGCCTGCTCGTCACGACACCTGCTGATGATAGAAAAGACCCTACGACCATACTTAAAAGTTAGATCCCTTAGGTGGTCTCTGACAAATCTAGAGAGAACAGGCTTGTTCCTTGGTCTCACAAGTATAGTCAAAAACTATCACCAGGTGTTCACTGGAATCGAAAAAAAACTTCATAGCCAATATTGACATTGAATCAGATTTGTATGTATAAGTTAGACTCAAACGTATGATCATTTTTTATATTTGTCAATTTTTTGATGCATCATGCAATGGCTGCAAAAAAAGTGTGCAAGTTCATACAGTTTAATAATAGAATCCCAGTACTTCGGATCTAACTAGAATTGCATTGAGGGGTATTTAAAACAATGTATTATGAGAAAACATATTGGAATATTCTAATTGTATATGCTTATAAAATAAAATCTACAGAACACAAACTTCAATATTGTCTGTGTTATATTTGTCTTTTGCGTGGATTTAAGAACTAATGTTTATTGGAATTTATGTGCATTAAATAATCCATAAAAAATCGTCCTGTGGTTTTACTTTAATATAGCGACATTAAAGTCAAATGAAGTTGAAAAACTATGTATATTTACATACGTTTGAGCGCTGTATTTTTTTAAATGTAGTTTATTAATAAAGTTAACACAGTTTATTGCAAATATTGTAATTCCTTAACACAAAAATACGTATACTTTCATTATTCTGTAATGCAATTTGCTCATATACAAGTATGATGGGGAAAAGGTTTATTACAACTATAAAAAACCTCTATACTTGAATTTTCCAAAGAAAGTCAGATATAAAAGTCGTTTCATTTATCTCTTTAATTAAAATTTACTACGTTAAAAATTACTACAATATTTAAACGGACTGACTTAAGAAAAGTAAAAAAAAGGGATAATATTTAAAATAAAATAAAGAAAAAAAGTACGCCAAGAGTCAAAATGATCCTTTCCGTAATTCTAGAGCAAAATACAAATAGTTTTTGACTGCCAAACCAAATTAAATCTTTTCTGGCCTACAAACTATTTATGCAAGTAGGTCTATAATAAACAGAATGGAAATGACAAAAAAAATTGAAACAGTTTTAACGTGGATTAATTAGTTTCGTTTGTTGTTAATTAAAATGGTTGGTTCTAAGGATTTTTCTCTGTTATCGAAGTTTACATGTGACAGAAGTTTCTAGTGACATCGAATATATTTTATTTAAAAAAAATTAATGATAAGTATAAAATTTCAATAATTTCCATTTTAATAAAGAAATTAGGGTCTATTTAACAAACTTACCTAGAAATATCATATCATACACAATAAGATGAAAAATACAAATACACAATTGAATGTTAGTTTATTAAACGGCAATCGGTCAAATTTTAAACTAACTTAAATGAAGTATAATAAATATTGATTAAAAAAATTAGTTTCTCAAGATATTACCGTAGAATGCCTTACTTTTCAAAATGTTGTCATAGTGTGAGTGTGTACATGTTTACACACTCACACATACATGCGCTTAGGCACAAATATATATGTGTGAATGATTTTATGTAGTGTTCGACTTTCATATATTTTGATAAACTACATTAAATATTAAAAGTATTAAAATATTGAAACAGCTTCCTAATTTAATATAAAAGCATGTTAACAATCATCATTAAAGTTTGTCCTGTTAAGAATATTAAATTTGTCTCATTCCCATAAATATTTCGAAGTAATCTTGAAAGAGAAAAGTCAATTCGAACACAATCTTGATTAGGCAGCACATCTCTGCTTTGGAACAAATCAGATAGTTTGATTTATGTTCATTTTCATTCTGACATATGTAAGCCCTGCGCAATGTGCACATGCATATACATACATACACACATAATATATATATATATATATATATATATATATATATATATATATATATATGATTTTCTATATTTTTCTACATTCATGTATTTTAATGAACTTATTAATCAAGCGAACAAATTTTTTATGATTAACAAACATTAAAACAATGAAATTGAATTACTATATAATCGTCATTAAATTTAGCCTATTAAGTACATTAAATTCCCTTCTTTACCATAAATATTTCGAAGCAATTTTGAAACAGAAAAAGCCCGATTCGCAGTATTCATTATACAGCACACCTCTGCCTTGGATCGCCTCAGCTCGTTTGATTTCTGTTTCTTATCACGCTGACATTAGTAGGCACTGATTATTGAAGATTAATAAGCAGTTGTGGGGCCTGTATTTTCCGCTGCCGTGACAGTGACATCTTAATCGAAGGAACAGAAAGGAAAAGAATGATGCACCACAGGCGAAAAGGTGGAACTCTTCCTCCTTTCGTTATGGGTGGAAATCTTAATTTTCGGTTGATTTAGAAAGGGAAAAAAAGAAGGATTTTGGAATGCATTCAAAACTTAGCATGTAGCTGTAAGTTTGTATTAGGCTTGAGCAGCGCTCCTCTTAACTAAATCGTGCCAATTTTACCATTTAAAAAACCTTAAAATAACTAATTAAGAATGAATAAACTATAATCAATCCTTTATAATACTCTTAGTTGATGCTCATTAAACCAAACTTTAGTGTTTAGAAGCAAATATTGTTAATATGAGGAAAATATTCGTCCGTGGTTGGGCAATGTATCACTTATTATCAAATGTTAAAAAAATGATACAATTTGGTATGAACCTTTTATGAAAAAAAATTTTTTAACTTCCTTGTTTCGTTATGGGTATATAAAATATTTTTCACTTCATTTAAAAAGGAATAAAAAGAAAACTTTTTGAATGTAATCAATACTTAACATGTAGCTGAAGTTTGAATTAGGCTTAAGCAATTCTCATCATAACTAAATCGTTTAATCATATAAAAAATCTCGAAACAATAAATTCAAAATTGATAGACCATAATCAGTCCTTTATAATATGCTTATTTGCTGCTCATTAAAGCACACTTTATTGTTTAGATGCAAGAGTCTCTAATTTCAAGGAGGTATTCTTCAGTGGTTAGGCAATGTGTTTATTACATGCGATCAAAACAAGAAAAATGATACAATACGGTACGAACCTTTAATAATGAAGTTTTAATTTATTAATTTTCACACGTTAAATTTTATGCTACTTATGATAAACGTGAAAATTTTCTAATAAAATTTTCTGTAATGTGATAGTATAGCATATAGAAAAATTTTCATTCGTTACTATAATGGTTAATTTATATACTAACTTTCCTAGTGCTAACTATACTTTGATTTTTGTTCAGTAGAGAAAAGAGCCAAAAAATATGGTATTACACTCCGTTGTCCTCTAATATACTCATAGTTCTTTTAGAATCTAAGCAAGAATAGACCATGGCCCATGATTACTACAAGCCTATAACCATCTATACCGAATTTTAATTGGATTTTGAGTCAATACTTTAACACTAACTACCTTTTCCCTTGACTTCTATAAACTATTTAAAATGCATTTTATTTCTAAAACTTTACTAATTGATACATCTGCAGTTCATTGAGTTTGTCAGGTTACTTTTTAGTAAAGCACTTTTAAAGCTAGTGTTAAACTCAGCTTTATTTATAAATTCTCAGTTGTTTTGGTAATTTTGGTTACGATATCTTAAATAGGCCTCCCTGAAAGAAAATGGATGAAGGAGACAAAACTTTGGTAACCTTACATATATACCACTTTCTTTTTTCCCTCCGGTAAGTAGTAACCCTACTTTTAATCGTAGTGTCTATTAGGTTGTCAAAAGTCATTGCCTTACATCTACATGACGATTCCTGCCAAAATGATTAATATAAGTCTTCTGTTGTGACAACTGTCCTAGGACAATTATCCTTCTTAAGAAACATTTACTATCTTATGAAATCGCTTTCTATATCCTTGGCATCTTACTTTGTGCAGATTTACGTTTCTGTGAATGAGTACATATCAAATGACAGCATTAATAATGTACTAATATTATGAATTTAAATGATAACCGTTTAATCAATACTTATGTTATATTAATATTTATTCATGTTAATTTAAATCTAATGAGCCAAAGAGATGACCGCGAGTTTTATTTCTAATTACATTCTATTCCCTTTATCGACTAATTTCCATATCCCTTCTATCAATGAACTTAAACGAATATATTTTGCCTAGTTTTAATTTTACCTGTATACACATTTCTACAGAACTTTCATTCTCAGTACTTTGTTATTTATTATTTCATAAATTACCCTGACATTTTAACTGTAAGAATTGATCGTACATTTATTAAATTTATAATATATATATATATATATTCAGTGTTTCTATTTTCAACGCCTTTCGCATTTTCTTTTTTCGTTTTATGCTGACTTTTATACTGAATATAAAGCTATACTAGTAAAAACATTCTTATTTGAGTTTTTAAGCTCTTAAGCAGTTACAAGGTATACTAGTATTGGTTATAATATACTGATAAATTAGTAAAGGTATTACTACAGTTTTCTCACTATTAACTTAAGACAGCATTTTAAGAAAAGGTTACACTTTTTGACGGAAATGTATTATTAACATATGTTATAAATACATCTATTTATTATTATTCTTTTTCTATTTCTAGAGATAGATGAAGATAATTAAATAGTGTAAAAAATATAATAAAAGAATAAATTCCTACTTCAATTTCTAAACATGATCTAGAAAAAATATCCATGGTAGAATTGTCATAATGTATTTGTCATTACTTCTTTGGAGATAAGTGCATTTTACCTGCACTGAATTAGAAATCTAGAATCAAAACGCTATGACTTTGTATAATGGCTTTGTATACTGAAATTTCAACTTATTAATTATAGTGAAAGATAGATTTTTCAGTTTAGTGAAACATTTAAAAATTGGAACTTGATTCTTTGTTTCTAAACTATTTCACAACGCCGGGAAAAGTTATAATGCTAATATATTTTCTGAGTTCTGGTGTTAAAAAATTCGTCTCTACCTAATAACATGAAAGTTTCATCTTTATTTTTAGCTTCATTTATAGAATGATGTCATAATGAAGAATATTTCCGATAGAGCACTACTGCCTATTTAGACACTGTAGAGAAAAATGAATAAGTAATAAACTTTTGTTCCTCGAAATTATGACTTGTGCTAGTATTATGGCATATAATAAGCATAAAATAAGCAATAAGAATGGAATGAAAGTCTCATTTGAATACATCTTGCGCAATCGTGGATTGAAAAGTATAAAAACGTTGTGCATGTATATCCATAAAATATCAAATCACGTTGGGCAGTTCCCTACGTCCAAGAAGAAGACATTTTATTTTAAGTTTTTTTTTATGAAACATAATGTCTTTATAAGTCCACGTGATTTAGTCAGACAAAAGCTTTTAATTTAATTTCTTGACTACATTTTTTTCAGACCTACTTAAACCTCTATCGAATCTTCTATACTGTTAAGTATTTATTCATATTTTCTTGAGCGAACGAGTGGAAGAATTAAGTAATTTTATTAGTTTTATTGAACAGTTTTTAAGACAGAAAAAAAGACGATTTATCACTTAAATCCTTATAAACTAATTTGGAATCTAAACTGTTTCTATGGAAACCAAAGCTTAAGTAAAATATAAATCACTAATTTTTTTAAACCGAGAAGGCTGCTTTTTGACTTTTATTATGTTTCTCCGATGCGATTATTTTACTCCTGTTTATTGGATTTTACGATAATTTTTCACTTCGTGTAAAACTGACTGTTTAATATTGTTATCTGGGGCTGCAGGGAAGATTTATGGAAAATTTCAGAAATCAGAAAGTAGTCGGAATGCATGTAGGAAACGGAATGCTCAGAATCAATCATATTCTAACATTTAAGGGATTTAAACTACCAATCAAATTACTGTTAGTTTCATAAAAATATAGATAATCTACAGAGAAGCAATAAAATTATATTTTTTTAAAAGATTCACCTTTAAGACCTTAGTAAAAATAATTTAACTTATAGTGTGATTCATAGTTTTAAATCCATAAAGTACCGGATTCTTCTATTTTTATAGTTAAGACTAAGTAAATAGATTATAATATAATTATATGTCAACATTTTCTTCTACTATAGTAGATTTTTACTTAAAATCATGTTTAAGGATTAGTTTAAATATTTCCGAGCCAAAGTTTGATAATTTTATCCATAATTATGTAGTGTTAAGTCTCTTTAAAATAAAAGTCTTTTCCTTAATTTTTTACTTTCTAATTTATTTGGAAAATTTTGAATTTAATTTATTTTGATACAATTCTAAAACTATAATTTTATTTTTATTCCTTTGATTTCGTGAATTGTGTGAATTTCAGGACTAATTTGTAACATATAATTATTTATAAGTACTTTATGGTTGGTCATAAGTGGTTCTCAAAGTTTTAACTATTGTTTTAATTACAAAGGTAATTGAATTTCGTAAGTAGTTTCTAAAAATTCATCAACACGTATCAGAACTGAAAATGATATTGTAATAATTACTAATTTATAATTGAGTATAATCTATGATATATAATTACTCTCCGGTATACTTTTGAAAGAAAAAGTCGCCTCCAATATACGAAGGTTTGGCTATGGCTGAATAACGCTGCAGGAATGCAATAAAATTTCACTTTTTTTGTGAAGCATTTTTGAGTAAACTGTGTTTTTCTCAGTGTAATGTTCATATAGAATCTAACACATTCATTAATTACAATTGTTTGATGATTTTAATTAACTGAAAAGGATTTTTTTATAAATTGTATAATTTTGTCTTTTTAAGTTTGCAATGATATAAAAAAAATAGCTATACAGCAAGACTAGAAGGAACTATTAATAAGTAGTTGATAATATTAGCAAAACTTTTCCTACTCTTCTCAGACAAAGAAAATTTAAAACTATCTTTAAATATAATTTAACAATCAAGCATTAGCGACAAATACTAAAACAATTCATCATCCGGACATTTTCAGTTTTTTACAACTGTAAAAAATTACGATGTAAAAGTTTTGGAAGTAATGCATTCCAAACAATAACTTTTCTATTAGTGCTACACTTTTAAACTCGTTATCATACCCTATTTGGAAATAGCAAGTCTGATAGATCTCATCAGTTAGTACCATGCTTGTTTTTTAACATCCATTTAAGAAATCAAAAGCTATAACGATCAGCATTCTAAAAATTTAAAGCATAAATGCGAGATGACTGAAAGAGCTGAGGTAAAAAATATTCATTTAATAACTAAAACTTGGAGCGCAATTATAAAATTAAAATAACATTAAAGGAGCTGAACAAGCGTTTGATGGTTCTCCCGTTTCTTAAGGACATTTTGACTTACGAAAAAAAATGATCAGTGAAGTAATTAGTCCATTTTTAACATTTATTTGATTTCGTTTCCTCTTACATTAAGCTTGAGATCCATTTTGGTAGAACATTATTTTGAAGATATTTATTGGAAAGGTTCCAGATAATACCATTTCCATTTAATGAATTGCTTCCGTAACAATAAATCAGTTTGAAACATTAGTATTATTACTCTGGCGGTTTTTTAGTATTATTTCATCTGCGTCAATTAAATGATAGTCGGACATTAGCCTGAAAGGAAAGCTTCTTTTTTTTAAATTCAGTAGAGCAGGTTAAGATACTACGTGTTGTATAAAAAATTAAAACACTTCTATTAAAACTAGAAGAGCCGAGAAAACTGCCTACTACAGTAAAACCTGAAAAAAAGATAAGATTTCTTTCTTTTCATTATTAAATCGAAGGGGGGGGGAGTAAAAATGAGTAAGTTCCTCTTTTAACATCATAAGAACTGCTAATTATAAATAATATTAAAAAGTACATTAAATGTCTGTGATTCCTGAATGGAATTCTGCATTTTTTACCGCACTTTATTTTTCTTTCTTTTCCTTACATTAATATATGATATATTAAATTCTTGGTAAGTTTAACATTAAACCAGTGATTGTCGTATTACATGCGCTACTTTAAGGAGATAAAGACCATTTTCATTAAGGATTTTTCTAACGTGTATGAACTAAATAAGTATGCATAATGTATTTAATTACAGTTGATAAGTGTGTTTGGGGATATTTTTAAATTGTTCGTTGAGTGTATAAATCGATATACTTATAGAGGATAGTATATATATATATATATATATATATATATATATATATATATACACGTGTGTGAAGGTATATATATTAACACGAGAGTCTGAGTTTATATCCTCTTTTGTTATGAGTATAGAAAGAGTATGTAGACTTTCAGAACCGAAAGTCAGTTTAGTTCGAATCATAATGCTGGCATGGGTATTCGAATTCGTTTTGAATCGACATAAGAAGATTTTAAGAAGTAACAGCCTTATTATATTGCATTTGTAATTTATATCGTGTACTTAAAAGTCGATTCAGTCACGATTAGCCAAGAAAAGCAATGTTTAGTGTAACAGTTTCGATTGTAATAATTTAGTTAATTATCAAGTTTTATTATCAAAAATAAGTTTTAGTGTTTTTATTATATGACTATAAACCATATTGTGATTATGGTTAAACCCTCCATTTATGTTAAATTAGAAAATGTTTTTCTTTGGATTCGTTGTTAAAATTTATTTTTTGTAAATTATAATATTTTAATATGTTATGGGTCTTCGAATTTTGTCAGGTCTACGGTGGCGTTTCGTTTGGCTGCGACATTGCTCTTATGAGTATTTACTTCCCATCCCCCTTGACATCGGCTACTATAAACCCTGAGTTTCCGTGCGGTTGATAGCAGATGTTAAGTTATCCAATTCTCAGGTATGTAACAGCCTCATTCAACCCAAAATAGTATACCTTGGACCCAATTCAAGTCCAACGCGTATCTCTCGTATCACACCTTCCGTCCGCAAATTTACGGAGCTAAGCAAGTTTCGGTTTGGGTTGGGTTGGGTTTGGAGCGCTACACGAGGGCTACTACTTTTGTTACACAACGACTAATGAGACCGGGACCTAATGCTTAAAGACGATTCAGCATGGCTACGAACATTACACTCTATCACTCTAAAACAAGCCAAACTCTCTCTACTTGTGATGAGTTATTACAAGAGCCCAAATACATCAATATACATTATTTGCAAAAACTGTCTACCTTGATAAATATTTCAAGTCAAATAACATTTTATATGCAAATTATACCAAAAAATTAGGGTTAAGGCGAAAATATCAGCTAAGGACGCGAGTCTAGTTTCTTATTGCCAATAAGGATGTCCAGTAAGAGATCTTACTCAAAGCATAACATATTTACAACGCCAGCTGCAAGGAACAATTCATGGGTTTGGTTTGATTTTGAGTATAACGGGACATATTTTGAACAGTAGATCTCGGTCTTAGTATTTACGCACGGTCAAACCAGAATGAAATGTATGACTAATAAAGAAACACTGGCTGAGAACGCTAGTCTACATTCTCATGAGTAATCTGAAGTGTCTGTTATTACTTGATGCAGTACAATTATAGATATTAGCGCTGCAAGCTGCTTGTTTACTGTTATGGGTCTGGTTTGATTTGGCTGAAAGTGAACATTTTGAGTAGTACGTAGACCCCGGTTTAATAAGAGAGAAACCGTCTACTTAAAGCTGCCTCCGAATGGTTACGAATAGGGCCGATTCTGGGCTATTAATCGCCTGCATGCAATATAATATTTGGCTGCCCCCTACCAGTACGGATTCCCAGTAGATTGATAATTTGTAATAATGTCAAAAATCTGAATATGATGTGTATATGACTGCTCCGTATATTTGACTAGGGATAAAAACTGCTATAAAAAGAAAACGTACACATCGTATATTTATTTTAACTTTATTAAAATGGATATCCTATCAAAAAAAATAGCAACAAATTGCACCTACTTCATTACTTTAACTTTCTTATTTGTTACTTTATAAATAATACCTAGAAATTTTAAAAATTTGTTCATAGTGTCATTTTAGTTGCTAACGATGTTATTAGTTTTTTTTAAGAATGAATTTATTTAAAGATGCCTTAAAATCAGTATTTTATAAATACCAATATATATGAAGAAGTATTCATTAAAAACTAACTCAGGTTAATGACAACAGTTATTACCACATACTAAAAGGTAGAGAGAATAATTTTTCTTATTAAATATTTTGGGTAAAATTCTCTCTTTCTAACTTACTAGGCTTAGTAGGCAGTGAGTGATACTTAAGTATTATGCAGTCGTAGCTCTGTTACAAGAAAGCAGCGAATTCCGAAGTTTAACTTTATTCTAGCCTAAGAAATAACATCTCTGTCAAGAGCAGACCAGTTAACGAGAGATTAGAGAGTTTTAGAGAGATTTTTTAAGTGTAATACTTTTGATACATTAAATATACACTCAAGAGCCAAAACATTATGACCACCCCTACATTTTGCAATGAACTCACCTGGATGACGTAGATGGCACGTGATCAGGAAGTGGTATTTAACTGCTGCTGGAGAGTCTGAAGAATCATTCTTTCACTTACTTCTGTGTGTCCTGGGAAAAGCTGCGGATCTAAGCGATTTTGATAGAGGGCAGTTTGTAATGGATCAAAGGCTAGGAAAAAGTATTTTCGAAACTGCACGACTTGTGAGTTGTCCGCGATCTACAGTTGTTAGTACTTATGCAAAGTGGATGAATGACGGTGAAACCAACACTAGACGACATGGTGTTGGACGTCCACATGCTATCAAAGAAAAAGGTCGTATGAGACTGTCTCGCATGGGGAAGCAAAACCGGAGCCAGACAGTGGCTCAGCTCACAACCAAATACAATGCAGGGTCAAGTAGAATAGTATCGGAGCACACTGTTCAGAGCTCAATATTGGATATGGGGCTACGCAGCAAACGTCCCACTCGTGTGCCTTTGCTGACCAAGCGTCATCGCCAACTGCGCTTACGTTGGGCTCGGAAACATAGCGATTTGTCCATGGATTAGTGGGAGAGAGTTGCCTGGTCAGATAAATTATTGTTTGTCATTCATCACACCGATGGCCTTGTCAGGATACGCCGTCTTCCATGCGAACAGTTGCTTCCTCATTGTACAATTGGTCATACACAAGCCGGTGATGGCGGTATTATGCTTTGGAGGACGTTCTCTTGGGCATTTCTATGACCCGTGTGTGTGGTAGATGAAATCATGAATGCTACAGGGTATCTGAACATCATTTCAGACCAATTGCACCCTTACATGGCCTCTGTTTTTCCAGAAGTTGAAATGGAATGTTCCAACTGGACAACGCCCCGTGTCACAAGGCTAAAATTGTGTTGGAGTGGTTCCATACTGAACAAGACGCTGAATTCCAGTTAATGTGCTGGCCGCCTAACTCACCGGATCTCAATCCGATAGACCACATTTGGGATGTCATGGGCGGCAGCTCAGAGTTTAAAGACCACCAATCGTAATATCTCTGATTTGCGTAACCTTTTCTTAAACATCTGGTACAATCTGTCTCCGGCCATTTACCAAGGACTTGTGGCATCCATGCCAAGGCGAGTTGACGCTGTGTTGAGCGCCAAAGGTGGACCAACTCGTTACTTACAGGTGGTCATAATGTTGCATCTCTAAAGTAATAATTTTCTGTTAAATGATAAACTTTTCATAATTACATGATTTCAGAATATTTATGTTATTTATATTTATATTTATACTTTAATTTGAATGAGCCATCAGTGCATTTAGTGAAAGAGCCGAAAATTAAAAAAAAACAATGCTTTTAATTTCGTTCTTTCATATTTATACTTATACATTATATGCCCTAGATTCTAAACTGCACAGTGCACTAATTTTCCTCAAAATTAAAACTGATATGTGTTATAACATTTGCAAATGTTCAAATGGATATATTAATACTATTAATTTTCAATTATTTTACTAGGGGTTAATGGGCAGATGCTGAAATCAAAAGCGCGAATTAATCTAGTAAAATATTAAATCTTTTAATAGATTTTTATTCCTTTAGCTTCTGATGTAAGTACTTTTTGTGTCGCTATTTGCCAATTGATATTTGGGACATTAAAACTTAAGAGCACATTAGAAGCATAAAGTTGTGAGAAATTTTTAGAATTAATCGTTTATGTTAAAGTGAAAAAAGAAACTCTCTTTTCCGGTATTTTTTCATCCCACTTTCAAATGAAAATTAGCGCAAACTTGAATTAAAATCCTGAACATAAAATATCTAAGCAATGCTTAATTAATTCCTTTCATCACATGTACGTCTTCAACCTTTAGCTAATCATTTACGGCATAATAATTATCATTAATATCATTTTCGCAACAACTGCACTTTTTCATGTAATCGAGATGTGCGCTTTTTCTATCCTTCTTTAAGGTATTCTTTCAAGAATGTTATGCCAGGTTACTTCTTTCGGTACGTTTGAAAAAGCTTGCGGAAAAAGTAATTGAACACTTAATTCAAAAATTAAATTACATCGGCTGGTAGATTCTCTCATCAAAAAAAATCCTTCAAGAACTTCATAAAAGATACAGGAGCAGGAAAATGCATAGCACAAAATTAATGAAAAGTTTTTTTTTTCAATTTCTTGGGCTTTTAGTAATTATTTTCATAGTTTTATCCAGCGTATATGTGTCTTTCAAGTGTATTTTTTATTAAAAAATGACTTTTAGATAGCTGTCATCGTTTTGTACAAGAAATCTATGAAGTTTGTTTTTATGTTTTGACATTGCTTTTAAGATGCCGTTGGTTTCAGCTTTTGAATAACTGAGTGAAAGTTTCATATAATGCTTTAAAAATGCTTTGATTCTCACTGCGTAGTGGGAAAGAATTTCTGAAAAGAAAAATATATAGAATGGTTTACAATGTATTATTTAAGATATACCAAAATGCAACGTTTAACACTAAACATACCCTAACCGGTCAAATGACTGGTAATGTAAATGTAAAAAATGCGATGGGTAATGAATTAAAATAGAAATAATATAAATAGTTATGTATTAAATGAATAAAATAAATAAAATAAAATAAAATAAAATGAATAGGTATGTATTAAGTGTTGGTATGTTTAGTGTTAAAGAACAGTTCCAGAAATAAAAGTTGCTACTATATTTTTTTCAAGGTCAAAATTATATTTAGAAATAAAGATAACTATTTTTTGAGTAGCAATGAAATACTGAATTAAGATGAAATTCAACATCACCTCATAGTATTTTTTCTTTCCTAGAATCTATTTTTTCAACATAAATGTTGGTATATTCAATGTTAGTAAGACCTACCCAATTTGTGAATAACGGAACAGTATATCATCTGTGTAAGTAATTTTACTTCCAGACGGTCATACTTTTGCAAAATATGTAGAATATGAGAGAAATTAGTTTAAAAAATTAAATGAAAAAGAGAGAAAAAAATAATAGCGATAAAAATTATCTGACCGCTATTTCAGGTTAGAAGATAAGGGGTCAAGTGCCCCTTCTGAACTCCTCCCCCCGCTCCATTTTTTACAACCAAGATTCAGACTGTTTAAGTTTCGTACCAAGTATGCATGTAAATTTAACTTTTATAATTTACAGCAGCACTGAACAAAATAGGTGTGTTTAGCAGTTTTTTTAAAGAAGTTTACTTTTTTCGTATAATTAACAACAATGATTTCTTTCGGGTGTTCAGGGTAAAGGTAATGTAAATAATAAAAGTGATATAAAATATATGATCTCTAGTTCAAGTTATGGGAGGAAGGTTCAAGTGTCCCATCTGAAGTCCCCACCTCTGTTTTTGACGACCATGATTCATACATGTTTAAATTTCGTACTAAGTTTACAGGTAAATTTAACTTTCATAGTTAAAACTAATTGAGCAGCAACACTCAACAAAAAAGTGTTTAGCAATTTTTTAAAGAAGTTTATTTATTTTTGGTACATTTAACAACAATGATTTCTGGATTTTTTGGGATGTTCAGGTTTAAGGTAAAATCTCCTATATAATAATAGCCTAAGTTGTCTGTCCGCGAATTTCTGAAGCTGTTGTACCTGGAATGGATACGGACATCCATATTGGATTTTTATGAGTTAGGGTTAGCAAAATTGAAAGCGAGTTCAAAATTCACCCCATCCCTCCTTTTCGAGCGTTTAATGCTATTATTTCAAGCCTTATCCTTCCTCTTATTATGTATGAAATTCATTCTTGATAGAATGGGAAAGGCGAAAAGTAATATTTAAATTTCTGGACTGTTTCTGCTTGAACCTTCATATACTCTAATTAGTTCGCTCGACACGTGCAAGCGTTGTATGTTTGGTAGAATGTCCGGCCACTTGATCGTCGTATTTCTCGGGTTGGTAGTTCTATCCCCAATGCAGCCAATTTTTTTTAATGTCTAATAAATTTAATATTTTTTTACTTTTTCTTTTAAATTCTTATTCCGAAAGTTGTTTTATTATTTTTAAAACAAATTTTTACTATTTTTTCAACTTTTCATAATTTTTATTATTTTTATTTTATTAAATTCACGTATTGTTTTACGGATGTCCCTGGCCACATAAACATTTCCTGTTGTGTATCCTTAAATTTTCTTCTCGTAATGTAATAGTAGCCTAAGTTATCTGCCCGTCTGTCCTCGAAGTTATGAAGCTGTTGGACCTGGAATGGATAGAGGCATCCGTATTGGATTTTTGATGAGTTAGGGTTAGCTAAATTCAAAACGAGTACAGTTTATCTTTTCTTAAACTATAGATCCGATTCTGAAGTAAATTGGTATGAATAAGCTTCGTATCACAGCGAAAAATACTGTCCTCTTTAAAATGTTCGAAATCCTCCCCGTCCCCTTTTTGAGCGTTTAATGCCATTATATCAAGCCCCATTTTAAAAGCAAGCGATTAAATTGATGAATTTATGACATAATAAATAGGTAAAAATAAGAATTTTTTTCTTGAATAATGATTTCATTCCTTTAACCATCTCATTTAATAATTTCTTATTTAAATTATTTAAATATCGTCTGCTTATTTCCATACGTTTTATCACTAAACTTAGATATGACGTAAATAATTTTCTTTTTTTATTTGACTTAAATAATAGATTAAGTACATAGTGATAATTTCAATCGATTATTTTTGTTGAAAGGTAATTCTCAGCCAAAAAAACAAACCATTTTTTTTACCTGCCTCATAGGGTTCTTTAGAATTCTGGAAAAATTAAAATTCTACTGATCCCGTCATATGACGGGCTATAGGCTAGTAAATAATAAAAGTGGCTAAAAATATCTAGCTGCTCATTCAGGTTAGGGAAGAAAGGGTCAAGTGTCCCCTCTGAAGCGCCCCCCCCCCATTTCTTTTTCGACAATCATGATTCAGACGTATTAAAATTTCGAACCAAGTTTGCATGTAAATTTAACTTTAAAAGTTGAAGGTAATTAACGGCAAATCTGAAAAAAAAGTGTTTAGAAATTTTTTTAGGGAAGTTTACTTTTTTGGTATATTTAACAACAATGATTTCTGAATTTTTTCGATGTTTAGGGTAAAGTAAATTACCCAAATGAAGGTTGAAAATTTTGATTTGAATTATTATCAGCAATCAGAAAAGAATAATACTATTTAATTTTAGAAAAAAAAAGTTGAAAAACAATGTCTATCACAAAATAGAATTGCTTTGTCTTATTCCTTAACATCTGTCAAGAAGAAACTCTCAATGATCACCAACTTAAACGTCAATGGGAAGCTGACAAGAATGCCTCGGTCAGCCTTTTTCAAAGAACCGTTAATTATTATGACACTGGCCTTATCCCCGTTCTTGAAACTTACTATCATCCAATTTTCTTGAGAACTGTAAAAACTTCTTCAACCCTAAAAAACATTTTAAATAAAATATTAAACACTTCGATAAATAGTTATTATGAAATACACGTCATGTGAAAAAAAATTATTTTATAGCTATAATTTTATCCCTGTAATGAATAATACTTTTCGTGATAGTTCCAAATTCTATTGTGTTTCATTCTATATTTTTACAATAAACTAGAAGAAGTTTTTCACAACGATTTGTTCTAAAAGTAGTTTTTAGCATTGAATTCCCGTGTGGAAAGATATATTTTAACTGATTTAGAAGTTTTTTGACAGTGACAAATCTGTACATTAATTTTTCCTTTTATAAGAATGGCACTTTCCTTGACGTTGAAGAACTATGTTTCCTAAGAACTTGTGTCAAACGCTATGTTCTTAGTGAAGGCTTTAAACAGAACACTGTTTTGTTAAATTTCGATGTCCACAAAGGAAATTGTTATAGTTTATAATGGATGATTAAACAAGTAACTATTTAAATTGATTTCCTAAACGGTTGATCTTAGTTCTAACTTAGTAGTAGCTGTCGGCACGTAAGTTTAATCTCATCTTATCTATTAAAAGATTACCCTCTTCCTATACAAAAATATAATTCAGGTCTTTAGTTATTGACTTCAATGTACCTTAAAATACGTTTCTTCCCCCAACAACTTAACAAGCTAATTTTCATTCGACCCATAAATTCGATCGAAACTCGCTCAAATTGCTACTCGAACGATGTTAACAAAACATCTATATACGAATCTTCGTGAACCTTTCGTTCATATGAATCATTTTTCCGATTTTAAATTTTCTACCAAAAGACAGTAGATTCTTTGTCTTATTTGTCCATCAAATTTTGAACTATAAATGGGAAAACTACCTAAAAAACCCCTCTCTGAAAACCTTTCATTTATAATTCTATACGACAGCCAAATGTGAGCAAACAGCATGGCGTCGACAAACATAATTAATGTATAGCCAGCTTTTACTATTCATCCTTTTCAACTAAATCCTTATCATGAAGTTGTCAAATGATTACGAAGCGTATCAACAGCAACCCAACCATAAAAATATATAATCCCCTAATCATTTTCAGTTGCAGAAAATCCAATCACAAGCTAAGCCTCCGTTCCGTCATGCTACTGCTTTTCTACGCAAAGATTGGCAAGCAAATCGCAGATACTCTCTACACGCTATCGGACCGCCCAGCCTCAGTATCAACTTCATCTGTTTCACCGGAAGGTTTGTTACGTGCCAAAGCGCTCAATTAGTTGCTGAAATAAAAAAGCAAAAAAGAATACCTCTCAAAATTCTGTTCCGTTGTCTCTTGCAAATTCGATCCCACTTACAGCAGAAATATCTGCCAGCATTTTTTATCCTAATAGTTTAATCATTTTATGGAGCAGTAAAACTTCTGACATATATTTATTTTTTATTAATTTTTATAGATACTCGCTAAAGTAATAGTAAGTTCTTAAATTTGCAAAAAAATAGAGTGCCTTAAAAGCATATTTAAAACACTGAATTAAGCATTTTTGAAATAATTTTTTCCGTTTAGTTCAGACGTATATAAAAGCATTCCTTTTAATTAAAATATCTTTGTTAAAACAAGTAGAAAGATACATTAAATCGAATGAAATATTTCTGAATAGAAAAGTCTTTCAATTATTTTAAACCCGCATTTCCTAACAGACATAAGTTTTCTTCTATAGATGTAGAAGATATTTCATCTCAATCAATGTTATTCATTACATTTAAAAACCACATGTACTGCAAATCACGCCTGAAGGCTTTTAGCTGATATGTTGGGTCTTTAATTCCAGCATTAATTTATTCGCACCAATAACTTATTATTTTTCATTTATTATATGTGATCTTCAAAATTCAATCTGTTGTCTCATGCTTTTTGAATTTATGAATTGAATTTATCGTTTCTCAGTGTGTATTGATTGTGTTCCATGTAAAAGTAATTGATTGTTGTAATTTCTTTTCGCTTGCAAACAGTACACTGAGAAGCCAATTACTTAATGTGTCTGCGCATGGAAACGTCACTCTCTAAATGACTGCGTTTGTCGATTAAGGTGATGTTAGGCAACTACTACATATTGAACTAGTAGCACTCTTAAGTCTCGCGGGAGTTAGAGCATCTTTTTGCTGATTAAATTAATTTTTGCGTTCGTGACTTAAATACAAGTCTAGTAGGCTGTACTCATCAGTTGTGTATCAACAAATAAAAATAAAAATCCTGAATGCATAAGCGCGGTTAAAATATTCTTTACTAAAGAAAAAAATGTGTTCTTTGGCTAGATTACAGCAAAGTAATTATTTTAGAACATTTATTTATAACTATAAGTAGATGAATATCTTTCTAGCATGTAAGGTTCCATGGAAATCTTTCTAAAAGTTTTTTTTGTCCTTCTCATTTAGTAATTTAAATGCAGAATTAATGCTGATTTAAATATTCCTGTAATTGATAACGAATAATTGAGTTTCATATATTATAATATTGAAATTATAGTGAAAGAATATAATAGTAGAATCAATTATTTATTATCATATTGATTTTTTGAATAAAATTGTGATGAATAAATGCTATGAAAACATCATTTGAATCCGTATTATTTGATGCATTAAATAGCATCTATGATGCTGGTATCTCTTTCAGCGTTAATTATTTTACAACATTTATTTATTTATAAGAAAATGAATATCTTTCTAGCATGTAATGTTCCATGGAAATCCTTCGAAATTTTTTTTTTTTTGTCATTCTTATGTAGCAGTTTAAATTATGGATCCTTCTAAAAGCGTTTATTTACACCGAGTACATATATAATTTAAATATTCCTGTAATTGATAACGAATAATTAAGTTTCGTACGTTATAATACTAAAATTATTAATTTTTAAGTTTTTCAGTTTTAAAATCAGTATAGTGAAATTATACAATAGCAGAATCATCTATTCATTAGCAGCATAAATATTTTTTGATTAAAATTATGTTGAATAAATGCTATGAAAACATCATTTGAATCCGTATTATTTGATGCATTAAATAACATCTATGATGCTGGTGTCTCTTTCAGCGTTAATTATTTTACAACATTTATTTATTTATGAGGAAATGAATATCTTTCTAGCATGTAATGTTCCATGGAAATCCTTCGAATTTTTTTGTTTTTTTTTTTTTTCATTTTTTTATTTATTTAATTTTTATTTCTCATTAATATGTTTTATTTAAAATAAAATTTTTATTTTTAAAATTATAATTTAAGTATTTTAAATGAGATATTTGAAAATTTACAATAATACTCAATTATATTTTTAAGCTTTTCAGTTTTAAAAGCAATATTTTGAAAAATTGGTGAATGATATTTATGAAAATAATTTGAATCCGTATTATTTGATGCATTAAATAACATCTCTGATACTGGTATATCTTTCAGCGTTAATTAATATATAGTTTATTTATTTATAAGTAAATGAATATATTTCTAGCATGTAATGTACCATGGAAATCTTTCGAAAAAATTTTTTTCTGTCATTCTCATGTAGCAATTTAAATGAATGTATTCTTTTAAAAGCGTTTATTTATACCGAATACACATATAATTTAAATATTCCTGTAAGTGATGATGAATAATTGAGTTTCGTATATTATAATACTGAAATTATTAATTTTTAAGCTTTTCAGTTTCAAAAGCAATATAGTGAAATTATATAATAGCAGAATCAATTATTCATTAGCAGCATAATGATTTTTTGAATAAAATTAAGATGAATAAATGTTAAGAAAACTTCATCTGAATCAGATGTTATTTAATGTATCAATTGATACATTATATAACATCTATGTTGCTGATATAATCTTATAGTTGAAGGAATTTTAGTTGAAATGTTGGTTTTAAAAAAATTAAAATTACTATTTTTCATTTATCATATGTGATTTTTAAATTTCTATCTAAAGTCTCATGTTTTTGAATTTATATATTGAATATTTTAGTCCTTTCTCACTGCTTATTGATTGTTTTTCATGTTAAACAGTAATTAGTGTGGTTTCTTTTCTTAAGCCAATTATTTGATGTGTCTTTGCAAGGAAACGTCACTCTCTAAATGACTGTATTTGTACAGTCAAAAGTGCTAAAATCTGTCATCCAAGTATATCCTAAATTTGTAATTAAGGAACGAGTAAAAATATAGTATCAGTAATATAACTGTAATGATTTTGCTTCCTTAATAATTATTATTATAAAATAAGTATTAAAATTTATAAATTGATATAATGTCAGTAAAAGCTTAGATATTTATTTCTTCACACTAAAAGTAACACAATCAAGCAAGAAAAAACATTTTTTCATAACAAAATTTGATATCTGCAAATGGTTCTCTAGACCTCTTTTTCTCTCTCTCAGTATTTCTTTATCTATAATGGGTAGAGAAAGAAAAAACAAGTTGAATATTACAATTTATAACGATATAAATAAAACCTTAATATTCTTACTACTTGGAGTAGCTTGTATTCTTTATAGAAACATTTAAGGAATGCTTTGCCAAATGTTTTTTAAAAGAGCAGCAATGTTTATGATGTTTTGCGAAACGAGAAAATAAAACATTTTGAGAAAAAGGAGAAAATAACCGTTAATCACAACCCTTTAGTCATAGTAAAAAAGGCAAACCGTAGCTTCTGGGCAATGTTAGAAAAACATTTAGGCCTAATTAGGGGATACAGGATTATATTTTACTGCTTTTGCATAAAAACTCACACTTGAAATAGTAATAGACCACAGAACTTTAATTTAAACTGAATAATAATTTCAATAAATCTCTAAATTTTTATACATTTTAATGTGTAAAATGCGACAGCTTCGTGAAATGATAGCTAAATTTTTTGTTAGATATTGGAATAGCATACAAAATATTAACCAAAGCACCTAAATAGATAGCTGACAAATAGACGAATTTTTACTATTAAATAATTAAATTCCACTCTTAATAGTACAAATTTTAACGCATCACACACACATATTTCTATAGCTACCTTACAGCTCAAAAATGTCTAGTTTTGAGAAAACGCCTTTTAATTATTAAGTTAATTGATTTATTATTATTTTTTGATAATCACAATAGCATTTTACCTTAATATTTTTGTAATATGTACAGAGATTTACAATCAGAGTTTTAACTATATAAGCACAATACAATTTGAATAACATATAATTTTCAACCTGTGACTGTTTTCTTATATGGTAGCGATATGTAATGAGCACAGATATATAAGGTGCATAGTAAAATTCCCGAGAAATCCTTATTCTCCGAAACCGTTGGACGTAGCGATATACATCTACTTATCAAAAATGTTTCAAATAAGATAAGAATGATATTTTAAATACAAAATTAAATTTTACAAAATATTAAAATACTTAAGTTTTTCTCCGTTCCCCGTTTTTTATCACCCTGCTCAGTAAAACCTAGTTCAGAAAACCATAATGCAAACATTTTAACTCCTCTGAGACAAAAATTGACCCAGATAAATTCAAAATTTTGATATAATTTCTCCTTCTTTCACGGACTGGTTAAATGATTATTTACGTTATTCAAGACTGGTGTCAGGCTGAAACGTCCTTTTTTCGGTGAAAAGGGGGAGAATTCCTTGATTATAAAACGGAGACTTATCCATAGTAAAGTTGATATACACTATATTTCGCAGAAAAATAAGCTTTTAATCCCATTCCCTGCTCTTTTGCCATCAAAAGGACGCTTAATCCTGACTTCAAAATCAAATTACTGCAATTTAATCTTTTAACTAATCCCTCAAAATAGGATAAAAAATTTTAATTTTTGCAAACATAGAATTTAAATATCTCGGTCTATTTTTATTACAGAGACGTAAAACTGTTTGTGTTATGGTTAAGACGAGTTTAATATTTACTACATAGAACGATAAGAAATAGGGAAACGTTTAAAAGTTACGGTTTTGTAATTTTCGCAAAATTGAATTCTTAAATTTAAACCATAATTTGCTATAAACAGAATGCTTATCTTATATGAAACATTTTTATAATTGGAAGCATATTTATATGAACAGTTGAGGACAAAAAGGCCAGTCGAGAACTATATATATATATGTGTGTATATCCATCAAAGAGGTAGCTGATTCATATATATATATATATATATATATATATATATCATATCAGTTATCTATTTAGGATGGTGGTCATCTTCATTAAAGATAGCCATCTGTCTACGAATTTCTCGACACTCACTGACACGTTGACAAAAGATGTAACATATTATTTTTCCTTCTATTCTTTATTTAATGTGGGCACCCGCGCTATCTATCCGAAGAAGCAAAACAGCATTCATCCCTTTGGATAATATTCCTTATTGATCGCTGTTCATATTTAAAAACAAATAACCTCTGAGTTTTCCAACATCATGCCTCTAAAATTCGGAGTATAATCAGTTAACATAATATTTTGCCCATTTCAGTTTTATTACACAAAAATTAGTAATGAATCTGGAACTACACACTGAGCAGTTATAAAGGTTCTAAAATAAAAGAATAAAAACTTGTATAAATTATATTTCTTATTGATCGTTAGTCGTAATTTAAAAAAATGTCCATTCAGTTTTCCAATTTTACCAGAAATGGTCAGTAAATGAAGGATTAATATAATGTTTTGAACATTTAAGTTTTATTAGGTAGAAAACAATAATGAATCTAGAATTATACAATGAACAATCTTTAAGGTTCTAAAAGGAAATAATAAAAACTGCTAGAAATTTTCTGTGGTGTAACTATGAAGCAAGTTAAAATAGTCTTAACGTGGGTAATAATAGCCGTTTCTAATCTGTTGGTAATTCCGATGTTAATAAACCATTACCTTAGTTACGGTACATTATGTGTATTACAATTTCATTTTTTACTTGGCACGGAATACCATTACCATTTCTTAAAGTTAAATAAATGTAACAGAAATACTTAGGTCTATTTGTAACAGTGTATGTCATAAATCACGTGATGAATTTAAAAACGGAAATTTAATAACAATGTTATGAATCATCACTTTTGATCAACTTCAAAATTGAGAATATTTGTTATTTTTCAACTAACTATATCTTTTTTTCATTACAATGCAAACTATTTTAAATTTCCGGCAGTTGTTCTCTATGTCTAATTAAGAGTTTTCGACAATTTGTTTTGTTTATAAGAAAAAAAATTAAAAGTAAGGACTTGTTTTAAAAATAAAAAAAACTTGATGACACACAGAGAGCTGATTATAACACAAACTGGGTTCTATTAATAATTATGATAGACTATAGGCATTAGATACAATTCACCACCTGTTAAAATCTTATAATAAATTTATAAATTTTTTACCATGTGAATTAGTTTTTAAAGAAAGCTAAAATTATATTTAAAAATTACCTTTGGATTAGCTTAAATACCAAATAAAATTGAAAAAAATTAAAATGTTGGTGGTATTTTCTTGTAGCATTATAAGGCACTTACATTGAAAGTTTTAAATAAATAAGTACAATAGTTTATTTATTGAGTGGGTACAAGTTTTAAAACATCATTTTGTATGAAACTCATTTGAAATTCAAACTTTACTTTCATTACAAGAATTTATTAATGGTTATTTAAATGTTCTAATTTCACCGGTGTATTTTAAAAGATTAAGTTCTTTTAAGGATTCTCAAAATGTAAAAAATAAAAATCAATGAACTAAAATTTTGAAAGTTATTATTATAGCCCTTAAAATTTTTTCCCTCAAAGATGACCGTTTACTTAAGCCTACACATAATAAAATTAAGCAAACATATATACATTTGCTTGGACTTACTAAATGTTTCAGTTTGTATGTTTGTAGCCAAAGAAATATATTGGTGTATAATGTAAATGCTGTTTTAACTAAACATACAAATACTTTGTGGACGGTAAAAAGGATTTTTGTAATTAAATAACTTAAGAGTTGATACACACCGAAATTGAAGTATAACTAAATTAATCACGATGAGAAAATTTAGATACCTTAAAAATTTCAGTCTTTGAAATTTTTTAATAAACTTTAAAAGCGTTCATGTGTTTTAATTTTCATTTGCTTCCCTAACATTGCTTTATTGTTTAAAAATATTTTAACATATTTGGGCATTAGTTTGTTGATTGTATGAACCGTTAATTTGTAGAAAATGCTTTTATGTCTGTGAGCTGAATTTTCTTGTAAATTTTCAACTTTTCTACATTCAAAATGAGTTTGAAAAATCTAAATACAGCCGGAACTTAAAATTGATACATAGATTTATTTTAATGCATATAAACAGGGTTTGGTAAACATTTTGTAGATATATAAACAAAATAAAGCCACAAAAAGCACGTTAAAAATTAGCAATAAAATTTCAAAACTAAATTTTGAAAAGTTATCAAAAATAAATAAATAAATAAAACTAATGCTACTAATTTATTTAGACTTCAGTAAATATGATTTATACTTCAAATGTAATAATTTATAATGTCACTTTTTAACTGTCACTGTCCCCTTGTAACTATTTTAGAATCCAATGTAACTTCATCACTGACGATTTTAAAATCTAGCCACATTAAAGTAAAGATTCAAGACGTTTTAACGTTTTTAAATTTAATAGGGATCTGAACATCTTGATAGTACCCCGCAAAAGATTATATAATTAAACATATATCAATAAACTAGAATTTTATTGGCGAAAAAAACAGTTTTGAGAATAGAATTAAAATACAAAGTTAACTCTTTAAAATAATACCGAATAGTTTTAAATTCTCTCTGATATTAAAAAGTAAATAAATTACTCATTTTATTAAAAGTGTAAAGAGGATTAGTAAGTATTTCAGAATCAAAAGTGACTTCATCACTGACGATTTTAAAATCTAGCCACATTAAAGTAAAGATTCGAGATGTTTTAACGTTTTTAAATTTTATAGGGATCTGAACATTTCGATGGTACCCTGCAAAACATTATATAATTATATATATATATATATATATATATATATATATATATATATATATATATATATATATATATATATATATATATATATATATATATATATATATATATATATATATATATATATATACATATATATATATATATATACATACATATATATATATATATATATATATATATATATATATATATATATCAATAAACTAGAATTTTATTGGCGAAATAAAAAATACAAAGTTAACTCTTTAAAATACTGCCGAATAGTTTTAAATTGTCTCTGATATTAAAAAGTAAATAAATTACTTATTTTATTAAAAAAGTAAAGAGAATTAGTAACTATTTCAGAATCAAAAATGACTTCATCGCTGACGATTTTAAAATCTAGCCACATTAAAGTAAAGATTCGAGGCGTTTTAACCTTTTTCAAATTTTATAGGGATCTGAACATCTTGATAGTACCTTGCAAAAGAGTATATAATTAAATATATATATTTCAATAAACTAGAATTTTATTCGCGAAATAAAACCAGTTTAGGGAATATAATTACAATACAAAGTTAACACTTTAAAATAATGCCGAATAGTTTTAAATTGTCTCTGATATTAAAAAGTAAATAAATTATTCATTTTATTAAAAGTGTAAAGAGAATTAGTTACTAAATCATATTTGTACACATATCGATTTTAAAACCTGAGACGGCATTTTAAATCATCGAAGGTATTTTGAGTTTCCTCTCTGCAAACAGTCTCTGAAGCCTGATGGAGATCATTTTCCTCTGCATAGAATCTC
This sequence comes from Pardosa pseudoannulata, assembly GCA_032207245.1. NCBI lineage: Eukaryota > Metazoa > Arthropoda > Arachnida > Araneae > Lycosidae > Pardosa > Pardosa pseudoannulata. Next base: position 144,609,268 of record CM063502.1, read on the forward strand.
GGATTTTAAATTCTAGAATAATCCCGAATCAAAAATGATTTCATGAATGACGAATTTAAAACTTAGGCTAATTAAAGACAAGATTCATGAAATATTAGCATTTCGATAAGATTTAATGACTCTGAAATTTTATAGTGATCTGAAAACTACGACAGAATCCTACAAGCTTATATAATTCTCCAATTATCAATAATATATAGTTTTATTAACGACATAAAGTTTGGTAAACAGAATTAATATTCTGAAAGTGATCATTTTGAAATGAAATCGAATACTTTTAAAGCTTGATTAATACTCCAAAAATATATTATTTTAAATATGAAGAGCATTAATTATGAAATAATATATGTTCACATATATTTTACACCCTGAACAAACTTTTAAAATCTTAAAAATTTCGGGAATCTTTAAGGCGTCTAAACTTTATTGTTATTTAAAAACCACGATGAAACCTAGAATGGTTATATATCTTTTTTCCACTACCAATAGACTAGAATTTTATTGGAGAAATAAAACCCCTTTTGTAAATATTATTAAAGTTCTTGAAAATGTGAGTTTGTAAAACAAAATCGAATACTTTTAAAATATAAAATTGATGATATTAAAAATAAATAATTTACGACTTATATTAAAATGAATGGGGAACAATACTTATTTAAATCATATATGTACACCTATCGATTTTAAATCAGTGAAGACATCCTTTCTGCAGATAAGCCTTTCTATCCCCAAATACTTAGATAAATCAATTAATTTTTAACTATTACAATTAATTCTTTTGCGAATATACTTTTAAAGCATGTTGTTAGGAAAAGATTAATGTTATATTTATTTCTCTTTTTATTTATTTGTCGTGTTATGGTTGTGTGTATACTTATGCTTTATTTTTAGCAATTTTATATTTTTCTTTAATATTTTTATAAATTGATTACTAATTGAATTGCCTATTGAATATTTTGCCGGTATTTAAATGTTTATATTTTATATTAATTACTATAAAGTAATTTGTCTTAAACTAATAAACCAAAAAACCAAAAATTATATGACTTTTGTACCTATTGACTTTTTTTTTTATATTATTTTTGAAGAAAATAATTGTCAAATATCCGCTAAACCGGTATTCAAGTTTTCATTCACTGTCGATAAATTTCCAAACCGTGACGTACGCTTTTCGATTTTCAACTGCATTTCAAATGATTGCCGGCATCGTTTCTGCAGACGGTCTCTGGTGGAGTTCATTTTCCTCTGCTGCATCTAACTCTGGGATTTTGAATAAGTGCCTCGCCTTGACTTGGCCCAAGGTGCGCCTGCCTTCCCTAAGCCTGTAATTGCGTCGGACTCTGGGCCACCCTGACTCTCGAGCGTCACACTCATTCTCCCCCGGAGGTCTCGCTTTCTCTGTTCGACTTCCCGCCGTTTGCGATGCTGCCATCACGCAAGGCCTCAACACGTAGCTTCGTGTTTTCGGGGGTGCTAAACGACCCGCACTCTCGTGGCTTCGTTTCACAGTCCAAATAGACTTGAGCTGCTTTCATCTAGAGATACATTTCATTATGCAGAAACAGAATTCGTGACCTTTCAAAATGATTTATTTGGGGCTTCTCTGCATCCGTTGTAATAATTCCAATGTGTGCAATACCGACCGTATCATGGAGGATTATACTGGAAAACTTGTAATTGGAATCCAATTACAAGCTTCCGAATTGGTCCCTTTTTTGCATTTTTATAAACATTCTGATCAGTTCTTGTATTATTACACCCGTTTGTATTTCTGGTGTTATATTTTAAAGATTTATTCGATATGCATCTCTACATGAAAGTTCACCTGGGTTAATCGTGACAATGATCAAAAATGGGTCGGAAGAGTTAGTAGAAAATGTTTAATAGTTTGTAGAGAATGTTTAGTGTTAACTGAAAACCTAATTCATATTAGAATGTAATATGGCAAATCATATGCTACTAATGCACAGCACAGGTACATAATAAAGTCCTTAATGATATTTTTCAACACGCTGGTGGTAGACAAATACTTACAATTCAAATTATTTCGAATAAGATAAGCAGTTATTTTATGGCCATTTCAAATTGAAATGTTCGATTTTCAGAAAATTTTAAAATCTGAATTTTTATTAATTTCCCGTTCTTTATCATCAAATTTAGTAAAAACCGAAATTTGTCCAAAATAACTGCAAAATAACAAGTTCCACTTCTCTGTGACAAAATATTGACCCACATGTTTGAATTTCGAGATTATTTCTTCTTCATTCAGAGATCAATTTAAAGATTAATTATAGTAACTCGAATTTGAAAATCAAATTGACAAAAATCAATTTGACCTTCCCCCCTTATAAGGTAAAAGGGGGGAAGGGTTAATTGATTACAAAAGGGGTTTGCATTAATAGTAAATTGAATACACAAGGTATTTTCCACTAAAATAAGCTCTTAATAACATCCTTTTTTTCTTTTGTCGACGTTTCAATCTCGTATCACTCTCAAATTACTGAAAATCATCTTTTAACCAACACCCAAAGAAAGAGAAAAATCTTTATCCTTTTTGTAAACTTTGAAATTCAGTATCTCGGTCAATTTTTATCAGAGAGAAGTGAAATTTTTTGTATTGTGGTTCTTAGGACGAGTTTCATTATTTACTAAATGTGATGGTAAGGAAAGGGAGATTGTATGAAAATTTAGACTATAATTTTCGCAAAATTGGATTTTTAAGTTTAAAAATACAAATTCAAGTCATGCATATCTTATATGGAACAGTTTTGTAACTAGAATTATATATTTACAACCAACGATTGCGAAGAAAAAGGCTGGTTTAGAACTTTAATATGCATCCGTATGACATGTGATCTATAAAGTCTTTTAAAAGCACGAAGAATAAGATTTATGTTAGATTGATAACATGAAAAGAAAGTGAACGATTCCAAAAAGTATAGTTTTCATTAAAGTTTTAAAAAATATAAACAAGAAAGACATGCCATAAAATGCATTTTTTTTCTTTTACATTTCTAAAAAGGAATTCTTATGACTTTAGATACACTTTGAAAAATATAAGATACATTATGAAAATCCCACTATGCAGAAAATTTTATTCAGGAATTTTTAAAGTGAATGATTGTTTGCTTTTGAGAATCTTTAAGAGTTCACAAATAGTATAAATTTTGTTTTAAAATCGTGGTCAAAAAACATAAAATGACTGGAAAAAATTAAATTTTATACAGGTTTAATAAAATAAACATCTGAAATACATAGATATGGGTCGCACACATATATATAATATAATATAATATAATTTTTATAACTTATATTCATGCATTCATATATATATATATATATATATATATATATATATATATATATATATATATATATATATATATATATATATATTTATTTATATATATATATATATATATATATATATATATATATATATATATATATATATATATATATATATATATATATATATATATATATATATATATATATATATATATATATATATATATATATATATATATATATATATATATATATATATATATATATATATTATACACACGCATATATGTGTGTGTATAATATATTTACTAGTATAAAAATATTCTATATATATACTAGTATATATATAATATATATATATATATATATATATATATATATTATATATATATTATACACACGCATATATGTGTGTGTGTATAATATATTAACTAGTAGAAAAATATTTTTGTTGTATTTGAATAAAATGTTAACCAATAAAATAAATTTTTGGATTTTTTTTTATCTCTCAAACTATGTGTTTTGCGATTTTAAGTGTTCCTTAAAAATATATAGTCGGATTACCCCGCTTCATAGTCGAGATAGATTTTCCCAGAATTTAGCTGCTTTGATCTGGGGTATTATATCGGGGACGAATTCCATTATGCAGAAACATAACTCTTGACCTTTCAAAGTGAATTATTGTTTACTTCTCTAGGTATCCTTTAAGAGCACACATGACAAAAAATAGTTCAAAATTTTGTATGATGGTCAAAACATGAAACGAATGAGAGCGTATCCAAAAATACGAATATCAAACTCAATTTTTTTTCCTTTTTTTTTCTTAATATTTTTCAAGACGTATTTTTTAGAAGTTTAGGTGCAACAAATGTCTGAAAATTAAAAGTGAAGGTTCTACTTACAGTAACATTGAAAGTAGCAGAAACTGTGTCTTAAAAATCCTTATCATTTTTAAGTTTACATCTAAAAAGTATAACAGTTTGATTTTTATCTAGTCGAATATCAAATATTTCTTATTGTTTGATAACCACTTATATACTAATTTTAAACTGAATAGATTTTTAAACTCATTATCTGACTGACTTATAGTATCAAGCATTTCGGAAATAGTTATAAGATTATGAGATATTAAATGATTTATCTTATTCTTAGAAAATTTAAATATTATATACATATATTATTTATTTATTATTTTAATATATATATATATATATATATATATATATATAATATTTACATATATATATATATATATATATATATATATATATATATATATATTTATATATATATATATATATATATATATATATATATATATATATATAGTATATGCATGTATAATGTATTTACTTGTAAATAAATATTTTAGTTGTATTTGAATTATATTTATTTCTAAGGGGAAATGCATGCGAGAAAACAATTCCCTCAGTTAGACATTCTGTGTGATATAAAAAACAAATTTTAAGGAAATCATCTATTTGATCCGTACGCGCATTTCTTAAGAAGAGAAAGATTGCAATATTTTTTATAGCTATTTGAATTAAGTTCTCAATTTATAATAACATAAATTAGTTCCTAAAGAAATTCAGTGTCCATGTTAAAACGTTTTTAAGATTACTGGCATTTTTTATAATAAATAAAATTCCATATACTCTGAAATAATCATTTGAATGGAAACAATATAATTTAAGCCATGTATGATTAGATACATGTGAAAATATATTTCAATAAAAACTGTGTGGGAAAGTTTTTTTTTTTCGTGGTCAATCCCGTAATCAGACATTATTTTGTACTTGAGCACCAGGACGGCAAAATTTTGTTGGATGAAAATAATTTAAGGGTTTAAGTGGTCTTTAAAGTACAAGTAAACCATTACCAACTACGAATAAAATTGGCAATAAATTTTCTTATCCCTGATAATTAACGATTAATTAACTATTGGATTAACAAATTATTCGAATAGTATAACATGTAACTAGTGAGTTGTAAAATGAAATAAGCAGTCAATGGCATTCGTATGTGTAAATAAGTTATATGTAAACATGATAAAATTAGAAAATTTAAAATAACTTCGCAACTGTTAATACCTCAAACTTTTGATATTGTTATCGTAAAGATATTGTTATCGTATGTTTATAATTACTTGGGATATCACTGAAGCAAAAATGAAGGCTTGCTCTCTAGTCCCAGACGTAAATTTGTGTTTCTGTATGGGAGCACATTATTTAGAACACAAATCACATAATACCAAAATACTCGCCTTGTGGTAGTAATTAATTAGGGCTATGAAATGTTCTTAAGACTTCATATTTACAACAGAAAACTAATGGTTTTATTACGTATTTTTCATTTTACTATCAGAGTTTAGTATGTATATTACTTCGACGCTCCTGTTGTATTTACTCAAGGTCTGGAGAAAATAAATCAAATTAAAGATTGTAATGGATCTAAAACCAAAATAATTTGACTTATTTAAGAATATAGTCTTTCATATATTCTTAAATATATTCACAAAATGTTTTAGTCATGATCATATTATTATTAGCTTAATAATGATAATAATAATAATAATAATAATAATAATAATAATAATAATAAAAAATATTTATTATTATTATTGTCGTTATTATCACTGTAAGATTAATACTAACTCTTTGCAAATATATTTATAGAAAATGCTACTTATGAGTATCAGTAACTTTGTTTTACAAAATTGTAGTTTTTGACATTTTTTTTAAATAGAATAATAAGAGTAGTGATAATATATCGTTTTTATTACATAAGTTATTATTATATCTGCTTTTTATTGTTACTATAAAACATCGGGAAATGTAAAGTTGAATAATTCTTTATAATAAAAAAGGGGGAATTTTTTTTCAGCGGGAATGACTCCTCGTTTACACGAAAGAAGCATTAGAGAAAACATTCATTTGTATGGAGTACGAAATCGTTTGAATCCTTCCCGCATAAGACTTCGAGAAAAATATTCCAATATCAAACTGCAGAAAGTATTAAGATTTTTCCAGAACTTGTAGTCATGCTTTTTCTTTGCTCTTTTTTTTTTCTGAGACACATGAGAAGAATTTATTATTTTGCAGACATCTTTCTTTACAGCTGACAAGCATGTACTTTTGTCAAAAGATTAAAAATACTGTTGTTAAAGTCGGATCCCTTATTGATTGACTTGTAGGTACATCAAAATACCCACACATTCCGCAGCAAGCTGCAGAATGCTTCTAAAATTACGGCTCTAAAAGTTCGATATTATTTTATATAAACCAAGAGAAAGTATATTCGATATGCCTCGATTGAGGGTATAAAGAGAAAGAAGTAATAAATTTATATATTATCAGAAGCATGGATTTTACAGATTATTTTTACCGACAGTTATTAAGTTTAGTTTATCTTACACTTAATCATTTATTTATTTCTGTTAAACGGTTAAATAATTTCAGTCTATAGCTTACAAAAATATACTATCTTTTATTACAGATGAACTTTTGATAGATTATAAATAATGAAAATGAAGATACCTGAGTCAGCATGGTTTATATTAATGTGTTTAAAAATTCAAGTTCTGCTATTAATACGTACATTGTGCTATCTTTTATTTAGTAGCCTTTATTTATTTATTTATTGTTTTTAGAACAAACTTGTTCAAGCTTTAAATTTACCTCATTACCCTTAATTACATTGTGGAAAGAAAAATCCAGTTAAAGCTCATCAGTTTTGATTCAAAGGTCATCGATGTCCAAAAGCATTTTAAAATTTTAAAGTTTCGCTGCATCGCTTTTTGTATTGTATGTCACACTTTTTTATTGTTTTAAGAATATTCTTACCCCTATCTTGCATGTTCTTACACTTTATTTGCGTAACATTTTTCGTTTGGGATTTCCAGAAATCTTTTTATTCATGGATCTAATCTTTCTATCACCATCGCTTTGATATTATTTATCTTACCATTTAAATTTCGCTATTTTCCCTTCTTATATTAAAGCGTTTGGGGGCCTTTGCATTTGGCAATCGCCCAGTCAGATAACCACACCTGATGCTCCCCAGACTGACGCAAAGCTACATTAATACTACGCAACTAGTCGCCATTTTTAATTTCCATTGTAGAATTTTAGAAACTCTGCAGTCCTGTATACCGTCACACCGTTTATTTTATGTTTGTAGATTTAAAAGTAAGGTGAAGTTATGATTATAAACGTGCAGAAAAAATTCTACTTGAACTCGGTACAATGAAACTAATTTGTTATTGAAAGTCTTTACTCGCTTTTGGCTTTATTCTTTTTATAAAATGCACTCTTTAAAACCCTAAAAGCCATTTCAGCCTTTTAAGAAGGCTTTTCGTGCCAACGGGAAATATTTTATTCACTCGTGCAATAAAAATAAGTTTATTCTATCTATAATTATAGTATTTCAAACTGTAACAATAAATCACATTTAGATATAATGCGTAAAATACATTCAACATTAAAATGGTCATAAATATGGAAAAGACTGCAAGCTTTTGCATTCAGTAATGAGATTTAATTAAAAGAAAATTTTGGGAATGCGAGAAAATGTGATAACGTGGTTGATATAATGAATGGCAGCATGACAACTGAAAACGATAATATATTTTCACAAAGCCTCAGCATCATATCCATATTTATTGATTTTTTAAGAGAATATAATGGGATTACCTTTAACGAATACCTTTCTTAAAAGTTATTGTATTAAAAATAATTAAATTTTGTGTGATTAAATGAGAAAGTTTTAATAAAAAGTACACATACCCACTATACATACTTCAACATATGAACAAAATCAGTTGAAATATGAAAGGAATTTGAATTACTCTCAACTAAGAGAAATACATAACTTTAACGTTGTAACTAGTCTCTTATAACCCACCGGCATTATGTGTAATTTCCCAAAACTGCTTTTTTTAACAAACAATCTTATTCATTCAAAGTAAGTTTCCCCATTTTTGCACACAACAGAATAATATTTTTAGGGTACGGATATAAAAAAGGCAGTAGAAACAGTTTCGAATAAAATCTTTGTTTTTGAAAACTAAATACCATATCGCTGAGGATAACGTAAAACATTTTGATTACAGAAAAACTTTGCCCTTACGTAAAATAGTTAAAAATAGAAGAATTGACGTCCTTTAGGAAAACAGAAAGAAAATCAGTAAATGGGATTCCACGATTTCGGACGTAAAATAAATAAATAAATGTAGGTATATATATCGAAAGGTAGAACAGGATGTCCAAAATTGTTTTTTATCGAATATATAATTCATGAATGTATTTGAATGAAATGTAAAAAAAAGCAGCTATTCTTTCTTAAAACTACAAAAAATAAATCAAGAATAACGTCAAAAACACTTTTCACAAAGAACTGTCATTTAAGTTTGCTTTTCATTCCTTTTCATATGCATATATGCCATAAGAAACAAGAGCTTTGGGCTTAAGGTAATCGTGTGAGAGTCACACCTACTGATTTGGGGATGAAGGAAATGCAGTTTCTCTTTGTCAGCGACACATGAGAGTAATTGAGACATCATGCAATGAATGAAGTCCCCCCCCCCTTCTTATGAAGGTCTGCTGGAGGTGGTCTTTATCTCTTACATCAGGCAAGAGGGCAATCGCGGCACGCGATACAATTACTCGACGTGATCTGGTGAATTCATCCTTTTTCAACTTAGCCACATCAGTGACCTAGAATGATTGCAGAGTGAACGAGCAGCGAACACCCATGAAGTCGAAGCTGAATGGGTTGCTTCAGCGACCACGCAAACGCGAATTCCATCCCACCTTTCCATGATTCGCGGGCTGCAGGAAGTATTGGTGGCAACCATTGCAATGCCAACAGAGAGAATCACGATCCATCTCTACGACTACACAGTGAAACCGCTAGCGAAAGGAGAAAAAAAAGTGTCCGTACTGAGGCGAAACACACTCATCCATACACACAAGACGTTTGACCGCTTTCAGGCAGGTGCTTAATAGTTCCATACCCCAGATAATTACTAAGGAGGAGAAAATGTCTCTATTATGGCCTCTCAACCCCCCAATTTCTTGTTCTTGATTGCCTTGGAGTGCGTGTTCGTCGTTTCAATTTCAGCTCCGGCGTTGTTGCGTGAGCCTCCTTGAGAGGCTCGACTATACTTTTCGCAAGGACGCGCTATCATGTTCCGATGGCGGGGAGGGCTGTTACCGTATTTGCGTACAAGGATGGAGGAGCTTCCCACCTTCCCTAGTAATGAGGGGCTCTATTCAACAAACCCGTCACCGAGAAGACTGAAGTCTCAATAAACCCGAACATTGCACACGGGAACCACGGAGGTTCTACTACCGTTTAATTTTAGCGCGGGAAAAATCTTTTTGTCTTTATAGTAAGATTCAGAGATGATCACTCCCTTATGATGGATTCAATCATTACAAAACTGCTCTAGTGAAAGATTCAATCATCTAGAGTATTTCCCCTCCCCTCGCAGGGTTTTAACAATCTTTCTCTTCCCTGAAATTGTCTCGATTTTTTTTTACTTTTGTGATTTATTGGTCTTATTTAATACTTATGCATTAGACGCTAACATTTATTTATAACAAACATCTGTAAATGATTTGGACTAATTGACCAGAGAATAAATATGCTGTAATGGAGTATTAGCTTCAATGATTGTTTGGCAATAGGGAGGAAAAAACGCATTTAATTTAAAATAGAGTTATAAATGAAGGAGTGAAAAGCTCATACAGGAAACATACAGATTTTTTTAATGTTATCCAATAACTCTTTGTTTAAAACATCAATAGCTGCTGATTTCGTCGTCCCCTATATTTTACTAGGTAAGAAAATTGCATAAAGCAAAGGGTAGAAAACCCGAAATTAGACCTGAACTCACAGTTTAAGTAAAAGAACAAGTGAGACATTGAATTTCTTCAGTTTTATAAAGCTTTTCTTTAATTATATTATAGCTTAAAAATCTTAAGAAGGAAAGGGTTGAGAACCTGAAGTTTTATTAGGAAGTGTAACATTACTTATATTTTTTACAAACATGATGTATATCAATAGGCAATATAGTAAGTTTTATATCATTTATTATTCATATAGTCTTAAATCTGAGTAAGAAACAAAAGACAGGTCATGTTTTAATTTTTAACGTTGATCACTTATGAGTCACTAATCATTTTTCACAGGATCTACAGAGAAATTAAATATATTTAAGGATTGCCGTATATTCAAATCGAGGCATTTATTAGGACATAAATTTAAATAAAAAGCATTTTTAATGGTTTTATTTCAGAACATGCATGAAACTCTAGCATAACTTAGACTTTTTTCCTTATAGTACAGGGTTTCTTAAACTTTTCGGTGTGGGGACCCCATAAGCATTGCACAAATCCGACACGAGTGAAATAGCCAAATTCTTCACGTGTACTATTATATACTATTACAGTTTTAGGTCATTAATTTTTAATTTTAACACGTAGAACAGTGTGAAATTTTAAATAAGTGCAAACTTAAAAATGCAATAAAATATTGAAAATAAACTGAATTATTTGGATAAGTTCAAACATTACCTATAGTCTTCCCATTAAGTGTCGCCACTTGGAAAATCACTACTGAGGAAATCCACTTACATCTAACAGCGCATATGCGAGGATTAAATATCAATGATAAGGGAGAGCTTGTTTATTTTTAATTAAATTATCAAACTTTGGCAAGATAGTCGACATTGCAGTAAGAAGAACTTCTTCAGTATTCTCTGACTGACAATTTGATTTTATGGTGGTTAAAGACAAAAATGTCGTCGACTCAAATGTGGCATAGAAAAATGTAAAAGATTGTTTATAGTAGTTTCAGAAATCGTTGGAAATTCTTTTGGGATTCCGAGCCAAACACATTATCAGGACATTGTATTAAAATCGATTTTTAACCCCGAATCATTTAATGAATCAAATAGTATTAAATTTGCTAAAATTTTGGCGACCTCAATTGGGGTCAGTAACCACAGTTTAAGAAACTCTGTTCTAGGCAAATAAGCATTTTAATAAATCATCTTTTCTTGCAGTACAACTGACTAATCATATTTGCATCACTGCAGACGTGAACTACATCACTGCAGGCTGGTTATATACGCTGTATAGTGAAGACGTTATGACCTCTTAGGAGTTAATTTTTTTCTTAAATTTCTAAACAACTACTTAGAGATCTGTTTTCAAAATGAAATTCACTCTTACCAGTAAAGTTTTGAGAACTTATGCATTTAAGATACCATACCCATATTAAAAAGAAATTCATTACCCTGCATCATAAATAGCTGGAAACAATTTCCAACTTCTGCATAACACCTATCAAACTATTGGCAAAGTGGATATGAATTGTTGGAAAAAATCTCCTTAATAGTTATACAAATATAAAGGTATCTTTAAAACATTACAAAATCTGTAACTCTTTATTTTTCTTCTTAATCAACCAAGTTTATATCCTAGCCTTACGAAAATTATAAGAACAAACGAAAAACTTGTTGAACTATACGAAATTTATAGAAAGAATGCAATTTTGCAAGACGAATATTATAGTACAAATTAAGTTTTAAAAAATTAAATGAAATATTATCCTACTGCCTATTCACAAAATACATGGATACTCTGATTATGAAATTTCGTACCCGGTGCTGTTGGTCAACTTTTTAAAAGAGTCCACGTGTATGTTATGAAACTTTAAAAAGGTATCAGCATTATATTAAGCCTTTTTCAGGTAATATCTCCAAGTAGCTAGGAAAAACCTGGAGCCTTTTACAAATTGCTAAAATGGCATGTTTGAAAACCAGTGTAAAAGATATTTTTAATTATAAAATGTCCTTTAATTCTTATACACTGAAGAGCAAAAATCTTCTGATCACCTGTTTGGGTTTAGTACATAGGTTAATTTCTAAATTATTTCTTAAAGTTTTCCTTTGGAAATTTGTATGAGACTTCCTTTTTTTCCAAGCTACTAGGAGAGATTGTTTGAAATGCAGCTCAGTATAATGCTGATATTTTTTTAATGTTTATGATATACACTTGATTTTTTAATAAGTTGCCCAGTAGCATTTTTTAAAAATTATATAATAATAGCAATGGTATATTTCACGCATGCACAATAAGAAAATATTTTCTTTAAATGCTAATTTTGTTATCAATTTAATTTTTTAAAACTTATTACAAAATTTAAAATTCTGAAAAAAAATCTTCCAAGAGCATATCGTGTTTTCACCAACTGTCTCTCCAATTTGGGGGATTCAACCTCAAACTGGTGGAGAAGACAACGAATTTAGATACCGATCGGATCAAACTAATAGCTTTATGCAGCTGGTATATCAACACGATTTTCCGATTTCAGTTCACAATGTAGAAAAATTATTTAAATGTGCTGAATGATTAAACTAGCTAACAGCATTAATAAGTAGAGAAAATAGAGAAAGAAATAATTTGTACTATGACCTATATAAGCAAATGTACTAGGACAAAAGTGCTCTATTGGCAAATAATATAGACAACTATATAATCTGTGACTGTAAAATAAGGCCCACATTTTTAACTATATTATCTTAATATTAACTCTATAATACCCTCTGGCTAAATATTAGCTTATAAATACAAATTTGTGAAGACTTCTAATTTTAGTCCGTCAAAGAAAGGATTTGCAGATTGATATGTAGCGACAAAGGATTTTGAGTAAATTAACATAAAGTAAATAATACTGGCAAACATATACAAAAGACAGAGGAAAATGACTTAGATATCCTTCCTCACTGTGTTCAACTTTCTGAATCAATATAAAAATTGTACATTATACGCACGAAAAAAATATGTTATTTTTCATTATTGAAAGGTTTATATGTAGTTTAAAAGCCTAAATAATTGATGGTGGTTGGAAATGATAAAGGAATGAATTTCTTCAGGGAGCATTTTAATATTTCTTTTAAAGCTTAATATTCATCTCATGTAAAAAATAACAGTAAAATTGTTACCAATAAAAATGTTCCCTATATTACATATTTTGTGAAGTTATTTTACATATTTAAATACTGGGCATAAAAAAGTTACATGTGGCAAACAGACTAAAAAAGGGTAAGAGTATTTATGTCATTCAATTTCTGGTTAAAGAAAAAAAGTGAAGAAAAATTTATAAATAAAAAACTATTTGCAGATTTATATGCAGCGATAAATGATTTTGAGTAAATTAACATAAAGTAAATAACACTGGCAAACATATACAAAAGAGATAGGAAAATGACTTGGATTTTCTCATTGTGTTCAACTTTGTAAATCAATATAAAAATTGTACACTATACGCAAGAAATAAATATGTTATTTCCACTATTAAGTATTTATGAAGGAAACAAAAGTTTTGTAAAGGTACTACCTTTCATTGAAAAACTTATATATAGTTTAAAAGCCTAAATAATTGTTGGTGGTTGGAAATGATAAAGGTTGGTTGGTTGGTTGTTTGAAATTTAGTGGCGCTAATTCCTCAAGGGACAAACTGCGCCAAACAAGACGAAAAACCCAAAAGAACAACACAATTTTGAAAAAATTTTGATGAAACCGTAAAAATGAAAGATGCCCAAAACCAAAGAAAAACATTTAAAAACAAATACATAAGTAGAAAATTTAGAAAGACAAATAAAACAACACGATAATCAGCAAAGTTTGATTAAAAATTAATTTTTTAAAAAATGTAAAACAGAAAATGAGAAATTGAAAAAAGTACAATACAACAATGAAATTTATTAATTTACAAAGATTGAAAATTAATTTAAAATTGAAAAAAAAATTAAAAATTAAGAATTAAATATTACAAAATTGAACATTAAAAGTTAGAAAAATATAAATCAGATTTCAAAGTACAAGCCAGTACAGCGAAGAAATGGGAATAAGCCTGGAATAAGCGAAGGAATGGGAAATGATAAAGGAATGAATTTCTTCAGAGAGCATTTTAATATTTCTTTTAAAGCTTAATATACATCTCATGTAAAATAGTTATACAGTTAAATTGTTACCAATAAAAATATTCTCTATATTACATATTTTGCGAAGTTCTTTTACATATTTAAATACTGGTCATAAAAAAGTTACATGTGGCACAGGGTACTGGTATTAATGTGATGCAACTTCTGGTTAAAGAAAAAAAGTTAAGAAAAATCTATAAATAAAAAACTATTTGAAGGTTATTTAGCATAAGTGAGAAAGGTTTTAGTTTAAAGATGAATTGATTATAATATAGTACAATGCTCGGTTCAATTTTCTATATGAGATAGTCAATAAGATACCGTCATTTTTATCTAAAGGAGTTAATTTCATAAACTCTAATCATAGAATGACCAGCAGTCATTTATTCAGTTACATAGAGCGTAAATTTGTTAAATGTTACATAACAATTCTTAGAATGAAATTTTTCATACTGTTTCAAATACCATCCCTCTATTTTTTTATAGGCAATGATTTCACAAATCATTACAGGGGCTTCACTTAATATGGAAAGCAATCAAAGGTTTTACCCTCTATAAATTTATTTGCTATATGGCACCTATATATTTACGTCACTACTCTAAAAAAACAGAACATATGTACGAAAATTATTTAATTTTATGAAAAGGTTTTTAAAAATATAATAAAATTATAGTTTAAGCAAAGATAATAGTAAAAGAATCCTTTCGAAATTAAAAATTTCGAGATCAAATCCCCCAGTAAAAGAAGTTTCTAACTTTTCACAATTAAGTTGTTCGATTTAGTTTATCCTATCCGTTGGAAAAAAGACTAGACTATATTGATATACACGAACGAAACAATTCATTGAATGGCTTTCTCAGTGTACATTTTTGCTGTTTAGATAGTTTCTAATTAACTAAGGATTTTTTTCTAAACCTCCAAGTTAAAAATACTTTTTCGAAAAAAGTAAATTAACATTAACTATACTATATAATACAAAAAAATAGATTTTTAAGTTTCTAAATGATAAATGAAAAGGGTTCCTTATCTACAAAATTAACAGTAAATAGATATCCATCTTATCTGAAGTCACATATATCAGTGTAAAACTGTATTTATTCGAAAAAGGAATTCATCTCCCTAATTTCATTTTGCTTTTCAACCCCTTAACGCATTTGCCCGTGTCTGACAAGGGGGAAATTCAAAATAAATATATAATAAAATCGTTTATACTTTGTTTACATAACAATTTTTTATAACTTTTATCCCCTTTCCCGCTCCCTAATCATTCCCACAACTGAAATTGCAAAAAATAACTTACACTATATCTATATATTCCTTTTCTGTAAATAAATAAATTTTAAAAAACCCTCATTTTTTACCAGTTTTTCCTAAAAACAAACTCGTGTTTTAAGGGGGTTTAAGTAGATAAATAAAATCTTAACACTGCGATAGATGTGGTAATTTTTAAAAATGATATCGCAAAATACTTATGCGTAATCATTTACCGGATGTGTGGTTACCTATGCTGTGAAAGTTGACGCATCTGGGAACTGCTTATAGGGGAAGGTCAATTATCTCTTAAAATTTGAATAAAGCTGTCAAATTTTGCGGTTTTCACTAGAATAAGTCGTGGGGAGTAGCATTCCATAGTCCAAAATTTCACAGTTCCGATTTCATCTTATCCCACAAAACCGCGTTCTAACCTCAAGCAGTAGCAAATTAAGCGCAGGAGAATTCTTTCAGCAGATTGAGACATTATTTCCGCCTCGTTAAACGAATCGTGCAATTGTTTCTGGCTTTTAGAAACGAGAAGAATAAAGCAAATTTATTCTCTATAAACCTGCTGGTAGACTTTTTTTTTTTTACTCTTTCTCAAAATGGTGTTTTAAGTCTTTTTTTTCTATTCGTTGCACTTGTCCCATTAGATTCGACTTCCGGTAACAGATGGACGATTTAAAAGAACTCATTTTTATGTTAGATATAGTTTTATATTCTAAAAAAAATTCCTTCGTTAGTGTCCTTCAGGTAACATTTTTTGCCAAACGATACAACTTGTATTCTGCCTTATAAGATATTAAGATTAATTAAATGTCTGAATACCATAATAGGGGCTATTCGTAATTAATGTCCAAGGATCAAGTCTTATATGCAAGTAGGCCAATTTATAACCTATTTATAAATATTCTGGTATTTGGGGAAACAACCTGTAATTATTCATTAATTCGAAAGACTTCGTGCAGGTTTTTTCTGTTACGAAAAACCGAATGCTTATTTCATTTACACAGGAGCGTACTTCAAGTGTGTTAACTGTAACAAATTGAATTTAAGTCAGTATAATATACAATATCGAGTAATCAAAGGTCAGTAGTGCATTATATGAGATTAAAAAAAAAACTTAAAATTCGATCAATTAAGTCCTAATAGATAGTGATTTGTAAAAATCATTCGGATTTAAAAAATTTTGAAAAATAAATAGGCTGTTATAGACTGAATTTGAAATTTGTCTAGAAAACAGATTCATAAAGATTAATTTGAAAAAACTTGCTTCAGTAATTTTTGAAATTAAGTTACTAATTTTAAACTATAAATATGCGGCACTTCATACACTTATGTCACATTTAAGCTTAAAATAATAAGTTAAAAGAAGAATTATTCAAACTTTACCCCAATATAATTTTAATTTTATAAACAAAGAACACGGTCTTCTTGCATATTACAAATACTATGAATATTTTTTCAAAATAAGTATGCATATCATTTGTTGTATATTCATGAAAAGATGGCTAATTGAACATTTATCTTAAATTTAAAGTCAGTAACTTAATTTTTTTATTCCTAAGTAATAATTTTATTAATTGAAGTATATGTGTACTTCAGACGCACATAATTATTGGAAATAGCTCTAAATCAATTTTTCTTTATATCTCTCTCCAATTTCATTGCTCAAAGTTCATATGTTTTCATGACAGTGAATACTAAAATACAAATTTCTAATTTTATATTCTTTATGTCATGTAGCTACATCTACTAAAAGATTGTCAACCCATCTGTTCTTTGGACTGAAGAGTGAATGTTTCATATGAATGAATGTAGTAAAAATATAGGAGTAACATAAGGATTAAACAACTTAAACTAAAGTTTATTTTATCGGCACTGAAGTTAGCCAGATTCCTACATTCAATTAACTGTAACTATTAGTAATACACCAGGATCTAAATTTTAAAAAAGATTAAAGTTATGTATAACAGTTCTAAATTGCACATCAAAATGATTTATAAAATCCGAGCCGGATCCTCAAAATTCAACAGAAATTCTTATTTTAATATGCAAAAAAAAAATTATTTTTGATAATTTTGGAATATTTTCATGAATATCATTAATATTTTTGTTGCTTATATGTTCAATTGAAATGGGTTGATATTTTATTCAAGAATTGCTGCAAACTTATTTTCAACATATATTTCAATAATAACGAAAACATTCAAATTTTGATGGCAATTTATTTTTGTTGAAGAATGAAACTACCTGTTATAGGTCTATAAAAATATTCACTGAATTGATCACATATTGGTGTTAATATCAGAAATACTATTATATAAAATTTTAAGTACTGCAGTAGTAGAAAATAAATACACTACAATAAAGAGAAAAATAGAAATGACAGAATGTATTTGCTTGATATTGCTTGGAATTGTCTCACTTATTTTCAGTGTCTGCGAGAAGTATTGTTATGCGTTACATTAAACAAATTTTTAGTTTTGCGAGAAACTGTATTTTAAGGAATTACATAACTGCATTTTTATTGAACAGATGAAGAAAACGTTTATGGTTGTATGTTCACTCATAAAGAGATAAAGATAGATAATAGCTACTCGCCGAGCGCTAGCTGAATGTTTAGGGTGCTGGCCTTCGGTACCGGTGTTCGTGGGTTCGAATCCCACCATGGCATGGATGTTCGTAGCCGTTCGGAATTGGCTTTAAGCAGTAGGTCCCGGTCTCATTAACCCTCGTGTTGAAAAAATGTAGACCGTAGCACTCCAAACCAAATTAAAAATTAAGCTGACAGAAAAATAATGAATGCTAACTCAGACTATTGTTACTAGCTTCAGGAAGGTATATATATAATGACATACCTTAAGAAAAATAACAGTTTTAGAAAAGTAGTTTCACTAAAATTCCTAATAAAAATACTTTCTAAAAAATAAATTAATATTTTTTTTAATTTTAGAAGTATAAAGTCTCTGTAAATAAATACACTTTCCGATTTAATAAGAAAGATAAATATGTTGTTTTGAAGTAACATAATGAAGCAAAACTTGTTTTACACATGATTTATTTTTTACAGGGATTTTGTAAAATACAAGGTTTTACTGTGATACTAATACGAGTATTCTTATGGCACCAAAGTTTTTATATTCATTTTTATGCATTGTCACATATAATTTAACATTCTATCTTACAATGTTATATATACACCTAGCAGTGACATTATTAAAATATATGGAATTTTGCAGATACGGATCTTATAATAACATGCTCCACTCTTCTGCATTGTTTAACAGTTTCATATTCGTAAGTTCTAAGAGATCAGGTAACGCCAAAATCTTCACTTCAATGATAACTACCTTTTGGCGCTACTTATTTGTCATTGTAAAGTTTATCGTCCATTCGGTTTTTTTTTTTTTTCTTTTTTTTTCTTGCCTAGACATTCGCAGTTATCAATCAATAAATATCATCCAAAGCGTTAGAAGTCTTTCTCTTTTCAAATTTGTAAGACTATTATAAATAGTGTGTACCATAAAACATATGCGTTTACATAAATATTGGTTGATACTTGCCATATTTACCTATCATAATGCCAAAGTCTTCAATCCATAAAATTAAAAAAGGTCTATGTTTTCTTAGTGGCAAGGAAACCATAATAAAAATCTTCCATTCTTTTTAGCGTGTAAACATATCGGCGAAGCGTTCAGCTTTCAATTATTCACAAGGCAAGACTCGAGTATCATTAGGATGATCCTCTCTGTTCGTCATCATTCGCCCTAATCTCGGGATGTGTGTTGCATTCAATTTGTCATGATGGGGAGAAAGAACTGCAGTGAAAGCGACGTTGCGTGAAAGGATTCCCCCTTTTTCAAAAAAGGGGGAATTTAACGACGATGGGGAATTTTATTTTTGCTTGCGCGGGAAGGTCCTCAAACTGACGTTTAATTGCTGGCTTAAGAAAAAAAAAGAGTGACGCGAAATTTGAATGTCCGGAAAGGGTTGCTGATGAGGGGAAAGCTTCCATTAAAGAAATCAAGTTGTGACAAAAAAAAAAAAATAAATAAAAATAAAGAAGAAAAAACTCCACTATCTTTCAAAACACGGAACATGTTCCACATGAGTCGATGGTTTGTCCATTGCTCCATTTTTTAGCGACAGTAAGAAATTGAAAATTTTGCATCCGTTTTGCTACAGCTTAAAGCCTTTTTTTTAGTTAGAAATTGGCAGCTTTACGTCAAAAGAAGCACTCACAGTCATCTCATCTTTCTTGTGTTGCAGTCGAAAAGGATTATGCTTACGTGTAAAGCCTTTTCTTTCTTTTGAGTTACAGATTATCATCAAAAATAAAGTGAAGAGAAACATCAGTAAAAAAGATAAAGAGATATACATTTTTTTTTCAAATACTGCAGTCAAAATTAATTTAGTCAGACTTTTCTTTGGTCTATATTTCTGTCAAAGAAGGATGGCAAAATTAAGACAGATAATATATTTAATTTTCTGTGCAGTTTCCTTTCTATGCCTACATGTCAAAAGTTGCTGATCTTCTTTTAAAACTGTCGAGACTGTTTTAGAATGTGTAATCAAGACCTACTCTAAATTTCGATTACTTTGATTTAAAGATATTGAAAAGAAATATAATGAAGTTAAAAATTTAAAATGCTCTCTTGAAATATGACTGAGTTGAAAGCGTAATAAACGACATTCAAAAGGAAATTGTAACTTTTATTTTAAATTAAATCCCTATTTTTACGAACATGTTTTCTCATACTAATCTACCAGCATCGATATCTGTAAAGTAGAATATGATTAGAACATAGTTCATGTAATGGAATGTTAATTTTTTAATATTAAATGTTAATTTCAAAATATTAACCATTAAATATTAATTTAAAATTAGTAACTTTTAACTTTAAATTTTGAATTATTAATTTTTTAATTTTTTAAAATGTCATTCAAAATATACTTTAAATATTCCACTTAATGACAAGGGATATTCGGTGAAATATCACAGCACTGGAAGTACCAGTATACTGATATATCAAACTATATTAAAATCAAGTTCCATAAGAACAATAAATAAGATTGGGAAATTCCATATTTGTATCTCTCACGAAAGTTTAACAAGGAAAAATTTAGGTAAGAATTCTTTTGGACGTTTTAGAGTTAAACTAAACTTCAGAAAAATCAATGACTGTTAAGTTTAAATTATGAATTATGAATTTTTAAATTTTTAAAAATGTCATTCAAAATATACTTTAAATATTCCACTTAATGACAAGGGATATTCGGTGAAATATCCCAGCACTGGAAGTACAAATATACTGATATATCAAACTATATTAAAATCAAGTTCCATAAAAACAATAAATAAGATTGGAAAATTTCATATGTGTGTCTCTTACAAAAGTCCAACAAGGAAAAATTTAGGTAAGAATTCCTTTGGATGTTTTAGACTTAAGCTAAGATTCAGAAAAATCAATGACTGTTAACTTTAAATTATGAATTATCAATTTTTAAATTTTTAAAAATGTCATTCAAAATATACTTTAAATATTCCACTTAATGACGAGCGATATTCGGTGAAATATCATCACACTGGAAGTACAAGTATACTGATATATCAAACTATATTAAAATTAAGTTCCATAAGAACACTAAATAAAATTAGGAAATCCCATATGTGTGTCTCTCACGGAAAAATCAAGGAAAATATAGGTAAGAATTCTTTTGGACGTTTTAGACTTAATCTAAGCTTCAGAAAAATCAATGAGGCGATGAAACACTTTTCTTTGGCTGTTATGTTTAACAGATCTCACATTATTCCAATCATACGAAACACTAAGCAGACCTTTCAGTATAGAAGTATTATAAATATTTTGACATGAAGGGTATAACATGCTTCAGTAGAAATAATTTTTTGGACCGGTACAAACTGGCATGGCTCATGATGCACTATATAGAATTAATTTTAGGGGTTTTGTTAAATATCTTCTTATTATAACATATATTAATTTATAGATTGGTATTGTATCTTGATATTCCTAAAATAAATGTCTTTTATCTATTATTTTATTTTCAGTGAATACTTTTTTCAAATGATTAGCCACAACAGATTTAAAACTTATTATATAAAGATTTAAATTCATAATCTTTATTACTACTATGCTAAATTTTACTATATATTTTAGGTTCACCAGCTTGCATGGACTTTCTAAGTTTGTATTATGTATTATTATTAATAATTTCAAGAATTTTACACACATGACTCATTAGGAAATTCTCAATTTACACTTCTGTTTACGACCCTCAGTTATTTGAAGAAAGAGAATAGCACTTTACGATAGGCCTCAGTTTTTCATTTGAAATTTATTTAATGCTAATGATTTACGAATGTGAAAAGTATATAATTTTTTAAATTATTAAGAATCATTTTAAAGACAATCTATTCCTTGAAACTTAAAAAATGTTGGCTTAATGTATGTAAAACAAATTGAAGTAAGATTATTTGCTTACAGTATGGTTAGTTTAAGAAAAACGATAAAATATTCAGACACTAAATCTAACATTTGAAATTCTTTTGCAATTTTGTGATACTGGCATATAACACAATATTGACTAAAAAATTTCGATTAAAAATTTCAGTACTTAGTACATGTATATGGTGTTTTTATCAGTAGTTATCCTAAAAATAATTTATGTGCGTCTGTACTCTGTATATTTAAACATGTAGAAGTAAAAGTACAAATTAAAATATTTGAATTCTCTAATCCTTCGTCATCGGCCTTCTTTGGCCTAGCATACATATAAACATAATACTGAGGGCATATGCACTGGATTAAGCTGTGAATCTACTAAGAATCCGTAAAATTGGAGTGGCGAAATATGTGGCACACAAGTAGCTTAAACTCCAGAATCAGCTCTGTATTTATCTCTCTTTCTCTCTCTCTCTCTCTCTCTCTCTCTCTCTCTCTATATATATATATATATATATATATATATATATATATATATATATATATATATATATATATATATATATATATGAAAGAGTCCAGTAAACGTCACTTAAGTCTTGAGTACAACTTCATATCTTTATTCAAATCTCATCACACACTACTTTCTTCAATGGCGTTTCACATTGGCGCCCAACTTCTAACAAAGGCAGGCTTCGCTGCTTTGGGGAGCTACAGGTCTGACCGTAAAATGTGCATACTGCTCTCTGCCCAGATCACTGCGACTGAGCCGTATTTATGTGGCTAACTCCTCATGCCGCGTCACTCTCAATAAAAGAATCCCTAATTAAAATCTCTTAAAATTAATCTACATTTTAAATCCTGACATATATATATACACACATATATACATATACATATATGTGTGTATATATATATATATATATATATATATATATATATATATATATATATATATATATATATATATATATATATATATATATATATATATATATATATATATATATATATATATATATATATATATATATATATATATATATCTGTATGTGTGTGTATATATTGAGCTTCTAATTTCTGCAATACATTTCAGTTTCAAATTTATTTAATCTAATTGTCTAATTTTGTATACATATACCGTATTAAATCATAATTTAATCTTTTAAAATATAAAAAATTTAATTCAATGTAAATTTTTTAAAGACTAAGAATGAAAATTAAGGAAAACACTTTAAAATGATAAAGCAAAAAAAACTAAATTAATTGGTAACAACAAAAAATTTCCTTTAAGAATTATAAATGAATTCTCAGGCATCAAATGGAAAATGCTAATGGTCAGTGATAAAAGCAACGTTATTCTACGCTAATTAGAAGTGTTTGGATAAGCAAAGACTAACGTCAGTGAAGAAATTGAGGTCAATATTGAGAAGGAAATTTTCTTCTTTCCCAATGAAATAGTTTAAATTTCTGGAGGGTGTAATCACAAAAAGCACTTAGGGTTTTTTTGTCATAAAAAATATTTTAAATGACTATTGGGATAGCATATCCCAGCAATATTAAAGAAAGATCCTCTGAAAAATCGCTAATGCACAATAAGGATTTAAAGGGTTATCTTTTTCTGATATTTTAGAAACCCCCCCTGAAGAATGTTGTTGTTGTTGTTGTTGCTGATGCCAATTGTAAACGAGTCAAGCACGTAAGCCAGAAGCTACTCGAATAAGAATAAGGGTATGCGCTTTTCAAAGACCCTCGAAGAGAATGAGGATAGCCAATTGCATGATTACTGAGACAAGTCAGAGATACACAAGATTGAGATTGATTTGTTCCATAATGCAAGATCCACTATTCTATATGATAATATTTGGAATGCTATTCTAAATGATATAGTAAGCTGTAGAATATCGAATTTTACAAATTATTCCCTGATGGAAGTTAAAAAGAACATTTTTCTGCATTTTAGAGCAATTTATCAGGTTTTTAAACTGTTCGAAAATAATATGAAACTTGAGAAAAGCTCCTCAGTTACTTTAGATGAAGACTGAAATCGATTTCATAATACAAGATGCACTGTTCTGTATGATGATTTTTATAATTCTATTCTAAATAATATGTTAACCTGTATATCGAATGTTAGTAGTTATTCTCTGATGTAAGTTAAAAAGAACATGTATCTGCCTCTGAGGATAATATAAGAAATCAAATTTTCAACATGTGATTTTAAATTTTATAAAATAATATTAAATCAGTTAAATCAGTTTTAAAATGGCTCCTGTTTGCATATGATTTTTAAATCATATACAACAAATAAGAAATTTAAAGAAAGCTTCTCAGTTACTTTAGACAAAGATAAAATAAAATAGTAAAATAATTTCTTGAACAGGTATTGAATACGCTTAAAAATATTTAATCCCACTAAAACTATTGTATAATAATAAATACATTTAGAATAGCTCAAGCATAGTTAAAAGTTTAAAAATTATAATGATGGATAAATTTTTATGTCTGGTTATAAATTCTGTGGATAAAGTTTTGAAGTTTTATGAAAGATGAAGACTTTTGTCGACATTTTTAAGCTCATGCGTCCTACGTTATTATTCATCAAATAAAATCTAATCAAACTATATTCTTCAATAAATATCTTAATTTTATGATTTTTCAAGAGTAATAAAATGTAGAAAATGAATAGATTCTTGAATTTTTTTTTCAATGCAATTGCAACTGTCGGATAAGAATTATGATACTTTGAGCATTTATAAAGATTGCTTTTTCATTTAAGATCTTAAATAATTGCTTAAAAAGGAAGGTAAGATGTTCCGATTCACTTATAATTCAATGGATTTTGGTTTTTAAATGTAAATAATTAGAAACTTGATAGTTTCTTGAAATAGAATTTAATACACTTAAAATATTTTATCTTACGCAATTGACTGTATGATAAATGATGGATTTGAGATACGGAAAATAGCATAAAATGCAAAAAATGCATTCTGACACAAAGGATTTGTGTCGAATTATGCTATATTCCGGCACAAACCGGAACATACTATAAAATGCAAAGTCAATATAAAAAGGGAACAAATAGTAAGAGAAAGTACGCAGACAGTTGTTTCGCTGCTTCGAGCGAGCAGCTTAGCACGGTCTGCTTTTACAAATTACTGAGTTCTCAATTAATGAAAATATTGTTCATTTGAAGAAAAGAAACAACTGTCTGCTTACTCTTCTTAGAATTTGGGCTTTCCTTACATTAGCATTTCAGGCTCTATTTGGAATAGTGTAAGTTTAATTTAAAGTTTAAAAATTTTTATGATAGGGTCAAATTTTAAGTATAAGTTTTATAGTTATAATATTTAGGTAAGATTAAGCCTTTTGTCTACATTTTTAAGGACCAGCATCTTATGTTATTGTTCATCAAATATAATCTGATAAAAATAAATTTTTCAATAAAAATCTTAATTTTTTTATATTTCGGGAATAATAAAAGATTAAAAATGGAAGGATTCCAGATTTTTTTTATTTATTTATTTATTTATTTTTTTTTTGGTTGCTCTTGAAATTGTCTGAAAAGAATGCTTTTTCATTTAAGTTCTTAAAATTATTGCTAAAAGTGGAAGATAAGATATTGATTCGTTTTACCTATTTTATCTGGAACTTAACAGTTAACTGTAAATATTAGAACTAGTAATACACCAGAAGGAATTATTAAAATATTTCACAAACGTTTATTTAAATCTAAATTTTAAAAAAGATGAAATTTATGTATAACGGCTCTAAATTGCCAAATCAAAAAGATAAATTCCCGTCTATAGTAATACTGAGTTTAGTCTTGATTTAAAAAATCCGAGCCGGATCCACAAAATTCAACAGAAATTCTTATTTTAATATACAAAACAAAAATTTATTTTTAATAATTTTAGAATATTTCCATGAATATCATTCTTTTTTTTTCTAACTGTTCAGTTGAAATAGGTTGATATTTTATTCAAGAATTGCTGCAAACTGATTTTCAACATATATTTCAATAATAACGAAAGCATTCAAATTTTGATGGCTTTTTATTTTCGTTGAAGAATGAAACTACCTGTTATAGATCTACAAAAATATTCACTGAACTGATCACATATTAGTGTTAATATCAGAAATATTATTATATAAAATTTTAAGTACTGCAGTAGTAGAAAATAAATAGCTCAAGCATAGTTGAAAGTTTAGAAATTATAATGATGGGTAAATTTTTATGTCTGGTTATAAATTCTGTGGCTAAAATTTTGAAGTTTTATGAAAGATGAAGACTTTTATCGACATTTTTAAGTTCATGCATCCTATGTTATTGTTCATCAAATAAAACCTAATCAAAATATATTCTTTAATAAATATCTTAATTTTATGATTTTTCAGGAGTAATAAAATGTGGAAAATGAATGGATTCTTGAATTTTTTTTTTCAATGCAATTGCAACTGTCGGATAAGAATTATGATACTTTGAGCATTTATAAAGATTGCTTTTTCATTTAAGATCTTAAATAATTGCTTAAATTGAAGGTAAGATGTTCCAATTCACTTATAATTCAATGGATTCTGGTTTTTAAATGTAAATAATTAGAAACCTGATAGTTTCTATGAATAGAACTTAATATATTTAAAATATTTTATCTTACGCAATTGACTGTGTAATAATAGATGGATTTCGGATACGGAAAATAGCGTAAAATACAAAGAAAGCATTCTGACACAAAGGATTTGTACCGAATTGTACTATATTCCGTCCCAAACCGGAACATACTATAAAATGCAAAGTCAATATAAGAAGGTAACAAATAGTAAGAGAAAGTACGCAGATAGTTGTTTCGCTGCTTCGAGCGAGCAGCTTAGCAGGTCTGCTTTTACAAATCTATTAATGAAAATGCTGTTCATTCGAAGCAGAGAAACAGCTGTCTCCTTACTTTTTCTTAGAATTTGGGCTTTACTTACATTAGCGTTCCAGGGTCTATTTGGAATAGTGTAAGTTTAATTTAAAGTTTAAAAATTTTTATGATAGGGGCAAATTTTAAGGGTTAGTTATAACTTTTATCGTTATAAGATTTAGGTAAGATTAAGTCTTTTGTCTACAATTTTAAGGACCACAATCTTATGTTATTGTCTATCAAATAAAATCTGATGAAAATAAATTCTTCAATAAAGATCTTAATTTTTTTTTATAATTCGGGAATAATAAAAGATTAAAAATGGAAGGATTCCAGATTTTTTTATCTTTTTTGGTTGCTCTTGAAATTGTCTGAAAAGAATTATGATACGTTGAATATTTAAAAAGAGTGCTTTTTCATTTAAGTTCTTCTTAAAATTATTGCTAAAAGTGGAAGATAAGATATTGATTCGTTTTACCTATTTTATCTGGAACTTAATTCAACAGTTTCAAAAAATGATTTGTACAAAAAAGACAATTCATTAAATATCTCATTAAAGTTTTGAGTTTTTGCCACTGAAAATAATCTCGAAGTTCTTTCCACCTCAACTACCAGTATCTGGAAAAGATATTTTGTATCTGTCTTTATTAATAATTTTCCACGGGAGATGTATTCGATTAAATGAATTAACCTAAATTCAGTGACAGAAAGAAAACGACTACCTTTTTTCATCGGATAATTCATGGAATAAAGGCTTTAAATCATTTATTATCGTAAGAAAAAAAAAAGATGAGGAATGAGAAATGTTATATTTTTTGTCCGGAGGGAATTCTATAAAGAAACTCAAATTAATTTGACAATTTTAATTGAATCCTTACGAATTGATTCTTCTGTGAATTAAGCATGGTATTCGGAAGTAATAATTTCTTACCTCTACAATTGTCAGTATTTTAGGTATAGTAATAGAGATGAACTGAATCAAAAGATAATTTTCTTCTTTCATAACCTTTTTTTATTAATAAAATATCTCTCTCAGTAGTATTCTTTTTTCTATTTTGACTGATAAAACGTCTTTGATTTCCCCCAATTAAATTGAAATAACAGTGGTACTTAAGTAAAGTATAGTATTTTTGTAAATTCATGATTATTGATTTACGTCCGCAGTTAGTACAACGAATTATTATATATATATCGGAAAAAATTACATTTCGTAAAACATATTTTATGCCATACCTCGAAGGACTTTAAAATAATTTTCAGTGAAAAAATCGTGTTCTAATTCATTTCTTACCTCTACAATTGTCAGTATTTTAGATATAGTAATAGAGATGAACTGAATTAAAAGATAATTTTCTTCTTTCATAGCCTTTTATATTAATAAAATATCTCTCTCATTAGTATTCTTTTTTTCTATTTTGACTGATAAAACGTCTTTCATTTCCCCCAATTAAATTGAAATAACAGTGGTACTTAAGTATAGTATTTCTGTAAATGCATGGTTATCGTATTTTTAAGTCCGCAGTTAGTACAACGAATTATATATATCGGAAAAAATTACATTTTGTAAAACATATTTTATGTCATACCTCGAAGGACTTTAAAATAATTTTCAGTGAAAAAATCGTGTTCTAATTCATTTCTTACCTCTACAATTGTCAGTATTTTAGGTATAGTAATAGAGATGAACTGAATCAAAAGATAATTTTCTTCTGTTATAGCCTTTTTTATTAATAAAATATATCTCTCAGTAGTATTCTTTTTTCTATTTTGACTGATAAAACGTCTTTCATTTCCCCCAATTAAATAGAAATAACAGTGGTACTTAAGTAAAGTATAGTATTTTTGTAAATGCATGATTATCGATTTACGTTCTCAGTTAGTACAACGAATTATATATATATCGGAAAAAATTACATTTTGTAAAACATAATTTATGTCATACTTCGAAGGACTTTAAAAAAGTTATCAGTGAAAATAAATCTTATTCATTTCTGTACCGAATGTAAAATATAGGATAAAAAGTTTTGAAATATAAAAGAATCATCTTATAAACTACTTTTAAAAATCTTAAATTTTGACTGACAAGTCCTACATTAAATAGTTCGAAAAGTATTAAATAAGATAAATAGTTTTAATTGAAATTTTCCGTATCTGTGTAAATAAATAATTTAAAACATATTTAAATTTGTTGATTTTTAACACTTCAAGCTGTTACAGGATGTAAAAAAATATTAATTTTATTTATAAAATATCAAGCTGAGCTTAAAATGAACAGAATTTAAATATATTTATTCTAACTAAATAATAAAATAAAAAAGACATTTAGATCTTTAAAAGACTAGCATTTTATGCTCAGAAATATATTCTCAGCCGCATTTTATTTAATAAAATATTAAAGTTTTCCCTCTTTAAAGTTTACCGGTTCTGTTATGATTTGTATGTACATATATAAGTATATATATATGCATATATATAATGTGTGTGTCTGTTTATATACTTAATGTAATAACCTTTTACAAAATATTCTGCACTCTATATTTTTAAAAAGTACTGTAATTTAGTTATATGGTTTCCATAGTTATTAAAGTATAAATCAATCATCACATAGCTTTATATTATACCCAAACCATATAATTTTCTAAGTTAAGTTCATAGTTATTCCAATATATTTTATTGAAGAATAGTATATAATTAAAATCTAATTACACCTAAAACATTTATTGGTACAAATCCTTTCTTATTGTGAAATAAGATATTTTTTCAAATGTGTACACGTTCGGATTTTTTAGCAACCTCTACTAGATTATTTTCCGTCACTTTTCCAAAATAGCTGCCATAACTTCTGTCTTATAAACCACTGGGATGAATAATATAGCAATGGTAACAGTAAAAATCACATTATTAACTTTCATTTAGGAAAAGTATAGGGATAATCTCCTCGTCTCAATCTCAGTGTGAGAATTTAATCTTCCAGTTAATTTAATCTTCAAACAATTTTACTAGATTGTCAAGAATTGGAATAAATAACATGAATATAGCTTAGAGAAGAAAGTTTATTGCTATTTACTAATATAATATGCTTGGAAATACTCTACTGAAACATTATAAAAACATAAGGGAATAATTAATTAAATATTGTATGTTACTACATTTTATAGACACTAATGTATTTCTTGCTTATGCTTTTAAGCTTTGGAATGTATAAACCCTTCATACCTCTACATCCTCGAATTGAAAAATATTCCCTCAAATGTTAAAATACATTACTGATATATAAAATTTACTGGGAAAATGTATATATTTTAATTCAATATATTCTTTATAAACATATATATATATATATATATATATATATATATTATATATATATATATATATTATATATATATATATTATATATATATATATATATATATATATGTATATATTAAATATTTTTATAATTATTATAAATTACTTTGCACAAAAAAAAATTATGCTGAACAAAAATTTACTAAAACCACCTCTGTTTAAAGAATTTTTCAGGTGCCTTAGTTATGTTTTGTCTTTTTTAATTTAACAAATCCAGGGTGTTTTTCAGTGATAATCATGTGAATCTGTTGAAACGATAAAAATGAACGATAAAACGAAGCTGAAAAGAAAAAAATAATAAATTTAGTATCATCATTTGGTGGAGATTCTATGAGCAATGTATGTTAAATGCAGTGTTGCAGGATAGCAACAATCAACAAAACAGAATTTTTAAGCTCTTTGTGGAAATAACTTCCATTTTGTGTATGTTGCAGTTATGAAACACCGAGATACAAAGAGTTAAATAATAGTTAAATTCTTACCCAAATGGATGTGCTTTTAAATGACAAGAGAACAATAAAACTAGGATAGCATTATTCCGCAAGCCCCGATTATTAACTTTGACGACCTATTTTCCAATGATTAGCGTTTTTCATTTTTACTTCACCCTAATGTATCTTGATGAACATCTCCGAGACCACAAAAGTTTGAAGCATCCTTTGACGCGGGTAGTTTTATCAAGGCTTTCTTTCCACCCTCTTCCCTCCATTAGCTTTTGAAGCTACATTTTCCGTCGTGGACTCGTTTCTTTTAGAGCTCCTTCCCTATTCGCAAAAATCGAATTCAGAACCTCGCTCATTGTGTTTCTCCACATTGGCAAAATGGAGTTACCTTTGCAACCGTCCCATAAATGGAGTAGGTATTCTTTTCAATGATTTTTAAAATGCTCATCGATTTATGACTGACACTGAATTCAATAAACTAAAACTTCTTTATAGAAAATGATGAATAAATTTCACATGGTCAAATTATGCTTTTTAATAAATTTATTTAATGATACAATACCACTCTCCTTAACAAAATTGCTCAAAAAGGTCACATTTTGTAGGATATAATAAGAGAACTTGCACCATATTATTACATCATATCCTTGATTAAAGATTTAAGTGTTTGAAATAAGACATGATATAAGACTTAAGTTTTTGAAAATTATAGGATACATTTTTTTAAATTTGTATATCCTTTTAACACTTCCATGGTTTTAGTACAGAAACGCTTTAAAAGGGAAAATAAATAAAAAAAAAGAGCTGATTCCCGATAAATATGCTATTAAACACAACATCATAATCTACCATTTTTTTATAATGTTAGTATGCTTCCCTAATTTTTCAAGACCTAAATTTTCAGATTAAATTAATACAAGATACATAATTTCTTAGAAATGCAAAAAATATTAATTTTTGAACAACCGAGAATTCCTCAATAATCATCTAGTTTAATATGCAGTATTCTCATTGGTGCAGTATAATCTTCTAAATTTCGAAATGGGGTGTGTTTCTGTTTAGAACAGGGATGTTTGAAAGAGGGGAAGAGTACACTCATACCTAGACTTGTGCTTAATTTTAGAAGTAATTCTAAAAAAGGTAATTCCGAAAATATTTATCTGCATTTGTAGTTTGGAAAAGACGGCTTGCCTACAAAAGGAACATGGCAAAAAAAAAAGAAAACATTAAAGTTTTATTTTTTTGTAAACAGAAAATGCATGTTTGTAAAGAGAAAATTTTGGATGGTAATAGAAAGTGAAAATAAAATGAAGAAGAAACCAACTTCGGTTAACGGAGAGTTTCGGTTAATCGAGGTTCGGATAATCGAGGTTCTACTGTATTTTTTGTTTAGTAAAAAATTAATTATAATTAGATAAATGTGTGTATAATAGCTTCAGGAAAAAAGAAATAATTACAATACTTAATTTTGCGAACAAAACTTCGTTGAGTATATCGCTGTATAAATCATGTTTAAAAAACTCAGGTTTTTAAATTTTATATTAAAATCATATGTGTGTATATACATATATATATATATATATATATATATATATATATATATATACATACATACATATGATTTTGTGTATTCACTTGTGTACCCATATCTATTTGTGAGTATGTGTTTGTATGTTTTAAATTATAAACTGACCACGAATATTAAATATGAAGTATGAATTTCCTTCTATTGTCATTCATTTTAAATCGGAAGTCACCACCCACCGCACTCCCGAAATTTCCTTTGATTTATTCAGACAACTTCCCATTTTGATCTGCTTCTGAAAGCTGAATTTAGTGGGTGGAGGGAAAGTCAAAGATAGAAATTTAGCAGTTTAAAAGATGAGTTTGCGCTCACACGATATCGTGTCATAAATACAGTTCAAGAGATAGCGCCGATGTAATAGAGAAACAGAATTTACTGAGCATTTGAAAATCGACTCGCCAAAGAATTGATTTCACGCTAAAGAAATGGGAAATGAAATAAATTTGGTATTGTAATACAGAAAATAGAGTTTCCCTGGTTAAATTATGGTGATAGAAGAAAAGGATTCGGTTTATATATAATCTTGATTTGAAAGGCGTGTTCTTACTCTTTGTATCTCAATCTGAATTTGATAATTTCTTCAAAATTTAGATACAAATGTTAGTATACATTATTTCAAACTTGTGAAAAATAATTCTAAAAACTTAAAATATAATAATGAGAATTATTGGATAAAATATGTATTTTCTACAAAGAAAGAGATATGCTTTCTCTTATAAATATTGCAAATTACTTTGCACAAAAAAATATCTTTATATGAATAATTTGAAACTACCTTTGTGATAAATATAAATTTGTTATATACAATATATTTTTACTTTAGTCTATCGAAAGTTTGTTTCATCCACACTCATGTACAAATCTATCAAACGATAAATGTACAGTAGATATGAAAGTTAAACTTAGTGTAGCATTTTAACGGGAATCATGTCAATTACAAGGATACAGGATAGCAAATATAAACAAAATTATCTTTTAAAATTCATTATTGAATGACATCAATTTGTATGTATGTTTCAAATTACAACACAGTGATACAAACTGATAATGCATAAAAAAAACTACTACCTTAAAATGCATATGGTTGCTTTCATTGGAAAATTTTGAAATTACTCTTTTTTAACATCAGTTATTGATTGTTATCAATACAAAACCTTAATTGGCATACAACAATAATTTTTTATAAATTCTTTTAATAAACAACAAATAAGGCACTTTTGAAAACAATAAGAAGCAAAGTCTTCTAAACTTCATCAGAAAACTAGGAAAAATACGACAGCAAAGGAATCAGAACAATGTTTGATATTTAAAAGAAATCCAAGTACTAAGGGAAGAATTAGATACAATAAAAACAAAATCTTATTGATATTTAATAAGGTTTCATTTTTTAAATGCGTTATGAAAGATATCGAGTAGCCGTATGAAACAAAAGTTCGGATTTTTTAAAGGGTAAAATCGAAGATTTGACAGGGGAAAAGGAACAAGAGTAGAGGAAAACGGGATTTTAGAAGAAAAACCAATAGCAAATATAAAAAATTTGGATGAACCTCTTAAATAAATGGACAAACAGTCTAAAAAGATCGGAAGAAGTACCAATAAAAGATAATTTTTCAGTCATACCGCAGAAAGAAATGAAACGAATTTCATGAAAAACAATGAAGTGCCGCATGAAAAAAAAAGTTAAAAAGCTTTCTTGAAGATGTTATTACAAAAAAAAAGATAAAATGCTTTTAAGAATCAAAACAGTTTGGAATTTAAAAAATCCTGAAACTCCCTAAAAAAGAAAAATATTATTTCAGCAGCAAAATTCAATGCGGGAAAGATAACTAAAAATGTAAAGAAAACCAAGTAAATACGCTTGATGAAGAGAATAGTGTTTAATTACAGTAAGTTAGAACCAATTCAAAAATAATTTGTTTGCACTTTTTAACATTATCACTGAAAAATCATTCCAACAAAACCATAATATATTTCATATTTTTTTAAAAAAATTAGCGAGACTTAAACTATTTACAGATAATGTTTGCACAATTAAAGCAAATTTGCAAATGCCATAACAATGATTATTTTAATCTATTCAAAAGGGCATTATTTTAGAACACACAGTCTTACTCTGTATTTTATTTATAAATTCATAAATCATTTTAGTCTTTTTAATACGTGAAAGATAGTATATATATATATATATATATATATATATATATATATATATATATGTGTGTGTGTGTGTGTGTGTGTGTATTTAAAAGAATATATGCATAGATACACCATACACACACATATATATATATATATATATATATATATATATATATATGTGTGTGTGTGTGTGTGTGTGTGTGTGTGTGCGTGTGGTGAATGAATATGATAAAGTGGGAATGATATTTAGAATAAAAAAAAGATATAAAAGTGTAACTATGATTTTATCAGAGGATTTGTAATGTACGAAACGGAAAAATAAGCTGAAAAACCAGAAATTTTAAGTCATCTGAGCAGTTCAAATGAAGCTGCAAATGAAATTGAAAGTAATTTTTCCACCTTGATCCATACAAAAATAGCTCAAAATATTTTTAGTAAAGGCCGAATATTTAGTATGGAAAGCTAATATCACATCCACCTCTTACAAAATCAACATGTAGAAAGAATGCAGGACTTTGCAAAATAAATAAATAATAAGTAAAATAAAATAAATAAAAAATGCATTTCTCTCCTTA
>CM063502.1:144649270-144654270 GCA_032207245.1 Pardosa pseudoannulata
TACTAAAGTTTGAAAAAAATTATTCAAATATTAGAGTATATTGAATGTCTAACATAATTTTATGACAATGTGTTGCTTTGGAAATATTCTCAAGTGAGAAGGGCTTTATCAATAGCAAAATATATTTAAGCACTCTTTGTAAATAGTTCAGAAAAATTAGTAAAGTAAACTATCTTTTACAATTTCTTAATATGGTAATAAGAAATAAAAAATTTTGCAGTAACAATATTTTCTCTTGATTTCTGGTATTAAATATTTTATTTGTATATAAACAAAAATATTAGTTTATTTTGCAAATATAGGAAAAAAGTTGCAAAATTTTCTTTGTGTTGTAGAATGCTTTTTTATGTAAAAGATAAACTACTAAAGCATTGAAATTAGGAAAATATTATTATTATTTCTCTTCGATGTTTTCTGCAAGCTTTGATATTTATAAAAAATGTATTGAAGTGAAATAAACCAATTTTTATCAAATATTTCAGGATAAAACTAATTACGTCAATATTTTTAACTCTTTAATGATTTGTTGAATATTATGTATATATTGTTATTGCTAAAATGAATTTTGTGAATATCTAACTGTATAAAAGGGATAAGAAAAAGTGACTAAGAAAGACTACAAACTAATAGTCAATGTTTTAAAGCACTGCAAAAATATAAATATTTCTAAGGATAATTCAAGATATAGTGTGTATTTTCTTGAAGAAGCATTTCGAAATATTTATGTATATATTACCCCAATATTAATAAATATTCTTATTCTATGTATAAAAATATTCGTAATGTTGTATAGCATTGTTAATATTATCTACAAACAAAGACAAGCATATTTTTATTTTTTTAAACACACTTTGAAATTAAATTCTATGCATGTTTCAAACGAATTACTTGTCTTTTAAAAAGCGTCATGGAAGGTGTTAGTAAACAGCATTTACAGGTTAATAGTTTAAAATGAAATTATATTTTGTTTAAAAAAGCAAGATAGCAAATATTGTTACTTTGCGATATAGATGGATAAATGAATAAATCAAGGTTAAAATAAATAATATTTATTAATCTAATGCATTAAATCTTTCTATGATGTTATAATGGTATTAAGTCCAAAATTTAATGGATAGAATGAATAAATTCTCAATGCTTAAGCAATATAAAGAGAGAAACTCTAAAATTAAAGTTTGAAGAATTTTTCAACTTTATCGCATCTGATGAATTGATTGAGAAGCATTTAAATTTAGTTGAAGATTAACCTACTCCCACATAGATATGAGAATTTAAAATAAGGTAACAATTAAATGCAGTTATTAATTTACCTGTTGCAGTATGTGGTAAAGAAAATTATTTTGAATATATTTCAAAAATTATAATCTTCATATTTGTTCTAAAATGTGTGAATCTTTACTGTATAATTTGTAAATTTTGTTTCCCTTTGATATTTTTGTAGTATGAAATTATGCCTGTTCCTTTATCCTAAGCAATATTTTCTATGTTGTTTTTATGCTGTTTCCTAAAACACACCATGACGTTTTTTAAAAGACAAGTAATTCTTTTGGAGCATTCATAGAATTTCAACGTGTATTTAAAAAATTTAAAAATATACTCTTCTTTGTTCGTAGATAATATTAACAATGCTATACATCATTACAAAATTTTTATGCATAAAATACAAATATTTATGATTTTGGGGTAATATATACATAAATATTTCGAAACGTTCTTATTGGGGTTACAAATAACATTAAGAAGAAGTTAATATAATATTTTATTTATGGCAAAGTAAAAATAAGATTGAATTCTTTCTTGTCTATATCTAGAAATAATTTCAATAATCTTAGTTACGATAACTGTACTAATAACTCAATTTAGAATGAATTATCTTCAAAAATTACTTAATTGGATTTGGAATTCAGAATTATGACGAACTGTTGTACGAATTATTCAATTTAATATTGATTTTTCATTTGTCTCGCAGCTTAAAGGTGATTTTGTGCCATTACAGATGTAATAATCATATTCCTTAGAATACATTCAGAAGAAAACACACCTTCGACATTTCATAGTAATATTATTCTTTGGTGAATGTGATATATTATTTAATTATAATATATGCTTAGCTTGAGATGTGATGTTCTTGTAATAATATCCCTCATTTAATTCCAGAAAATCTTGCCCAGGTTTATCACATTTCTTGCGTGTCTATACGTCATTTGATATTTCTTTTCTCTTCCAAATGAACTTTTATGACATTAAAGAAATGGTAATCGATGTAGATTATTGGTCCAATACTGCTTGAGTTAAAAATAGGAAAAAAGGGAATAAAACCTTAAAAGGTTTGCAAAAATATAAAATTTATGAATAAAATCTGTAAGACATATTCTCAGTTAGTTTTAATTTTACACATCGATTTCATACATATGGATTTCTCGTAATTACTAAATTTTTTAAATAAATATACAAATCCAACTAGAACAATAAACATGGAAAACTTGATATTTTCAATTCTTCTTTATAGTAAATTCCAGAAATAAGGACACTTGTAATAATAATGATAAAAAAACGAAATATACGTAGAAGAAATATTGCGTCTTCTTTACGTCAAGTAAATTTTTCCTTTAAAAGGTGTATCAAAGGTTTTATACATTCACATTACAGTGTGGATGCATTATAATACCAATAATATAATATAATATTAACTTAATCATAATATTTCACCTTTTTAGAAATTTAAAAAATTGATAATTCCATAAAATAAATACTTTTGGTAGTAAAGTAAAAAATGAATAATACATTTAATGTAACAACATTTTCAGGATTTTTCTCTTTTTTTCTGCAAGATTATTTTTATGTGTAAAGTAATTAAAATTATTTTAAGAGATAAAATTGATTTTTTCCTTAAAATGATCAGAAAAGATGGGATTTATAGAATGAATTAGTATGTAATTAGTTCATTCAATAGCATGAATTAACTGCATATTAAATGCGATGTCAACAGCTATTTAAAAATTAGTAAAAATTTAAAAAGTACGTAACTATTAAATTAATTTTAATTTTAAAAATATTAGAATATTTATGCTTTTAAAACTCCATATGAAGACAATAAAACAGAAAAATTCTTAATATTGTTTTTTGCTACTGAAAATTATCCTCTAGAGATAATAGTTATAATGTTATATTGTAGCCATAATTTTGAAATCTCAAAAGTTGCTTCAAACGATTGTTATTACAAACTATAAGAATTGTTTTTAAAGAATATTTTAATCGGTTGAGACAGTTGCAGTTAATGCATTGCTTCTAGGATTAATTTTATAGTTTCTTACATATCAGTTTCAGCTTTGGGTGGCTACAAACACTACTAAAAGTTAACTTGAATTCTCAGGCTTTGTTTAACTACGCTAATACCTATTTAGTCAACCATTATCCTAAAATATTATTGTAAAAGACAGGGGAAAAGTTTCTCATTTAGTTTTGTTAACTACTTAGTATTTAATTGTTTTCGAAATATTCCTTTTCTAAAATTACTAAACTTTACCAAAGGATTTCATTTTATAAAAGAGTTATGTAGAATGCCATGAGAAAGGGGGACAAAAGAATAAAATGATAGTTTGAATATATATTAAGGATCTTTGGGGCACCAAAACAGGAAAGAAATTCAATCGGCCCTTATACTACTTTCTCCCACAGCCAGTCCCTCTTATCAGTCATAAAACCACACTATCTCAATTGTGCAATCTTTCACAATACACTCCGAATGAACGGATGCTGGGGGAATGATACCTCTGTTCAGTTTGATAAAAGCGTAGATTATCTCAGCGCGATTTCAGGCGAAGTTTGTTAGGCCGCGGGGATGCCTACTAACAGATGCACCAAGACAAAGAGGAAGAATTGAGACTTCCCCTGAAACAACAAACACCTAAAAGGCACGCAAGTGATTAATTCTTTACCAATATTCTACCTTTAATTTCAAGTCCTGTATCCCTCTCTATAAAGACGTTGCAAGGTAATTCTCTGATAACGAAGCTCTTAGATAACCTATTCAGATGCAAATGTGAGAGGGTCTGCTTCAAAAGAAAAAAATTGGAGGATGCCTTGCATTCATCGATCAGATAATTTTCAGCGACAAATCACAGTAAAACGTAGGAAAAGAATAACTTGTATGTCGTCAAATTAGTTTTACAAAGTTTTAAAACTGAAGCACTTGGGAAAATTTGCAGAAGAATTTTGAAAACTGAAAAGGCATGTAATTTTTTTATAAATGTTTTGCCCTAATTAATAATTCAATACATAATGATTTATGAGCGAGATAAGAATGAACTAAAGAGAAAGGCATAATAAATAGCTTAAAGAAAGGGTTATAAAAGGAAACTTGCGTTTATTGTTTGTTTATTGTTTTTGGTCTTATATTACAAGTATTTAGTTAAATCATTTAAGTTTAGAGAGATGAATAGCTAAACTGAAACTAAGTTAATTAATTATTTCACAGTGAACTGTATCACCGATATTACGCTGCTGTCAACCTTCTAGATAAAACAGTTGTTCAAATTTGAGAGCATTTGGATATTTTGTCAAATTTCGTGAAAAGAACTGAACGAAATGTAAAGTTACTTCTTTAAAAAATATTGTGTGGTAAATAATACGTAAGCGTAAACGTCTGTGCAAGTAGGACTTGTAAAAGTGCAGGCTACATAAAGGCGCTAGACAAAAACCACATTTCGCTCTCTCGCACACTTTTCTGAATTTACTTTTTTGTTTCACAATTAATTAAATTGAAATTGAAATAGTAAAAATAAGCAATCACGAACGTTTAGAGTAGTGCATGAGATGGTGAATCAGGAAGAGGTTAAAAGTAAGCCAGTCTCAAGTGCATATTTGTAGATATTTCAATGTACCACCCAGCGTCGTGAAGATCTTAAAGAATTGGTTTCAAGATACAGAATTCTTCGATGGAAAGCCTGACCAAGGTCGTCGAAGAACCCAGACAACAAAACAAGACTTTCTCCATAACA
>CM063502.1:144659270-144711770 GCA_032207245.1 Pardosa pseudoannulata
CTTCCACAGAGAGGCCGCTCAAGAATAAACACAAAGGTGTGGCGCCACTCTTCCATGTAAACCACTTTCACCCTGGTTGCATCTTCTGCTCTGTGATATGCAAATTTCTCCATGTGGGAAATGCAAATTTCCGAAGCGAAGAAAACGCCAGGGACTTTCCCGACGGGTATAAATACCCGGCACCAACCGCTAGTAGCGGCGCGGTTAGAAGTGGTTAGGCCTCACAGGATCACAGGATGGATTTGGCACAGAACTGCCTGGGCCTAGCCCTCTAGTTCTGCAATTCTACTGGGATTGGCAATACAACACGATTGATATGGTTTGGCTCTAACATGAAAAATAAGTATAAAAATAAAAGGGATAAGAATGCTTGAAATTGGGCAGGGAGGATATGAGTAGTAGAAAATATAAGTACCATTACGTAGAGTAGAACATGGTTCCAGAATAAAGATTAGCTCAATTAGGTTAAAAAATTAATAGTAATGTAATTAAATTATATATATATATATATATATATATATATTTACATATATATATATACATATATTATATTAGCTCAATTAGGTAAAAAACAGTATTAATAGTAATGTAATTAAATTATATATATATATATATATATATATATATATATATATATATATATATATATATATATATATATATATTATATATATATATATAAAAATATATATATATATATATAGTAATTAAATTATATATATATATATATATATATATATATATATATATATATATATATATAATTAAGTTTAAATAGGCACGTAGCAAAGCGAACGTCTGAAAACGAGCAAGAGTTGAAGCGATTCAGACGAGAAAATCTCCTGACGTGCTGCCGCTAATGTATACACTGTAAATACCTTGTAAATAAAATAGTGGTAGATAAGTCTTATGGTCTTTTTCCACTTTAAAGATAAGAAGCAAATTCGGCAAAATCAAACTTATACAGATTTTACATGCTTTTAGAAGAATCAAATTTATTGAAGATCAAAATCATGATGGCGATGGAGTGCTTTTTTTTCCATCGAGCCAGTAGACCATATAGTAAAGAGCCACTGAATGTGTTTTTCTTTTAAATTTTAACTCTCTTTTTTAAACCTTAAATCTATTAAAAACGTCCTAAAATAATTAAACGGTTTTAAGAAATTTAATTCAGGTTATAGTATTTAAAATCTGTATCAATAAAATAAAAGTTTTGCAACTATTTGACTAGATTTTGCTTATTTAATTTTTTTTACTTATTTAATTTTATCACTTTTTATTTGGAAGGTCTCTTCCTTTTTAATGCCGACTTTGCCATTTTTAACACCAATCTGATCCGTTGCTAGACGTAACCTTTTACTGAATGCAAGCATTAAACATCAAATATCGTCATATATAGCATTTTCATTTCTTTAGTTTATATTTCTTAATTTTGTGAAGAAAACTATATTTAAATTCAATATGTTATTCGTTTGTGGAAATGAGTTGCTTTGTTTTCTAAATTGCATATATTTTTATTATGTAATATAATCAGAAAACTAATTTAAACTTTGAAATATATATTTCCTTTATTCCAAAAACTTAATTGCTTAGAATGAAGATGTAGCTAGTTAAATATAATGAAAACACCCATTTATAAACTTTTTGATGTGACCAACGTTTCATGAAAAATTAATCCTTTACAGAAAAATATCCACGGCACTGTCACGAAAGGTGTTTGATCTCTTAGATGAGTTTTTTTTTCTTGTGATATATCTCCTCAAAATTCCTTTTCACAAGCATTTTTATTTAAAAGTATGTTAGTTAAGATTCGAAGAGCTAAAAATACCAAATAAGAGTAAAAGCTTAATGTTTCCTTTATATTTTGCTTAACAAATATATTGTTTAATGTTTTATCTAGAGTAGATTTTGCTTATTTAATTTTTTTACTTATTTAATTTTATCACTTTTTATTCGGAAGGTCTCTTTCTCTTTAATGCCGACTTTGCCATTTTTCTAACACCAGTCTATTCTGTTGCTAGATGTAACTCTTTACTGAATGCAACCATTAAACACCAAATATCGTCATATATAGCGTTTTCATTTCTTCAGTTTATATTTCTTAAGTTTGTGAAGAAAACTATATTTAAATTAAATATGGTATTCGTTTGTGGAAATGAGTTGCTTTGTTTTCTAAATTGCTTATATTTTCATTATGTAATATAATCCGAAAACTAATTTAATCTTTAAAATATATATTTCCTTTATTACCTAGAATGAAGAAGTAGCTAGTTAAATATAATGAAAACACCAATTTATAAAGTTTCTGATGTGCCCAACGTTTCATGAAAAATTAATCCTTTACAGAAAAATATCCAGAGGACTGTCACGAAAGGTGTTTGATCTCTTAGTTGAGTTTTTTTTTTCTTATGATGTATCTCTTCAAAATTCCTTTTCACAAGCGTTTTTATTTAAGAAATATGTTAGTTAAGATTCGAAGAGCTGGAAATACTAAATAAGAGTAGAAGCTTAATGTTTTCTTAGTATTTTGCTTAACAAATATATTGTTTAATATTTTATATCTGAAATTGCACATTTTAAACAAATATTAAATATAATGGATATAACCATTTATGAACTTTTTGATGTGACCAACGTCTCATGAAAAATTAATTCTTTTAAAGAAAAATATTCAGGCGATAGTCACGAAAGGTGTTTGATCTCATAGTAGAGTCTTTTTTTTATTTATTTATTTCTGCCATTCAAAACTTCTTTTCACACGCATTTTTATTCAGCACTTGAACTGATGTCTCAATGCTTGAATTTAATACAAAATTGATTCTGAGGGTTTTAATGAGTAGTATTAACGACATGAGTAGAGATTTTCTTTTTTCGGTAAAAGTTATCTTTTCAGAATTAGACTGTATAAAAGTTATATTTTCATAATTAGACTGTAAAAGTTATCTTTTCAAGATTTAGACTGTAAAAGTTATCTTTTCAGAGTTAGACCGTAAATGTGACTAGAAAGAATAATTTAATAGCAATTTAACTTTAAAAGTAAAGTTCTTTTATATAACTGATATTTTTATAATGTAGAAAAACTCGTTTTTGCTTCTGTAAGGTACATGAAAAATGATTCCCTGATGCAATTTTTCTCTAAATAGTTAATTCTAAAAGTGATATTTTAAAAATATTTGAATTTTTGCATAAGTCTAGTTATTTAAATTCCTCAATATTTAAATACTTATGTTAGATTTATATTCTATGTTTAATGGCTTTGTACTTTCTCCCTTTGTTATTTATACATCAAACAAGTTTCCATCTACCATACCTTTTTATGTGTTTGCGTGTTATATCCACAGGCGTATGTCTTGTTCAAATTTCTAAGTATAAAGTAATGAAACGGATTTTTTTTTAAAAAAAGATGAAATTCTAAAACATCGGGGTTTAATTCATCTACTTTTAAGTTTTAAGTTTAAGTTTGGCTTGGAGTTAGTTCTACGGTCTACTTTTTGCAACACGAGGGCTAATAAGACCGGGGCCTACAGCTTAAAGCCGATTCCGAACGGCTACGAACACCCATACCACAGTGGGATTCGAACCCACGAACACCGGTATCGAAAGCCAGCACCCTAACCAATCGACCATCGTTCTAGATCATCTACTAACATCTAATCAAATACTAACATCTAATTATCTAATGAAATTAGAAGATTTTTGTATAGTTCTGTTTCGTTCTGTTTTGCAATGAACTCTAACATCTGTACATTATAAAAATATATAATTGATCGGTTAAAATTCATTTCAAAATTTAACATTTTCATAAGAAAAACAGTTTATTTTTTTATTTTCAAGAAGAAAGCTTGACTGGAATATTATCCATTTTTCAATCACCCATTAAGTCTTTTTTACATTCTTTAGTTCTTTTTTTATTTTTCTTTGGATTTTATATTTTCAAAAAGAAACGAAAAAATCAGTTTGTTGATAATTTAACATGTGAATGTTCATTAATCTAAGAATAAATATCTAATGTTTTAAAACTTTTTGTATAAAGCAATCATTTTCTTAGTTTCACAATAATTATCCAAATTAGCTTACAAAGTCCTTTCCCGCAATATACTCCCTCCCCGAGAAGTAACTTTAATTAATTCAAATGGTACACGTCCCGTAAAATGAAATGTTTACAGTCATAATGTCTCTCTTCGAATGTGTCAATAGAGATTACATCTTGCACAAAGTGCTTTCCTAACGTATTATTTTAAGTTTTCCCAAAGGCAAAGCAAAACTGTTACTTGTGCTTTCTTCCAATATTTCTGACAGTTGATATACATGAAAACTGAATTTCTAGTCTCATTTGAGATCTCTCTAAGTTGATGCATTTTGGCAATCTCTTTCACTGATCCTTTCCATTTTCCAAGTAAAGAAATAAATTTCACAAAAATGTTTAGAATTTTATTGTTCAAACAAGAAATCGTAAAGTAAATCAAGTAATACTGATTTCGAATAACACTAAAGGATAGTATTTATGTTTGGCAAATCTTAAATTCGTAGGAAAAGAAAAATTTAAAAAAATCAAGAAAGTAAAAAATTGTATGCTTCTTTGAACGAGTTTGAATTTTTTTACTAAAGTTTGAACGAAGTATATGTTTAATCTTTGATTAAATAAATAAATTTTGCAGGGGGAAACTACTAAAGTCTATATGTTAATATCAACTGAATTCTGAATCGTTATTTCAGAACTCCATTTACTTTTCTTTTATACACCAAGAAAATGTATTATAATAGATTCAATATTTATGCAGAAAAAAATCAATAATACATATATTTTAATTTTAGATATTTTTTCAGTTAATAGTTTATACATTTAAGATATTTTAAACTCATACCTACATATCTTATATATTTTTTAATTCGAA
The DNA here is from genome assembly GCA_032207245.1 of Pardosa pseudoannulata. Taxonomy (NCBI): domain Eukaryota; kingdom Metazoa; phylum Arthropoda; class Arachnida; order Araneae; family Lycosidae; genus Pardosa; species Pardosa pseudoannulata. The sequence goes on from CM063502.1 coordinate 144,664,166, forward strand.
TGTAATTCCCATCTTTAAAGTGTTAATAGAAATATGCTGTAAAAGTTCCAAGCTATGTGATGTGGTAATTTGTATTAATGATACTAAGAATGGATATGAATTAATGCACAGTACAAATAAATAAAATTAATACAAATTATCACCTAGTACAAATTAATGACTAGTATTTTGTTGCTTTTTAGTTCCTAAGAAAGTACCTAAGATCGTACCAAAGAAACCTTTGTATTTTTACAACCGTTTCAAATTCTTTTCTTTTATTCTTAATTGTTACAGATAGAAGGCAATATTCTCACCACTTCTAAAAAGTTGATTTTAACTGGAATACTTCTGCAAATGATTTATCGTTGATAATTGAATCAACGGAATAATAAAGGATTGTTAGATAAATATAAATATCTATTACAGCCTCTGCATAACAAAGCTGTCATGACAACTGCATTAGAAAAATACAAAGAAATCATAAAAAATATTTTTATCGTTCATTTGAGGAATATTATATTTGCGATTCACCTCACATTCTGAATAATTTCATATAATGATTCCTATCATTTAAAAGTTTTGTTTATTTGTTTCTTTAGGAAAATTCAATAATGTCATTTATTAAAAGCGGTTTTTATAAAATAACTATAAATGAAATTACGTTTGTATTGAACAATTTCGAGAAATGAAACAAAAGCATCCGGCATTAATTGGGGTAAAATATGAACTAGTTTTTTACTGTCACTCCAAAACTTTGTCCCTTTAATTCATAAACAACCAACTTTAATCGTATAATATACATTTTTTTTTTCAAAAATTTACTACTTAAACTCAAAATAGGGGTTTTACGCGGAATACATTGTACTGTCTCCTGTAATCACATGATATACACACGAATCAAGAAGAAGATTCATTAAGAAAATAAAAAATAAATGTCTAACTCGATAGAAGTATTACAACATCTATATATCCCTAGCATATAGACCGTCATATAAGGGGATCATGAGGGGAAATTTTTTATTTTCCAGAATTGTAAAGTGTGCTATGAGGCAGATAAAAAAAATAATTTGTTTTTTGGCTGAGAATTATCTAGTACACGCTCAATAATTTTTTTTTATCTTCATACTCCTCTAAAGTTTCCCTATACTGTGAATGTAGTTTAGAATCAAATTGAATTCGTTTAGAAAGATATTAGAAAAATAACTCAAAGTTTTCTTAGCTACTTCGGAATTATTGTTAATTTCTTCGTAATATTCCACAGTAATTAATGGAATTAAAGGAATAAAACTATCATTTCCCCTACACCCTAGAGGTAGATAAAATTTGTTGTTAATACCGGTGATAAAAATTTCATTGCAAAAAAAGTAATCGATGATTAAGTTTAAAATTATCACATATGTATCTAATCTATTATTTAAGCCAAATAAAAAAGAAAATTATTTACGTAATATCTAAGATCAGTGATAAAACGTATGAAAACAATGCAGACGATATTTAAATAATTTAAAATAAGAAATGATTAAATGAGATGTTTAAAGGAATGACGTCATAATGCTAGAAAAAAATGTTATTTTTACCAATTTATTATGTGACAAATTGATAACGTTAATCCCCTGCTCTGAATTGGGTAAAATGGGACTTGAAATAATGGCATAAAATACTAGAAAAGGGGGGAAGGGGAGTATTTCAAACGTTGCTAACCCTACCTCATCAAAAATCCAATATGAATTCCTCTATCCATTCCAGGTACAACCGCTTCCTAAATTTGAGGACAGACATACATATAACTTAGGCTATTATTATATAGGGGATTTGTATTGCTCTTATTTTATAGAATATCATTATCAACCCTAATTATTAACTTTGAACGGCAAATTTCTCATCCCGTTTCTCACCATCTGTTGCACATTAAACTGCTTGTAACATTAATGCCGCAATAAACCCAGATCATTTTTATCTTACTTTCATACTGCCACAATACACATTTTTCTTATAAAATGAAGTAGAAGGATTGAAGGATTAAAATACAGTCCCTTAAATAACACTTAAAAGCCATCGGAACGCCGAATTTCTGACTTGAAACCCGGTTTTCATATTTTGTTTCATATTGCACTGCTTGCAACATAAATGCTGCAATATATCCAGATCTCCTTTACTTCCTACCCTCACACTGTCACAAAACACTATTTTCATATAAAATGAAATAGAATATGAAAATAAAGTCAAATAACACCCCATAATAAAGCGAAGCAAATCTGCAAAGCATTCTAAAAGACTCTATCGGGAGTTCTAGTTTTAAATCATACTATAAGCTATAACTTATTCTATCAACAATTTATTTTAAAAGAATATTATATTCGCAGTTTAATTATGTTTTCTAAAGAGGACTGTATTCGCTTAGAGTATAAAACAGAAAACTTTATAATACATGATATACTTTAAAGAACATATATTTATTATTTTAATTACAAAATAATTGAGATATGTCCCTAGAATATTTTGCAATGAGTTTTTAAAATGTTAAAAAAAGTTAGGTGTGAGGCATGACTCGGGCATATTCTACATTTCACTAAAATACACTACTGTACTTTTTCGATCATTAAAATTTGAAAGGTCTGTCATTAGAATTAATAAAACACTCTCGTTTTAAAGGTATTTTTGTTAATAATATACAATATCACGGCTACAAGCATTTGATGGATGCTAGATAACTTTAGTAATTTCCATGATAGAATTTCCATATAAATGAGGTGCTTCAATTTCGATAATTGGTAACACTAAAGAAAGATAGGACATTTAAGTTGACAATAGCACAAATGAAATAAGACGTGAGCAAAATTCATGAAAGTGTAATTATGTTGACATGTAATTAATTACACCTATAATCTTAACCTTTTTTCTGTAAGGGCTAAACGCCTTATCACACGTCAACTGGAAATCGTTGAAACTGAATCTTTTAGTATAGTTTTATCCAGATGAAAAATACTCGAATTTCTGGTGTGATAACAAAAATTTTCAGTCGATCAAAGTCGTTATCAAGAGTCAACTTTAACCAAAATATATTAATCGAAAATTATTCGGTATCACACGGGATATCCACACATTTCTCATTGGGAAAAGGAATTGTAAACCGAATCCGTTGCTTTTAAAACGCGTACACGTTGACGTGTGATAAAACCGTAAATGTCGAACTTAATATGAAGTCCTTATAAAGCGTCAACTTGAACCAAAATATATTAGTTGAAAATTGTTCGGTATCACACGGGAAATCTACACATTTCCCATTTCGAAAGGGAATTGTAAACTGAATCCGTTGCTTTTAAACGTGTATTGGTTGACGTGTGATAAGACCTTCAATGTCGGACTTAATATAATTTCTATCACGTAATGTGCATTAATATATCACATTTACAATGTGTTAATATTGTAAATTTTTAAAAGTGATTTTTGATTGCGAGTTAAAACACGAGGAATTTTATTCATACTAAAAAAAGATTCAACAGCTAAAAATCTACAAAGTGGAACTTCTATACAATAAAGCTTAATCAAATTATGAAAATAAATGCTCACTTTTCAGTGAAATTTAATTAAAATGATTATTACTTCTAAATAATAAAAAAAAAACAGATTTGTTTTATTTCAATCCCATATGACAAATTCTGATACTTATAACAATTCTTTAATCTACTCCGTGATTCCTAATATTATTTTAAAAGTAGATCTATTGTAATTAAATATGATTACCGAGGGTTAAAAAAAGAGAATTAGAACAGTGTTTTCTCTGGATATCCAACCAAAATGTAATACAGTACAAGGATAAATTTTTAAATAATTAGACTGGTTTAATAACACTTAATGTTTGTCTTTTATTGTTCTTTGTTAAAGAAGGTATTAAATTTATTAATTTAAGCTCAAATTTAGTTCTTTTAATCCATATTTTACCCCTGAAATGTTACTAGAATGCTAGCATTTCATATTTTCTCTGACTGAATTCCCATTATTCTGTTTTGAATCGTTCATAAAAATGATTGATTGTAGCACTACACCAAGTGTTTTTCTTTACATCTTTTAAAAATCAAAAAGTGGAAATGTAGAATAACTTCTCCTTCCCTGCGTTCGAAATATTCAAAATATTCAGAATGAAAAATCATCTGATCTCCCAAGGTACTCTCTCCGACCAAAAATATCGATAACTTTCCCTTTCCAAAATCTGACTTTTAATACTTCCGAAAGGAGAAATCTAACAGATGACAAAATTGTATTGGCCTCAGCGTTTATTTATGTAATTCACTTTATTGAAATTTTATTTAAAGTTAGTTGCTTCAACTAAGAAACATAAATGCTATGGTACAAATTTTAGGTAAAATTTACAACTGTGTTATTCTAGTGATCAGTATATTAAAATTATATCAATATCATTAAACTTAATAAAGAATAAAAATAATATTTTTGATTCGGAGACTCAAAAAGTAATAATATAAGAGACTCGGCATTAAATTGACTTAGGAGCATTATTTAATTTTACAAATATTTTATTATACATGTTTTAAAGTTTAATGTGGTATTGAAATATAGGAACAGTTTTACTGATGATTCTTTATAGACAGGTACTAATTTCATTCTCATATGTGAAAGTTAACTTAAAAGTACGATTTTACCTTTTATTTAACAAAAATAGAATGTGCCCAACAATTATATTCAACTTTCCACCATGAACCCCAGTCCCTGCTACATTTATAAGGATCGTAAGGGAATTCTACCTGAAATGTCACTTTTTGCTTTATAAAAAACATTCTGGAGGCTATGTTCATCGATAACGCCCTAAATGTGTTACTCATCGATAAAATGAATGAAAACAGTGGAACATACAAGAGAGTTTTATCTGCAACCATACCTAAAATTCTCCCAGAAGAATTATCCTTTAAAAAATCAAGAGATATTCTTATATGCTCCCACTTAGGGCGGAGATGTCACCTATAATGTGTGGTCAAAAATGATAGTGCCTACGTGCTATGCAGCCAAATGTTCTCTACTGGAGTCAGTTATATTCTCTAAAACCACCCAAAATGACAGAAAACTCAGATCAACAAAATGCTCGATGCAGTACAGTTCCTTACAATATCAACTAAGTGTTTCGGTAAAGTACCTTTTCTAGTGGAAGTTATTATTGGATACTTATTTGTTATTTTTATATAAAAACCAAGTATATATCGACTTAGATTCGGACTTAAAAATTGAAAACACTGATTTTCATTCAAACCTCGAGACTGAAGTTTTTATTACTATAATTCTGTGTATAAGGTATATGGAAAAACAAAAAAGGCATTCGTTGTGTTCGACTGTAAATATCGAAGTAGGATTTTCAAAGAATCACTTAAACTACTTAAGCAGTCACAGGTCTATTTCTAAAGTAACTACCAATGATGAAACCTACATTCTTTTTTATGATTTACCAGAATGGCAAGAGAAGAGTATGTGGGTGTTTCAAGATGTCCCACCACCCACGGTAGTGAAAACACAGAGTGCAATATAGACAGTTAAGTACGCCATTCTCTTTAAAAGTGTAAATCTAGTCAAAATTACACCGCGTTTGGTATACGAAATAGGCTCTCACAGAATAGTGTTTACCAGCAGATTTTGAAGGCCGGAGAATTAGAAATCTAATATCACACCTCCTTAAAGTTTCACCTTATAAATCCTTATCCCGAAATGTTGATGCAATCGTAAACTGTATCTAAGAAAAAATGTTAATTCCAATAAACTCTTGTTATCTCTATATGTGACTTTGTATCGTTAAATTTAGAAATATTGCTCAGTATCTTAATTTTTCAGCTGACATTGACACTCGTAAGCTGACATTGACAGCGTAAGATCGCTATGTCAGAAAATGATGCTTTTAGAAGTACCTGAAAAAAAAAGTGTCTGCGAATAAGTATTGATTCTACAACAGATTGCTTGCAGAATTTTGAAATTGTATCCCCTTTTTTAGCTCGTGTATTTCAAAGTGACTCTTGTATGTTATTCTGCTGTAGGAAGGACAACTAGCTATCCCCCCTAACTATCGATTATATTCATATTATCGATATATCGATGATTATATTATTTTAGATTTTGATTAGAAAGGGCCATATAAAATCCGTATTTATTCATTCACCACGCCATTTTCGATATTCGTTTATTTAAAGATGTGAAAATATTTGAAAGAAAATTAGGCATACTGCAATTTAAATATTATCATCAAAACTACATTCACACCTTTAAAGTAGATACTTCTCACGCGATAACAGTAAAATTATACTTTTGAAGCTATTTTTTGTCCATTCCAATGACTGTAACTAAGTGTAGTTGAAATATATTCAAAGCATAATAATTGTTTTTAATGATTATTAAAATTTCTCAGATATATATTTAAAGTCTTTTCCATAAGTTATTCATCAGAGAATAACAGGCAACTTTTTAGAGCTTTTATTTATTTAAAGGAAACAAAAATGCCTGCTTAATATGGGAATTTACGAGTGCTGCGACAAATCCTTTAGCCTTCTGTGAGAGCTATAAAATGTCACACTTTCACTGATAACTTTACCTGTAAAAGAACAAAACGATCGATAAAAGTCATAACGAATATGCAAAAATAAAATTTGTTAGAAAAATTTTATGAATAATGTGAAAAAGAATATCGAAAATTTACATTCTCAATCGCTTTTTTATTTTTATTACAGGTATAAAAAAAAGAGAAATACAGTATTCAACTTCGCATATTTCAGATAGAATCATTTTGCGTTGATTTTGAGACTAGAAAGTCTTTTCCAATGGATAACTCATACTTACAAAAAAAACTGCCGGTCTTCCTAAGTGTAAAAAAATTTTAGGTAATTAGTCATAGGGGCATATCAAATAAGTTAAATTGTTCTTATGATAATATAAAAAATAAGGTTAAACTTGGTTAATTTGAAATATTGGATAATTCGAATTGAACGAATGCCTCTTGAATTTCCTATATGATGTAATGTTATATGTACGTAGTTAATTCATGAAGATTCAAGTATGTTTGGTCAATTCGAAAACATTGAAGGCTCAAATTTAAAAGAAAATGGGGTTTTTTAACAAGATCTACGAATTTGCATTGAAATTACAACTTCACTTTGTCTCAACCCGTTTTCAATTGAGGCTTGTAACGTACGCAAAGAATAGAAAAATACATGGAGAAGGTGCAGAAGCGTTTGCAGTGTAGGTTATTATGCTCAGAACCATATTATCGGCAGGGCACGCGGGGCACATGCCCAAGTCCCACTGATTTCAGGGGCCCAAAAATTTTTAGATCCAGAGGTAGTTTTGAAATAAATAAATTTTGTAGACGTAAAATTTTCATGTTTTTATTCTATATGCAAATTATGTGAGCTAAAATTTTGTAAATTTTTCCTTATTTCACAGAGTATTCGCAAGTATAAATACCAACTCATTTATCAGTCATGGTTTTGCACTTAAAAACTAAACGCAAGAATGCAGGTCATTTTTCAAATGAAATCTACCAATTAAATGGCTAGATTTTGAGAACTTTTCTCAAAAATGTTTGCAATCGCAAAATTGAGCTTTCTGATTGGTGGATTCCATTTGCGAAATGTTTTGAATATGACCTGCATAATAGCATATCTTTTCAACTCATGGTCAAATAAAAAAAATGCTTGTGGCGTTATGCAAATCTTTCAGGTATACATTAATAAAATGCAATAATAATTTTCAAGGGCCCCAAACATATTCTTGCCCTGGGACCAAAAACTTGATAATCGGGCCCTGATTATGCTCTTCTCCCCTATATATTCCAAAATACAAGTAATAGGCTTTTGTTGGGGTTTTGACCAGAACACTGGAATACAGTAGAGGCCAATGTCACCTATAATTCATATTTAGGTGTTGATTAAGAAGTTGTTCTGTATGGACAGTTGACAGACACAGAAATTATTAATGAAGTAAAGGACAAGGGTATTGATTCATCTGGTGGATAAACAAAATATAGTGGCGAATAACACGTTGTACCAACTACATCGGAAGCTATAATTATGTTACAAAAAACTATACGATTTGTTGAAGCACAGCAAATTGTTAAAGATACTTTTTTCTTTTTGTAAGTGAACTTGAAGTAGTCATATAACGTATAAAGAAAAAAAAAGCAAATAAAAATTACAGATTGAATTGAGGAAAAAAATACTGCTACTTGCTTTTTCATTCATTTTTGCTACTTTTACATGAACTTATTACACAAGGTAAGTAGCACACATTTTTAACGACATCGATAACTGAATTTTGAACAGTTCGAAATGTCCTCCATTCCCCTTAAAACCTGAATCAACCAATATCGACTGTGTTAGCCTTTATTGAAAATAACAGTATTTAGATTATCAGATATGTAACAAGCAGCCAAGAAATTCTTTTCCATTTTTAATCAGTAATGTATTTATTTATATTGCTCATCAGATTTCTGGGACGATACTTTTTGATATACTTCAGTTTTCTTAGTAAAATATTTAACTGCTAATTCGAATTAAACATGAATCTTTGAACAATATATGTCATCTACAGAGTCTACACTAACACTAAACTAGAAGACAATGAAGGTTTCAAATTGAAAGAAAAAATATATTATACATTACGTATATTACATATGCAGAAAAAAACAATAAAATTTATTTCTTCTATGTGACTGTAAACAGCAGGATGAAAAGCAGAAGTATCTAGCAGTTTTATTTGATTACGATCAATATTTAGGTTGGGAATAAATATAAATTTTTATTTAGAAAGAAATCTAAATGATAATCAATCTTTGAATATTCTAAAAATATATCCTTTATATTATTTTCTTTCCAAGATCTATTTCTTGCTTTTATTTACTGTCAGAAACTTTTTAGAGTGGCATTTATTGCATTCTACAAAGTCAGATAAAAGTAGAAAATCCAAAGCTCATCTGACATTTTTCTCGATTGTACTTACACGTATGCGGTCTTTTCAACTGAGATGGAAAAACTGCTTCAGATATTCTTCACAGAAAATTGACGAAATTCATACTCCCTGTGCTTCTAGATATTTGGCCAATATAGCGTACAGTTCAAGGTTTAGTGAAATTGGAAACTTTACGAAAGTTTACTTCTTTAATATCTTTTGAATATTAAAAATTATACAAAAAGATAGTAAATTTTTAGATAGTAATAAAAGATAGTAGTTTTGTAAAAGTATTGTTTATATGCTAGCCTTTTGTATCACCATGTTGTAAATCTGAAACATTTCCAAAAATTGACCTCATTTACACCGTGATCTTCAAAAGACAGTTGTAATCATTGTTGCCATCTTGCAACAATGTAATTAACAGAAATTATTCGTAGAATACGTACCAAATAGTGTTGCTAAATTTATTTTTGTATGAAAGTTTAATTTATTGTTTGATCGATAGTACGTAATTATTACTGAAATAAACTTTGAATTTGTTTAACTAAAAAAAACTGGAGACACCAGAATTCGATTTCCCCCCAAAGATAGTTTGAAATTTTTTGTGTAATGAAAAATTTTGCGCAAAGTAATTTACAGCATGAGAAATATGCATTTTTTATTTGTGGAAAATACATTTTTTTACCAACAATCTTCATTCTTGTGTTTTAATTTTTTTAATTGTTTTACATGTTTGAAATAATGTATACTAACATTTGAGGAAATATATTAATTTTCGGTTGTTGAGGTACAAATGGTTAATCGTAAATACAACATGAGGATGTTATTAAAAATAGACGTCAATGCTTCTATACACGGGTAGCAAAAGAATTTGAGGTTGGAGATTTTAAAGCTTGTTAGAGTTATTTAACTTGAAAATTGCGTTAATGACTCTACGATTAAACTGTAAGCTCCTGTAAGTGAACTTTTGAAGTGTTATGTCAGATGCTTCCTCATCCGTTGAAAAATGTCACCAGTATGAGAGTGTAAGGAATTTTACAAACAGGAATTTAACCTTTCAAACTCTCAAAATTAGTTCTTGTGACATTTATTTTATAGGAAATCTTAAAACTTACAAAGCAAATTCCATGCTATATGAATATATATTTTAGTGGCAGCATATGCATGCTTTATGTTCAATCTAGGAAATCTGGGAATTTTTCAAAATATTTTCAACATTTTTAACCAAACTCTCAATTAAAAACTTAATATAAAACATACTCCAGAAAATTAAATTTATTAAATTGTAAATAAAATATTTTCTAACTAAAAAATATTCGTATAACTTAAAACAAAATTGTCCTTTGATTTTACATGGCAAAGTAAAATAACAATTATGTAAAATAATATTTAATATTGATTATACTAATATAAAGTAATAGACTATAAACCTCTGTTATTTAATATTGAGTTTTGCTATCATGAATAAGTTTTACTTTCTAAATTTTCTTTTGTATTATTAATTTACTTTAATAATATCTGTTTTAAATTATAGTTTTCCTTTGATTTAAATCACTATTATATTTTAAAAAACTGTCTTCTTATATACAGAGAAATAAATATTCATCAACTAATTTTAAAAATTGCAGTTACTTTAATAAAGTAAAATGAAAACAGTTTTGTTAAAAAACAAACTGCATAAAAAACATACTTGATATTGGTATTTATTTCAATTAGTTTAAAAATTACAGACATATGGTAAAAAAATATCAATGAAATATGTGATGTTTAATTTGAGGTTGCGTAAGGTTACAAAATATACGATAAATAATATATTTGATACATTGGTTATTTCTCCAATTGAGTCTCTGAAAAGCCAATCGGGTTAAATCTATTTTTTATGTTTTTAGATGTTTGTAAATTTAAATGAAATAAGTACTATTCTTTTAAAATTATTAAAGAGTTTACTTGAAGCTTCGATAATTATTATTATAATTTATTATTATAATTTATTATTATAATTTATTAGTATAATTTATTATTAAAATTTTTGGACTAAATATTTAAATATTAACAAATTAAAAAGTATTTATTTTCTCAAATTTTTCTGAACTTACCACATTGGCTTCTGAGGGATTCATTTACCAATGCATAATAACCAATGTGTTAAATTGTTGCTAAATTTTCTATTTCTCGTAGATGAATTTTAAAAAATATTATTCACTACATAAAAAGTTTGTTAATTTTAGTAACATTTAATTCTGTTGTTATTATTCCTTCAAACTTTGTTTTAAAAACGATGTTTCTTTTACTAACGACATTTTTCCATGTTCAAGATTCTCTGTGCCTGAAATCCAAGATTTTTTTCTTGATTGTTGCAAGCGCAACATTTAAAATTTGTAAAAATACTTACTGTAGCATTTAAAAGTATTCTACTCTCTCAAATACTAATACGAAATATTTATGTCACTAACCTGTCTTTTCCAAATATTTCCTTCCTAAGAAATTGTTTTTTATTTAGAAACTTTAAATGTAAATATTATACTTTAATTTATTGAAAATTTGTGTGTAGTCGAAACTTTATGTGGCTTATTTTTAAAGTTGAATGCATTTGCCGACAATGCATACAATTCACCTTATTTTATAAACTTTCTTAGCATTCCTTCCCTGACACTGCATTATTTTGAAAGACATTTATTGCTCTCTACGCAGAGAGATAAAAAAATTGTGACGGGATGATTTTTAGCACCATTTGTTTGTGTTCCCTTCCATCTTTCAAATAGCACAGTCGGCAAGACGAAGTTCATATCGTTTCTCATATGTGAAAGGTTTAACTTATTTCTTCTTTGAAACTGTTAGAGAACGAATCGCGTCAATCGGATTTTTATTATTTGCTAACTTTAAAAGAAGAGGGGATGAATTTTTCGCTCATAAAATTTTCATCAAATATAACGTGCATAGCTTTCAAAAATCCCCAAATTCATGGTCTTTTATCAATTCTTTTTCTATTTGAGTAGAAATTTTTTTATAGTAATATATTTTTTTCAGCTCAGAAAATTTAATTTTGTAATGTTTGAGAAGGAATCCCGTAAATTTTCTATTTTTACTATTTGTTAACTTTTGGGGAGCAGGGGATGACTTTTTTTGCTCACAAAAGTGTGATCAATCATAATGGTGTGGCTTTCAAAAATCTCCCAAATTCATGTGCATTTTTCAATATATTATCAAATATAACGCATAGCTTTCAAAAACCCCTAAATTCATGGTCTTTTATCAATTCTTTTTCTATTTGAGTAAAAAAAAAATTTTTTAATAGTTATATATTTTTTTCATCGCAGAAAATTTAATTTTGTAATATTTGAGAATGAATCCCGTAAATTTTCTACTTTTACTATTTGATAACTTTTGGGGAGCAGGGGATGATTTTTTTTTTTTTTTGCTCGCAAAAGTGTGATCAATCATAATGGTATGGCTTTCAAAAATCCCCCAAATTCATGAGCATTTTTCAGTATATTTGTTTTATTTAAGTACAAACTTTTGTATAGTTATTTCAGCCTAGTAAATTCATTTTAAAATGTTTGAAAACGAACCAAGTAAATTGTACCTTTATTACTTTATAACTTTCGGGCTGAAGAAGGAAATTTTTGTTCGTTAAATTTCATCAAACATAAAGTTAGCTTTGAAAAATTTCCAAATTCATGGGATTTTACTAATTTTGTTTCTATTTGAGCAGAAAGTTATGTAGATATATTTATTTGATCAATGTAAAATTTAATTTCGAAATGCTTGAGAGCGAAGTATATCAATCGTAAATACTCATTTGTTAACGTTTGGAGAGAAGAGATGAATTTGACGATCATAAAATTTTTATGAAGCGTAATACGCACAGCTTTCAAAAATATCCAAATTCATGAGCTGCTTTTACCAATTTTTTTCTGTTTCAGTAGAAAGTTCAGGAGACTTACATACTTAATCAAGGTAGAAAATTTAAGTTTGGAACTGTTAAAAAATACATTGTATCAGTCATATTTTTATTATTTACTAACTTTTCAGGAGAAGAGAACGAGTTTTCCACTCATAAAGTGTTTATTAATTCTTTTCCCCTATTTGAGTAGAGAGTTTTGTATACAAATGTAATATATTACCACAGAAAAATTAATTTTGAAATGTTTGAGAACAAATTACATCAATCTTATTTTTATTAATTCATTTATTATTATTTTTTTTTTTTTGAGGGAAGGGGGTTAAGGAAAGGATGAAATTTTTTTCTCATAAGTTTTCATCATATATAATGGACACAGATTACAAAAATACAAATTTCATTTACCAATATATTTTTTTATTTGAGTATAAAGTTCAGTATAATTATATATTTGTTAATTGTTTCAATTCAATTACATTGGTAAAAACTAATAACATAGTTCCCATTTATAAAAAGGTTTTCTATGTAGTGCTCTATTATTGTATTTCATTTTAATTCGATAACGAAGACAATGATTCTGATTCCATTATTAAATTAAAAATTTTAAGTTAAAATAAGAGCTTAAAGAAGCCAAACCTAAAGTAGATTTTTAGACAAGTGAATGGTTTAAAAAATCTTTTCTGTATTGCGTTTGAATACTAAATTATATTCGTCATTTTAGTTCGATTACTTCGATGATAATAAATAACATGGTTTCAAAGTTTAAGTATTGAAAAAAACTTATATCGTCTTCCATGGAGCTTTTCTTTTACGTTAGTCTATGTATAATGATAAATGGACTGTTTTGTCATAAGCGATGCTTTTGTGTATGAGTTGAAACTGAAAAAGCAGTGACACACATTGGTGAATTTCTCTTAGTCAAGTGTTAATATAAATCAACAGAAGTGAATACCAAAATGAAAGAGAGAAAGAAAAGCTTGAAACGTTTTGACTGATCCTGCCCGACTGTTGTGAACAAGTTTTTGCACAATCTAAGCGTAATGAAGAATAATGGCGTACATCGCAGTAGGGAGCTCCTAAGTTGACAGTTATGTATACCCAAAGAAAGAGAAATAAAAAATAAAATATCATAAAGAACAGAGGACATAGAAACCGTACTTTTGATATTCTTGTCTTCACCGACATAAAAATAAAAAACAAGGCCACAAATTTGAAGAATATATATCATATATCTGAAGAAATTAATCTTGTTTTATATAAAAAAGTAAAAATTCTGTTAGCTGAAAAAATCTTAAAAGTTGTCCTTATTTCGGGCAGCATTTACCTGTATATTTTCATTTTTTTCCCTATGGCAAGATCAGAGTTTAAAGATAAACCCTTCTTTTATTTTCAAGATAATTAAGATTAGACAAATGCTGTAAAAATAATCATTAAATTGCTACAGAGGCTTCTCGTTATATTCATAGTATAGTTCCTGCTTAAACTTAAACTGAGATTGTATTGTTTACATTTCATTTGTAGAAAGAATTCCTCTTTTGATTGTTTGCTCCCATTTACTGTTATTCTATGTGATAATACAGAAAGAATATTATTAAAAAGAAAAAATTAACATTTTATTTCATTTTAAAGGAGATTGAAAAATTCTGCAATGAAAATACTGTACAAGCAGAAATCATCTTTGAAGTCATGGTATTGATAAACTTTATGGTACTTTCTTCTTTACTGACTAAACAGTTCTTTGTGAGCCAAGGCCTTCCTCAGAATTTTCTTTCATAAACCGTACTTCCATATTCCGTACTTTTCACTTAAGTTTGTTACTACTAGGATTTTAAAGTCCTCATGAATACAGTCATCCCACCTTAATCTGGGTCTGTCTCTGTTTCGGATACCGAATGGTTTGCAATTGAAGACTTTGTTAAGTAGAAGAGGTCCATTTTGTATATGTGTCCAACTAATTTAATGCAATTTACTTTTAATGCAGATGATAATATCTGCCTCTCTAAACAGATTTTACTGTTAATGACTGTATCTGTTGTTCTTCTTTTAATATTCACTACACTCAGAATATTTCTTAATACCTTCCTCTCAAAAATAGCTGGTCGATCTTTATGTGATATTTTTCACTGCTCAGGCTTCTAAACCATGTATGAGCATATGTACAATAATAATTTTTTTGGTTCTTTAAAGCATGTTAAATATAATAAAATCCTTTTTTTAATCAATTAGTAGGGTGGAAAATTCTTAACTACCTTTTAAATGTTTGCAGGTGTAATATTTTTACTCAATTGGCACTTTACGTCTTTTTTTATCAATACTGTCAAAGCTTGACAGCAGCGCTTTTCCGTAGTCCATAGCGTGGAAATAAAAAGAGAAACGAAGCTGTGTGAATGTTATGAAAAAGATAGAAAGGAACCTAGGAGGGAAAAGATTTGTTAATAGTTTGCAAAATTATTACTCATGGTATCCTCGATACCTTTTAAATAGGTTTTACATGCATAAGAAAATATGAAACATTTTGACTTTCCTTTAATAGTATTATCAGAGACACTGCTTGTTTAGAAGTTTCTTTCAAAGTAACAGCCTCCTTTCCTGATAACGTATCTCAAAATCTGGCAGAAACACTCACGATCTCGATCCGTCTAATAACTAAAAGTGAGCCAAGGAAAGGATGAAATACGTGTTTGCTTCCATTGCTAATACTTATTTTATGCAAATATCGGGAGAAAATAAAGTCGAAAAATAAAACAGTGGCAGCCAAAGGTCAAAAGGAAACTTTGAAAATAGCAATTAAAAATACATGCCATATTGTACAAAATAAGCGTGCAGCGCACGCTCACAATGAGGTCGAAGAGTTGTGGAACCAGCTCTTTGAAAGTGAAAAGGAGTCTACTTCAAGCGTGAAGATGATTCTTAAAGACGCAGATTGGATTTCACTTGTTACTTTCGGGGGAGTTAAGGTGTTTTATAATAAACACAATGTTGCTTTTGAGTAGCACTGTCGAAAGCTCTTTCATGGTACTAAAATATTTCAACAAAAAGACCAGTTTATCTTAAGACTTCGACACCCCTGAACTCTGTAATTCTTTTCGAAGTAAAATAGGGGGTAATAAAACAAATGTGATTAAATAGCTAGATTCTAAACACATATTTACTTTCTAAAAACCAATGGTTACTCGGCAAAATAGTTAATGGCAAAATTAATTAAATAGAGAAACGGTGTGTTTTACAAGTCTAAAGTATTACAGTTGAAAGTCAACATTTTTATTAAACAGTTAAATACTCGAAATTTTCTCTTTCCTTTAAATGTATGTTACATTTTGTTATTAAACAGAAAATGTAAGAAAATATCGACATTTTTGAATATCGAATAATATGTTTTTTCCCTCATTTCATGTTATTGCCTCGAGTATTGCGAGAATATGCAGTGAAATCGTTATTTAAAACGTACTATGACAAATAGCTGTGTAATTTTCTTCTATGTTTTAACCCTCTTTGATGTCCAGTCTCAAATATATGCAGAATCTCTCAGTCGTTCTTGTTGATAAAAGCAGAGATAATATAGCTTCTAATTTGTGATTCTGAATTGTAACAAAGATACATTTTTGCCTTTAATTTTTGGACTTCATTATATCATGTTAAATTTGTTACAAGGAGAAAACTCAGCTTGAATATTGTCCTTAAACAGATGACGCCTGCATCTTTACTATCTCAGACCTTGACAGTGTTGATATTAAAACTAAAATTATTTTACTATCTTTATACAAATGATCTGGGTACAAATAAGAATCACACCGTCCAAAACACAATTTTGGATTGGACGCTCACATTTTGATACATTCTTGGCTTCAGTTTCAGTATTGGAATAGATATATGAAAACGTTCGGAATGTATTTAAGCAAGAGATTTTATTAGCCCTCGTGATAACAAAAAAATATTGATAGTAGGGAGGACCTAAAAAATTATACAATATTTTTTAAAGTATATTCAGTTTATTGAAATTATTTGGACAAATGATACAACTGGAAAAATAACTAAATACAGAAAAAAATAATCTGACTTTCAATGGAATATCAGTGAAAGGAATTTTTTGTGTTTACACACAAATAATTATCCCTAAAAGCAAAGTCTTTTTTTAAACAAAAAAAAATATTTGTCTGGAACATATTACCACTCTTTCGCAGTCAATAGAAACAGATAAAACCAAAAATAATGGTTTCGGGTTTCGTGTAAACAGTTCGGTTTCATTTTAGATGTAAAAAACTCTGTGAAACTGCCTTCAATTTCCAGAATTTGATTACATCAGGATAAGAACATTCCTGTAAAAGCTCCCTGTAAGCAACATACTCAAGTGTTATTGATAGATTATCAATCTAGAATGCTTTTGAACAATGCATCATCATCAATATTCAGGTTGGCCATTTAGTCGGTGTCAAATACTCGAGCACTCTTCATAAAGTTCAAACTATCTTGACAAAACTAGGGTTTGTTTTAAAAGACTTTCAATTCTGGCCAACAAAATGTACAATTTTGCTACCGTTTCAGGAAATAATTCTTAGTCCATTTTCAATCCAAAGGAAAGAAAGGGGATTAGATAAACAAATTTGTTGGATCCTATAATGAATAAAAAGGGTGATGGTAAAGAATGCATGTTGTTAATATAATTCTTAAATTTAAAGATGGAGAAATGAGCGAGTAGAAGTAAAATTTTGCCGAAAAATAGAGATTAGTCGGATAATAGTAAATTACATAGAATTCTGCATTTTCCGCATTTTTGCATAATGTATGTGGGCCTTATTATAGGGTATTTAATCAATAAAATTACCTTCCACATATAAGACTAATTTACAACATCCTAAATTACATTCTATATCTGCTCATCTCTAACATTACTTTCATTACATATATGTGTATGTGTTGAAAGAGAGAATTCACACTGGTTTCCATATCACATTTGTGATTTTTATACGTTGGTCTTATGTAGCTCTTGTTTTTTTTTGCATGTGAATCAAGTCACAATAAGATTTTAGATCTTGGGTGCTCTTGAAGAACGAAGTTCTTACACGATAAATTATAATTTTTATTTATCCTAGGCGTTATAAGTAAAGTATAACTATACTTTACTTATAAGAAAGAAATAGAACGAATTTCTGAGACAAAGAAAAATATTTTATTGGAATTGCAATTTAAGATGTCAGTGTATCGTATTTCTCCTTAATAGAGTAATTATCAATCTGATAGGATAACTAATGCCATAAAAACATCATTTATCAGTTCTCAATACACCTTGGTTTATTTGGCAATAAAAAAATCTATAATTGCAATATAAACCTAGCAGATTTCTAAATTGCATCTTCGTCGACACATTACCCATTTATTGATGTTTAGTGCTTCAATAAATAATCTTGCTTTCTGTGTTATTATATCCCCTTAGATATATATTTCTTTTGTCCAGTTTTATTCATTCTGCTTTCCATTTTATCACTGAAGAATTAAAACCGCGAACTTTTGATTCATCAAATAGCTTGAACTTTCTTCACAGCCTGATGCTAGTTTCATAATGTGATAGGATGTATTAGATCATATTATAATTATAGTATATTCGTAGAAGCACAATTCATGTGTTTTTTAAGTAAACACAGTTTTGAGATTAAAAACATACGTTTTTTATCAATTTTATTTTTACATGAAAGTCTGTAATTTATTGTATTTTTTAACAATTTTCCCTAAATCAAAGAGCTTGTCGTATCGTAGAACCAACTTTTGAATTACATCTTCAAAGAAACCTATCGCACGTCCTACGTACTGATTAAACTGTTTGGTTTTATGCCCCCTCCCCCCCCTCACTTAACATTTTCGGTTCTCAGTGTTAGGCAAACTTACTATAATTTAAGTCTTGTGCCACAACTCTATAAAGGATACAGCTTGAAACTTCAGAAAACTCATTTAATAAAGATTAAATAATCAGGCACTCAAATTCTCTCAAACGTTTCTATCATCTTTCTGCACCAGGAAACTGCAACTTAAATTACTCTAGCACGTTTCCTTAACACGTGTTCTTTCAATGTTTTTTTGATGCATTTCATACGCCTGTCGAGGAATTTCAGCTTTCTTCACATCTTTATCTTTGAAAATACCGGGTGGTTATAATTAAACTTCCCCTATACACGTCCTCCTTTGGAGCAAAAGGGTGAACGGAATGCAACGAAGTTTTATATATGAGCTAAACACGAGATTGCTCACGGAATTTCGGGGAAAAAAATCTTCAAAATATCCACCAGTGGGCGTCTTTTCTTGAAAAAGATGAAATTTAACACAATAAACGACCAAAACTGAATACAGAAACAGTATTAACATTTATTGAGTAGTTTCTGATCACGTTGTCATCGAACCGCATTAAGTAAAGGTAAGGGAGAAACAAAAACAGTTCAGTTTGCAGAAACAAAAACAGATTAGGACGAAATTGTACAAGAGGAGCAGCTGTCAATCATGTCCAGGACGATATAGAGAAAAGTGGACCTCTTGAACACCCTCATTCACTTGTAAAATTTTAAGTCAATGGACAGTATGTTCAACAGCAGATCGTAACTGATCAGTTGTGAAGCTTCGCACATGAAGCTTTATGCAGTTCTTTAAGTCATTCAACGTCACAACACCTTCACACTGCTCGCTAGATTTTTTTTTTTTTTTTTGAATAGCCTCATAAACAGAAATCGCATGGAGTTGGATCCGACGAAGGTGGTGGCCTTGGTTAAAAAAAGGAGAGACTGATACCACGTTTCTTTGTGAAGTGTTAGAGCAATTGCACCTTCACGGACCCATGGACAAATGAGGGCTCACCATCCTGCATGAAAATGATCGATGTTAGGACACGCCTTTGCTGTAGTAACTGCACAACAAACGTTTGCAGAATGTCATGATACTGACGGCTCGTAATGGAACATGGGACAGACGATCTCCGATTTCCTAAAAGAATGGTCCAAGGATGAATGTCGCCTTGAACCCATCCCAGACAGTGACCTTTGGAGACTGTAGGGGAATTTCAGTGGGGATCCGCGGATTTTCCCAAGCCCAAATGCGGAAATTCTGTGAGTTGACTCTCTCATTGAGATGGAAATGAGCCTCATCGCTCCACAGAATACTCCAAGGCCATGATAGAAAAATAACCATTTTGTTGAGAAAACTGACTGCGATTGACAGAAGTTGTAGTTTGTCCATATCAAGTAGCTCCTGGGTACGACAGATCTTGTATAGGATGTAGTGCATTATGTTTGAGTACTTTTTGGACGGTGCTATAAGCCTGTCTGTCGAGAAACTGCAAGCCCGCTACTGCCCTAAAACTCTGATGTCTATGACTGTGAGTCAACAGCTGCTTGACGACATCAACAAATACCGGAGCGACACGTTTATGGCCTCTTCCAGGTTGAACTCCTCATTTTCAAACCTCTTAATCATGGCCCGGATACTTATATCTGTAGGCATTGGTCCACATCTAAGTTTCTTCTACGACAAAACACACGAACTGCAGCAGAAGCATTTCCTTTGTTTCCATAAAACAGTTTTATCAATAACATACGCTCAACTAAAGACACCGTCATTAGTGCAGCCGGAAACATCCACTTACACTTGACAACGTTTGCAAACGTTTTATACCCTTACTTGTTTTGCATAAAGCTTCCTCTTCTTTCCAAAAGTATGCAAATTTGAAGTTTTTCTCCTACAACTGGCAGCTTTTCCAGACTTTGCATTTCATTACTCATAATTCTTGTTCTGGATTGTTAATATTGTTTCTGTATTCCGTTTAGTTCGTTTATTGTGTTAAATTTCATGTTTTTCCCAAAAAGGTGCCCTCTGGTGGACATTTTGAAAATGTTTGTTCGAAATTCCATGAGCTCACCTCGTGAATAGCCCATACACAAAATTTCGTTGCATTCCGTTCACTCGTTTGCGCTGTAGGGGAAGTTTAATTATAACCACCCGGTACAATTACAGATCGCAATTAGTGAGATTTTCAATTTTCTGGAGTATTTTAAGTACTCGCAAACAATACTCAGTTTGGCCATTCGGTCAGGGTCAAACACTCGAGCAGCAAGCAATATTGGCAACAAGAGGGAAATTTGGCGATTCAAACGACAGCCTTAGTAAAGTTCAAACCATGCTGACAAAATATGGGTCGGTTTTTAAATACTTTCCGTTCTTTTAAACAGACTTTAAAACAGTCAAATCTTTCCGGAATGGTGCTATGCAACTGATGCAGATACTTAATGGGCATATGCAGAATCCCATCAATACCGCTGCAACTGCCAAATTCTCACGCGGTATTTAGTTAATAAGAGCACGCCTCGTATATTTCTTGGTAAAAAAAGAGAAGCGTGCTTTTTTATTTTTAAAAAAACTTATTCTATAATATAAAAGTCTATATATGGCCAACTGTATGCATGTTTTTTATGCATATTTTTTAGTGCTTTGATGTAAAAATTTTAAAAACACGCATGTACTTTCATGAAATCCTGGGAACATAATATGCCTTTCTATGTAATGTTAATTTACATTGCCATATCGTAGAATATCGTTGTTTCATTTATATCATAATATGATAGTGTATAAAATGATAATGTCCCTGAAATTTGCTGCCTGAATTCTTAACTACTCCTGCATGCCTGTTTTAATATTGTCATCTTCTTTGTAGCGATAACCGCCAAGGTGTTTCTTCAACTTCAAATAATAATAATAATGGTAATAATTTCTTGAGGTAATATCATGGGTATACGGAGGGTGAACAAATTGCTGTTAGTTAAATGCTGTCAGTAGATCTTACTAACAATTAAGTTTGCTTTAATTCGTAACGTCAGAGACCAATGATTTTTCATCAATGTGAAGCTATATTTCAACGCTCTTTACCAATTTCCTTATCATTTCATCGCTCATAGTGTTTGTTACATGCACTTTACTAACAAACTTTGTTCATATTCAAGTCTCTTAAATTTAATAATCAAATAGCAAAGAGTATTTTGCATTGAGGGATTGTCAAAATTTTAATTTAAGCATACCTAGCCTCACAGATTTTGTGGGTCGATTTCAAAATTAATTATATATATACAATGTGTGTATATGAAAATTTGAAACAGAATTTTCCACTATTATTATAGTTTTTACTACTTTTTATAAACCCTAAACAGATATACCTCTTTTTAACATTCGTGAGCAATGGTGAACAGTCGTAAAAGTTACTACTATCCTAAAATCTCTCTCTATTTTTTTAAGAAAATCGAAGGTTCCCTGTTTAGAAGAACCTTAATTCCTTTATAATTTATTTTAAACATATACTTACAATAATGCATAATAACCAATGATAAACATATACTTACAATTGTAGTATAGCCTAAAAGCGGGTATGACGAAAGTCATTTAACGCTAACCGCGATTAATTTCTGTTTAAACGGAGAATTGAGTCCCACCATAAGGCGATTTCAAGCAGTAGAGCAAATTCTCAAATTATGACAATTCTGGCTTTAGTTTCAAACGGAAGGGCTGTTTATTGTTTGTCTATTGGCTGCTGTAAACATGAAAATAAATGAGAAGGGCATTATAGTCGTTCGTGACGTTGCGACAAATTGCCTTATTGGTTGGCGCCATGGGCTAATTGTGGTTAGCCTTTAAACGACTTTGGTGGAACTGGCCATAAGATGGTCGTAATTATCTCAACCATCTATTTGTCTATTGTTACTTAACAAGAAATACTTACTTTTAAGAATAATTATCCATAAATTAATAGAAACTACAATAAGTGAGATCCATGTTTGAATTATAAATTTTGTGAATCACAACGGCTCACAAGTTCACTGACTCGGTCCTAATGTTCTGACGTATTTAAAAACATCATTAAACTTCAATGCAATCAAATGCTCTGAAATATCGTTTTTGGTTAGCCAATAGAAGGAAATACTCAGTAGAAACGTGAGGAACGGCAAGATTAAAGCTACAGTGGGCATATTCCAAAGTGATACTTAAAAACACGCTGAGTACTATAGTTCTCATACGAAATTGGTATTTTTGTTTTTACCAAATCATTGTAGTTTCTGTTAAAGCTACGTGGTGTACTGTAAAGATTAGTTAATTCTGGCGGTTGTAGACGCTGTTTTTCAGCATGCTAGATTCATTAGTTTAATAACAAGTTTTGTTCTTGACCGAGATGGTCGGGACAGCTATATAGTTGTTCTGCCGTGTGTGATACAAATGTAAGCGCACTACGCATTGAAGTATTTATCACTATAACGCTATCTTGTTCTTGTCGAACATTGTAACTATCCGTATGTCTGCAAGACAACTTTTTGAAAATTTATTTTAAGGCAAGAAAAGGCAACTAACAGATGGACTTTCATTTAAAAAACGTTTTATAACGTTAAAATTATTTTCAAAATTTAATGGAATATCAATTTAATTGCAAGGTGTCTCTGAGATGTCAGAATATGTTTCTTGGGTTACGGAAGCAGTTATTCAAGTAAAACCGATGGAATATAATTGCAAAATAAATAAACTATAGATATATAAATGGAAAAAATTCCACTTCGCTGATCACACTGGGAAATTGCTCATATTTTTTAGTTGACAAAGCTTACTTGCCCATATAGTTTTAAAGCACTCATGTCGTGGAAGGCCACTCGCTGCAACACTAAGACCAGGCAGATACTTATCAAAAATCCTTTATTTTCATCTCCTAGAACTCACAGACACACATTACGAAGGCAAGCGTCGAAGGTGTATCTGGTGATTTGTGAAACTGCAGTGAGACGTGAATAATTAAGTGCTTAATTTCCCATGAGAGAATTTAGAATCAGCTTTTCTTTAATGGATAGCTAAACAATTATGGCAGCAAAAATGCAAACACCGGCATAAATTCTGCATTGTCCACAGTTTTTCTTGAGAGAAATGGCAACTGGTTCAGAAAGTGTAAGAAAGGGCCACACCTAGCAGTTATTAATTCAACTTTAGATTTTAGAAATAAAGAAGAAATGTAATCTCAATGATTCGTGTCTCTGATTTCATTTGGGTGACTGAGAAAGTTAAAATTAGAAAATGAACATGAAATGGAAGAGTTTGGAAAATCTTTAGGGGCAATAACTTACGCTACATATTACGCAACTTACATATATCAAAATCAATGTGTGTTACATATATATATACATATATATTATTTCTGTAGTATATATCCTTTTACAGTTTTTCAATAAAATCAATCTTAACAAATGAAGTGTCAAAAGAAGGAAAATTTTCCACAGCACTGTTAAATTGTACTTTCAGTCAATAAATATTAAAGTTTTCTTTTAAAAAAATTCAAGCTCTCTATTATCGAGCGTTCTTATTCTCCTCTATTTACTCTCTTCACGTTTACTGAGTTCACTCTGGTTGATTCAGAGGTAAAATGTGGGCGTTTGACACTGGAACGTCGGGTTCGATTCCAGACCGGAGAAGTTTTTAAATTATTTTATTTATTTATTTTATTAACAACACGATTTTTCTATTGACTTTTATTACAAAAGGTCACAAAATTTATACTATGGTGATTACCCACATTTTATTCAAAAATCTATTTTATATTTTTATATGTTTGATATTTTGATTATACAAATAAAAGATAATTGAGGTAGAACCTCGGTTGTTTATAAATAAATATTAAAGATTTATGAAAGTTATAAAAACTTAAAAAATTCTCTGACATTTTTGTTATCTGGCCCGAAGCTAGATTTCTTATCATAATCAAACGATCTGTTCAATCTATATATAGAGAGAAACTTCATGCTTCTCAGTTTCCGTCCGGAGTGCAATTTTCCGACTTAAAAATATTTTTTTCCATAGGATTAACATGAGATTTTCAAAATTAGATCTACACAAATCTGTAGATGTTACACAGTTTATTTTCCTTTAAGAACGTTTTTATATCGGATATTAACATATTGAATTTTTGTAGAAATTGCAGTATTACTTGGTACTTTGTCTTGATTAAATACAGGATTAAAAAAATGGTTAAATACAGGATTAAAAACACTAGCCCTATGGACGGAAATCTTAAAATTCCATGTACAGAAAAACCATTCCTGTTACAACAAAGTAGATAGCACCTTCTACATGAAAAAATACATGTATGTGTCAACTTTCATATTGATAGGTCAAATATGTCGAAGTTTACCAATCACAAACATATGCACCAACTTCCATATATATACATATATATATATATATACATACATACATAATATATATATATATATATATATATATATATATATATATATATAGGGTGTGCCAAAATGACCACATAAACTCTTCAAGCTAGATTAATTGTTGGGAGTATATAAAAACTGCCCAAAGAAGCGTACCTGTACGATCCATAGTTTACGAGAAAAATACGAAAAACAAAGTATGACGTCACTGCCGGTGAAAGAAAAAACACCTTATTGAACATATTAACAGCAATATATGCACAATTTAATGCAGATGTACCCTAACAGTTCGTAAGGCATACCCATTACATCAGCCGTAAATCAGGTACATGTCGCAGTAGTCCTGAACGGAATACATAGCCACCATACGTAGACTACCAGTAACTGAAACATGCATCCTTTTAAATACCAGTTCAACGGCGGCTTAACGTCATTCCATGGCTAGCCTCAGCCATCTAAACACAAGGCCTGCTCGCTGATTTTCCGAAAAACCGGTCACGTGATCTCTAAAAGGCGGTATTCTATTAAATTCTGTTGATGCTTGTTGATTGCTTGCGTATTACTTCTTTGGAAAAAAACAAAGAAAAAAAAATTTATGGAAATAAAATAATGCTTGCTTTTATATGTAAGGTAAGTAGCAATTTTGCTACTGTTTCTTCTATTATTTTATGAGCTGTTTTCTAATTAAGCATATCATACGAATGATGGTAATTCTTAAGTTCGACACTTTAGAATGGTTCAAATGTTTTGTTATTAGTGTGTTCTTTGTATCATATTGTATATTATAACTGTCGTTTTAAAAATAAGTTTCATTGTATTGTTAGATCTCATTAAGGAGTTTATATAATACAACATTTAATATAATAGTAAGTTAAATGTATTCTAAGTTATGTTAAAGTTTCGTTTTTGCTGTGTATTGCAACTTGGCTATTGTTGATAACTCACAAGTTACAATTTCTGTTTTATCCTAAAGGAAAACTATTTATTATTACCACAATAAAAGATTAATGTATCCTTACTTCATTGATTTTTTAATGTGTTTTTAAGGGGCTTTATTAATAAAAGTTGATGTACAACTTCTTTCCCATACTACAATAGCAACTGGGAAATTTCTATGTAGAATCAATGTTATCTGCACTTTAAATTGTTTCTGATTTATCAACTTCATATTTTTTACGTCCTGAGCTCTTTTTTTCAGATTTTCATATTAACTTTCTACTATTTAAAATTTTGAATGTCGAAGCGTAAAAAAGACATATATGTAATAAAAATTAAACTACCAAAAGAAAATTTATAAATGTAAGAAAAAAAATTAATCTAAAGTAATCGACAGAAGCAATGTTTTTACACATTTTTATTATAAAAATATAACCTTTATTCAATGCTGTACTATTTTATAACTGGTAAGTTCTCATATAACCTGTAGAAAAGTAATTAAATAAACATGCTTAAAGTTTTTGAATAGCTATGTCTAACAGCCAAAAGTAGAAAAATCCCATCTAAATAAAATTTGCAAACTGTTAAAATTATATAAATAAATTTTAATTAATAGATGCTTTAGGTAGAGGAACTTAAAAAATTGTATTTACACTTAGTTACATTTATGTATTCAGATATTTACAAATGTTTTATTAAAATATAACAGTAATTTTATAGCAAATGATAATCAACTCAGTCAGTTAACCATATCTTAAAACTGTAATAGATTATATAAGTAGGTCTTCTAAATTATGTTTGCATGATTGTTTACTTCACTTCAAAAATATAATTTTAACTACTTATAAAATATTTCTGAATAACTACTCTAAAAAAGTGACTGAAAAATATATTGAAGAAGTTAAGGAAAAATCCAATAGGAGAAAAATAAAAAAAAAAATTCTTAAATATTTCTTGTAACAACATTTTTACATTTTTTTTCTGTATACTATTGAATTATGTCTCATTGTTTATCTAGTACAAATCAGTATCAGATGTTATAAGTAAATAAAACTGTAAAAATTTTTCCTCAACATATTTTTGCATGAGTTTGTGAAATTTGTCAGTGATAAATTGTTCTATGATTTTATACTAAGGCAGTGTTTTTTTAACATTGCCTTTAATATAATCCTTAAGGATTTTATTTATTTTAATTTTAATGTGATCCGTAAAGGATCATATTTTATGAATAAAGGTTAAGACATTTTATTTTCATGGGACCATTTAATAAAAGGTAAGTAAAAAGAAAAAAAAATGCCAGTTGTGTAATTTTTTGCAAATGTAATTTCTTTGCTTAAAATTCTATCTATGTATCGTATCTGTTCTCGTGTAGTGTATGAAGTGATTTTGGTAACTAAAATTTAAATATAAATTGACACACAAATAAAATCTATAGAAAAATAATTTTCTACTAATCAATATTCAAGTTAGTGAAATAATTGAATATCCCTAGTTTATTTTTTGAAAAAATATTTTGCTGAGTAGTAAAAGGCATAACACAATTTACTTGAAGATTATAGGAGGGAAACCGCCTTCGGCCGCCGCCATGTTTTTAAGCGAGCAGGCCTTCTATATAGATGGCTGTGGGCTAGCGCGCATGCATGACGCGATATGCGCGGCGAACGTTTTAAACATTATCGTCTGGAAAGATATGCAAATACTGTTGTTGATATGTCCAATAAAGTGTTTTTCTTGCACCGGCAGTGACGTCATACTTTGTTTTTCGTATTTTTCTCGTAAACTATGGATCGTACAGGAACGCTTCTTTGGGCAGTTTTTATGTACTCCCAACGAGGAATCTAGCTGTGCAGAGTTTATGTGGTCGTTTTGGGACACCCTGTATATATGTATATATATATATATATATATATATATATATATATATATATATATATATATATATATATATATATATACGGGGTCGGGGACAGTAGGGAGGCAGTTCGGGCATGCACGCAGATGAACAAATTTCTAGGACGGTAGGACTAAGTTTGGCGGTATATCTGATGACAACACTATACTTATTGATGAAACTGGACAAAAGCTTACACTTTCTCCCTCTTATGTTGTAGAGAATGAAAATAGTAAATCTTAACACATATTCTACAGTGATACGTGAGAGAGTTTTAGCTGAATTTTACTTTCATTTAGTTATGTCTGGTCTGAAAGAAGTTACACAAAAAAAAATCATACAGAGAAGATCATTCATTTAGATCCTGATAAATGAAATTGGGAATATACAAACGTATCTAAGCAAATAGGAATAAGAAGTGTATTCATTGAATTATGAAACTTATCACCTTCACAATAGGGCAACAAGCCTCTACTAATTCTTTAAGTTAGAAGAGCCATACAGGAAAATCGAATTCGATATACCTATTTTTAAAAAGGCACAAAGGCATAAGGAAAACGTAGTATACACTACTGAGACAGAAAAGCTTTGAAAGGGAAATAGAAGATTTAAAATGAAGAAAGAATCTATTCTCAGACAATGATAAACTTATCGTTCCTCACTATAATATATCACTTCGCGTTATATCGAATTGGCGCTTTAATGGATTTATAAAACCTTTAAGTCGTATACGGGAGATATGTTCACGCACATATATGTCAAAATAACATGAACGTCTCTTTATCTGGGTGGGACTAAATCGGCGTTGGAATTTACATACTTCTCGAAATGTATCTGAAATATTGTGTAAATCGACCTCAAAAACAGTCTGTTACAATATTTCGAAAAGGAACTTCTAATAGTTTCTCCTATCCCTTATGCAGTTAGCAGTCAATTTCCGTGAACATCATCGGTCAAAATAAAGAATTCAAAATACTCTTTAGCGAGAGATCTTAATTATTTCATATAGAAATCATTATGATAAGAAATATTATTCGATGAAAATAACGTCCTCTGTTCAGTATTAACTACAATTATTCATAAATTCAATACGTTTCTAACAATAGATGCCTCCTATTATTTGGATTGTCAAGTGCGGGTAAACGAAGCAACATAACTTTCCAATCTCTCATCTTGTTATTAGAAGGTATTTAGGCGAGAATAATTATGATGAGGCGAAAAACTATATCCCCTCCCCCTTAACAAGAAAAATGTAAAGGAAAGAAAAAATATGTGAAATCGAAGTTTTTATCCTGCTTACAATAGCTTCCCCTATCACTTTTGCAGATCGCAGTCAATTTCTGTGAACGCCATCGGTCAAACGTCCAAAAGGCGCTAATCGGGGAAAGGGTCAGATGAACTCAACAGGTGTTAGGAGATAAGGATCGGGAATCTTCTTCACGAAGCCCTTCTCTTGGCTCATTAAAGCTGCATCCGTGAGGGTTGCTCAGTTAAACAATGTTCGTTGCGAGTGAGTAAAGTTGCTAGTTTCCTATTAATTGTTTCGCGTCTTTATTTACTATTATTTGTTGCAGATGATGTATGGAACCATGTAATCAACAGATGCTCTCTTTCAGGGTAAGGGTGGAAAACTATTGAAAAGAGATGATTCATTACTTACTTTTAAGTGGGAAGATAGCGAGATGTAAAATAATAATGCGTTAGTTATCTAAATCCTTCAAAGCGTGTTTGGACACCGTTCACTCGAAGCTCCGTAATTTGAATGTCGTACGAAAAGAGGCGTTCATTTTTTATCCTCCTATAAACGGTGTTTGCTTAGGTATTAATATTTAATTGGCTAAGAGTTTAATTGAATAGATGTGAAAGGGTGTGATAAAAGGTTGGGCAGTTTCTTTCTAAATACCTGAATAAAAATTCCACTGAATAAAGTTTATAATGAAACAGCAATTATTTACGGAAGGGTCTTAAACGTCATGCTTGCATGTTAGGTGTAAATTAGCCTTACTCCACGTAAACTTGATGCATTTTCATTGAGTTTTCAAGCCTGTTATTCATATTCTAACTTTTTTTTCGAAAACTTCATAAATAATAAGAATTTTTCAATAGTAACATTTTATGATTTCAATAATTAAATGTGAATATTTTTTGAATATTGCTATAGATTTAAAAAAGTATAATAAGAAAAATTTGAAAAACGAATAAGTACTGAAACAAAAGGGAATGGAAGATTATCAGAACATTTGGAACATATAGACAGATAATATTATATATTAAATTATTATTATTATAGACATATAGATATAGCGCATATAGATATTTCAGAAACATTCTTTATCCGTGAAGAAGCTACCGGTCAATAAACATGGATAGATAAAATATATAAAAGACAGGGTAAAATATTTAATTATCTTTTGACCACGCTTTTAATTTAATGTCTTTTAATGTTTAATTCAATATTTTTCATTCAAAAAGTGCAATTAATTGTTTCACTTTATTTACTTAGTCAGTCTGTCTTAAAGCTATCTTGCAGTTTAAAAAAAAAAATTGAATTAGTAGTGAGAAGTAGGTTATCTTTCCTTTTACACGAATGTCAATTAGACCACAACATACCAAAAATTTGTAGTTTAAAACCAATCCTGAACGATTATGTAAACAATGGTATCAAACCCATGAACTCTGGTACTTAAAATGTATGTATATATATATATGTATGTATATATGTATATATATGTATATATATACATATATATATATATATGTATGTATATATATGTATATATATATATATATATATATATATATATATATATATATATATATATGTATATATATATGTATATATAAATGTACATAGATGTATATATATACATATAGGTATATGTATGTATATATATATATATATATATATATATATATATATGTGTGTGTGTGTGTGTGTATGTATGTATATATATATATATGTGTAATATGGGCGAGACTCATTCAAAATCACAACACAGTTTATTTGTGGTAAGAAACATCAAATCCGTACAACAGGCAAACACCTTTAAAACTTCGTGCACACAGACAAAAGTGAACCCGCACATACACTTTTCAAGTAGGGATTCCTAAGGTAAAAAGACTACGAATAATCCCTAAGCACAATTGATCACGTGATACAAAATACCCATGTTTAAAGAGAAAGCGCTAACTATTGGCTAAAGTAGTCCAGACAGAGGCTGAATTAAGTCTATAGCGTGTCTGGAGGGAAAAATCAGAATTACCGCGCAAACCCCGAACTCACTTTATGAACAAAAGTTAAATTAATATTAAATTAATATTAAAATACGTAAATAAGGTATTTTAATATTACATATATATGTATATATGTATATATATGTATATATATGTATGTATATGTATATTTATATATTATATATATATATATATATATATATATATATATATATATATATATATATATATATATATATAAGAGATATCTGAAATTATGTTTATATAATACATTATATAAACACCTTTTGCAAAATACATTTAACCATTACACGAATGTGGGACAGAATGAGGAGTAGTAATGGTTTATCTTGAGCGAGAGTTATATCGTGGGTACGCTAGTGTGCATATGTGTGTATGTCCATTTAGATTCATTTAGATTTTGCCTATTTGGATTTTTCCACCCTACTTAAAAGTAGCATCCTAATTTCTTTGTGACTATTCTACCTAGATCTAATAATTCAGATTCACATAAAATGTTATAATTAACTTGTATATTTAGTCATAAATTTATTAAAAAACAGAAAAATTATGTTTTAACTTTCTTATTATCTATGATTTGCATTAAATTTACGATGATATTTTCCGTTCTGACCTGACGTAATCTAATTTTTCTTATTTCAGTCTTAATAATGTATCTGTTATCAGTCAAACCAATTTATGGCATTTCTGCTTATTACTCTAAATTTCCTGCCTCCTTCAGATTTTAGCGTTTTTAACTGTCACGTAAATCACAGTTTCCTTCCATGTGTCCAATATCATGCTTTATTTACTACATGAGTAATCTTTACAGCCATTCTTTCTCCCGAAATCCAAGTTTGACGTTATCGGTCGATCATACATGGGCAATTTATGCAGATTAACGTTACACATGGCTGAATTTTTCCGCTTTTTCCACTCTAGTATTTAGCTTCAATGTTGTTTTTGGAAATATTTCAGAAACATTCTTTATCCGTGAAGAAGCTACCGGTCAATAAACATGGATAGATAAAATTTGGCTTCTCATTTTATACCATCATATTTCATTGAGTTGCATCGTTCCAGAGCTAGACTTATGAGGTTTGCAATTCTAATACTTGTAGGCTTATGGTAAATCTGCTTAATATTTTATTCAACTTATCATCGAATAAAATAGTATCCAGATCATTCATTTTAAAATATTTATATTGTAATATTTTGTC
Source organism: Pardosa pseudoannulata (assembly GCA_032207245.1). Lineage (NCBI taxonomy): Eukaryota > Metazoa > Arthropoda > Arachnida > Araneae > Lycosidae > Pardosa > Pardosa pseudoannulata. Next base: position 144,696,482 of record CM063502.1, read on the forward strand.
TAGTAAAAGTTATGTTATTTTAGTGAAAATATAAATATGCTAGTGAAGAAATATATCATTTATTCACTGGTATATTTATATTTTCACTAATGTGATTGTATTATGAAAAAATATTTATTGAATTCTTAAATTTTAGTGGATATATGATTTCAGGAGCAATTTAAAAAATGAGAAAGATTGTAAAAATAAATGCATAGCCAATGAAAGGCATAAATAGAAAGAATATGCACGAAAACAGCTGATTCGCGCCAGTGAACGAGCTGCATTATCAATGCGAGAGAACGCAGTGGCTAAAAAAACAGATTAAGCGAATTATTTTATTCAAGTTGCTCACCAGACTAGTTTTAAAACTATGTAGTCATAAAAAATTAAACTGATAAACAAATAAATAGACATCTCGCAAATTATAGAGCTTGCCAAAACACGGATATTATAAAATCTTGTCAATGATAATTTTTCATCGGGAATTTTAAGGATACACTGTAGACTTCAAGCATGAATATTTTGTAGTTTCTAATTCTAATCTAATTCTAGTCTTCTTTCTAATGAGACTGAAATCAAATAATATGTGAATGGTAATAAAGAATTAGACAAATCCAAGAAATTTTTTATACATATTATTCTCAATTTTTCCTGTGAAAAGTTTTCTGTAAATTTTTCCCAGAAAATGTTAAGGAATAAGTTTCTTAACAAATACGATGTTTAATCAAAAAAAATATTCAGATTTAAACTAAAAATCCCACTTCAACTAATTTAGTTTTACTAATGAGAATAAAATCAAATAATCTGTGAAAGGTAATAAAGAATTAGACAAATCCAAGACATTTCTTATGACTGTACACATGAAATTAATAGCAATATTAAATTTTACTAAATTAACGATCTAATTTACTAAATTAACATATCTTTTATACATATTATTCTCAATTTTTCCTGTCAAAAGTTTTCTGTAAATTTTTCCCAGCAAATGTTAAGGAATGAGTTTATTAACAAATACAATGTTTCATCAAAAAATTATTCAGATTTAAACTAAAAATCCCACTTCAACTAATTTAGTTTTACTAATGAGATTGAAATCAAATAATCCGTGAAAGGTAATAAAGAATTAGACAAATCCAAGAAATTCCTTATAACTGTACACATGAAATTAATAGCAATATTACATTTTACAAAATTAACGATTGATCTTTTATACATATTATTCTCAATTTTTCCTGTGAAAAGTTTTCTGTAAATTTTTCCCAGCAAATGTTAAGGAATAAATTTCTTAACAAATACGATGTTTCATCAAAAAAAAATATTTAGATTTAAACTAAAAATCCCACTTCAACTAATTTAGTTTTACTAATGAGACTAAAATCAAATAATCTGTGAAAGGTAATAAAGAATTAGACAAATCCAAGAAATTTCTTATGACTGTACACATGAAATTAATAGAAATATTACATTTTACTAAATTAACGATTGACCTTTTATGCATATTATTCTCAATTTTTCCTGTCAAAAGTTTTCTGTAAATTTTTTGCAGCAAATGTTAAAGAATGAGTTTCTTAACAAATACGATGTTTCACCAAAAAACTGATTCAGATTTAAACTAAAAATCCCACTTCAACTAATTTAGTTTCCAATGAAAATAAAACAGCCGCAAAAACTTTTTTCTATTCCTAATAGTAAACACTGCTCAATTTAAAAAAGTGGCAGAACAATATACCAGCACAAAAATATAAACTTGTTTCATAACTATATAATATACAGTAGAGAAAAAAAGGAAGAATTTTATTCAGAAGTTTTACCGGTAAGACTCAAAACATCCTAAAAGTAATTTTATGCTTCATCCTGTATATCAAACATAAAAGAAAAGCGAAAGCGAGAAAATCTCATCAAATAGTTGAATCTGGTTTGTTGGTATTATTGATTTTGTATTGTTGGTTTTCTGTCATTTTAATCGGAGTTAATAAAAGCGTTAATAATATCAATTATAATTCTAATTATTATTATTTCTACAGTGTACGATTTTTAACTAAAGCTAAATACTGAATAAAAATTCAAATGCACCTATACAAACTTAGTAATATTTTATAAAATTCAGATCCCCACAATATCACATCGCTTGACAGACTCTTAATAGTTTCATTTTTTTATAAGTTTATAAATGTTAGCATGAAATTGTCGCATAACGATATCCGATTAGTTAGGATGCTGACCTTCTGTACCGGAGTTCGAATCCCACAGTGGCATGGATGTTCGTATCCGTTCGGAATCAGATTTAAGCTGTAGATCTTGTTCTCATTAGCCCTTGTGTTGCAAAAAGTAGACCGTATCACTCCCAACCAAACCATGTAACTGTCTACTTGTATCCGGTTTAGCTTGGTATCGAGGGCTACGGTCTACTTTTTGCAACACGAGGGCTAATGAGACCGCAACCTCCAGCTTAAAGCCGATTCCGAATGGCTACGAACATTCATGCCACTGTGGGATTCGAACCCACGAACTCTGGTACCGATGGCCAGCACCCTAACCAATCGGCCATCGTTTGGCCTACTTGTATCCGAGAAATCCTTCATATATTCTAAAAGTAATGTTATGGAAGAAGTAACATTTTTAATTCTTGAAGTAAAAGAATAAAAAATTTACTTATTTTCTTTAATTGAATATCTTTTATTCAAATTGTAATATCCAAACAAAATTCGAATTCCATCTTTTTCTGTCCCTTGGTGATTTTTAAAGATTTTATTTTGTAATTTCATTTCGCAGAGAAAATAAAAATATCTTTCTTTTTACTTCTATTATGTTCATACATCGATGGGAATCCAGACATCACACCAGTTTCAATTTTCTTTTCTGCTAATTTCCAACCACTCAAAATATTTGTACTCTCATCATAGTCCTTCCGAATTCGAATTTCATTTTTCCGTCGCATTGAAACAGGTGTTTCAAAGTATTACTTTAAAAACAATTTCTCATTTTTCGAAAGTGATCTGATATCAATAAACTCTAAATGATTAAACCATTTACTGTAACACTAATGTAACAAGCAAGAAAGCAAGAGTGTTTTTTTTTTTTTCGTTTGTGTTCAGCTATCAGAGATACTTGTCACCAATCAACTGCTAGCTAATAAAAACATTTAACAGATCATCAGACACTCGGCAATTTAAGCTTTTCCTAATTTTTTTCCCATTTCTTTTCGGAACTTCGTGAAGCGTTAGGAAATGAAAACTGGTCGAAAGAATTATCTGATGCGTGGCAAGGAGCGGGGCGTTAAGAACTGTCTCTGGTTCAATTCACTCGAACTAATTGTAAGGTGGAACAGTTCACTTTGTAAATGCATGGGCTTGGGAGTCAAACAAAAGAAGTATGTTTTTATTTCAAGTGCTTTTTTTCTTTTATCTTTTTGAAATATTCTACGCAGATATTTGTCTCTTGAAAAAAACATTTTACAATTTTACAAGGAAATTTTATACGTTTGTCTGATCTTTTTAATAATTATAATTACTTGAAGTCTTAAAATTATACGCATCACAGATTTCTACGAAACTTTGTCTCCGTCAACAAATACAGTTTTAGAGTAATACTTGGTCTAAAAATAAACTGGATTAATCTAAATATTGATTTTAGATACATTTCTACTTAAATAAATAAATAAAAATATCCCTAAATATTAAAAACTGGGCAAATTAAAAATAAACTTTTTTATCGATAAAATTTTAAAAACTTGTAAAAAGAAAATCTTAAAAATTTATTATTAACTTTTAGAGATTAACTTAACTGTGACGAAATTTTGAAAAATAGTTCGACTTCATTCTGGCTTTCTGGTTTTAAAAACAACTGTCAATATTTTGTTAAACAAGGTTATAATAAGTATGTTCCAAGATTTTAAACACCAACCTTCTGCTAAAGACGATTTCGAAACACTTTAGTGACAGCACTAAACACAAATCCACGAATTCAAGTTCCGAAAAACATAGCCCTACCTATTAGGTCAGAGTTTTTAGAGGCCTTTGTATTTTACACATTTGTCCTTCTTTTTCAATTATTTAATTTATTCGCATCAGAAAAGAAATGTTTTGATTGAGATTACAATCAATATATTTCTTTTAAATCGTAGTATTGTAAAATTCATTCAGTACTTTTCTGTACATGTATAACTTATATACTGTTATCGTTCTCGGTTTTCTTTTTAATTTCATGACATTTTACTTGTTTAATCACATTTTATTTCCACCTCTGAGAAGGACTTACAAATTTACACTCAATACAATGCAAAATAATATCTTCCCTAAAAGCAACCATAAACTTATTTATAGCTCTCATTAATTTCCTTTCCTCTGCATTGTCTGACTTCACTTACGCCTTTAAGTCTTTAACGATATATTACATCTTTAGCGATAGCAGTGTTTTAACAACATGTCACTAACACTGGTCATAACAAAAGTAACAACAATGCACTCACCCGTTAAGGATCATTCTTTCATATGTGTCGACATGAACCATTTGACATCACTTCAAGGGTAACTCGAATAACAGAACAGGGCTGATAAAGGACAAATTCTTAAAACTTTCTTATCGCTAGTGCATTTGCAAATACAGTAAAACCTGTTTACGAAGCTTTCTAATGGACCAAACTATTAAAACTTATTTAACGGGAAAACTTTTTGACCAAGAAAGTTGGGAAAATACATTAAAAAATATTTTAATCTAGTACCGATTTTTTTTTTCACCCCTAAATGTGTTCTCAAAGATATATAGAGCTATTTTATGATTAAAACTAAATTTTTAATTTAATCTAGAATATATAATTTCAAAACACCTAAAATGTCAATCTTAACCAGAAATATTCAATTTTTTTTATGTTAAGGAAAACATTAAATACAAATATAAGCTAAAAGAAACTACAAATGAAATCATTATATAGATTAATCTTAATATTTTTATTCCTAAAAATGTGTCCTTTTCAAAGAATTTCTGCTATAATCCATACTTTCATCCCCAAATGGGATGGTTTTCAAAAAGGATTGAATTGACTTCGCTTATCAAAGTTTGGACATACCATGCCTTTAAGTAGAGTGTCAGAACAACATAATTTCTAATAATATCTATTGCAATGAATGTTGGAGTAACAGTTATTCTCTATTATCCTTCATTTCTTCGACAAATATATCTCTTGTCTTACTATTTGGAAAAAAAGGTTTGGTAAAACCTTCTGGTGGAAACATGAAAGGAAGTTTGGAGTAAATAAAACTTCTTAAGTGAGAAAATGCTTAAAAGTAAAACTTCTTCAACGGAAGAAAATTACTAATATCGATGTATGGATAAAAATGCGACACACAGAAATAGAATGTCTTAAGCGAGAAAACTTCTTAAACAGGAACTTAAGTGCTTTCCACTGAACACATCAGTAAAGAAACTGCGATATTCATCTCTGAAATATATTCAAATTAGTACTAAATTTTACTATGATTATCTGGGAAACTATCCGGGTTTCAAGAAAATAAACGAGACTGACAAATGATTTTCGAAGACTACCAAGCTTTATATTAACACTTTTATTAACAATTTATTAAGAAATAATAACTTCTAAACTCCGCAATGCTAAAACCTCTAACCTTTACCATGCAAACTGGATTATATTCGCACCAATAAAATCAATTAAACTAAGTGCTTTACATCCCTGGTTATCTAAATAGAATTACAGACATTTGACTTACCTCCTTAAGATTAAACTCCATCTAAATAAACAATGCTTTGTACAGTTCGATATAACTTGTTATAAGCAAATAAAGCCTTGATGTTTTAACTAATATGTAAGATTTTCTTGTTATGTTTTATTACACAATCTGTACTTTTGACAACATCTAAATCTTCAACTACCGTAAAAGTATATCCCTCAGAGTTAAATTTTTAATTTTCCAAGAATTCCATTCAAGTCCTTTTATGCTTCTTGACATTAATATTTAAAGTATTCTGCAAAACATTAAATTAATGTCGCTTTATAGAATAAACTTTTCCTTCCAAGAAAATAGTCTGTAAGTAAAACAACCCCTTTTGAGAATGCTATTATTTATTCTCAATAAAGTGCTTGATCTTGTTTTCGGGTGGGAAAAGTTTTTATTTCAAAATGCATATTTCCAAAGCATTTAATGCATTTGTAAAATCCAGTCAAATAAGTCTGTTTAATTCATTACACTGTTTTTCTCTCCCATTGGGTTTTGCTAACTTTCACTTCTGTTTTAAACATTCATCTTAACGAAATATTAGAGGAGCTTTAACTCCTGTTTTACTATATTGGCCCTCGTGTTGTAAAAAAGTAAAACATAGCGCTGCAAACCAAACCACTCTTGGAATAAGACTTTTGCATTGCTGCAAGAGGGTTGTAACCTTCGTATCTCAACAGCCTGGTAAAATAAATCTAAACAATTTAATTTACTAAACACTGCATTTCTCTCACGTTAGGTTTTAAATTTTCATTTCTATTTTAAATGCTCACCATAGATTGATATTAGATAGTATTTAACTCCTCTTTTGCAATATTAGCTCTCGGGTAATAAAAATGTAGATCGTAGAGTTCCAAACCAAATTGCAATAAAACTTTTTCCATTAAAAAAAAATGTGAAATATTTCTATTTTGAACCCCCTCGAAGTTTCCTTAAATCCTATAATACTTAATGTTACTTAAATACTTCAAACACGTAATAATAACTAACAGATATTAAAACCAAAAATTAAAAATTTATTGGCAAAAAAGTGTATCTCCTACAAAAAAAAATGTCTATTTAGTACATATGTTGTAAACTACTTTGTACAAAAATGTTAAATACATAGTGAATTTGAAACTACTATTATGAGGAATATTGTTTTATATCTTTAGTTTTTTACAATTTAATTTAACAAACACAAAAGTTTTCCGATAATAATCGTGTGCATCTGGTCAAATGATAAAGGAAACTTTGAGATGACTAACTTTGTATCACCATTAAATAGGGATATTACTTGCAATTTAAATAATTGTAGTGTTGCAGTGATGCAACAAACACAATTGTCTTTAAAAGCTCAATGTGAAATTGACTTTAATTTTTAAGAATATTGCGGATACGCAACTGGGTGATACTAATTGTTAAAGGCTATGCGATACGATATTATTCTTTTAGTCAGAAACAGTTTAGATTCCATGCAGACTAAACTATAGTAGTCTCTCATATTTCATATTTCATTCATTGTTTTATAGCATATGCTAATGTATCATACGATGCTTCGAAAAAAAGTTCTGCACAATTTCGAACTAACCTATCATTTTCATTAATTTTCTCTTTCTGGTAATTTTTTTAATACCACCGTAACTGCTCGGCTTCTCTTAATTGAGTACGGTGATTCTCAGATTGCTGGAGGTAAAAAATAATCGTAGTGTGTCTACTAAGACCTCAAATTCCATTTACTGAAGCAAGGAGAAGAAAGTATCTGGACAGCTGGCCATCTAGAATTTGACAGCTGGAACCTGTCGAGTAAAAAGTCGTAAACAATCTTCAGACTAAAGAAAGAAAAACAAAAACAGATGCAAGTTAATTGAAACTTATATCGAAAACCTATATTGCCAACGAAGATCCAAACTTGGTAATCAAACTCGAAGCTTATAATACCATCTGTAAAGTGTTGAAAAAATATATAATCATATAGGGATAGATACACTGTGGTGTTTTGAGCCTTTGAAACATCCATCTCCATTTTTAAAACATAAAGTTATAGCATCACTGAAAAATCAACAGTTTATCATAATAATTACTTCTAGAAAATATAAATAAAATTATGAACAAAATTATTCAAAATATGAGCAATCTTGTGCTATTCAGAAGGATTCTGTTGATCTGAACGAAATCTTCTAATTGATTTTTATGTCTGGAAGTTGTATTCGATATGTTAGAAAAGTTTTAGTGTTTAATTTGAATTACTAGCAAAGCTTATTTTACTTTATAAATTTATCAAATTATTTTCATATTCTTAATACCAGTTGAATACAAAGCAATAAATTTAGCGTATAAATGTCGCTCAGATATTTATTAGTCAGCTGAAGGTGAAAAAAAAAGTATAAAACGAGTAATAGAGACACGTATTCCGGGGGATGATAAATAGCTATATTACCTACAGTAATATACTGAACATCATAGCAGAACATTTTCACCTATAAATTGGATATACGTCATCATCCCCAATAAATTTATTTATAAGTCTGTCGGAAACGTCTGAAGTTTGCCTCCGTGGATAATTTTACACGCTTCAAGGAGTACGGAGATTACCACGTGTGTCTTTTCCGTTCTATATTTTAGGAAAATTACCCCCCTGAAATCCCTGACCGTTCTCATTCCCCAAGAAACGCTGTACTTAAGCGTGGAGTATCATTACGTCTTTCCCCTCCTCTCAATTCTCTCACTTTTATTTACGAGTTGGAAATTGATTTTTAATGTATTTTTCCCCACACAACTTAGAGGGCGTTCGTCGGAACAGTAAAATAATGACCACCGGTATTCAACAAAACTTACTCCTTGGTACCACAGGTATACCCCACCGTTCTTATCTTATGCAGGTTATTTCCTCAACTTTATAGAATGTACTTTTATTAAGGTGGAACTCTGAAACTCAGTTTTCTATTAGCGTATTCCAATTAGGTTTTCAAAAATGCTTGAAACTTGTAAAAAGAAACCAAATATTGTTGAGTTCAGGGACTGAATGGACTTTGGATTACATAAGAAACACGATTTATTGACAAAAACTTCACAATTCAGTAAAGCTCATTCCACAAAGAACAGTCCAAAACAATCTAGTTCAGAACGGATACAGTAGATTAATCTAATATGCTTTGGTAGAATTCAATGCACTAGGCATGCAAAACAAAAATATATTGCCAGCTCTATTTCACTACAGAGTAAAGAGACAAATCAGCATGTGTTTCAACTCTAATAGAATTCAAGGTAAACTGAGCCCTATTTATAGACCCACAGAGTTTTCGAGATATTTCCGGAGTTTGAAGGTTCTAGAAGTATCTGGTTTACCCAAAAATGTTACCAAAACGGTAACCATGTCACCATAAATGTTGCTAAGTCACCAAATTTGACTCTAAAATTATAGTTGCTAAAAGCCTCACCAGCAAGGGAAAGTTCTTTTTCGTTTCTCTTCTTGGCAAATTTTATTTTACGATACAACATTCCAAGCAATTTATTTGATTCACCTGTTTTTCCCTAACTTTATAAATTTAAAATTATTCCTAATATTTACATTAAGGCCTCATCACACGAGACGAACACACTGACAACTGTTTCGTGCACTTTGGAGTCGTGTTAAAATACTCTATCACACGTTGATTTTCACACACGAAACAGTTACTTTAAACAATTGCCAAAGACTATCGTCTCATGTAATACGGGCCATACAGGTAAAGCAAAAAGGATAATTTTAAATGTTAAGTTTGTCCCTTGCTTATTTGATGACATTATATTTCTTCCAATACAGATTTTTTTCTCAAGGTAAACTAATCAAATTTTAGATGTTTAAGAAGTCTAGAATCGAATTACTAATATCATTTTCTTCTTTGTTTCATATTAGGGCCTTTTCACACTAGTGCGTACGCACTGACAACCATTTGACACGACTCTTTTGTGCTACAGTGTGATGAAATACATAATACATCTGAAACCGGATCATTCTGCAAATTTAAATTTTCAATCCGGCATGGGAAAAGTAAAACTAGCCGGACCAAATCAGTCAGACAGAGACGAGAATCATGAAAGTGCAGATTTTAAGATATCAGCTGTATCATGTAGGGTGGAATGATGCACTGAGTTAAAGATAATTTTTGTTGCAGAAGTAATGAAAAAATAAATGTTGAATATCAAGGATACAAATGTTATGTTGATGCATAATATTCCCGTCGATAAGAAAGCCTTAAATGCCAGTAATCTTCGCCCCCCTCAATTTTTCCTTTTTTAGTAGTATTCGTATAACTGCCAACGCCAATATGGGATTAAACTCCAGTGAGGAAAAGTGAATTTGGATCGACTACTTTGACAGAATAGTAACCCTATACCTGCAAAATTGGTTGAAGTTGCAGCGTGAAGTAGTTATTTGTGCATTTTTAAGTTGTGGTGTTATAAGGTTTATTATTGAACTACACATTATAATTTAAATAATTTTAAAATTATTCAGAACGAACAAAATATTTGAATATCAATTAAGATTTTTTAGACATTGCTGTGAAAAATATAGATAGAAAAATTTGGAACCGCAAGTAGATTTTCACTTGTCAACAGCATTAACAATCGCACGAAACTGTTGTCAGCTCGTATATTCGTTTTGCGTGATAAAGTCTTTAGAGATATCGTGTTATCATCAACTTTTCAATGAATGATCACTCATTAAGAGCCTTATACATTTATTTTGATAATGACTGTTGTAAGGATTAACGAACAAAGAGTGCTTTTTCGTCTAAACGTTTTGAGAATTTTGTACCGGTATGTGCTGCTCTTGTATTGTTTAGTATTAAGAGTTGTATTTGTGACCCTGTCTTGGATATCAGCATGAACTTTCAAACATTTGTGTAACTTATCTTCACTTTTTTGGGGACAAATTGTGTCTACTAGAATTCCCAAAGGGAATTCATAAAGGATTATTTATAATTACTTTATAGCCTGAGATTTAAATAGATATCTAAAAGAGGTAAAATCTCTCAGCTGTGGAATGGACATCTATTTTCTGTTGTCTGTTTATAACTTAAAACAGAAAAAAAATGTTGCGATATAAATGTGTAATGTGTTCAGATGAAATACAAATAATGTATTTCGTAGCAGGATATAAGATACGCCTCTAAAAGTTTCTAATAACTAGATATAAATGCAGATAGAGTATAAATACGTGATAAAGACGGATTGTAATGGGTTATTTAACCCAAATGTTAAATATATAATTTCAATATCGGTGATACTGCCAATGAAATTTATCAAAATAACATAATTTTAAAACTTATTACATAAATAGCTACCTGAGCCGTCTTTTTATGGAAATTATTACTTTAAATCGTATTAATAGTTTAAAGTACATTTTATTGGTAGTTTTTAATCTTGAATGAAAAATAAGTAAAAAAAGCAGTACTATAAATCTAAATGCATAGTAGATTCACGCACATGTAGTGGGGTAGAAAATTTTGCTGTGCCACGTTTTTCTCTATGAATAAGTAAAAACCATGCCAGCCTACCTGAACTTTAGTCTGGCATAGAAGGCATTTCAGTTTCATATTAAAGCAGTTTTCGATTTTGTTTTTCGAGGGAATAGTGTCTCATTTTCTTTTCCGCTTTTAAGAAGATTTTACCTTTTCCTTTTCAAAGATTATCATTCACAATTTATAAATGGTTTATATGGATTATCATTTACAACATCATTATTTTTTTTATCCTGTAACTTTAAAAAATGTCTAGAAAATTATATTGGACTATTTTGAATATGTTCCATTTGAATTAATTTATTCTTTTAAAAAAATATTACTTTTTTCTTCATTAAATATTACATCATTCGTAATAAAAATGTGAATTATAAAGATTACCCTCTACAATATTTTTTCCATTTTTACTTTCTTGTAAAAAGTAAAAGAAGTATAGTAATCACGAAAATTTTCTATATTCAACTTTCAACTGAAATACTTATTTTGAAGATTTCTGAATCAATTTTGACGAGTTTTAGTATTATGGCTGTATTTAGGTACATGGGATATCTAACTCTGAAACCTTAAATATTCCTTTTGACCAACCATCCCCCCAGAAAAATCTTTTTGAATAGTCTTGTCGTGACGTGTGTAAATATGCATGCAATATCTTTCTATAACAATAAAGCACAAAGATATCAACGTATTCATATACCGGATGTCTCAACAAGTCCTGATAAAATCCGCACAACAAGATTCGTTGTTTGAAATACATAATAAATTCCCAAAGAACTGTGCCTTTGGGACCCATAGCTTTCAAGAAAAATGCGAAAGAAATTGTATGACATCATATCCGGTTTACGAAAAATAAACCTTTATTACAAACACGAACATCGGTATTTGCATAATTGTAAATATAAAGATGTTCGAAATGTACCCCGCTTATGTGGTTGGCTCCGTCGTTGAACGACCGACTGCACACATTCTAGCCTCGTAGTGTCCACTAAAATACACGCACCGGGGAGACGAGCAACTGAATCTAATTCTGAAGTAACTGGTTATCAATAAATTAGTTCCTTAAAATGATTTCTAAGAAAAATCTAAAGGGGGTCATATCTGTAGATCGTGGTGGCCATAAAGCAGGACTCGCAAGTAACAATGGCGTTTCGAAGAAAGGTTTTTTTCTTCACAATCTAGATATGACGTCATACGTATCCTTCCGCATTTTTCTCGGAAACTTTGGGTCAGTTAATCAGAGGTACAGTTCATTGGGCATTTTGTATGTATTCCAAACAACAAACCTAGTTGTGCAAAAATTATCCGGTCTTGTTGGTATACCCTGTATAGTTGAAAAATACCATTTTTAGAAAACAAAAATAAAAATCTTTTATTTGCAGAGAATAATTTTCGACTATTTACTATATTTTACTTCCTGGTAGGAAAATGAAGGAAGTTTTGTAATTGCTAAAATTTTCCGTTGAGAACAAACTATCTATGTAACGAAAATCCCAATACAACGAATATTAACGCAGCGGGTCTCCATCAGATGACAGTACTTGAGCTCAAATAACACCATATCCTTGAGATGGATACTGTGGTATTTATTTGTTTTGAGCCTGAAAACAGCCACCTCCCTTTTTAAAAACATAAAGCTATAGATAGCATCACAGAAGAATGAACAATGTATCAATATAAATCCTTCTTAAACAGAGAAATAATATTAGGAACAAAATTGTTCAAAAAATGAACAATTTTGTCTTATTCAACATGATCCCACAGTTGATCTGAATATCATCTTCGAACTGATTTTTATGTCTAGTACTTGTCTTTGCATAGATTAATACAAACTTTGGCTAGTAGTATTACAACAGGTTACAATGATCACATTTTTTCTTTTAATAAAGACATGCTAATTCCTCCTAATTAACTGAAAATTTTTAGTGTCTGATTTAAATAGCTAGCATTGCTTATTTTACTTTATAAATTAATCAAATTATTTACATATTTCTTATACTAGTAGAATACAAAATAATAATATCATGTCCGTGTATGCTAATACAAACTTTGGTAAGTATTTTTACAGCAGTCTTACTTTGAATCATAAAAGGAAAGTGCAAATAATAATTCTGATGGCACATCATACAAATTTTTTATGTATAATTAGACGTACAAGGAAGTCATGTGGTGTCTACATCAGACTTCTTTTTAGTTCCAACATATTTGTAGATGATTTTGTTATACTCTTTTCAACATGTTTAACATGATTTAATTTATAGAGCGACAGGAGTTCAGATGAATAAATAAGCAGAAAACATTGTATAAAATAAAGTGACGAGTACTCATTGTCCAACGTGTGACATAATATCTTCATTAGTTTTTTGCACGAGTCCACATTATTTATAAGAATGAAAGAATCATACAGTACAAGCGGTTATAGCAGGTTCTTACTGTTTGCATTGTTACAGATGTAGGGTTCTCTTTTTCACATCATTATCCACAACTTCAGTTTTTGTTGCCGCGTAAATATTACAGTCTTGTTTTTCCCTTTAGAAATAAGTGTTTTCAAAAGCTGGAGCTCGGAACAAAATAATTAGCTACCTCATTATAAAAACATATCAGGAATAAATTTCACAATAAAAGTTTAATAAATTACTTTTTTGAAAAGGAGTACAAACATTTCTGAAGTGTTTAACATAAATAGATGAAGAAAGTATACATTTAAAAGGCTTTTTTAGTTTCTTACGGAAATATTAATTAAGTACTCGTTAAAAAACACATTAAAACAAAGCGTTTAAAAATAAATTTAGATAAAATTTTAACAAAGGCCTTTAGAAACAGGTCTTGAAATTACTTGAAGAAAATTAGTTTTGAATATGATATTCAAAAACTTGAATAGTACTTAAAAATTTACGTTAGAGATACAAATTTTATTCTGACATATGCTTTAGCTAGAGTATTACCTCGAATAATAAAGATGACATGAATGCTTCTGTAAAATTTAACTTACAGACATATTTTCACCATTATACATTTTCAACATTTTAAGAGTAAATATATAAAAAAAAATAACACAGTAAATAGTTCGTCAAAGTTTCAACAAGTTTACTGTTGAGAGATAAAGGAAGGATAGATTTTCTACAAGAAGAAAAAAACTGCAGTGAAGCCTGCATTGCATACACACAAAACATATATGCATGTGAGTTTGTGTGTGTATCTATATGTGTGTAACCAGTGAAACTTTTTCTCACCTATTACACTTGAAAATAGACCTATTATTTAGTTTACCCAGTTTTGCTGGACAAAAAGAACTACTAGTTAATCTCCAGTCGTAAAGCCATCAGAAAAGCAAGTCCAACGCTGTGGAACTTAATGATTAATGAGGATCTAAAAGCATCGGCCTAACCGATTGTCTGTAAATGCAACTGCTCTATAAAGAATGCCCCAAGAATAATACATCTTTCAACGATGTTGAACCCCAGAGCGAGACCATGATTTGTTCCTAAGAGACTAAAGAGGGAACAGCATTTTTTTGGAAGCAAGTGTGAACCTTTCATTTGTACTAGCTGGAAACTACACAAGCAGCAATTTAGTTATTGCAGAAGCAATGTCATTTTGATGTGACAGCTGAAAAATGTAGTCAGCTGGCAGAAAATTAGCACTGATTTCAGTGTTAGTTTTGAGAGATAGGGAATTTAAGTCGGAGAACACTCCTTTTACTGACATTTTATGGCTGGGAAATTTGGTATTAAAATACGAGATGGGGTGAAAGGAGAATTTTGTATATCTATTTTAGGGGTTGTTATTGTTTCTCATGCCACTTGGACAAACCAAACACGATTGAGCCTGCAGACTCTCGTATTAAGGCAAAGGGGTACGCCTTTCGTTTCAATGAACACTATTAACCCTTTAGCGGACAGTGGTTTCTCAGCAATACCACCTATTAAACAGCTTTTTTTTTAACTTTACTTTTTGGTGTACTTTACTTTATCTTTTAACAATTATTTACTGCTCCAATCTCGTACATCTGTGATGTATGGAAGCCAATAATGAAGAAACTAGAGCTTCTGCAATTAAAAAAAATTGAAGGCATGAATGATTTTTCGATTTTTTTAG
>CM063502.1:144714270-144719270 GCA_032207245.1 Pardosa pseudoannulata
GAGGAGTGAAAGTAGAAGTAGTGATATAGTATCTTCCCGATTATCCAATGGGAGAACATTAATGAAGATTATAAAAAACAAACTTTTTTTTATTCATACTTTTTTTAGAATAAAAAATCTACATTGACAAATAACACTTGGATAGAGGTGTATTATTTTACTGCCATTTCCTTTCCCTCATTCAATGGAAGGCTGAAAATTTACGGCTGTTTCTATTTAGAAGTTCCTCTTTCCCTAGTCCCGCTATTGGATCACGGAAAGTAAATTATTGTACTGCCATCTATCGTAGAATAACTGAAATTAAATCCCGAAGCTCTAATTCAACTGTGAGTAAAGAGCCCCCTTCGTAGTTTTCTTATAAAGAATTACACTATAGTTCAGTACTATTTAAACATGCAAATAATTCAAATTTTATACAGTTGAATTTGATTAGCATGATATTCTTAATAATATTTGTCTTAGTATACTATTATTCTGCCATGAATGTTTTTCAGACCACAGCAGAATCGGTGTTTTAAACTCTTTCTTTTCAAAAGCTGTCCACTAGATATCACCTTCAAGAAGACATTTTCACAAATCAACAGATGCACGGTTGTCTTTTGCAGACGTGTCCGTCGATTCTCCCGAATTTAACCTTTTGAAGACGGGCGTGTCATATGAGCAACATCTTTTAAATTTAACCAGATGATTCTCTAGTAGATAAATTTATCTATAACAGACACAGATCTACCTCTAGTGGAGATAAGAAGTACTAATTAAATGTTTTACTTGAAATATCATTAATTATATACTCGTTCTGGGTCAATTTGAAAGATGTTGCATATATGTTGCACACGGCCTTCCTCAAAGGATTAAGATGAAGACAAATGATTTTTGTTAAGGATTTCGCCCGGTTTAGTTTGGTTTGAAGCCCTACGGTCTACTGTTTTTTTGCACACTAGGGTTAATGAGACCGGGACCTACAGCTTAAAGCCGAATCCGAACGGCTACGAACATCCATGCTATAGTGGGATTCGAACCCACGAACTCTGGTACCGACGGTCAGAGCCCTAATCGACCAGCGTTCGGCTGATTTCGCCTGGTCTTGTGTTCTAATGAGTGCCTTCCGCGACATGACTTCAGTAAAGGTACGTGTCTAAGCAAACCCTGGTAAATAAAATATACGGGACAGAACTTTATAAGTACCAAAATTTACCTTCGTCCTCCACGAACATTCAATACTTTATGGAGAAAAAAGTGTACTGGTGTTATAGACAGGGCTCTGAGGTATTAGGGAATAATTGCATTATATTATTTGGATTGCATTAAATTATTTGGATTATACAATTTAAATAATACCGTTTAGTCATTGAGTCATAGTTATAATTTCAATATACTTAATTAGGACAATATTACAACTTATAGAAGTCCTATTTTTTAAAAACTATAAAAAATAAGTTAAACTCTTTTACTCTGTTACAACTAGCATACAGCCCGTCATATGATAGAAGCAGTAAATTTTTTAACTTTCCAGAATTGAAAAGTGTCTTATGAGGCAGTTTAAAAAAATGGCTTGTTTTTTGGCTGAGAATTATCTACGCGATCAATAATTTGTTTATCTGCATACTCCTCTAAAGTCTCCCGATACTGTAAATGTAGTTTTTTTTTTTTTTTTTGTTTGTTAAGAGCGCTACGATCTACTGTTCTGCACACGAGGACTAATGAGACCGGGACCTACTTCTTAAAGCCGATTCTGAACGGCTACGAACATCCATGCCATAGTGGGATTCGAACCCACGAAATCCGGTACCGACGACCAGCGCCCAAATCAATCGGCCAGTGAATGTAGTTTAGAATCACTTTGAATTCATTTAGTCAAACCGTGTTTGTGTATAAAAAACAAACACACAAACGAACAAACTTCTTAATTTTCAAAGATATATAACTTAAACGCTAGATATTTATTAGTCCATGAAATAGACTCCTAGACATTTATGAAAAGAATTTGTTGTTAATATCGGTAATAAATTTTCATTGCTACAAAACGTAATCGATAATTAAATTTAAAATTATTACCTATGTACCTAATCTATTATTTGAGCCAAATATAAAATAAAATTATATACGTAATATCTAAGTTCAGTGATAAAACGTATGAAAATAATGCAAACGATATTTAAATAATTTAAAACAAGAAATAATTAAATGTGAGGGTTAAAGGAATGACGTTATAATGCTAAAAAAATGTTATTTTTACCTATTTATTATATGATAAATTGATAAATTGAATCGCCTGCTCTTAAGCGGGGGAAAATAGAGCTTTAAATAATGGCATTAAACTCTCGAAAAGGGGGAAGGGGTGGATTTCGAATGTTTTGAAGAGACAGTATTTTTTGTTGTGATAGGTTTGGTTTGGAGAGCTACGGTCTACTTTGTGCTACACGAGGGCTAATGAGACTGGGACCTACAGCTTAAAGCCGATTCCGAACGGCTACGAACATCCATGCCGTAGTGGGATTCGAACCCACGAACTCCGGTATCGAAGGCCAGCACCCTAACCAATCGGCCATCGTTCGGCTTGTTGTGATAGGAAGCATATTTATACCAATTTATTTTAGAATCGGATGTATAGTTTAGGAGAAGATAAACTTTACTCGCTTTGAATTTTGCTAACCCTAATCAAGAATCCAATATGGATGCCTCTATCCATTCCAGGTCCAACCTCTTCATAAATTCGAGGACAGACAGACAGATAACTTAGGCTATTATTATATAGGGGATTTGTTGCTTTACAATTGCATAACATAAAGGTTTCATCTAAAAATAAATAATGCATGCTATGTATTAAATGCTTTATAACACATAGCAATATAATTAAGCTTTTGTAACTGTAACTTTATAAATTCTATGAGTTTATTATTACCATTACAACAATTACTACTACTACTAACAACAATAATAATAATATACAAGCATGCATGCATATGTATGCGTATATGACAGTAAGGACCATTCTTATACAATGTAAAATTGCATTTCGCTAACATATTTAAAGAATAACAATTTACCAGCAGTGGAACGATAGCTTATCACCAGAATTGAATTTCCTTATCTATTTTAGCCTGAGTCACTGACATTGAAAATAGATAATTTATCCCCATATGGTTTCATAAATTGTTTCTGGGATCTTTCTTTTTGTGGAGTATTAATCCATTTATTCTTTTCTTATTTTACATGAGTGGCGCGTGAAAATAAATTAAACAAACTTTTCAAAGAATGCTTTTTTTCTGCCCTAGGCTAGATAGAGATATTTTAATTATCTTTTGTATACAACTTTTGAGTAAATTTGCTAAATTTGCGATTTTTTTCTTCGTTTATCGTGTGAATATACAAGGTGTCCAAAACCGACCGCATAAATTCTGCACAGCTAGATTCGTCGTTGGGAGTACATAAAAATGGCCCAAATAAAGCGTTCCTGTACGATCCATAGTTTACGAGAAAAATACGAAAAACAAAGTATGACGTCACTTCCGGTGCAAGAAAAAACACTTTATTGAACATATCAACAGCAGTATATGCAAGGGCATACTCCCTAACAGTTCGTAAGGCATTTCCATTACATCGGCCGTACATCAGGTACATGTCGCAGTAGTCACGAACGGAATACATGGCCACCATACGAAGACTACCGGTAGCTGCAAGATGCAGCCTTTTAAATACCAGTTCAACGGTGGCTTAACGTCATTCCATGGCGCGCGTGGTCTGGAAAGATATGCAAATACTGTTGTTGATATGTCCAATAAAGTGTTTTTTCTTGCGCCGGCAGTGACGTCATACTTTGTTTTTCGTATTTTAATCGTAAACTATGGATCGTACAGGAACGCTTCTTTGGGCAGTTTTTATGTACTCCCAACGATGAATTTAGCTGTGCAGAGTTTATGCGGTCGTTTTGGGACACCCTGTATATAAGTATATTCCTAATTGATTCAAAAGGCATAAGTCAATCTCTGACGAAACTTAGCAGTTATAGTACTATGCGCATTCATAGAAAATCGGCATACACAGCTGCCTTTCTATAGGCTGTAATTATGAATAGTAACATATGATTCAGTGGTTTGAAGTGATATTTTATGAAAGGTTACGAGTTGGTTTAAAATATATTTGTAATTTTGAGATTTTTCGAGTGATTTACTCTTGTAATTGATACTAACTTTCATTCATTTCAAATCTAATTGGAACTAAAACGTATAAAATATGGAGGAAAATATAAGAGAGAACTAAATTCATAAGCATATTTTCCCTCTTTATCAAAAAATAATACTCATAAATAGACGATAAAAAATGCAATCTTCTAAAACAAGCAAAGAATGCTATGTACAGTTAATTAGCCGTATTTTTTTCTTCACCAACGATGGTAAAATGTAAAATATTGTATACTTCTTAAGCTTCCAATTATTCCATTTTATTCAACATAATTTCTTTATTAACACATTGTACACGGGTACATTTCGCAGCGAAATTGTCCGGGAGCGGGCGTTTTGCGCATAAATTTAGTTATTCAGTTAAATCTCAATAGATCGAAAATTATTTAATTTTTTAACCAACTTTTCGTATTTTATATTGAAATATATAAACAAATATATAAATAGAAATATGTAAATAACAATCATAAGATTTTTGTAAACAAAAAATATATTTTTAGTGGATAAATTTATAATAGTATCGTAAATATCAAAAATCAAATAGAAATATTAGTATATAGTTTTAATTTTTTTTGCCATTCTGTGGTTCCGCATCGACTGATGTAAAAACTAGTTTTTATTTGTCTAAATTTTTCCAGAATCTATGAAGTAGACAAGAACATTCGGCTTCGTTTTCCTGTATATACCGTTATTTTTGTACCCACAAACAAGCCATGTTGTTACACTAATCCGTACTAGTACGTGACCCGCGCTCAAGTATCAATCGTCAGAAAACGCACTAGTACGTGTCCCGCATTCATTAAAATAATTAATACAGAA
>CM063502.1:144724270-144961770 GCA_032207245.1 Pardosa pseudoannulata
TTTTTATAACTATAAAAGAAATTTAAAATCCTTATCTCATTGGATATATGAAGTAACACTATCTATAAATTTTACCAGGGAAAAATAAATTTAAAAACATACATCTACATAATATTTATGTTTTTTAACCAGTTAACGCCTATGTCTTTATATGAGGACAGTTAATAGCTGGTGGAATTTTTATGATTTCGTGGTTCACTTTTTATGTGAAAGTAGATAGTCCCATTGAAAACAATCCCGCAAATTTTCCAGTATTTGCTACAACTTATAACTTCTCAATTTGTATGGATATTTTTCTAGTCGCACGCTCATTTTCGCTTGTATTGCAGGTACATAAACCAAAATCAGAACAAATAACTACATCAGTTATTAAACTTCACTTTAGAGTACTGTAAATAAATATGTTAATTTTCTTTTAATTTTTCCTCTCTATAGTGTCAGCAATAAGTAAAATTTGAGATATTTATCAATTTATATTCAACAGAAATGATTCAAGCATTAATGGGTTATGCGAGAAAGGAAGATTTTTTGAAAGATTGGAAATTAGCGCCATCTATCCGAACCAATTGAAATTATTCCAGTGGAAACAACTGTTTTGCGGGACTATTTGAACACTAATGCGTCATTCCAATAGGATTGATAAAGGTTAATTCTTCATTTGTGTATTTTTGAACAGCTGAGATTAGGAATGAAAAGGTTTGAATACAAGTAGGAGTTCCAGGAAATACAGTGATTCTACGTTTACGAGTGAGTTTTATATAACAACCACGCAAATTTAATATTGGAGCAAATTACTAATCGGGAAATTTACAAATATGGTTACTGTATTTTTGGGGCTAGTAAGGAAATATTTGAAGATACTAGGGACGAAACGCAATAATCCAAATTATCCTACTATAGACATAAACATATTTATATTTTCACAAAATATTTACTACTACATATTTCATATTGAAAAACTTATAGCTAAACATATTTTGTACATAATACCCTCCTTAAAAATGTTAAGAGAAAAGTAATAAAATATAAAATTATTGCAATTATAAAACAATGAATAATAATATGTGGGTTATCATTTTTTATCCCCGGGGTCTTCATTTACTGTAAACTTGAAAAACTTAGCCGGGTAATTAATTCTCTATTGTTTTATCTATGGTATTAAACAGAATAAATGTAATAATTAAGACACATTTGGGTTATATGGAATTCCAGTTTTTATTTCCATCATATTTGAGGTAATAGTACTGTAATTTTTCTAATTAAATTTTTAGTGACTAAATTGAGTCTTCTTAGTAACTTCTTATAACTTACTGTGAAGAAAAAATTGAATTTGTATTTAATTTTCCATAAAAATTGTCCAGTTGTTTATTGCGGGTAATATGAAATAGAAAAGGTAATATGTAACACTACATACATTTTCCAATAAAAAATTTTTTCAAGTAACAAATTTATATAAGAACTTATTTATTTGTTCCTTAAACTTTGTCTCACATAATAATGTCCTTTATTGAATTACTATAGCATGCACATAGGCTCAAAATATAGATCTGGTTTTACATTGCAACAGCTGTCTCTTCTCTCCATTACTGTGATGTTTGTCTGGCATTTCTGCAGAAAAAAAATTTAAGCGTATTATATAAAACTAAAGTTCCAAATTTGTTTCAATAGAAACAATGCGGATATTTTAAAGAATGCTTGATATAAATGGAAGGCAATAAGGTATACCAGTATTCCATACTACTTACAGCACCAATAGAAAGAAAACTAAAGATCTATGCAGCATAGATGTTTCAATTTTTGTTATAATCATAAAAGTTTACATTAATAATATGTACTCAAATAATTATTTTGATTCTTTTTATTAACACTTACCTGCAAAGCGTTTTAGGTGATATAAATAAGACAATGATTCACACTCAAACATCATGTGCCTCACATGGAAACAGCTGAGACCTCTCTCAGACGAAACAGCTTGCAAAGCTCTGTAAGCCATTGAGTAGACATCGGTAGATAACAGCACCAAACAGGCAAATAACAGGATTCCATATTACCCGAACGTACTCTACAACTGCGTTTCAAGTTTGTAACAGATAAAATATAATTCAATATTAAATTTAAATAGAAAGAATTAAACCTTTTATTTCTTACAGGGAAAAACTATTTCTTCGCTTATAATATTAATATTTCCTTTTCTTACTTAGTACTCCAGGGTTTAGCAGACATAAGAATTAAACACTTTCACATCTATAAAATGATTAAAATATGTTCATAATTAAAAAGGGAGGGACATATATTAACAATTTATTTAATGTCAATAAACTCTAATTTTTTTAGTTTACCTAACTTTTGAATCGTAGAAATAGTATTAAAGTTTTTGCTTTTATTGTTTTAATAATAGATTCCTACAGTTAAGTAAATAGTAAAAATTAAGTTATATGCTAAATCTTTTTTACCACAACTACGAATTTCTTTTATCTTGTCGATTGAAGTTTTGTGCAATTTTAAACAAAAATTAAAGCTCGCAGGAACTCATTTTCAGTACATATATTTTCAACAATATCTTTTAAACAATTCTTTCATACTGTGTTTCATATTTTCTTTTGTTTGAACTCTTCTTAAAAATCGATTTCGTATAATATTTCCTGTTCGGATATAGCCAGGAAATCTTGATGAAAGCATAACTGAGAATTAAATACCTTTTATGTATTTGATGTTGAATAATTTTGCTTTTATCGAAACACAACAAATTACACAAATTTTAATAATTTATATTCTCTGCATGATAATGGCAAAATAACTAACATTTCTGATGTCCATGTTTCCTTGTTAGTATGGATATTTATAAACGTACGGAATCAACTTCAAACATTTGTTTCTGATACATTCAGCCTTAGAATAGCCAAATATTGACTGAAGCACTATCAACCAAACTTATTTAATACTTATAAATATTTGCTTCGATTTTTACTGACCTCCAGTAGTATAATGTTAATGAATTAAAAGTACCGACGGTAAAGCCATATAACTATGTTCCAAAAATAAACAAGCACTTTTGTAATTCCCTTTAATTTACATTTTATTTTGACTTCAAGATTGACAATTTGCATTTCCAACAACCGCTTTATTCAACAAGACTAGGTCTCAGGTCTTGAAATCTAGATGCATTAATTATTCTGACGTCTGTTTAATTAGTTGGTTGGAGGGAACGGCTAAAGATAATGTTTTGTTTCTCGTTATCAAGGGACTAATCGTATTTTTTATTATTGTCTCTATTCATACTTCATATACCTGGAATTAAAAAATAATCCCTACAAACTGTTCAAATAATAATGATTTTTGATGCTCTAAAGTGTTTTACAATTGTTAGTGTTTAAAGTGTTTCAATTTCATATTGCGCGTTATAACATGACACAATTAAACAAAATTTCTTTTCTTCAAAAAGGTGTTAGATAATGTGTATTTTATAAAAAGAAAATTTTTGTTTCTTTGAGTTTTAAAAATACAGTCTGATTTCAAAAAAAATATTAGATTTACTTAAATCAGAAAAAATAGAATCAGAAAAGATAAAAAGATGTAAAATATATATATAAATAAAATGCTATTATATATTCTTTATTTATGATTCGTATAACCAGGAATTTAAAAAAAGAATTGTCATAATCTATTCCAACTGTAAATCATTCTGGAACTTTAAAATGTTTTACAGCTATACTTCGGTTTTATTTTAAGTGTTATAATAGCAAATATAATGAGCAAAATTACTTCTCTCCAAAAAGACATTAGATTATTTACATTTTTGGAAGGAAGATTTACGTCTATTCGAATCTTAAAAGTGTTGTCTGAATTCAAGTAAATCTAACGCTTCACAGTCTCTTTTAATTATAAGCACACATGAAGGTTAATTTTGCTTCCTTCAGCAGGAATCATCAATTTACTATCGCACAATTTTGGTGGTTACCAGAAGAACATTTTGCGTCTAAGCACTCATTTTTCCATACTAGGCCTATCAAAGTGATCACTGGAATTTATCTTCTCAGATATAATCACTGTGTTATATCCCTGCTAAGGTGCATAAACTTTGCTTCCTCGTTCTAATCGACAGACTCGTGTGCGTCATATCGCTACACTGATGATGTTTTCCTCGAAGATTTAGTTGATTTCTTTAATATGAAAGTGTTTAATGACGATCGCATCGGGATTTTTCCGATATGGAAAGAGCAAATTTTATACAGATGGAAAGAAACAATTTACCTTTTATTATGGATTTAAGAAGTTGGTAGAATCTACAAAATACCTTGAGTCGGAAATTTTTAGTTGTTTATCCTATTAGGGCATAACTCGCTTTTAACTAGCAAACACCGATTACAGCCAGCAATTCTTAAAATTTCTATTAACTTCCATCTCTCCAGCTCAGTTAATCCTTTCTTGGAATAATTCCTTTGAATAATTCCTTGAAACTCCTAATTAATATTTCAAAGTCAACCGAAAGAAAGTAAAAGTTAGAGATGATTTTTTACCACCAAATTCTACAAGTGTGTATCCAGCCTAAGGACCAAAGGGTCATCAGAAGTTTTAAATCAAACTTTCGCAAGCACATGATTTTGATTCTTCTTGATAGGGGAGAAAATTAGGATCCGCTTCAAATGCTAATGTAACTATACTCGAAGCGATACGTTTAATGAACGATACATAGAAAAACGTTACATCCACATGCATTAACAGTTACTTCTGTAAGGCTGGATTGAACATTTCTCTGACCATGAGTTTTGTCTGAAGAACAATAACACAAGAAAGAGACAATGACACAGTTCAAAGAAAATTAGCCAACTTCTTTTGTACTGTACAGAAACGAAAAAAAAAGTACAGTCTGTATTGGTTATATGGTCAGTTCAACGGTCCAAAAAAATCAGACCATATAAGCAGGGTGACCATATATGTGGAACAATACAACCCTATTGTGCATATATCGTGAATTTTTAATCCATAACAGAAGAGCCTAATCCACATTCCCATAAGGGGACAAGAGCTGACGTTTTCTTTCTTGATCACCGACTTCAACACTTGAGAACCAAAGTTTGGCAGCTAAAATGTTGTTTAATGTCGTCCGGGTAATCGAATTTGCTTTGGCGAAAGTAGCCTTTGAAAGATTAGATTTTTTAAGATTTTCAATCAATTCGTTTTTGGCAGCAAATGATCAATTCTTTCTTTTCGAAGCCATAATTAAAAAATGAACGCTCTTATTCTTGACGTATGATCCAAATGCAAAAAAAAAAAATCTTCTTTTACTTGTTTCGTCTCAATTTCAACTTAAGCAGGGAGAGATAACTTCAACCAGTAAACAGACATATGTCCACCTCTTGTCAGGGGGCAAGAGAACTGAGAGAGGTGATGTCTACACAAACAAGAAAGCGGGAAAGGGAGGGAAATAAGGATTGAATTCGGGTCCTCTCCAATTTAACACTAACTTCTTAAAAAAGCGAAAAGAAAAAAAACGGAAACTCATTAAAAACATGAAACTGACCATATAACCGGTAACAAGAAAAAAAATGACTGTATAAGCGGTGCACTTTAACACATGTTCCCTCTAAAGTTAGACGGGACTTTAGAAAACTAACCATATAAGAGGAGTGACCTTATAAGCGGGTAACCATATAGCCGGTACTGACTGTATATATAATATAGCAAGTTTTATGAATTTTTATGATTTTTGACAAACCCATTTTTTTCGAACACTCGCTTATAACGAGCAAAACTCACAGTCCCTTTGTTCTTGTCATAAGTTCATTCGACTGTAACAATATTTATTATACCATCAATATTCTTCTATTATGATTCATCTCGAATGAAAATATAATTCAAAGTACTATAACAAATCCTAACATTTATAATATTAAATTGAATATTAGATATATTCATATATTATCCTCAGACTTCTATTATAACTTAAATATTTACGAGGATGAATTGTTTGTCAACGTCTAGTTTCAATCTGTACTTCAGTTTTTCAGATTGCATAAAAAAGTATTAGAAAATTTCGTAACTTGAAATATTTATTGTATTAGTCAAAAGTTTAATGTTTTAGTCGATGTTTATGACTTTTTTTAAGGGATAAGTTTGAAGATGAACTCCACAGCAACAATAAGCTTTTTTCTTCCCGTCTACATTCTTTCTCCATTCTACCATCAAATGAAAAAAAAACGGAAGCAAAAAAGGTTAAAAAAGTAGAGGGGAAGAGAGTTAGAATAAACTTTTAGTCTAGTAAAACAAAGAAGAGTGGCCAGATTTACGATGTCGTGGCTGTAGTTTATTTCATAGCTTTTATACAATTCGAACATTTCAGCCGTTTGGTATTATGCATGTGCATGAATTGACCTTTTTGTGCTGTTTGCTGAAGTCTGCAAAATAATAAATGATCGCTAAACCAAAACTCGATTATTGTTATCACAAAGGGTGATAAAGTATTGAATTTTAAAGCTTTTTTTTTTAAAGCCATGTGTGTTTTTTGTTCCGTTACAAACTTTTTAAAACAAGAGAAGGTTCACATTTGAGGGTAAATATATTTTTAAAAGAAGTCCTAAAAATAGGACTAAAAATATTTAGATACCAAATTATATGCTGTTGAATTTTAGTATTTTTACTGTTCTTTTATACAATTCGAACATTTCGACCGTTTGGTATTATGCATGTGCATGAATTGAACTTTTTGTGCTGTTATCTGAAGTTTGCAAAATAATAAATGATCGATAAACCAAAACTTGATTATTGTTATCACAAAGGGCGATAAAGTATTGAATTTTAAAGCTTTTTTTAAAGCCATTTGTGTTTTTTGTTCCGTTACAAACTTTTTTAAAACAAGAGAAGGTTCACATTTGATGCTAAATATATTTTTGAAAGAAGTCCTAAAAATAGGACTAAAAAAATTTTATACGAAATTATATGTTGTTGAATTTTTGTATTTTTACTGTTCTTACAAATACTTATTTGTTGATTGTGGATTAATTCCTAATAAAATTCAGATTAAATGAATTGTTTAAAAGGCATGAGGTACATCTCCCTGACTCGATAGGGAAAAAACATTTCTGTTCTTATATTCTGATTCCGGTTTTAATTATTCACTACTCATGGGCAACTTCGGAGTTTGATGCGTGGGGAATAATTGTAGAGTAGTCAAAATAAATGTAAATAAAGTTATTCTATTTCTTTACTGCAATCAGACATATACATCTCGTTATGTTAAAAGCTTTTAAAACAAAAGCGATTTACATTTGATACAAAATATGTCCAAGGAGAAATTTTTTTTTATTTCACTTAAAAAAATACTAAATTTTAACCTTTGGAATTTTAATATTTTTGCTGCTCCTTCGTTATCTACAGATTAATTAATAAAAACTTTAAAAAGTATCATATGGCTTAGTGAATATCTTTTATAATGTATGAATTATTAAAAAGAATTGATGAACACCCCCCATACTTATAAGAAAAAACATTTATCCTCTTACATTTTGATTTCTTTTTGAATACTTCATCACTCATTCAGTAAATTATAAGTGTTTGATGAACGGGAAATCATAGCTGTGTAGTCACAGTAAATAGAAATAGACTTATTATTCCACTTTAAAGGCAAACAGGCATTTGTATCTAGCTATATATCTACAGATTATATTATTATCTACAGGCACGTTATCTACAGATTAATTAATAAAAACTTTAAAAAGTATCATATGGCTTAGTGAATATCTTTTATAATGTATGAATTATTAAAAAGAAATGATGAACACCCTTTTATAATACATGAATTATTAAAAAGAATTGATGAACACCCCCCATACTTATAAGAAAAAACATTTATCCTCTTACATTTTGATTTCTTTTTGAATACTTCATCACTCATTCAGTAAATTATAAGTGTTTGATGAACGGGAAATCATAGCTGTGTAGTCACAGTAAATAGAAATAGACTTATTATTCCACTTTAAAGGCAAACAGGCATTTGTATCTAGCTATATTAAAAACTTTTAATAGAAAAGTGGATTTACATTTGATGCTAAATATTTTCTTGCGGGAAATAGTTTCTAGAAATTCACGTTCAAGAAAAAAATAGTTAAAATTTATTTTTAAATTCTTTTTAATTTTAAAATTTTGTTTTGTTTCTGGAATGTTTTGACGACAAATAAATTGATAATAAAAGCTTAAAAAAATAAACGATTCCAGTTAGTTGACACTTTTGTACTATATGAATAATTAAAAAGGAATAGCGTACGTATTACTCATAAGAAAAAAGCATGTGCTCTCTCATATTCTATTCAGATTCCAATGCTGCATCACTCATTCAGTAAGTAGAAACATTTGACACGTGTGAAATCACCGTAGAGAAGTCAAAGTAAATGGAAATAGACTTATTCTACTTTTGCGGCAATCAGTATCATTTAAAAGTAACGCTAATTCCTCCGCATCTTCCACGGGAGTTAAAATTCAAATAAATTATTCTGAGATGCTGAACTAATTTTTCGGTTTCTAGGAGATTTAATTTAATTTCCTGCTTCCTGTCGTCATTTTTTACGCTCCTAAACGGTGACTCATGAAGTTCCCCCTTAGATGCGAGAGGAAGAAACGAATTTCTCTAAATTAGAAAGGTAAAAGAGGAAGTACAGAAAGCAACACCATCAGATAAAAGGGAAAAAACTTGAAAATTCACATCCTCCTGTACTGTCTACTGCCGTTAGTAGAGATTAGTTTAATGGCGTACTAATTCTGACTCACCAATTCAGTATTGTCAGATCAAATCGTAACCAAATTGAGAATGATGAGCGGTAGGAATAAAAATTTTAGCATTTAGCAAAATCTAGCACAAGGACAGCAGACTTTTGAGAAAGAAAAACCTAGTTCTCAATTAAACAAAATAACGAAAGTATCAGGAAGCAATTTATATGTATTTGTAAGCCCATGGTAGTGGTCGGAATTAAGACTGTCATTATCGTGTTAATATTTTTTTAATATTATTTAAATAAAGTTTTCCACTTAGTAAAATTTTCCCTTCTTCCAAAAACTACGATCTATAGAACAAAGTTTTAGTTCAACCGTCAAAATATCATATTATTAGAAATTTAACTTTCAAGCTTCGGTAAATAATTTAGGTAGGATCTGGTGGGGTAAAATGGGTAGAAAAAGCATGATTTCTCATTTAGGACTTTTTTTCACTTAAAAAAAGTTACAAACAAGCAATGTTTTTTTCATGTATTCATGCAATGGGTTCATTATTATTATTATTAAAGTAGTTTATACATTTTCTTAAATTGCAAATTTATAATTTTTTACTTATACCCATTTTGCCCCAGAGGTAAGGTAAAATGAGTAGTAGATGGGGTAAAGTGGGTATTTATTAAAAAATGTTATTAATTATGCAAAATTTAATTAAAACCTTATATTTTAGCTACAGACTGATTTATATGTGATATAATTACAATTTATATTGCAAAACTGCAATGGCCACAGATATTAAGTTGAGCTACGTTCTGCTACAATAGAAACAGTCATTACTTCTCCGGGCTTAGTTTGTACCCACTTTCTTTTACGTCTGTCATTTTCTAAGCCTTTCATTCCCTTAAAACTGCTGTGGTGAAATTGTTGTAAGGATGACCTTTTTTTATCCTTATATGGAGAAGAAATGGCAAAATTCGAAGTAGTTGAACTGGAAGTTTACGTAGAAAGGGCTTCCATAGTAGCTGTTGTCGAAGTCTGTGCGACATTGTTTACTATTATTTTCCATCTTTTTCAGTTAACACTCTTTTGTGTTTAACAGCCTTTTTCCTTCACAGTATCAGATAGCTGTTTCAGCAGGTTAGGTAATGCCGCTTTGGACACTTTTTAAAGACAGCTCTCCGTGTACCACATCTTCAGGATTTTCCTCCACACTTCATAGGGGCAAATACTTCGACATCCAAAGGTTGCAGGACTTGGCTTGAGTTTGATGGGAGGCAATGAATGGCGATTCTATTGTGCATCGCTTGTTTTAATGTCTTATATGTCAAGCGACCTTCTAATATCAAAAGAATGGGTTTTTCCAGATGTTCCGCTTGTTTGAGAAATTGTCCCATCCATGATTCAAACATTGTATCATGCATCCACCCTGACTCTGTGCAGCCATATAATCCAACAGGTGGTCCACCCTTGGTCCAAGTTTCATATAAATTTAGACTAAATTTAGGCACAGTAAAATGTGGAAGGAAATTTCCAGTCGCAGATGTACAAAACAGCATCCATGCTGCATCCACCCTGACTCTGTGCAGATATAATCCAACAATCCAAGTTTCATATAAATTTAGACTAAATTTAGGCACAGTAAAATGTGGAAGGAAATTTCCAGTCGCAGATGTACAAAACAGTAATGTAAACACATGTATTTTCAGGTTTACAAGCTCAATTTTACTATTATTGTATTAATTTACTCTATACCACAAAAAATAAATTTTAAAAAATACTATGTAATATTGTTTACCCTAAAATTTAAGGGTTGGTTTAAATTATTACATCTAAAAATTTAGAATTTTATAATAAATTGTTAAGCCTAACCAATACCCATTTTCCCCCATCCTACAGAAACAATCATTAAACATAAAATATTTCTTGCCTGTTTTTGAAAAACTGTTGTTCAAAAACCCTTGCAGTTGATTATTGAAAAAATATTGACGATACAAGAAATAAAATATTACTTTTTTGAAAGTTTTTAAGACTTTAGTAAAGAAGAATTTATTCCTGACTTACAAACAAGACAATTTATGTTGACAGATGCACAATATAAAACTTCTTAAGAAAAATAAATGTTGCCAACAAATGTCTAAAATATATTACAAATCTAAAATATAATTGTTAAAAGTTATGATGTGTCTTTTAAGTAAATTATAAAAAATACTCATTTTACCCTCTCTACCCATTTTACCCCACTAGACCCTACCAATTTTACAGAAAATGTTTTATTCTCGACTTTTCACTAATTTGTTCTTGCATATAAAAGTTGGAAAGTCTATTAATAGAATATATAACCTATGTTCTGATTTTCATATAAAATTCAAATCGGTTGTTCTTGCAATAAACCACCCGTTTTTAAATAACTTTAATTTATAAGCTCTTGATTATGATCAAGGTACTAATCAAATAAATTAGTAACAGGCACATATGCATCAGGATTAACACAAATTATTCATTTTTAAAAGCATGGCTACCTCTTAGCTTTTCTAGAAATTTTGTTGTTGTCGACGGCGGTGGCGATGGAGGGGACGATGAGGGCCACGAAGAAAGAGGAGGAAGAATCGCAGAAGGAAGAAGAAGAGGAGAAAGGTAGAAGGAGGAAGAGAAGAGGAGGAGTGGAAGAGGTGGAAGAGAAGAGGAGGAAAGGAAGGGGTGGAAGAGAAGAGGAGGAGAGGAAAAGGTGGAAGAAAGGAGGAGGAGAGGAAAAGGTGGAAGATAGTAGGAGGAGAGGAAAAGGAAGAAGGCAGGAAGATGGAGAAGAAGAAAGGGAGTGAGGGAAGGGAAGACAGTAGGAAGAGGAATGAGAGGAGAAGGAAATGGAGAAAGATAGGAGGAGGACCTGCGCGTTTTTGTCATCGACTCTTGTAAACAACCACGACTATTTTTTAAATATCATATTGTAATGTAATTCGTTTACTTGAACTTCAAGTACTGAGGCTGTCTTATTTTATGTTTTAGTAAAAAGCTTTGGTATGTATAAATAACCTATCCTGTTGAGACTTAGTTTTAAGTAATTCCCTTACAGAAGCACTGCTTTCATTCATATTAGAAATAAATTTTCTAAGGACATTAATCATAGCTAAACTTCTTTGGAATTCTTTATTGTTACTTGAAATGTTCAAATTTACAACGGATTTTACTTGTTCAGAATTTCGATTCATTCCTGATTTATTGAAAGCATAATCCGAATACTTAACTTCATTTAAAAGATATTGTAATTTATTCTCATTGAACTTAGTTTCTTTCCTCTTTCCACCACAATATTTAAAATCTTCTCGTTTTCTATTTTAGTATTTGTAACATGTCAACAAATTAAATTAAAACGCCAGAACTATCACAAAAATCTTTTTTATTAAATTTCTGGATCATTTCATAATTGAAAAGGTAATCTGTTAAATTTAAAGCACCCAAATAACAACTAAAGAGATACAATTCACCAGTTCACTTGGCACATCATCAAGCTCTACTTGATAGAATTTCCTTTACACCAAGAAGTGTATAAAGAGATTTATTGCATAATTTAGGTTACAATTCATCAACAGTTGGAAATAAATGAAATTAACTTTTAATTACTTATTAAGATCTTGGAGATCCAAACAACCTAATTTAGCCATCAGTTTTTTCGACAGGAACTAAACTATTAAACTATCTAACAGGACTTTCTACTTTACTAATTATTCACTCTAAGACTAATTTATTTTTTTTTTCACTTTACCCTTTAAAGTTTCGGAACATCTTCTTGCAGGCTTAACTCTAAGATGGACACCCTGTATCAATTTAATTTAAAGTTTAGTGTACCTACCCTTCAACAACAGCTTTATTTTTTATCAACAAATGAATTCTTATCCATTATTTCAGCAGTATTTACTTTTCTTTTAATAAGACCAAGCAATACAACTAGACACACCAAGTAAAGGGGAAAACATCTTTTACAACTTACATTTAAAATTTCAACTTTTTGCTAAGCACATTATCAATGCTACAATTAAAATTAGCAATGCTTATGGGTTTAATATTATTACCCCTAAATGCTTCTAAAACGATATCAGTTGGTTTTGAGATTACTTAAATTTTAAACAGTTGGATATTTTATCAGGCATAATATTAATATCAGCATCAAAACCTTATTTATCATGATCTAATTAAATATTCTGTATACAACACAAATTTTGTTTCATAGTTTTAACAATAAAAAATTCAGGATCTATCGTAACGGAGATCAAGAGGGTGCACAAAACGTAGACGACTAAATATTTATCAACCAACGTATAACCAAGCCTAATGTTTGTGAAAAAGGGCGACCAATTTTAATTGCATTTGAACGGTCGATGGTCTAGGATCGGTACTGCTAAAAACATCAAAAGCAGAAGCATTTAGAATTTCCGTATTGACAACCAACGGAAAAATGATTTAGTCTCTTACATTTGTGATATTTTTTTTCAGTATGCAAGACATCCAGCCTATTTATCCTTATTATTGCATTTCTTACATAAGTAAATACCACTATTTATTTTATCATGAATAACACTCTGCTTTTCAACCAGAAATTTTTTTTAACTTCTAACATAGGTTTTTCAATTTGGTTTACGCGAGTCGCGACAGTTCACAAAGTTAAAGATCTTACTTCTGTTTTACCTGTAATTGTTCGGATTTTCTTTATTCTGATGCTCTACAGACGTCAATAGTTTTGTTTTCTTCTAGATTAGCAATATTTTTGCCACCAGTTTATTAGCAACACCAAGTACAATGTAATATTTAATAAGACTTTCGGCTTGATCACCATATTCACAATACTTCACACGTGTTTTCAGCTCCGTTACAAAGAAGTCAGCTATTTTTTCATTGTATTCTTGAGATAGAAATTATATATATATATATATATATATATATATATATATATATATATATATGTATATGTATATGTATATATACAGTCAGTACCAGCTATATGGTCACCTGCTTATATGGCCAGTTTTCTAAAGTCCCGTCTAACTTAATAGGGAACATGTGTTAAAGCGCAGCGCTTATACAGTCATTTTCTTTTTCTTGTTACCGGTTATATGGTCAGTTTCATGTTTTCAATAGGTTTCTATTGTTTTTTTTAAAGAAATCAGTGGGAAATCGGAGATAACCTGAATTCAAGCTTTTATTTTTCTTCCTTTCCCCTTTTCTTGATTGTGTAGACTGACGCCGGAGTTTTCTACCTCTCTCAGTTCTCGCCCCCCACTGATAACAAGTGGACATCTGTTTATTGGTTGAAGTTATCTCTCTCATACATGACATCAGGTGTCATATTACTAATTCCGAAGCAGCAGATGATCATTTAAAAGCTATTAGGGACTTAGAAAAAGTTGTGTTAACAACCAACAAAAGGAAGCAAACTTGTATATCTGATTATTTTTAAATACATTGAACATGAATGTACGTATGTACATGTGCTGTACTTTGATTAGTAAGGTAAGCTAATAAATTCCCCCCCCCAAAAAAAAATTGCATATTTTTAATGTAGTTTTTACTTCTCGAATTAATTTTTAAAATGTTCTTAAAAGTATAATTATTTGTTTATGAGTACTACATTCTGATAGGTGAATATAATCCTACCACAATTCAATAGGGTTGTATTGTTCCGCATATATGGTCACCCCACTTATATAGTCTGATTTTTCTGGACCGATGAACTGACCATACAACTGATACAGACTGTATATATATATATATATAATTCTAAAACATATTTTTCTAAAATATGGCGGGGACCGCTCATTTCCTAGCACCTTAAATTTAGAATCGCTGTCTCGTTAATTAATTTTTTCCTATCATTGTGACGTACTACATTCTAGAATAAACTAGAAGTAATTAAAGTGGAGTGATTGGTTACCGGGTTGACATCATTGCTGGAGCCATTCCCCTTCCAGACGTTAATAAAAGGCCTAGCTCACAGATTTCGACGCATTTCCTTTGAGAACGTGTTGTAATTTATCATCAAATATTTTCTGTTTGTGTTATTTTTTCCTACGGGCATTTGTGTGTTATCTGGTGTTCTAAATAAAAGATACTTTTGTAAGTGTGCATCAATCAACTCGGCTACATTATTATAATATATATATGTATATGTCCACTGCAATATTTCTTCCAGGACTAGCATGGTTTTCCAATTCTTCTAAAACACCTAAACTAGTCCTTTGTTCATCAGTTGGTTAGAATGTATTAAATAATTCTACGACTTTTCCACCGACACAGTTTAGAAGAATCTCCAATTTCACATCATCGGGCTTTTTAGTATGGTTTCCAGATTTCAGAAATGTTTCAAAGTTCTGCTTGAACTTTCAACACACTTCGGTTACGTTTCCTGTTAAATTTAAATATTTATGTCGCTTTGAACGACTATTATTAATTTAAAACGAGGTGTTAGATCATAAATGCATCATGTTATATGTTATATCTTTTACTAACGTTATTAACGTACACAATTACTGTCAACATCAAAACAGAACAGTTACAAATTAAAACCTAGTGATGTATAACAGTGATAATACTGTATTTACTCATCTATATCTAATTCTTTTTCAACTAGTTTTGAGCTTCCACATTTAAAATTTTCTTGATGTTGTTGTTGTTTCTTAGCTAATTGATATTTATTAAAACTAAAATCCCATTCTTCGTATGGATATATGAGATTTTATTTTACAAAACCAAAATGTATTTGTTAATGTCTTCAACAAACTTCCAACGTTCTCAGATCAATAGTTACATTCAAAGTGCGACCTAACAGTTTTTTATAAAATTGTATGAGCTAAATGGATATGGAGTATTTTAAACGACATGATTTTGCTTTAGGATATTTTTGCTTCTACATATTCGTAAAATAATATCAATACATTACCTATATGAAAATCTATTAGTGACATTAAAAATGCCAGATAACTGTTAATTTGAAATTAATTTTAACCTTATTCCATTGTTAGAGAAAATTAAATTAACAAAGCAAATTAAAGATTTAAAGATTTTATTTGTATTTAAAAGCTAAAATCACTATCCAAAGCAAACAATTTTCGTTTAATAAGCATTTTTATAAGGGGATTTTTATTAAGGGTAATTAATTATCTTAAATAAAAAGTTTTATTTTTCATTAATAACACATCATATTGTTAAATTATATCAAATATCCTCTATTTTGCTTGTAGGGTTTTGGTTTCCGTATTGGCGTATCCAACCCACGAATTAAATCTTGAGGCCACAATACACACCAGGAAATTAATCTTCTGTTAGAAAATGCTCTTTTAAATAAATGTAATCGTTTTTCAGTCTGAAAACCCTCAGCCAATTTAATTGCCAATATCCCCCCTCCTCCCTCAATCAATCCCACCATTTCTTCCTACAACTTTTCCATGGCTCTCTTAATAGCATACAAATCTTTCAAGGTTTGTGTCTGCTTCTACGTTGTTTCCTTTATTTTCTAAAGTTACTTTTTCTAATTGTATCGTAAAAGTTTGTTTTCATGTCTCGCTTAAGTGAAATGAATTTTCGATCGCGATCAAACCTTATTAATAATAAAAGGATACTTGTAAAGGTTTATTGTTGATGAGTAGTTTTAGAGTTTGCTTTTTTCATCATTTATCTGAAATGTTTTAATGTATAAATTATATATATGTCAGGTCTAAAAAAGGGGTAATTAGAAATTAAGTGAGTTATAAGCAATTTTAAAAGGGAACTCTTTTATAATAATAAAATAAATGAAAAAGACCCACGCTCGCGTAAGCTTTCAGGATAATCCGGTCAGGCGGAAGCATTTTGGAAGAATTTGATGATATTGCAAACAGATAAGATCAGTCAGCCCGTGGATATGAAACTGTGAACACCTATTCCACGCTTAGCTCCGCCACGAACAATAAAAATGGCGCGAGTTGCTCTCACATAGAACTATGAGTTAATAAAATTATTATTACCAAGAAAACTGTTTTCCATTCGCCTTAACTCTGGATCACGACATGACATATATATATATATATATATATATATATATATTTATTATATATGTATATAATATATATATATATATATATATATATATATATATATATATATATATATATATATATATATATATATATATATATATATATATATATATATATATGTATATATATATATATATGTATATATATATATAATATATATATATATATATATATAATATATATATATATATATATATATATATATATATATATATATATATATATATATATAATAGTGTACCTTCTATTACTTTAACACCCAAAACCACTTTTAAATAATATTTCGTAACAAAGATTTTGATCTTTTTTTAACCATTTATTATTATTCTTAAGATTTTTTATAATAATTTTACCAAAGCAATATGATGGGTTGTAGGAACATTTTATCTAATAAACATTTTTTTTTAATTTTTCGAAGAAGTTTGCAACAGTTTGTTGTCATACAATGAATTAATATTTTTTAAATGAAATTAATTATTTTAAAATTTATGATTCATATTACTTTTCTAACGATGATCATAATCTCTCTTACAGAAAACTAGAGTTATTTGAACTGGTATTTCGCGTACTTTTTTAAGCTGACAGTGAAATTTCAGGAACGGCCACAATTAAGTCACAATTCAAGGAGGGTTCTATTAATCGATTCAACTATTTCTTACCGCTTTTTAATATTATATTATTTCGTCACCTTTCTCTGTGACAATCAATCTTTAATTTCCTTTGTCTTCTGCTCTTAAGAATTTTTTTCAGTTATTAGTTTTATCAAGAAGTAGGTCTTGCCTAAAAGCAGTTTTAATCTGAGAAAGGTTTCCAGTAGAGCAAACCGATTCCAAATAGAGAATGTGCTCATGACGTCAGGTGCAGCAAAAAATGCAGCTCAACTTCCTCGTTGGCAAAACATTTGAATTTCCTACGGATTGTGCTTGTTATTGCGGTTTTAATTTTGTCAATTATCGGAAAGTGGTAACAAGCTGTTGTACGTATGGTTGTACTAAGCGTTTAAAAAAAAAAGTGAAAATATTGGAATTTATTGCTTTCCTAAAGATCCTACATTGCAAATGCTTTGGATGAAAGGTTTGAAAAGGCAAATATTTTCAGAATGGTAATAAAACACTAACATTTCTGTAATGTAATAGATTATATAAAATTATTATGCTCTAAGAATTTTTTTATAATTGCTAAGTTTTTTTCATATTTCTAATATATTTTCTATGCTTTTGTAAGAAGTATTGTACCTATAAATGTTATTATTTTTTGTCGTTAAAACGATCAGGTTTTTCAAATTTTTATTAGATTCTTACTTATGTAATAGTTTATTATGCCTGTTAACATAATCAAAGTA
Organism: Pardosa pseudoannulata; assembly: GCA_032207245.1. NCBI lineage: Eukaryota > Metazoa > Arthropoda > Arachnida > Araneae > Lycosidae > Pardosa > Pardosa pseudoannulata. The sequence continues at coordinate 144,742,376 of CM063502.1, forward strand.
TTTATACTTTGATTGTGGTACTTAAAAATACTGTGTTAAGTGTTTAGTTTTTTTTTTTAATTTATAATTTTGTAACCGCTAAAAAATCTATTTTGAATTACTTGGCCAGTTTCTGATGTTTCCTTCCCCTTCCCTTAAATAAAATTTAGTTTTATTGTATACGTGATCCATATCGAAGCTCATAAAGTACAATGAAAACAACCAATGTTTTGCCAACGAAAAGTTGAGTTGTAGTCAGCACTCGTATTTGTTTACAAACATGCACTTTCTCTATTCAGTATGTGAAATACTTTCGCTTCGTAATAGGTTCGATTCTCGTCCGAATCGATCGAGTGAGTTGCATAGGTATTTATGGTTCATCTCATATGTAATACCAATGCGAGCTTATTACCCACACAAGACAGGTAGGAGATCCTTTACCTTATTCTCTACCTTACCACTATCCCCTCCTTATAATGAGGGGATAGTGATGAACAATTACCTATATATAAAGCATGGTTATATTCCGAAATATGAGGACTTTCATAGAACTAATTAGTATTTATATTTTTTATACAGGAAATATCCTTATATGAATTAAATTTTCCTAAATAATATACCTCCCTTAATATAGTAATGAAGAGACAAACCTAATATGAAACTTCATTCCAAAAGTTAAATGAGGTCTGAAGTCTGATAATAGATTCAAATTTTGAAAACAATAACCAAGATAAACCTTTTTATAATTATAATATATAATAAGTTCGTAGAAGCAATGTTTAAATCTAAGCAGTTTTAGAGAAGCTCTATTAAGATAAATATGGCTTACCTTAAAAAAAGATTCTTAACAAAAAATGTGTTTTAGATAGCCCAAGAAGTATATAAGTAAAAGGTAAATCAGATTTATCCCAGACAATTTTAACCCAGTAAATCCACAGGTTTATTAATGTAAAGTAAATTACTTTGACATTTACAACGACCGAACACAATAAAAAGACAAAGAAAATTCGCCGTAATGCACGTTACAGTTATGTAATTGCTGTCCTATCTGAAGGTGCATGTTTCATCACAAAAAGGAAGAACAGAAAAATGGCGAAGATGGGTGTGGTATTACAACATGTTTTTGGTTGTATAACAAACAATAAAAATTCGATTGTAAAGGTTTACTCACAAAACTTTTCATGCCAGTCTTATCTCAAAAAGTATTTACCAATCGATTTGAAGGAAACAAATACCTTTATATTTATCGAGGGATTTGTTTTAGCTTACATAAAATTTCCATTCATACTAAAAGGTTGTTGATTTGTTTACTTCTAAACCGGAGGGGGGGATGTTAATCTTATGCGTGGACATCAGCATTACAAACTCGAAAAGCGTATTAGCTAAAGACAAAATTCAAATCACTGAGAATAAGAAAATAGAAGTACCGAAATTTCCAGAGAAGAGCAATTACCCTTCCCTTCAACCACAAAGGGAACACTGCTTCTTGGACCACCACATTCTTGTTTCTATAGGGAGCCTTATCGGCTTACAAGAGCCGGAACCTAAGCATGCTAATGACGAGTGATAAACAAGAACAGGGGCACCCTTATCTTCCAGCCCACGAACGTCGAGGGTTGAGTCCCCTATCGGAGTCTAGGAGCTGGGAAAAACCATTTTTCACGATCCCCCGCTCCGCTTGAGGATAAGACAAGGGATTCTGCTCCCTTTTATCGCGCGCCAGGGAGGAATGCGAATCGACAGAGAGGACAAAATTTGAATTTTTTATAGGATTTATGACAGTTTAAAGAAACCATCAAAGTTTCCCGTTCTGGAAGTATTTTTAAACAGAAGTGATAAGAGCAGTTCATTTGAAAACCGTTCCGTATCTATAGTTTTACTGAGGAGGTTCAAACACAAGACATGTCTTTTCTCCCCCATCTTTTTATTAAAAAAAGAAAAAACATTATCTCCCCCGCATGCGTGATACACATTTCAATTAAAGGTATTCTTTGAGAAAATATAAGTAACAGACCTCTGTCGGTTTCGTTTCTAACTTACTAAAAATGTCCCAAAACAGCTGGGCAAATAGGGAAATTGAGTTTTCATTCATAGATTGCGAGTATAGACAGAGTTATATAGAGGTTGTCATTTATTCACGTCTTTAGTAATATAACGACTAAACCAATCTACTATTTTTTGTTAAAAAGCAATTATATTTGACTTTATTAAAGCATTGATTTTTGTATATTACCTTCTATACTAATAAATCACAGAACCGTGTGTATGTTTGCCATCAGGTTTTCGCATAGGAAGAAGTTGCCTCCAGGCACCAAATTTTGCTCACAGAGACCTTTACCAGAACTAATCACTTTCGAAGCCCCTTTCTCAATTTTTTATTATGTTGTTTTTTAGAAATGAACGATAACATCCCCTATATAATAAAGCCTAAGTTATCTATCCGTCTGTCCTCGAATTTAGGAAGGGGTTGTACCTGGAATGGATAGAGGCATCCATACTGGATTCTTGATGAGTTAGGGTTATCAAGTTCGAAATCCACCCCTTCCCCCCTTTTCTATCATTTAAAACCCTTATTTCAAGCCCTATTTTCCCAGGGTAAGATCAGGCGATTAAATTTATCAATTTGTTACATAATAAATAGGTAAAAATAACATTTTATTCTAGCATTATGACGTCATACCTTTAACCATCTGATTTAATCGTTTCTTATTTTAAATTATTTAAATATCGTCTGCATTTTTTTCATACGTTTTATCTCTGAACTTAGCTATTACGTTAATAATTTTCTTTTATATATGGCTTAAATAACAGATTATGTACATATGTGATAATTTTAAATTTAATCATCGATTATTTTTGTTACAATGAAAATTTTATAACAGGTATTAACAACAAATTCTATCTACCTCCAGGATGTAGTAGAAAGGATATTTTCATTCCTTTACTTCCATTAATTTACTGAGGCAAAAAAATTTGGTAAGACCTTAACGATAATTTAGACGTAGCTAAGAAAACTTTGAATTATCTTTCTAAATGAATTCAGCGTGATTCAAACTGCATTCACAGTATCGGGAGACTTTAGAGGTATATGAAGATAAAAACAAATTACTGAGCATGTACCAGGTAATTCTCAGCCAAAAAACTAACCATTTTTTTATCTGCCTTATAGGGTACTTTACAATTTTGGAAAATTAAAAATTTTACTGATCCCGTCATATGACGGGCTATAAGCTAGTTTTAAATATGGGTAACTGCAAGGTGCAATGCCATCTTAGATATATAGTTTGTGTTTGAAGAAAGGTACACCATTTCATCTCAAAAAACATTCTCAGCCTTTATGTTATTTACAATCTTCCATAATTGGTTCTGTCCTATGTAATAATTATACAGGGGGGAAAACTTCGATTTAAAATTCATGAACTCCGGTAGCTAAATATCAAAGACTTTTAATACAGAGGAATGGTTTAGCCTATCAACAAAACTAAATACTTGCCATAAATTATCGTTTACTAACTTCATGATTGAACAGAATTTTCAGAGACAAGAACAGAGTAAGTTACCTTTTTAAAACCCTATAATTCACTGCATTTGGTTTAGAATTTGAGACGCTTTTTCTAAGGGACCGATTTTTTCCCATTTTTAGCATTATTTATTTTTAAGTAAGTAATTTAAGTGGCGGGGAGTCGTTTATAAAATTCTATGAAGACTTTTTATACCTCACACATAGTCAAATGTGAACCATTACAACCCCACACTCTTTTTATTTCCTTGTGCAAAATAAAGTATTGTAATCGTTTAAGCTGTTGGTTTACAGATTTTACCGAAAAAACACATTTTGACCATTTTAATTGTTGCGACTGTAAAAAATGTAATTTTGTTTATGTAAAAAACTGTAACTTTGAAATTTTAAACATCTATTTTGACCATCTCTGAATACGTTTTGTCTAGTTCAGTCGTGATATCTGTAAGAATGGGCGTATATAGTACGTTTGAATGTTGTATAATTCAAAAATTATTAGACGTAGAATGTTGAAATTTTGCATTAGGACTGTTGTAACATCTAATTGTTTACTCTTTCTGACTCCAATCTATACTCAATTTGATCGGCGAATTTCAGTATAAAGGATATTAACGCTTTTGGGCATAACTAAAAACCGTTCAGCCTTAGAATGTCGATATTTTGTATTTAGGAGTATTATAACACCTAGTTATGCACTTTCGTTTCTTATTGCTATATGCAGTCTATATAAGGAAAAATATCAACATAACAAATATTAAAACATTACCGATCACAGTCAGATGACAGTACTTGAGCGCTACCCAAATAACACCGTTACCTTGAGAAACGACACAAACTTTGGATCTTTAAAGAAGTGTGTAAATGATAATGCTGATCATACAATTGAAATTTCAAAACTTTAATTTAATAAGCATTTTAAGAAAGTCATGTGGTGTCCCTATCAGATTTATTTATTTATTTATTTTGTACTGAGATACATTTGTTGTTTGTTACGTATCATTTTGCATTGTAATATTCAAGTATAGCAATGCAAAATGATACATAACCCATAACAAATGCGGTTTTCATAACTGAACACACTCTTTTTATTTCCTTGTGCAAAATAAAGTATTGTAATCGTTTAAGCTGTTGGTTTACAGATTTTACCGAAAAAACACATTTTGACCATTTTAATTGTTGCGACTGTAAAAAATGTAATTTTGTTTATGTAAAAAACTGTAACTTTGAAATTTTAAACATCTTTTTTGACCATCTCTGAATACGCTTTGTCTTGTTCAGTCGTGATATCTGTAAGAATGGGCGTATATAGTACGTTTGAATGTTGTATAATTCAAAAATTATTAGACGTAGAATGTTGAAATTTTGCATTAGGACTGTTGTAACATCTAATTGTTTACTCTTTCTGACTCCAATCTATACTCAATTTGATCGGCGAATTTCAGTATAAAGGATATTAACGCTTTTGGGCATAACTAAAAACCGTTCAGCCTTAGAATGTCGATATTTTGTATTTAGGAGTATTATAACACCTAGTTATGCACTTTCGTTTCTTATTGCTATATGCAGTCTATATAAGGAAAAATATCAACATAACAAATATTAAAACATTACCGATCACAGTCAGATGACAGTACTTGAGCGCTACCCAAATAACACCGTTACCTTGAGAAACGACACAAACTTTGGATCTTTAAAGAAGTGTGTAAATGATAATGCTGATCATACAATTGAAATTTCAAAACTTTAATTTAATAAGCATTTAAGAAAGTCATGTGGTGTCCCTATCAGATTTATTTATTTATTTATTTTGTACTGAGATACATTTGTTGTTTGTTACGTATCATTTTGCATTGTAATATTCAAGTATAGCAATGCAAAATGATACATAACCCATAACAAATGCGGTTTTCATAACTGAAAAATCAAGAAAGGTCCCATGAGCAACCTCTCTAATGTTAAATCTTTATTCTATTACCCTAGATTACAAATAAATAAAATACTTTTTTTTAAATTTATTAAAGTAGTTCAGTGCTTTTTTCTGTAAAGCAGTTGGAATTTCAAAAAAGATATGATGCGATTTTTGACTAGTAAAATATTTCAAAATAGCTTCTGAAATCAGCCTTCAGTGCACCCTGGGCTACTGCCCTATTTGCTCATGTTATAATCGGGTCCTGTCTTTTATGGTAATTATACAGAAGAAAAACAATTTGTAGAATTACACACCGGAAAAAAAAAACAAATCAGCTCTACAGACTGTTATAAATATCTTAAAAACCACCAAGAAAATTATACATTTTGGGAAAAATTCATAAAAAATAATTTCGCCAAGCATCCAACTATTAGACATTAGAACCGATAACTATTGGAATTTCAGTTTCTAAAATCACTGCAACTAAAGCTAGCAATAACAAACCTCTATAGAAAATATCTGAACAATAGTAATGAAACCAAAATTAATACCTCTACCTTCATACTGCTTTTATCAGAGAAATCCGAGAAATTATCGAAGTTCCAAATTATATTAAATCTAAATGGAAAGTTGGGGTCCTATCCGAAATCCTAGAAAACCCAAAAAACTACCCAAACAAATACGAAAAAAAAACTCAAACCACAAAAGAGAAGCTTTTTCCTTTCTTCAATGGTTTGATTAAAAGTTCGTTCTAGTTGGGCTAATGCTTCTCTTCTCCCCTACCCTCCCCACACATACTCTTCTCTCCATTTTTCTTTCGTTGTTCGCATGGAATGCCTTTGGTATTAAAAATCGTATCCGAGAGTTAAAGGAGTTTATAAATGAGAGGACTTCTTTTTTTTTTACATGAGACAACAGGAAGGACAAGAAGGATAAATTCAGAAGTGAAGTTTTAATTACACTACTGTTAGAAATACCTCCTCTAAGCTATATGAGCGCATGGGAGATATAGCCATCATTATTAAGAATAATCTCTCTCATCATTAAATTATTTTCCTTTCGTTTAAAACATGTCAGTGTGCGTCAACATAAAAATACTAAACTCCCTTCCTACGTTATTAGTTTAGCACAGGGATGGGTGAACTTTTTCAGTCGCGGGCCAAAAACCGAAAGAAAATAAGTTTGGCGGGCCAAGATAAATTTTTCTAAAATTTTAAAATTAATATACAAGTATAACGGTTTGTTATTGTTGTTCTATGCCACTTGGTCAAACCAAGCTCTATATGAGCCGGATGCTACTCGATTTAAGGAGAAGGGGTGCGCTTTTCGTTTCAACTGGCACCACAAGGGTGAAAGTACTACTTATGCTCGAGTGGGTCCTCATAATTTTGAAGCAGGGACCAAGCAGAAGACCCATAGACTTGGACTGCCACCCCCAGAGGTATTAATAGAGAACTTAGAGTACATTGTGACCACTGACATATTTTACGCGCTCCAGTCACCTTTAGCGAACATGGCGGATCTTAGGACGGCTCGGGTTACGAATCCGCAACCTCTCACTTACGAGATCGTTGCCTTTGCCGACTGAGCTACCGCGGATCAGTATAGCGGTTTAAATATGTTAAGGAGATGAATGAAATTGCGATTTCATTTTTAAAAGTTCCTTATACTGAGGTTCGAAGTGAGATGTATTGATTTTAAGGAACGATGCTAAATGCTCATCTGTCAGTCTACTTCTGAAATTATTCTTTCTAAGGTTCTAAGTTGAAAACACTTATTCACATATAAGAAGCAAATATACCGCTGATCTTCTGGGCGTGTGATAATAAATTTGGGATATAATATTTAAACAAAGTAGAAAAGGACATGGATATATAATGTATAAATATATCGTCCTTTTAATATGCCTCCTACCAGAAACTTAAAATTCTATCCGTGGACCGGATAAAACCTTCCGGCTGGCCGGAGTTGACCAGCGGGCTGTAGTTTGCCCATCCCTGGTTTAGCACATAGGTCTTCCGTTTAGAGAAGAAGTTACTAAACTTTTACATGCGTGCGCGAAAATTCCCAAGGACCTTAATCTCGTGTAATTAAGTTTCCCTGGCGTATACGCCGTACATAATAATTTGCCTAAATAAAATACGAATTTATCGGATAAGCCCCTCTGGCATATGCGCCGTACGCAATGGGCTTTAAGAAGTAGATCTCGATCTTATTAGCCCTCGTGCTGCAAAAAGTTGGCAGTTGTTCTCATAACCAAGTCTAACAGATTCTTCTTGTTAGGTCTTCTCACGCTGGATGAATTTATTGTCAGCTTTAAATTCTTTTCTCTGGAGCATTTGGACAGGAATAATACTCGTTGATACTGTACGACAAGGCATACTGGGTTAATACCGTACGGCACAATAAGAAAAAAATCAGAAATAAATCGTAATAGAGGCATGTAAAAAACACTTATCAACATTTTTGGATTGGTAAAAGAAAAAATAAAATTCCTTCAATTATGCCTCCCCGGCAGATACGCTCCAGACGTTAAATTTCAACTTTTAAATACGTGTAAGTTTACGTTTTAAATACGTGGCTTAGCTACCCGAAATTACGGTCCTTTAAAAGAGAGTGTGTTGGCAACCGCCCATTGTTTACAAAAAAAAATCTATAGATAGTTAAATATTTTTATATGAAATAGGTAAATCTAATATACATGTTGTTATGCACTTTTTTTGTCTACATTCAGTTTCTTAATAGATAGGACTGATAAACCGAGAAGTATTCGCAATTTTTACTAACAATACGTCTTACAAATGCAACGTTTTTTACGTGTATATACATATCTTAAGGTACGTACCGAAGGCTTCTTGAGTAATAAAAAAAACGTTTATTTACTGACTGTTGATAAATCGTAGTGATAGTGGTATTGATAGTGATATTTTTAGTGATAGTGGTAGCGTATTGATAGCGATATAAATATTTTAGTGGTTAATGAGTTAAAGACGCAATGTAACACTCTTAATTGATGAATTGATAATTTTTAAGTTTGCTTCGATATATTGATCACATAAATTTTACTGTTAAATTTTTTACAGAAGACAAAAAAGGAAAAAAAATAGATTAATTCAGAAATTTTGATTACTGTTAGGAATGGCTTCTCACGGTATATCATTGTATAAGAGACATGTCCATCATTACTAAAATAACCTTCCTCATCATCAAGTTATTTCCCCTTCTTTTAAAACGTTTCATGTTAGTGTGTGACAACGAGGAAAAAATAACCTCACTTCCTATGCTATTATTTTTACGCATAGATTTTCCATTTAGAGTAATCAAGATATTAAAGATGATCTTTATTTTCTTAATAGCGGTAATATTAATATTTTAATTATTAGTGAGTAAAAGACCCAGCCTAACTCTGTTAACTGATAAATTTGTAATTTTTAACTTTTTCAGATAAAGGCTTCGATATATTGAATACATCAATTCTATAGATAACTGACTTTTACAAGAGAAAACAGAGTGAACATGAAGAAAAATTCAGAAGTTTGGATTACTCTACAATTAGGAATGCTTCTCTCAGTTATGTCATCACATGACAGATATATCCATCTTTATTAAAAGCAACTTTTCTCATCATAAAATTATTCCACTTTCCTTTAAAATGCTTCATACTATTGTATGTCAACTGGAAAATAATAATCTTCCTTCAAACCCTATTAGTTCTGCTCATGGATCTTCCGTTTAGAATAATCAGGATATTAAAAATGATCTTCATTTTCTTAATAGCACTAATATTAATAACTTAATTATAAGGGAGCTAAAGAACCAGCATAACTCTGTTAACTAATGAATTGGTAATCTTAAACTTTATCAGAGATTGAAGCATCGACACAATTCATCACATCAATTTTACTAATAACAGACATGCTGCTATCGATTTTATTCTTGTTAAAGGTATCTTTCATTCAATTTATTCCTTTTGAGATCCCTCCACCGACAATAGCTCGGTTGAAATAAAAATTTCTTGACAGTAAGACCTAATTCCACTCGTTCGCTTATTATAAGAAAATAAAAGAAAAAAATCATATTGTGAATTATTATTACTAACCCATTTTAACTGACTGTCTTAACTAAAAAACAGCTAAAAAGCACCATTTTGAAGTACAAATTTTATCCCTTTTATCCCAGGATCATATCACATGAGAGCAAAATGTAAAGGACATATCAAATTTCCTAAATAAAAAATAAAAGAAGCCAAATATTTTCATATTTAGTCTATTTTGGTATAATATACCCCAGGAAACATCCTCATCATTAAATTATTTCCCTTTACTTTAAAATGCTTCATGTTATTGCGTGTCAACCTAAAAATGTAGATCTTCCTTTCTACTAATTAATTGTGTGTATAGGTCTTACGACTATCTAATTATAACATTTGTTAACATTTGTTAAGGAAACGTTCTGTTATATTACATATATATGTGTGTGTATTTCTAAATTGGCCCGGACTAAAAAGGAAAGTATTGCTGCTAAAGTAAAAGCTATGAAGCTGAGGCAAACAGAAGATAAACGTATTCTATGTCATCTGATCTTAAAAACAAATTGTCTGATGTTAAAAGCAAACGTTTAACTTTTAGAAAATTCAAGAAAGATTCTGAAAATAGCGCCTTAGCCAGGAGAAAGAGAAGATATAATTGAAAATCTGAATTATATTATTATGGGTAAGAATGTGCTGTCCAATTTGTTTAATAATCTAATGTGCAGCAAGTGCAAAAAAATTTCCTTATGCTTTGTTTTAGGAGAAAACTACAAATTTTCAAGTAAAATGATTTTTTTTTTTTTTTTTTTTTTTTTTTTGGTAATGGCTGTTTAAGAGTAGAATATGAAACATTTACTTCTCAAAGAGACATATAAAGTGTAGTAGCCTACAGAAGTCACTTGATATTAACATAAGCGTCGTACTAGCTTCCTTTAAGTTTTGGTGGTAGGTATTCTAACCTAGAAATTTCTACATCTTCACAAACATACACTTGATGTCAAACTAACTTTTAGCCGGTGCAAGAAAAGGCTTCATAAATGCCTAACAGGTTCATCAGAAAATAATATGATTAAAATCAGGAATAAAGTACTGAAAAAATATGCTGTTTTTGATGAAGCAGACGTTACTGCTTATTTCGATGGTAAGTGGCTTACTCGTGGGCATCCTTCACAAATAAGTGTCAGATATGTCAGTGACATATTGACTGGTGATGCTTTTGAGTATGAGGTGCTGTCAAACTACTGTGCTCAGCAGACATAGGCTAAAAGCTGACCACGGAGAAATGTTTGTTAAATAGGATATACGATAAAAAAAGTCATAAACTTTCAAGCAACATTATATTAACTTCTTAAAAATTATGTCTTTCTTAAATGAAAAGATACAGTGGGGATACGTTTTCTGAGATAAATTAAATGTGAAACACAAAACTTTAGGAAAGAGTATAATCAGAAATTCAATTGTTTTGCTCGACAGACCAGAAATGGTATTTCTGTGTCGCCATCTATTGTCAAATGTGTTAAGTAAAGCATTCGAGGAAAATACATTCCAGCAATATATTCGTATATAGTCTTAGAAATTGTTATTAGAAACCATACTTTGGGTTAAAAAAAATATTTTTCAAGATAAAAATTCTATAAATTTATTATAAGTCATATATTATTCAAACTTAATATCTTTTAATATTTTTATTAAATTAAACGACTAAAATAAAAAATATTGATTTAGAAAGTTATTTAGGTTTTTATTTACAACGATAGGAATTCCTAAGACTTGAGCTTTTAAACTCGATCATTTAAAAATTATAATTTCCTACACTAATGTGATAGATCAAATATTTATTGAATTATTTCACATTTTAATGAAAGATTTTTGGTGCTTACATAGATCAACTGTGGTTAATACCGAAGCCTCCAGGTTTTCACAAAATAAGCCAAAATATACCAAAACACATTAAAATAAGCTAAATTAATATCTTATCTTCAATATTCCAGAAATTATGTAAATTTTTATCTGTGACAACAGACATTCACTGGATGTAAACCTTTAAGCCGTGTCATTTATACATTACAATTCCCTGTGTTAATATCGTAGATCAAAGAACATATGTACAAATGGCAACAGTGGTTAATAATGAAGTCTCTAAGTCAAAATAAAATACACATCAAACATGTAGCAATGTGAATTAAAATGAGACAAAATTTAAAAGTTGTATACTCATTATTTTGAAAGGTCTTTAACTTTTCTCTGTAGCATAAAATTGAAAAAATGTAAGCCTTTAAACCTGATCACTTAAGTATAATTTTTTGCACTAGAATTTGAATATAACTTATGGTATTAATATATTTCGCTCCAATCGGAATCATCTCACGATAAAAATTGGTATTAAATAAGCTAAATTGTTCATAGATATAAATAAAATATAATCGATATGCATAAAATTCGATTAACTGGTTATTTGATATATGAATATTTTTCACACACTCACAACTTAAATTCTACCCCCAAAATTTTGTGAACAAGACAAATGTCGAGGTTTTGCCATCCATGGTGAGGGCTCTGTAGGAATCATCTTTAAGCAATAAGTCTGTCACAGTTTATTCGTCATATAGCAAAATACTGTCCATAGAACCTACCTCCCTTTTTTGGTAGATTCTTAGTGAATACACCTAGCAAAACTAATTAATAAAGAAGTGAAATTTTGAATGTTTTAATTTATTTAGAATTCCAGAATATATTTAGAATTATCAAAATTCCACACAAGCTCACAAAACATATTATGATAACTCCTTCAAACACAGAGAGATGGCGCCAGCTGCAAGAAATTTCATTAAAAAATTGAAGTATTTTTTTAAATTAGCGTAACAAGTAATTAGTGCAATACACACAAAGAAGAAGAAAAAATTAGAATTCAAGATTTATGCAGTTTGTAGTCTTTTACAATTCATAAAACCTTTAAATATGATCAAGACAAAAAGAAAGAAATAAAATATAGTATACCATTCATACAACAGAAATATAACAACAAATAAAAATGTGTCTGTAGTACTTATTTAAAAGATATGAATAACTACTTAAATATCTTAGTTAAAAAATTGCTTACTGTAATTAATCTAAAAGTTCTTATTATTATTATTGTGGCATTTTAAAAGATGTGTTGAAAATTTTTAGTTTGGAATGGTAAAATTGCCGATTAGCTTATAATGATTTACCCTATTAGAATGCTCCACTAAATACATGTTACATGTTATAGAAACATATTACAAGACAGTTAATATTAAAGTATTAAATATTTGTCTGTATGTAATTTTTTTTATAACAGAGACTTTCTTGTCTTCCATTTTTTTTTCTTCCAGCTTCCTTTGCACAAATCTGGTATTAAACTTTAAACAGTTAACAAAATTATTACTCCTCAGAGAAAATTCTTTAAAAAAAATTTTATTTCATTGTTGTCTTATTTGCTACTTAAATTATCTATTAAATTATCATTCTAATTTTCCATTCATTCTTAGTTAAATTTATTTAAATTAGCAAGGGAAAGAAGTGTATTACAAAATTTTTAAAATTAATTTCCTTATAATATATTTTTATAATAAATTTTATAATTAATTGAAATTCTTATTTTCGATTTTGAGACCCTATTCCTACTGCTCCATAAAGATAACTTCAAGGTAATAATCAATTATATTCTAAATTCTTTATATATTTATAATTTATTAATTTATATTTATAATTTATATTACATAATTTAATGAGCTTTTGAATAGTCTATTCAAAATATGTAGAAATTTAGAATATGGCCGTAAAGAAAAACAAAATAATCCTCTACAATGAAAGTCACAGGATTTTGAATGAAATAAAAATAATAAAAACATCCGAACATTCCTTTGTTAGTTACATAATAAGGTTCAACTCTCTTTTTTTTACAAACTGTATTAATAAACAAAGCTCTGTTATATAGAAATATTATCGACATGATAACATGATATTTTATACATTGGTTTTGTTACTTTGAATTGGTATTTGTAATTATCCCAACGGTTTCCTAAAAAGTGCCAAATTTACTTTTCCTGAGTTTTTATTTATTTATTTATTTATTTATTTATTATATATATATATATATATATATATATTATATATATATATATATATATATATATTAAGTGTGCCACAATTTTAGATATTTGTAGTGTGCCATAAACCGAAAAAGTTGAGAAACACTGATCTAGAGTTTAGGTTAATTCAACCAGGAATTGTAGTGCTGCTTTGCTCTGAAGAAGTTGAATTTTTTGGTATGTTTGAGTTGGGAAAAAAAGACGTTTTTTTCTCTGAGGTAGATGATAATAAGCAAAAATAAATTAAATAGTCTCCTTTTATTTAGGATTGAAAAAACGTCATTGTCCGATCATTTAATTCGTTTTTCGACAAATATATAAGTAATACTAACAAGTTTGCCTGTGCTTCGCTACGGTGAACTTAATGTATAACTATTAAACAAAGATTTATTTTTCGTGAATAACTCTCTAAATTCGCCACAGTTCAGTTCGAGGCATTGGCATATTTATATATTTCTATCATAAGCGTATTATAACATTATTCAGTTTTTATAATCGAATTTGCGTCTTGTATTAAATTTGCTCAAACTTTTTTTATGGTAAAATATAAGTTTAACCCTAAATTACATTACTGTATTACTCCTGTACGTTAATTAGCAACGTTAATAGATCTTGCCATATTACGTGGTAGAATAGGAAGCAGGGGTTTTGACAGCAACAGTTCTAATTTTGGTGGTATTAATAAATGTCCAAAATTAAGGAAATTTATGACAAGCCACATGTTTTTGTATGAAACAGAATCACACATTCATACTGACAACTATATGTGAATATGAAGATAACGATATAAAATGATAGGTTTTTATGTGCCCACGAGAGTCACTGAAATTTGTACTTTTTGTTGTTAGAATATTGTCGATAAACATTTCATTGTAACGTAAAAATGAACCAAGAATTAAATTTAAAATTACTTCTCATATAAAAATGCTATAATTTGAGTCACATAGAAGTGAAAGTGAATCACTTTATATCTCAATTTCCAGGTCAAATCGAATGGATACTACGCTGACGATGTTTAAATACTATAAAATAAGAAATGAACAACTGAAATATTTAAAGGAATGACGTCATAATGATAGAGAAATATCATTTTCACATATGTATTATGTAATAAATTAAAATTTTTAATCTTCTGCTTTTAACCGAGGAAAACTGCGTTTAAAACAATTACTTGGGATGACGTCACATTGCTTCTTTCACTTAGCTATCATACGATAAATTAAAAATTTAATCGTTTGCTTTTAACCGGGGAAAATAATGCTTGGAATAATGACATAAAATGCTCGAAAAAGGGGGAAAGAATGGATTTCGAGCGTTAAAAATTTCTTCCCAGGGATATACCTAAACATTTCCCAAATTTTCACAGCGATTGTATGCATGAATTTTAAGTCTATTGAGTACATACAGACAGACACAAATTCATTTATATATATATAGATAAATAAAATTTAAAAGCAATCCTGTCTATATCGTGTTCACATTTCACCCTTTTCACTAACCTAAATCTTATTTGGAGCTCCTTTTTTAAGTAATAAAATATAGTTTCAAATAATTTTCAACACACTTTTAACTTTAAATAATACTTGCCTCATATGTGACTTTATATATAATTCTCGATAACTATTCGTAAAACAAGATTGTAAAGTTGATGTCTCATATATGTTTTAAAAGTGAATACAGTAACAAAACATGTTGTTTGAGTTTGAGTTTTGCCTCTTTACTTATAACAATGCCCTGTATAACGATGTAAAATGCTAAAATAAGTATAAAGTTTACCATCTAAATGCACTTACTGTTTTTATTTAACATTTCTAAATGTCCATGCTTGCAGTCAACCTCTTAAAAATTCAACCTTCATCAGAGACTCCATGAAATTCTATTTAATAGGATAATAATGTAAAAATTATTTTTTCTTCTGAATCAAAAATATCACTTTAAATACACAAATTTAAAATTATTTTTCTTTTGATTTTCATACAATTAGTATGTAAGGGGTTTAAGAAAACTAAATTTTTGTCCAGCCCCTTTCGGGTAAATTACTATTTTTTCCATTATTAGTCCTCAGTGGGAGATGACTAGCATCATTTTCAAGTTTCAGTGTTCATTAGACGGCAATGGCAGAGAGGTAATGTTCGTCTAGAAACTCACTGTTTGGTTTTACTCTTGAAAAAGCTTTTATCTGGTTCCACTGGGATTAATAATTGTGTTGCGACGTTTTTGTTCCGGCAAAAAACTGCATGAATTAGAATAATACAGTTATTGAGTGTCTAAGTTTATTTTTTTTTTCCTGACTACTTTGAAATACTACTGGATTTGAAATGCGTTATTAGACAATAGGTTCCCAAAAGCAAATTTTTGTTTTCGTGTTAACACAAAGAAGCAGATACTTTTAGTTCCCTGTGCATTTAAACAGTCGTATCAGCAACTTTGTAGATGTGCTATCGATTATTTGCTTGCGAATAAAAGTTAAATGTAATTTTTCATTTCTAAAATTGTTTTTTGCAATAGAATATTTGTGAAGATTACAAGAATTATTTGTATAAAGTTTAACAAGAGTTTTGTTTCGATTTTATATGAGTCAGGGACGTAGGAGGAAGTTCAGGGGCTCATTCCCCTCCCACCGAAATTTTGTGTAGGAGTGTATGCATGTATACTAACAAAGCTGGTAGCATTTAATAAATAAATAACTCCATTATCTTTCATAAAATATTTTTTCTTGATTCTATATTAAAATGATGTATTCCCAAATTAATTTAATTGTTTTACACTCACTATTGATATGTTTATCAAAGCAATAGCCTTTTATTAGCTTAAGATTTATACAGCTTGTTTAAAAGATGTTTGTTCCCCTTCAGGGAGGGTGTCTTTAGGAACTTTCTCAAAAGATTTGGGCCGTGAAAGACAGCCACTTCCAGTAGCCACAAGCTGCTTACTTTTAGTTGAGGATCCTTTTCCACAACACTGCTATTTTTAATTTATTAGTGCAAAATCTTGACCGCATGCTGGTAATAGCTCAAGATTGTGCGGTAGATTGTCTCGTTCTTCACAATTCTGCTCTTTAAATGTTTTGATTTCGCTGCTAAGGCTCCTTCTTTACTTAGGTTTCTAAATTTTTTACATTTCAGAATATGAAAAAGTAAATTATATACCATAGAAATTTTCACGGGAAGAATAGGGGAACTGCACTTCCTGGGCCCAGGGACCGACTTACAGAAATGGGGGTCCCAGGGCAAACTCATTCAACCGTTGGCCCCCTCACTCTGCTGTACACAGGTGGTGGCTACGGGGTGATTGTTATATGTAGTGATGCTTAAACTATGGCCCACAGAGCCTTTAAAGTTGACTCACCAATGTAGTTAGTAAAATAAGATTAGTTTAAAATAAAATGAAAAATTATGAAATAAGTAAAATTATAAAAAAAGTTACAAAAAAATCCTGGAAGGTAAAGCGTATATTAGAATTTTGTAAGTCCTTACCCGAGGAATTTTCCTGCCTAAAACAGAATGTAGCTGCGTGTTTTACATTTTTTGCCAGCACTTACATTTGTGAACAAGCTCTCTAATGATACTGAATAAGTCAAAAACTAAAAAAAGAAATTGCTGATAATTTAAAGTGAATTTTAGGCATACGCATCATATTTTTAACTTGAAATGGCAGTTAATTTGGGGGGCCCCTGAAATCAGGCCCTGCCTGGGCCGAGCCCTCTAGTGCATAGAACCATAGCATAGGCACAGAAATCAAACTAGTGAGAATGGTGCAACTAAATTAGATGGGGAGATAAAAATTTAAGATAGTAAAAGAAAGTTTAGGGATGGGGAAAAAATTTTTTTTAATAAAAGGAAAAAAAAAAGAAAGGGGAAATTTAAGTGAGAGTACTGTAGGTGTTTCCGAGAAAACACTCACGATATCCTCAAGAGAGTGCGAGCTTTTCATCAGTGCAATGAAATCAATAAAGAGTTCGATGAGAGAGCTTAAGTTATCAATTTTCAGAAGGTTTTTTATTTCATAAATAGCCTGAGATAGATCCATTAGCTCATCACAAGTGCTGACAGTTGGTTTAGAACTAGGCTCACTATTTACATCAGCAGAGGGAATTTCATGATTCACGATTGGGAAATTGTTAACATTCTTTCGGACGGCTTGAGCATAAGTTTTAGCACATAGTAGGGGGAGAGAGAGAGGGGGAGATTTTTGAGTTTAGGGAAATTTTTACAGACTCTAACTAGCCGGTGATTATCACCACAGTAACAGCAAGTGATTTTGGTTTTATTTTCTTTTGAAATGGGGCAATCTTTGGTAAGATGGTTTTCAGAGCATTTTACACATCTCGGTTGCATCTAGCAGTTAGATCTGTTGTGGAAGAAAATCTGACAATTATGGCACTGCTGGATCCGAAATGGCGAACGATATATCTCAATTTTAACTATGAAGTACGAAATTTTATTTAATTTAAAAATAGAATCATTAATCTCCTGGAACGGGGTGAGTTGTACTTGATAGATAGGAAGATGGATTTGATTTTCCTACTAATTAACTGAGTAACTTTAGAAACTGGAAAGTTCAATTTGATAAGTTCATCAAAAATTTTATCTAGAGGGAATTCTCTGGGTAGTCCCTTAATTGAAGGTTACCTTGATGATTTGACATAGTCACTGCTATAGGCATAGAAATTATCCTATATATTTATACAGAATAGATCGTCCTTTTAGCAGATCTCACACCCAAGTATTGGATACATGGGACTATGGGACTTTGCGCTAGATACCGGAGTCCGAAACTCATTGCTGGCACGGATGTTTGCATAAGTGACAATAATAGGTATTGTTTCGCATTGTGTGCAAATGGCATGCAAAACGCATCATGGACCAGTAAAATATTAATGCGGACAATTAATAATAATTGTTGATTCATTTTTTTTGCTAGGAAACAAATATATTTAATGTGCTTATTTATACAATTATACATTTTTTTTAACAGAAAATCATAGAAAGTACACAAAACATAAGTTACGTACATACTAATGTGTATAAAAATAACAAGAAAATAGGTCATCCCAATATAAAAATATTGATTCAAAGGGTAGCCAAAATTATTCTCTGAAACTCTGGAACTAATAATGTATGCTTAAGATTTGATTTGATTTGTTTTCAATTCAAATTTATTTTGTTTTCTATCCTACATTGAAATTGAACTTTTTTATTCTCGTGAGTAGAATGTAATGAATGAAGTAATGTTCTAAATTCTATTAATTTGAATTAATTTAATTATTCATAATATCAATTTGAATTAATTTAATTATGCATAATATTAATTTGAATTAATTTAATTATGCATAATGTTAATTTGAATTAATTTAATCATGCATAACATTAACTTGAATTAAATTTTAAAATGCACTAAATTGTTTAATAAATTTTTCCCTTAGCAAAAGTGGGATAGTTATTAATTATTGCTCACGTACTATTAAAATTTTCCTTCAGAACACTTTTTGGAGAAAGTATTCCAGAGGATGCAGCAAAGTTGTTAACCATATAATGCTGAACAGAAACTTCTAGTTTATCTTTCGGGTTTGATTGTCCGACAATAAATTTTTTCAATTTTCTCAAATGCAGTTTCATTATATGAAGTAGTATGAAGATATGTAATTTTATTTCACTGTATTTATTCGTTTGTTTGCTTCAGATAGAAATGAGTAAACATGTTGGTGTCGTTCATAATCAATAAAGTAAGCTTCTGCTACTAGACTATGGCAAATGTGTTTTTTCTATAGATCTTTGAGAGATGGACAACAAGCCTATGATTGATAATATATGTATCATTTGTGTGTTTAATATATACATATATATATATATATATATATATATATATATATATATATATATATATATATATATATATATATAATGTGTTTGTGAGGAATGTGCTGAATCCAAAGCATTAAGGAAATCTAACTTAGTTAATTTTTTGGTGCTGTATTAAAAAAATCTTTTTTCATCATAGACAGCAGATAAAAGTACATGGAATTTAAGTTACTGCTAATCTGCTCCGACTTTAGGAAAAAATAATCAATTGCATAAACAAAAATGAGCACTAAAAATAAATACAAAGGTCCAAGATACAAGGTCCACCATTTGTACATCATATACTATACGCTGATAGAAAAAAAAATGTACGTGCAGTAAGAAGGGTGTTCGCAATATAATATCCTCCATATATGAAGAGTACCTAATACAAACCTGAAAATGCAAGTATATTTTATAACATTATGGCTTTCATTGCTGCAATCATTCAATCATTCCACAATTATTTTATATATAAGTAGAGAAGAATTTTTTTTAAAAATGCTAAGACATCCTGTCCAAAACTCGCATCTACAGCTAAAGTAAATCTTCTCTTTGCATTAAAAAGTATTAATTCATACTTATTTGAATTAACAGTAATAGCCCGATTACCAGCTCATACATGCAATTACAATTAGTGTTTATAATCTAAATATGTTTAGTAAAAATGCTGTGACATCATATATAGCATAAAACTTGAACTTGAAGTTACTCATACCAAAAATTCAGGATTTACCCAACTTTTTTCGTTAAAAGAAACGTTAAAAGCAAAAAAATTTTTTAATTTAATTAATTAAAAATTGCATTATGGTAAATCTGCATTATGGTAAAAATAAATAAATATGTGTTTTATTTGTACACCTAATAAATCACATATTTATTTTTACCATAATGCAGAAATTTAATAGAAAAATACTTGAAAATAAAAGTAAAAATACCATTTTAACAAAACATTTGCTGAAGTTTGATTTTAAAAAATCGAGTATAGTGCAAGAATTTTCTGTTATTTTGATTAAATAAAGACAGGTTAATATTCTTTGCATGTTCAATTGCATTTAATTTCGCTTCAATACGTTGAAAAATAAGTAAATTATAAATTTATTAAAAAATGTTTTTTGTAATTCTTATAAATGATATTTGGTTTTATTCCTCTTTCAGGGCACATTTTAAACGGTCCTTTTGTATTTACATACTTTTCCCATAAAATATCTCTATTTTTTATGCGTATTCGCGAGACAAATATACATTTTTTTTTACATTTAGACAACGAAATTCCGAACTTTAGGGAGTATTAAAAAATGTTTGCCCCTATATATAACATTCTTCAAACTTCCACATTTAAATAATTTTTTTGAGGAAATTTCAAATATCTTTGGAGTCAAATTCTGAAAGGTTGCAAAATTTCCTGACTACTGCAATGTTGAACTCTAGTTTTTCAGAGCAGAAATGTCACTGAGGTTAACACCCACAACACATCTGTTTCAAGGTCAACTGTTCGAGTATTGGTTCAAAACCTGACTGACAGGTTTATAAACGTCTTATTAACCTTGTCATGATTCGGACACATTTTTCAGCTACACAAGTTTCTCAAATGTCAACACCGCTTTTCGAAACCAATCTTTGAAAATGTGAT
Source organism: Pardosa pseudoannulata (assembly GCA_032207245.1). Lineage (NCBI taxonomy): Eukaryota > Metazoa > Arthropoda > Arachnida > Araneae > Lycosidae > Pardosa > Pardosa pseudoannulata. The sequence goes on from CM063502.1 coordinate 144,763,399, forward strand.
AGTTGCCTATTCTGTTTTCCATAGATGCAAAACATTTTCTTTCGACTAATAAGATTAACCTAACATTACTTATTATTTAAACCGCATTCTAAAGAATGTGCTTTACTTTACGCACTTTCTTTACAAATTATGTAAGACAGAGGACAGACAACAGGTGAAGATCTAAATGCTTGTACTATAGAAAATACCTGTTAATTCAAAAATGATTTATTGCCTGTATAATTCTGTGATACAATAGTACACATATCGCTTCAGGTTGTTTATAAATTATGACAGCTATGATAATGTAGATGAGGAAAGGTGTCATTTCTGTGGTATGATATAATTCTAAATACTTTGTATGAGTGAGTGAGTACCTAAAATTCACGCACAAAAACTCAGTAATGTACAGCATTTTAAAAAATTAGCCGCAGCATGGTCACTTTTAGTTTTATACTAGCTCAGATTTTGGTCTGAGTATACATATTAATGATGTCTAGCAGGGCCGTAACTAGCTCCGTTAGCGCTCGTGGAAAAAACTGGTCTGCGCCCGTGTCACCAAGTATAGTGAGAAAATATATTAACGGGATTTTTTTTCTATCATATATTCAGAATGAACTCGCAGAATATTTTGTTGATTCTTAAAATGTTCCTAGTACATTAATTTTTTATTTTTTTTCTATTTTTCTTCTATTTGATACTTAAAATTGTTTCTGAACACTTTGGAGATAAACTGAATACTTTTTTTGAGGGGAATATTTTTAATTTGGAAGTTGAATTTTCGTAATAAATTGGCGAATTTCTAAATTTAAATTTAGTTTTAATAACTTTAATAAATTTAAAATTTCAAACGAATACTTGGATTTATATTAAGGGCTATCAGGAGTGTTTGGTAAACATCTTGTAAAAATCTATAACAAGTTTACTGTGTAGAAGCATTTAAAAAAAAATATGAAAATTCATACAAATATAATTTTTAACCACATTGGATTTTATAATAAAAAAAATTATTTTTCAACTTTTTCATATTTCTACTGGAGGCGAACTAGCCTCTTTCGGAACTCATTTTTCTCACGGTGCGGCGCCCCTGAGACTGATGCCACCCTTGCCATGTCCTAGTTTCGGCCCTGATGTTGAGTAGTCTTTTTAAAACCCTTTTCGGGCTATTTTGATTTCAAATAAATATATGATGCATTAAAATGGAATATTTGGCGATTTATTATTGGACTCTGCTGACAGAAATGTATTTGTATTTTGTATACAGTAATCGCATTCAATTCCCTGATACTTTACATAAAACAAAACTGAAAATACAACCCAAGCCAGGAAAGTGGGTCATTACCCAAGGCCGTAGTCAAGGGGGGAATTTGGAACGACAGCCCCCCTCCTTCCGGCCGAAATTCTAAAAGACCGTTTCCTGGAAAGAAAATGACCCAAGCATGTGGGAGTGCCATATGCTTCTTTGTCCATGAGCATGGACAGTCGTGTTCCCAGAAAGAGACAGCTTCGGCCATAAAAGTCTTACCGAGCCTCTGGCAGAAAATATAATGCTTTCTCTACCCCACCCCTGTGGTCATTCGTCACAAGATACAAGGTCCACCATTTGTACATCATCTTGTGGTCTGATGTGTGTGGGGGGACTCCACGTTGAGTTTCTTGAGACGGACTTTATATGATAACTTTAATTAAATTATTTTTGGGGCTATACGGGACTACGCGAGATAAGACTATCTTGTACTCTCAAGTAGCCCAGGTCTATAGCTAAATGAGGACAAAATTTAAACGAATAAAAGTCGGAAGAATCCAGTGTTTTGCTGTTATAAATATTATAATACATTTTTTAAAAAAAAAGTTTTTACATATGTAGAATAGTATTAACAAAAAGGGAGAGGAAATATTTACAAAATGCCAAACAATTAGGGCCTAAGCGATTAGTTCACGGGCTCTCCAATACTTTTTAACAATGTCTTCATACTGAGAAATGACAACACAGTTATGAAGAGGAAATATAAAGAAAAATCTATTAACAATCGCCGGCATTTTGTTTCTTTTCTATGCAAAATATAAATATATTTATTTTGATATAGCTTTGGTATAGATGTAAATAATACTTATATAAGTTGCATGCCATGTTACAATTAAAAAGCAAATGCTCACATTATTTAATTTTAAACAGAATATAGTGGAAGAATTTGAAAATAAATAAATTATAGGAAAAGTAAACGGGCTTTACATGAGGAAATATATATCTCTTTTCACCAGCACACGAGATAAAAAAAACATAAACGTACATACATTCCTTTTAAAAAGTATAAATAAAAAATTTCTTTTAAAAAAGCTCCATATACTATTTTTCAGTAAACAGTTTATAAATCAATTTTTCCAAACTAACAGCTATATATTAGTTTGGTCTGTTTTGGATACCTCAGTCTACTTTTTTGTTACACTAGTGCTAATGAGACAGGGACTTATAACCGATTCCGAACAAACATCTATGCCTTGGACAAGATTCGAACCCTCGAACTCAGTTACCAAAGAAACATTCGAACTCATTAACCGCCTTACCCATTGAGCCATCGATTGGCTACAATTGTATACTGTAACGTGCTGGAGATATGGTAGGCGAAGCCGTCAATGAAACAGGCTAGAAAACTGTTTAATCTAGACTAAATATTTTATTCAGGTGAATAAATTATGTACAGATTCAGTAGATTTCTAAATATTCTGGGATCTTGTGCTGAGATAACATTCACACAATAAGGATGCGTGGGTACTGGGTACAGTGTGGCTAGGGCTTCTCAATCACTGGAACTGTTCGCTAATTAGTGCCGGTAATAAACGCTGACACTATCACCTCCAGGCTAACGATTGGTACAGTCGCCTTTCAAACCGAGGTTCGAAATTTCAGAATGCGTATCACGCTGTTGTTCGTGAAGGAAAACTCGGAATGCAAGACGATCCAAAATGAGAGCAAGGGTCACTCTCGGCTACCTACTTCTATGCACGAAGTAAAAAACAAAAGTAAAATAACGGGAATGGGATTCCCAAGTCGAAGGTCGACTTCTTAGCAAACAGAGATGCTGGTGGTCTCTAATCAAGCAAACTCCAGAATCGGAGATACGATCGACTCCTCTCGAGCTCCACACAACAGATCCAAAAGCAACTCTCAAGAAGAAGCCTCAAGAAGAAAAAGCCTCGTCTTGGCACCGCCACTCTTCTTTTATAACGGTCCAGCTCCCCTTACGCGATTCTTCGGGAAACTTCCAGAAACAGGATGATGCAATCTTGCGGTTACTTCCACGCCTGAATCAGCTGTTTCGTTTCCATATGTGGCCGAAAAGCCGTCTTTCAGCCGACCCAAACAACTTAATTGCCTTTTTCGCTACCGCTAATGGGCACCTGTGGCACTGGTAATTATTCACAATCATTTCACCGAGTCTTTTCACTCAACAGTCTCACAAAGTCTCAGACACGCTGGCTCCAGCACACGTACAGTTTTCAATTAAGTCCGGGACCTAGTACACAACGGGTATTGTTAGACCATCCATTTCTACCTGCCGCTAACCGTAATTACCAAAAGGTCACCTTCCGCTCCTCTTTCAGGGTCATGTAACGGATCGTTACAATACTAAAGCCTGGATGAAAATAAAATTAGTTTGTAAAGTATATTTATTTTTAATTGCAAAGTTTAACATATTATACCTTGACTTTTATATTTTGGCTTTTCTCCTTAGGTAGATAACGGTCTCATCAAATCTTTAGATTTATTTGAGTTAAAAATGAACAATTGTCATACCTCATCAATACCCTTATACTTTGCAGCGTCCAAAAAAAAAAACGTCTAAGCTCAAATGAGTTCTCGTAATTTAGAAGAGAACATATTTTATGTGCCCCAGTCACCATTAATGAACACGGTGGATCTTAGGCCGTAAGCCCCAAACTCTCAACCATCCAGTTATGTGATCGTTGCCTTTGCCGACTGAACTACAGCGAATCAAAAAGTTTTAACAAGAATGTGAGGGTTAATTTACATGGTAATCACAAGTTTCATGCTTTTTTAAGTTTCATGCTGTAAAAAGAACAATGGCATGCAAATGTATGTTGAAGAGCATAAAAATATCAGTAGCTTCTAGATTTTGTAAAATTATTATATTAACATAATAGTAGTTAGTTTATATTAAGATAAAGATTTCCACATACGCCTTATGATTGTGAGAAATGCGTAGCTATGCAATATATGTAATGAGACGGACTTCACGATGGGTGGTTGCAGTCATGGCCCATAAAAATGACACAGTTTTAGTTAAACCTTTATTAACAGATCGTTGGAGGAAGGGTTCCCACTTCTTTATAGGGAAAGGACATACTGGGGTGTTAGCTAGCATGAAGTTAAAAGTAACAGGCCCTTAACACATGGGTCAACATCTCAGTCAAAATATGTGGGAAAATCTGCCTCCGATAGCGTGCATCTCCTTTTTGTTTGGAAATTTCCTAAATTGTCCTCTAGGGCAATGTAGAATTATAATTGGTTAGACCACTTCTCTGAAGGCGTAAACTGTAGCCCCACTGGTCAATTTAAGTAAGTTAGGGGGTTAAAAAGGGGAAAGCAAAAGGACTCGGGAATTTTTACCCTTGACTCAAGATTTGAAAACCCCTGAGAATTTTCTCGGGGTGTCTTAGGGCTTTATATATATATATATATATATATATATATATATATATATATATATATATATATATATATATATATATATATATATATATATATATATATATATATATATATATATATATATATATATATTAAAACTGGGGAGTGACATAAAGAAAATGGGAGTAATATCAAGGAAGAATTTCTATTATACACAAAATATTTTGTCAGGTGAAAAAAATTACTCTAAAAACGATGAATTTACTTTGATGTTTAATTCTCTTCCGTATTATGTTAATTTTCTTATTTCAATGAAACTAAGTTTAAAAAAACTTGAAAAGCACTATTTTATTTATGATTTGAAATAATAAAGTTTGTTTTAGATATTTCATGCATACATTTATAAATTATTTTGGTAATAGGAAAATTTTTATGTCTTTATGAATGGAAAAACTACACAAATATCTAGAATAATTTTGGTTGATTGTCTGATTTGGAGCTATTGTTTTCCTACACTAGGGTTAGTGAGACCAGAATCTCTTGCTTTTAGCCGATTCCGAACCATCAGGAATTTGAACAACAGAGATTCCTTTGCTATATTTTTGACTCTAACTTTCGTTCTATTTACAGTTGGGTAGTAATCAATTTTAATGTATTTATGGCAATAATTTTCAGTATTCTGACAACTTGACTAAAAGGAACAAGTTTGCGAAGTTATATGAAATTAAACAGCTACACAGTTGTAATTTATACGTCACACCAATGTATAGCAAAATAATTCAAGTTATTTGAAGTAGAGAATGTCATTGCAATGTCAAAAAGTTATCGTCTGACAATGTATATATTACCTAATAACATTTTTATCAAACAAACAACAGAGAGTAGTTCTTATCACAGAAAGGTGCGATTATCAATTATCATATTCCCAATACCTATATCAATTATCATATTTTCAATAACTTATCTGAATATATCTATGTACAGATTAGAATTATTTTAAAAACGTGACACCCTATCAAAAATTTTTGCTTGATAAAACCTATTTTGACCTTTTATCACATAAAACAGTTTCTTTCTCGCGTCAGTTCAAAGTGTAAAACGTTACTACCAATAGCTGGTGTAGATATCATTTATGCTAGAAATGTATTTAACTTATTAATTTCAATTTTAGAATTTAAACCTTAATTTATGTTAAGAATTAATATTTCTAGCTGTACATGCTATTAGAATTGTTCATCAGGTCTTTTATTCCATGTACATTGCTGGCAATTAAAATTGCCACAGTATGATGGTAAATATGATGATAAATACTGGTAATTACTGGTAATTTAATGCTGATCTATAAAAAGATATTTTATATTTTCATTGTTATGTTTGTAAAGAAAATAGTGTTTGTAAGTAGACAACTATAGTTCCTCTTAGTTACGTCGTTATTCGCTCATAGCTTTGCAATTTAGAAGCCTTTATATGAAAGTTGAATGTGCTTTACTTGTTGGTTATGAAGATTTCGAATATAATCCACCCAAGTCTGAATACTACAGACGTATTAGCATCTTATATTCCGCGGCTTTTAAGGTATATGCTGAAATCATAAACACCCTTTCAGTTCGGTATATATTTGTCATTAGATGTAAGAAATTTACACCTAAATTTTTTTTTTTTTTTTTTTTTTTTTTCTTTTTTTTTTTTTTGAGGGGTAAGTAAATCCAAGTCAGTAATAAAATATACAGGACTATAAATTTCCTAGCTGTTACAAGTTCAATTCCTTAACTGGAAACACGAGGCAATTCCAAAAAAGTTGTACCTATTTACATATATTTAAAAGAAAAATGAAGGAAACTGAACAATTATTTTATTTAAATAAAAGTAATACTTTTTTCAATGTCGTCACAGCCGTTATTGAGACATTTTTCGTATCTGAAACAAGCTTATGACTTCCTCGTAAACCTCCTCTAAAGTCGAAGTAGCCTGCCACAGAAATCCACAGAAATTTGGGAAGTCTGAACTCTCTGGGCCAAGCCTTCTAGTTCAGATAAGTCTAGGAGATATTACATACACACTATTGAAACGATATTGGCTACAGATGAGTAAAGACAAAAAATCGAAGAAAGGGAGAGTAAGTTATTAAAATCGCTTGAGTTTGGGCAAGACAGTAACCTAAAAATTTTGTATACCTACTTTTAAATATTCATTTCTTTGGAATTCCAAAGAGACGAGGAATTCCTTGTCAGCAGAACAAATGTTCTCCTAGCAAGAAATTCTTGAGTTCAAATAATAATCACTTGAAACCAAGTCGGGCCTATACCAAGGATAGTGAAATACCTCCCACTTGAACTTCCTAAAAGAGTCATTGGATCTTTCGAGCCGTGTGGAGACGAGCATTGTTATGCAGATGAACAAAGGCAAGTGTCAAAATTCTCCGTGTCTTGTTTCCAATTTCAGAGATACACGAAGGTGGTGTAAACAAACTGGTTTCAAGATACGACAAATGTCTCAACAACAGTGGCGATTACATTGAAATATGAATAAATATTACTTTCTGGACCTCGAATATTTAATTTGATAAAATCAAAATTTCCACTTATTAACCGTTTGCATCTTAACAACCCTAATTTAAAAGTATTCTCTAGAAAAGAGGTGGGCAACTGTTTTGGCTCGGAGGACACTTGGTGAAAGCGAAAATTAGTGAGGGATCCGCATTTTTTATAATGATTGCATTCATTATAGTTAACTTTGTCTTCAGAAAAGGTATAAACTATATCATTAAAATTAGTAAATATAAATAAAATAAAAAAGGCAGTTTTTTTCAATTTTTTTTATTGTGCCATTTTCATATCATAGTTAGATGAAAACGTATTTAATGTTAGAATCAGTTTAAGGTGACAATGTACTCTACTACAACTGTTTTTAAATCAGGAATGAGATTGCTCATATATTGATGAGCAATCTCCTGACAGCATGCAATTTAATATCTGTCAAAGAGCATCTATATTTGCTCTTGCTGATGTTCATTACAGGAAAACTTCGCTCACAAATATATGTAAAACCAAATTTAGAGACCATTTTCCCAGAAAATTTCTCTGTACATGGAAATTTTTCAACAGACAGTGATGTATTAAAGTCAACTAATGTTACAGCTTTAATTCTTTCTTCCACAGTGTAATATAACTGCATGTCAATAAGTTCGATCTGCAGCTCCTTAGATGATGTACCAATATAAGCAGTAATTGGATAATAAAGCAAATTACATTTAGACTCAATTTTCTAAATAGCCTGAAATCTTGTGATCTCGTCCTCCAAATTGATGATGGTCGCTAACCTTAGTAAAAACACTATCAGGCACTTTCTATTTTCTTAATAAAGGGAAAGGACAATAATTGCCTGCTTGCCTTGTAAATAAACCTAGTTTTGCTTTGAATGGTTTTATATGTTTTAATTACACAAACAATCCCTTTCCATACACTGTCACATTCATTTCATTCAATTTTTCAAAATACATTAACTGCAAACATCCTCTCATATCTTTATTCCTCACATCATATTTTGTAATAAAATCAGGAGAGATCGCCTTTGAGCCCAGAAAAGTAAGTGGGCATTGCAAAATGAAATCCTTAATAATTTAATTTTGCAAAGCCCATTTACTTTTTATAACTTTACCAAAACTCAACCACCTCATATTGTTGTGGTAAATTCCGTTTCCTACTCTACCTCCACATCCTCAAGAAATTATTTGAACTCTCGATGGTAGAGTGCCTTTTTTCTGATTGTGCTCACTACACTAACAATAGGATATACCACATTTTTTAAGTCCAACATATCTTTATAAAGGCTCTTCTGATGCAAAATGCTGTGAGAAGACAAAATATCCCAGTCTGGCTTGTGCTTGTAGCTTCTTTTCTAAAACTTTAACCATACCTAACTTTTCCGTTAAAAACTCTTTTGTTGTTGTTGCTTCCAACGCACTTTTAACAAGCCAGACACGTGAGCCATAGGCTACTCGAATTAAGACGAAGGTTGAACATTTCATTTGAAAAGCACCGCTATGGTGAAAGAACGACTTTTCTCGAAGTGGATCCCCGTAATTTAGAAACAGGGACCAAGCAGGTCTCTATTTTACGTTCTTTCATGGAAAGTTTGCAACCAAATCCGCTATCTTTTGATTTGTGGTATCATTTCAGATTGTACTCCTTATACTACTATCGTTTCACAACACTATAAACATATTGCTTTATTCCCTGTGTATTTTCAAAGAAATAGTTGCTTGTTTATTCTTCATTAAACACATGGCATTCCTCAGCGATTTTACGTTTCTTCCAAGAGGTCTCCCTAAAGTTGGAAATTTAGACATTTACAGTTGAAAGAGAAAATCGGTATTAGTGTTTTGACGTAGTCTTTCTAGTGGAAAATACGAGGCGAATCTTCATTGTGCACAGGAAAGAAATTGCAATGTAAGTGGGATTTTTCTGACTGCCTTGGCACTAAAACAGAAAAGAAAAAAAATTCGAAAGCTACATATGGCTTTTTGGACACAATATGCCCAAGATGTCGTAGAATATTAGACAATATCCTTTTAAACATGTAAATATAATTAAAAATTTAAAGCATAAAAGTAAAAACTTAGTGGCAGTGTATTTTCTACAAACAAAAAATTTATTTTTGCTTATAAATATTGTAAATTACTTTGCATAAAAATTCTCTTTACTTAAAGAAAGTGAAATTTTCACTGAGTGAAATCTACTTCTGCCATCGTCCATTTTTTTTTTTTTTTTTTTTTTTAATAATAAATCCAAAGTTTATTTCATTAACAACCATGTGCATCCTGTGGCGTAATAGATTGAAATGAGCAGTAACCGACTAAAAAGATTTCAAATTGACACAACAGACGGACATTTATGTATTAATATTTATTTCGGTTATCAGATGATTAAGTAAATGATTTTGAGTGATTTTTCAAAATTTCTTAAGTATTCTAGAAAGAAATCTTGTGGAGGAAAATCACTGAGCAAACGCTTCAAATTTTCCTACGAGAAATAAGACCTCCCATTTTTTCGAAAATGCCATGTATCCGAAAGTAAATAGTCGTGATGTTTTTAGTCTCCTGCAACCCGGAAAGGCCACACTGTACCACAAGAAACTATTAGGGGTTTTCCTTGTTTGTTAGGGAAGCAAAACACTCTCTTGAACCCCGCGGATGACGATATTTTAAATTAAGCATTACTTGTACAGGAAAAAATACATTAACTATCTGATGTTTTCTAATATGTAAAGTATTCCCACAGTTGCAATGTCTTTTTCTTCTTGCATGTACAACAACACAACTCAGTATTTTAGACATTGTGACTCCCTTCGCCACAATTTTATCAAACAATAAATAATATATTTATACACGAATTAAAGTTTGTATCGCTGTTTGATACGGATAAATTCTACGATGTTAATTGCTGTGTTACAGGATAGCAATAAGCAATATAATCGTCTTTTATCTATTAAAATGACATTAAAAATTATATTTTTCAGAGCTGTAACGATAATACAAATAGATAATGTAGTATAATTTTGTTTTAAGAAGATACAAACTCTTGATAAAGACTACTATACAAAATCTAACAGACATTGGACTTTTCCATGAGTTATCGTGAAGATAAAAGGTGGTTGTTATCTTAGTGGAATGACTGCTTACCCGTTCCAAACATTATCTGAAGTTTGATCCACAAAATTAAGATAGTATTTGCAGTTAGTGAAAGATATTACAGGCCACAAAGCAACAACGAGGTTTTAACCGATTACTTACATAATTTACAGAATTGCATACTTTTTGACATCATTAATAATCGCATATGACGCATTTCGTTCAAGTATTCCACATGTTCAGAATTCAAAGAACATGTAACATGTAAAGCGTAAGTAGATTTCTTATCTTAAAAGTATATCAGGGAACCTTGACCGTGGGAAGTGGGAAGTGTATAATGATGCTGTTCATAAGATGAAACGAACTGCCCTACGTGTTACATTCTAGAATGAAACTAATGAAAACAGCGCAGAAAGTCAAATAAAAGTTTTATATTAAACACAATTACGTTCAATATAAGAATGTTAATAAATGTCAAGTTGCTTGCAAAATAGATAAATCTATACCTATTTTTTCTACCCCAGTAGAGGGGTTTTACGGTTTCTGGACCAGTGGCGCGGCGGCGCAGGAGGGCGTGGCAGATGACGTAATAGGGGGGCGTGGGTTAGTGACGTCACGAGTTGAGTTGAGTTGAGTTGTTTATTTTGCTGGATGTTGAGTTAAGTTGCAATTTTTTGCTGAATGTTGAGTTGTATATTGCTGGATGGAATTATTTTAGTTTCGTTTTTAAATTTCTTTTGTGAGTTGGCAACAGATTTTAGTTTCGGAATGGGACTTTGAAATTTTTTTTAATCCGATTCGAGAGAGATGGTGTGGGGAATGGTTGATCAATGACGTCACGTTCCTGTTTAAACTCGAATGTTTCAGAGTTGAGTGGTATTTGTTATTTATCGATTGGGTTAACGTTAAGTTCATCGGAGTTGAGATGTAATAATCGCTGGATAATCGTTTTTAACGGCAACCGGACTAGGAATTAATTTCTTAAACGTGTATTGGCAGCAGCAGTGTTCGTCATTTGCTCAGAAAGTTTTCTCAGTCAGCTCAGCTAAAAGTTTCTTCGGAGTAGGTAGAGCGAGTGAGAATTCCAGTGTTAAAATAGTACCAGTTTGAAACTGCATGATGAAACGCTCCAGCAATAGTAATCCCAACACCTCGGTCAAGAAAGTAAAGTTCAGTGAGGATACAATTGAGGAATCCTCAATCTTGCCGGATAATCTTCCGCGAAATGTCTATCATCTTGGAGGAAATAATTACGTGGTCGTCTCGGACTTTGCAGATGTCGTGAGAATTCATATAAGACTTTACAAGCCTGATTTATCTGGTCGCTTGAATCCGACGAGAAAAGGAATTACTTTGAGCACAACAGTATGGCAAACATTCTGTGCAGATTTAGACTCATCTTGGAGCGAACAAGAATTGAGTAATTTGAAAATCATCGAAAACAGTGTTATGCTATCTAAAGAGCGAATTAACGAAGTGAAACACTTTTCGGTGCAACGTTTTTTTCAAAAACGTGATTTCTCCAGGAAATTTGTACCTTCTGTTTGTTTATTGAGTGAAACAGAATGGAAAGAATTAAAGAGAATTTCCAAAGAGATAAATTCTACAGCCATAGCAGTCAAGTTTGTACGTGCTTTTCGGAGACTTTTAGTGCAAGAAGTGCAAAGTCGAACTCCATCTACCCCTGAGCCGGGAAACAACGAGGAAGAGGAAATGATACTAACTACTTCGATGACAGAGCTTTTGAAGGACTATCTCCAAAGAAACATTGGAGAATTATTTAAGTGCAATGGCTGTGAGAACGGATGGAAAATGCCCTTCATCATTGTTTTTAATTTAATGAGTGTTCTTTTTAAACTCCCTTCATGCTAAAATGATATTTAATTTACTGATGCACACCTTGAAGAGTAATCTCACCTTCACCATTGGGGATACGGCTCAAGCCCAGGTGCCCCAAACAAAGTACTACTGCTACCGGGATGGAAAAACCAATTAGGACATAAGTGTGTTACAGAAGGTAACAATTTTCGAGCCCATATCTATGGGGACTTTGCCTTTTTAAGGATTGATCTGAATGATTTTGTCAAAGATTTTGTTGAAAGAAATATACAGTTGTCCTATTCCATTACCGAAAATTTTATAAATTCATTGGATATGTCTCGCCTAATTAAAAGTGCTGTGAATTTGTACATTGCTGATAACCCCGATCCTTGGAATGTTTTATATAAATAAAGAGTATATTTTGTTATTTTAATATGTCTGTCTCATTTTTTTATTTCTTAGTCTATTTTTATTTCTTGAATTTTTAACTTTCGGATTATGTTCTTATCCTAGCTAAGATTTTCAGAAAAGAGTTTAAATTAAAAATTAATTTTTTTAATACATACGGGTTGGAAAGTATTGTGCTAAAATTTAAAGTATAAAAAGGCATGTTTGAAAAATGTTTAACTTATTTCCTAGCAAGATTTCGACCGAGGAAGTTATCTTTTTTTATGGGGGATTTAGGGAATGATGCACTTAAGAATTAGCTTTGTGATTCATAAAATTTTATGTTGTAATGAAAGAAACTTATCAGGATCCGAGACGAGTAGGGAGTTTCGGTGGTATCGATGCTTTATACCGTGCTGCTCAAGGCAAAGTTACGAAGAGAGAAATTCAGAAATGGTTAGAAGGTGTAGATGCGTACACTCTACACAGACCAGCCCGAAGGAAATTCCCAATGAATCGCGTTGTTGTGTATTTTGTCTATCAACAATGGCAAGCCGACTTAGTAGATTTAAAAAGTCTACAGGAAAAAAATCTAGGTTATCGTTACATCCTCACTTGTATCGACATTCTATCTAAGTACGCATGGGCAATACCACTGAAAAAGAAGAGAGGAGAAGATATCGTTACAGCTTTTCGAACTATCTTTTCAACTCGCAAAGCTAATTCTTTACAGACAGATCAAGGAAAAGAATTTAAAAATGCGAAATTTCAGAAATTTCTGAAACAAAAAGGTGTTCGATTTTTTACAACTTATAATGACACCAAAGCATCCGTGGTAGAACGCTTCAACAGAACATTAAAGACAAAGATGTGGAAATATTTTACGCAAAATCATACCGATACATCGACGTACTGGACCAATTGCTTAAAAGTTATAATCATACCTATCATTCCAGTATCAAGCGAGCTCCTGTAAATGTAAATTCCGAAAACGAACAAGATGTGTGGTTTGACTTATATGGAAAAATGGAGAACTTGAAAAAGAAGCCTTGTGTGTTTCAGGCAGGAGATACGGTGCACGTGTCCAAACATAAATTACAATTTGAAAAAGGATATGAGACCAATTGGTCAGAGGAATTGTTCGTGATAACGGAATGTATTCAGATGCACCCTCCCGTGTACCGAATCAAAGATTTACTTGACGAACCGATTCAAGGTACATTTTATGCCCAGGTGCTACAAAAAGTGAAACCGAAAACGGAATATGAAGTTGAAAAGATATTGAAAAAGCGTACTAAAAGAGGACGATTGGAATACTTAGTATCCTATAAAGGTTACCCTAAAAAATTTAATCAGTGGATACCCTCTGTAAATTTACAAGCACTATAAATTGAATAACATACAACTCGAAAGGTTAGTTTGCAAGATGAGCTTTTACCTAACACTTCCGAGCGACAGCTCTATGAATTATTTCCCCGAGAATAAAATCTCACATTTTATCACACGCTTGCCAGTCGGTATCGAATTGAAAGGGGAGTGGGAGTGTGGTTTGACTGAATTTATCTATCCTCATGCTTGGTATAATGTAAACGCTCAAAATAATTTAATCGGATTTGACTTGGGTGACGGAAAAGTGATTGGTAGACGAATCCCACCAGGATTTTATGGAACGGTTCCAGATATTTTAAAAGCGATTCATATTAAAGACCTTGACAACAAAATATATTTTAATTACAATTCTGTGACGAAACGAGTACGTATTGAAGTAAAAAACAAGGCTAGAGTGATTTTACACGATGGATTATGTTAGCTGTTAGGATTTGATCCTGACGAAATCGAATCCACTAAAGAGAACATTCATACGACAGTCGAAAGCCCATATGTTGCTGATCCCTGCTCTCATTACAGAGTATTGATGGTGTACTCCGACATTGTGGAACCTCAAATTATAGGAGATGTTGTGGCGCCCCTATTACGTATCGTGAACGTGACTGGAAGCGACGGTGAACTGATTAATGCACAGTTTGATCGACCTCACTATTTACCTTTAAACCGAAAGATAATCGACACTTTGGAAATTGTTATAAGGACTCACAATGGACAATTAACGCCATTTGAATGCGGAAGCTCGTACGTGAAACTTCACTTTCGTCAAAAATTCCTCTCATGATGTATGTACCTTACCAGTGCTGTCAGAAATCTTTTGAGGACTATTATATGTAACAAACAGGATATGGATTGAATTATTATCAAGGTGTGCCTTTCCAAAAAGGTTATGGATTTGGAGGACTATTTTAATCCTTTTTTACGTGCTGCTGTACCTCTTTTAAAGTCGGGAATGAAAACCATTGGAAAGCAATTATTCCATAGCGGTGTAGATGTGCTGAATGATATATCTCGTGGCGACAACGTAAAAGTTCACTGTCCACCAGCATCGTCCCACTGCCCCCCGGGGGATGGTATCGCCCCCGTTGAAAACGCTGAACTAAACAAAGTCTATACAAATATCCGTAGATGCGCAAAGCGGCGGGAAGTAAAATTTTCTAGCATCTTATTCTATTATTTTGTTTAGATAGACTAATCAGCAACATAGCAAAAAATATCCAGTGCATGCCTAGACTAATAGAAACTTGAATTCTAAAAATAAATAAAAAATCTATAAATAAGTAAATAAAATAAAAAGGTACATAATATTGACTAAAATTAGGGGGAAAAGGGTAAACATCCAAAATACGGACACATAAAAAATGGCCTTATAAAAGTAATTATATGTTAATTATTTCTTCATATTTTTGAATATTAGGACAGTTCCAGGCGATATTAACCGTTTAAGTACTGAAGAATTATCTCATATATATGCTAATAATGCTGAATGAAATGCGTAATAATTTTTTGGAGAACAATAGAAATGGTTATAATTAACACTAATTATTATGTAACCAGTAATTTTTACAAATAAAAATATTCTTTATTCTCACTCATTACAAGAATGATTTTGCTTCACAAATTCCATGAATTCCTTTTTTACATATAGCGCAAATTAAGTTGGATCGTCTAATTCCATAACCACTTTTTTTACTGCATACATCACATTGTCGCAAGTTTCGCCCAGGCAATTATTCTAAAGAAAACTTTGTACTTATTGGTAGTCTTCCTGCGGCATTTTTGCTTGCTAACCATTCCTCCTCTGTAGCATCAATAATGATCAGTATAACACTTGTTGAGAAAGTGAAAACAGTCTCTAATTTCTATACAGCAACGAAAAGTTTTTTTTTTTTTTTACTGCAAATAAATAAATAAATAAAACACGCTCGTTTTATCTACCGTACCACAATCCACGGCTCTACTGCATTACTACTTACTACTGTACTTATTTTAATTTTTATATTATTAAAAATCCCAATTGAATAAAATGAATACAAACTGCGATTGATATGAATTCAACTGCTCTAGATGCGAAAATTATACTAGCCAACAGCAGCGTCTTCCGCATTTTCGGTACAAAACAAGAGAAGCGCGATAGCGCTTCGCCGCACTCAAAAGGTTAAGCTTCCTTTAAAATAAGAATATTATAGGCTGCCCATAAAATACTAACCTTATTTATTACAAGTATTAAAATATTCATTTTTATGAAAAAATAAATTTTAAATGTTTTATAAAGGAAAATTTTAGAAAACTTGTTATTTTAAAGCTGTTCTAAAAATGTTATTTTATTGTCTATCGAGGTAAAACTGTATGTCGTTGTATTATTCTAGGCTATTTATCCTTAACTCTTATTCATATATTTTAAAAATATTTGCTATTGAAATAAACCTAATTGATTATTTCCTGTTTATTAAATATATATTAGTTTTAATAATATATGGGAGTAATTTCTGAGCGGATGGAAAAATCTATGTGCATTCAGAAATTTATTTCTGACAAGGTAAGTTTCGGGTAAAAAGGATTATTTTGTTGCATATTTTTAAATCTTTTTAATAAATAAAAAAAACCTTTGTATAAAAAATCAACTTTACAAATATTACAGGAACAGTGAAAATGAATTCCCTTTCAAGCTTTATGGGTTGGGGAATCACTTTTTTAAAAATAGTTTAAAAAAATACTTTCACAGCTTTCTAGAGATGTGGCAAACAGTTGTGTAATAATGAAATGCAAAAGATAACATGCAGATGCTTTTTTTCTTTTCCTACTTCAAACTCAGATAAGGAATAAAACGAATTAATTATAAATATAGGTGATGTTCTGTGGCAGTAAAAGAAATAAAAATTGATCATGTGGCTAATTACAAAGCGTTGAATTATAGTGTGTCACCTGAGAGGACTGTATTTATTTCTGTATTTCCCACTGCGAATAAATGTTCACAGCATTTCAACATATCAGCAAACAGCCATCCAGTTTTTAATTTATTTTTTTGTTATTCGCTTTAGATGTTACATGTCTGAAATCGCTCACACTTCGAGGTAATTCGTTTGCCAAGGCGTTTCGAAGGGCTTCTGCTGCGTGACGTATCCTAAGTACTTGGGGTCTACCCCATGTCAAGAAACTTGATTCCTTGTAAAATATTTAAGATCGGTAAAGACTTAATTCAAATGATTAAATATCGAAAAAGCTGCTTTGCCTTCTTTCTACTCTGGAAAAACTCGGCATTATATCTTCTAATAGCTGCAATAAATCATTAACCAGTTCGCAACCAACGTCTCGTGGAAGCTAAGTAGCGATTCCACTCCAGTGTCGCTTCTACGCGAAGAACTCCGGTTGATATTCAGAGACCAGCGTCGCGTATGAGTAACTGAAGATCTGAACGTTTTATTGGGATTTTTAAATGCTAGACTTATTTACTAGATGGCGTTAAGAGGCAACGCTTTTCACAACGGTCGACTCTTATAGCATTTACGTGCTGGTCCTCAAGAGGTTAATTTTCGTCAGAAGAATTAACAAAACTACTGGTTTGAAGACAAAAATATGTATTACTTAGAACGTACATTTAAACAAAGAATAACATTTCGATCACGACAACACGCGGAAGCAAGGCTTTTACTAGATCTGAACTACAACTTTCCGTTGCCAAGCCAAAGGTCTTAAAACAGAATAGTCTACCTGAGGGATCGGTTACAGTTATAGAACCTTCACACCCACCACTGGAAACCAATTATATCAGCTATTTTAGATCCCGGATTAGTGCACGAATGTCATCTTCAAATGATCAACTCGGCTATCTTTCATGAGAAAAATAAAATAGAGAATTTTGAGTTTTGTTTAATTTGGAGAGCTGAGATTTACTTTTATGCTACATGAAGGCTAAGGAGACTGGAGCCTACTGCTTAAAGCCGATTTCATACGGCTATAAACAATCATGCTATCAGAGGGAATCGAACTCACGGACTCCTATATCGAAAGATAGCGCCCGACATATTTGCCATCGTCAAGTGAAATAGGGAAAATAAAGAATTCATAAGGTTGATTCGAGGTTTTCTTCCAGCAGTAAAAAATAGCTTTTAAACATTTTAACAGGAAAATGTATAATACAAAATATTCGTAATCAAGTAAAATCTAAAATTTTTCATATTTATGACAGAAATAAAATAAGTATTACGATTGTGTATTTCAGAAGGCAAGCTATCTTCTTGCGCAAATGTATTAAATAATACATTCCACAGGATATACAAACAATTACAGAAGTCTTAAAATCCTGAAAGGAGTGTAATCCTTAAAGTATTTTACCACTTTACCTCTAAAAGTAGTGGAAAAATATGTTTTATATTTACAAATAAAACAGTTCTCAGAAGAAATATTCTTGTAGTATTACGCGTATCAAAGAAGAAACAAAGCATTCTTTGTCTAATTAAAAATTATAAATAATTTGTTCTCCGTGGTTCTCAAACTCTTTCCCCCGATACCCTTTTCTTATTTAATACATAGCAACAGAACTCTTGAATGAATATTACTTAAGGTGAAAATAAGGGTCTATTTTTATCACTGATATCTTTATATATTTATTACTGATTAGACATAAATGTAAAAACTAAACAATATAAAGAACTATAAAAATGAAGATAGTATTCACAAAAGAGGACCTAGAAGCCAGAATTTTTAATGAAAGTGTACAAGTAAAATGAAACATAGATGAATAGTTCTCCCCTTCTTGGACTGTACTGTCGCAGGTTTTTTGGAAAGATTCATTGTCACATCGCTTTTCTGTCTCCTATTGTTCATCAGATTAGACATAAATATAAAAACTAAACAATATAAAGCACTATAAAAATGAAGATAGTACTTACAAAGGTAACATAGAAGCCAGAACTTTTAATGAAAGTGTACAAGTAAAATGAAACATAGATGAATAGTTCACCCCTTCTTGGGCTGTACTGTCGCATGTTTTTTGGAAAGATTCATTGTCCATCTCTTTTATGTATCCTATTGCTCATCACTGTTGAGACATAAATATAAAAACTAAACAATATAAAGCACTATAAAAATGAAGATAGTACTTACAAAAGGTGACACAGAAGCCAGAACTTTTAATGAAAGTGTACAAGTAAAATGAAACATAATGAATAGTTCACCCCTTCTTGGGCTGTACTGTCACATGTTTGAACGATTCTTGTTACATCGCTTTTCTGTCTTCTATTGTTCGCCTCTGACGTATTAGTTAATATTATTAATCCTATGTAAGAGATTGGGAAAAATTAGAGAACGAATTTACGGATTTTCTTTTTTTTTTTTTTTTTTTTTTTTTTTTTTTTTTTTTTAATTTCAGTAGTTTTTGAAAATTTTAAAGGAACTTCTAGAGGACAGTTGCAGATCCCCAGACACTTTGAGAAACCCTATATTCTAGATTCGATACAAACGAAAATTATTGTGGTAATAATTGTTTACAACGTAGTACCTTTAATCTAATGATTCCTTTGATGATCCTTTGATGATTCCATTAATGATCCAATGATACCTTTAATCTTTTGCATTCCAATTTATATTTCAATTTTGTTGGCAGCAGCTCTCAACGCTTGTAAGTGTTTTATTTGAAATATTCTTAAACTAAAAAAATAGGTTAGTTTATAAATACATAAATGAAGAGACAAATTCAATTAAAAGTCAGTTTTATTTATAGTATTACATGTTTCAAACATACAGACACAAAAAAAAAAGGTTTGTTTTCTTTCTATAGGTATCTTTTATTTGAACATCTATTGGTTTACGTTCGAAAAAAATGTCGAGTGAGACTCAAACAAAGGATTTCCTGATATAAAAACTGAACTCAAGTCACACTTAAAGCATCTGTACACTTTCGGAGGTGATTTTTTGAAATTTTTTTATTTTTATTTTTAATGTTAATTTTATGATGAAACATAACTTAAAACTATGGAAAAGGCAGTTTATATAGTTTTTGAATAATATTTTCATATTTTATAGAGAAAAATAAGGTGAAATTTGCTCTAAAATAAGGCATTACGCAAAACACGATAACTCCAAATTAAATCATATTATCACTGCTTTGTAAATTTGATACTGTTTCTAATTATATATTTCAGGGAATAGACTACAATCATAGGGATCACAAATATATTTTTGAAGTGATAGGAAATTGGGTACAACAATAATGAAAATTTCTCAAAATTTTCATGCAAGTCAGGAATTAAACGGCTGTAAATCCCAAAGTAATTAATCTGGAACCATAATTGTAGTCTATTCCCTGAATATATAACTATATGACATAACACACGCTTAAAATATCTAAGCATTCGAGCTAAAATTGTTTGAGTTATCACGTTTTGTGGTAAGCAAAATTCCGAAATAATTAATTTTGAGAAAATTGAAAAAAACTTAACATATTAGAAAAACTGTATATAAACACTTATAATGCCTTAATAGACACCTATTTTTTAAAACCCAAATTTTTTTTCTGTGTGAGATAGTGGTTGTTTTCTTTCTGAATGCTTTTAATATATTCTTGGGCTTAATTTTGCAAAGAGTAGACTGCTGTTTTAAGTAGGTAAAATATGTTAGACCATATGAAAATCACTATAATTCAAAAATGAATAACTATATCATTATTTTATAACTTACTTAACGTTTCAAAGAATATTCTTTAGGTAATGTACTTTTATTATTTTGATCAGAAATATATCTGCGAATCTATTGGAATTTGAGTACAACAACTTACAAAAGGTCCCGAAAATTTCATGCATTCTATGAATTCAAGGGCTGTAATTCACAATTAGTCTATATTAATCATTATACTAGTCTGTTCCATTTCTACATATTTATGAAATATACATTTAAAATTTCAAATCTTGTGAATTTTAATTTATTGAGATATGTTAAGATGTGTGATCAAAGTGGACAAAAAATGCTATTTTGAGAAAAGTAAGAAAAAATGTTTTATGGAAGAATTTCAAAATATGTGTATCTTGATATCCAAATATCCACCAGATTTATGAACCTTAACCTCTCTAGCTTCGATTTCAATATGTTTATTTTTTCTTTCTAAGTGCTTTTTAGTACTTTTTTTTTAAAGTTTCGAGATGAAGTGGAGAGGAGCATCATATACTTTACTATGATCTAAGTGGTTATACCACTTTAAAGTTATATTCACAAGATCAGAAAAGAAATCTATAGTTAAAATTGATGAAACAGGGTTTAAAACCATTATTAAATTGGATGGAGTCATCATAGTCTGAGGAGCTAGCTAGCTAACTGTAATTGAAATATATTCACGACTGTTGTCAGATTGACCTGCTTTGATAAATTTATTGCCGTAAAACTTTATTTAAGGTGTTCTGCATACAGAATTAGGCATTTTAAATTATTAAAATAAAACTTTTCATTTGAAATACGTATAAAAATAGGAGCAATGTAACTGGAAAATCTTGGAAGCACAAGAAATTTTATAATGTATCCCTAAATTCATTGCGAGATTCAGATGCTAAATTCAAGAAAATGTTGTCACCAGATTCTTTAAAAAACAATAATAAGAGTACCTTTAAGCAGGAATTATTTGGTCCAAGATATAATTAATAACGTTTGATATAATTAATATAATAGGGTCTGATATAATTAATAACGCTTTAATTATATAAGAAGATTTTGTTGGAATTAACAAGAGAATAAAAGTTTTCATGCGACTTCCGGTTTACAAAAGAGAACTTCCAGTATTAAAATTGACTTTGGACTTGCATTGAAAATGCTTATCACCCTGGTTCTAAATGAGATAAAAGGAAAGTTCAAGCGGTTATGTATAGATAACATATTGAATTTTAATAATAGAATAAAATTTAAAAATTGATATTTTGGTCAAAATTCAGGTTTTAAAGGTGTACAGATGCCTTAATATAGCAGTACAGAGAGTTAAAACAGAAGAATTGCGCAGGTGCGAACATCTTATTTTGCAAGCCAAGCAAATAAATTAATTTTAAATTTGGTACCAACGAAAATTATTGTGGTACTGACCGATACTATTGCAATACTAGTATACCATTACTACCCCGATGAAACTAACACAACACTAGTTATAAATCTTGATAAATACCTTGATACATAATTTCAAAGGATATTATATAGATTTCTGATATTGCTTAGAATTAAAGACCTTCTATGAAATTCTGTTTAATAGTAATATTGAGGCCGAAGACAACCGAATAGTTAGGGCTTTGCCTTTCGGTACCGGAGCTTCGCATGTTTGCATGAGCCGTCACAATACGTAATGAAATACTGAGAAGATATTTTAATTATTTGTATATATAGAAAGAGGAAACGGAACAGCATAGCCTCTTTCTATCTCTCTATCATTCCACTCCCCCACAAGCATTAGATTCAATACCAGAGTCTTTGAGTTCGAATCCTGCTGTTAAAATGAACGATCACAGCCACTCGAACCGCATGGTTGGGCCATAGATCTCTTGCAACGTCTTTGAACGGCGGGACAGAGGGCCAGATTTACGTTAATCCCCTTTAAAATTTCAAGTTCTCTTTTAGGCCATGTCGGTTGAAAATCTAGTCATGCTTCGATCTAAATTTCCTCCAACTTATTATTAAGAGTACATTTTTAGCTTATTTCGCGGGGTTCACACCACCACACTAATTTCGCTGTGATACGCACCAGAACCACAAGAGATTTCCGTATTCTTCCGAATTCGCTCTAGATTCTTCCCTGCGGTCACCGCACGTACGCTTACTCTCGTTGGGAAACTTCAAAGGGTGTCTGACACGAAGAGTGGTTTAAGTACTTACGATCTAACCACTAACAACAGGAACCAACCAGGAAGGCCCTAACAGCCATGTCAAGTTTCGGATCAGGGCATGAAAAAGGAATGGATGTTTGTAGCCGTTTGAAATCAGCTTTAAGCACCTGTTTCCTTTCTCGTTGGCCTCCATGTAGCAAAAGAAGTAGATCGTGGTCCTGCAGACTAAATCAAACCAAACCCCCAAGCATTAGACTATTGCGGGCTAATTAGAGTAGAATACTAGCAATACATTTACCTTTGATTCTCTACCAGTATCAGTTCATATAATTTCCAACCAAACTTTAAATCACCATTCGTGGTTTTTAAAAACAAGAAACAAGAATCGCCAATTCTTCATTTTACTACATTTTTCCTACATTTTATGTGTTGATGTATAATTGTTGATTGCCTTGCACACCATTTGCGAATTTCCTGTTGTTTTTCTATAGTCATCCGAAACAGTTGGATGATCTATTTCCTTTATGATTTTCTCCTTGTATAAATCACGCTTAATGATCTCCGTGTTTATGAAACGTAGTAATTAGAGCAAGAGCAATTACCAATCAATTGTTTAAGTTCTGGATGATGAGGAATACTGTGAGCTGAACAGAACCATTATAAATCTCTTTACTTCCTTCTTGTATTTCAATCTTGACTTTAAACAGAATTCAATACAATGCCCTAAATTCTATGCAATATCAGAAATATGTGCAATAACTTTTGAAATAACGTAAAATTAAGTTTACAAGATATAATTTTTATATTAGGGTTATTATTACATTATTATTATTATTTTGATAATTTCCTTACCTTAACTTTAAATTATTTCCATAATGTTAATAAATCTGAAAAACATTTACATATTTATTTACTTTGAAGGCAGGTGCTATATTAAAAATATAAGATGGGTCTCATCAACTTCAACTGGACGACCGGATCGTTGAGCATTTTTTAATGAAATATCCCCAGATCTGACACGAATATGATGAAATCTGACAAACCAATTTTGACACTGTTTTTCTCTCAAGGCTTCATTCCCATATACGTCACATAACTTCTTGTGCGCTTGCTATGTGTTCTTACCTTTTCGGAAATAATACAATAAAATATGCCTGAAGTGCACGCCTTGTTCTTTTATTTTTAAATTGGGATAAAAACAAAACTAAAGAACTAATTGATATATATACATATCTCAAATTATACATAATCTCAAATTGTGCATCGAAGAAACAGATAATCAAGGAAAAATTAAAATGCAGTCGAGTTCTTTTACAGCTAATGTTGTATATCGTGAAGTTTTCCCTATAAATTTATTTAAATTTAAGACTGTAATGACATGAATTAATAAAATTTTTTTAAATGACCTTTGTCTTAAGTATTACTGTGTGTCTGTGTTCAATTTCTGTTTTAACCAATTTTGCTAACCTTAACTCATCAAGAATCCAATATGGATGCCTCTATTCCAGGTCCAACTGCTTCATAAATTCGAGGACAGACGGACAGATAACTTGGGCTATTATTATATATGGGAAGGGGGTTTTGTTAGTGTGCTATTTTTTAAAGTTTAAATATACACATTTTTCATATGTATATGTTTCAATAAACATTTACATTGTTTTTAAAGCATTTTATACATTTTTAGCCATTTTACAAATGATGTTATTTTTTAAATACATGGTTATTTAATCGTATGTTTCTGTTTCTATTCAAATGCTGATTGGCAGAATCAGAAGTGCAGCTTTTTTAAAATTAAACTTTTTCTATAAAGATGTATGTAAGAAAGATAATTTGTTTTTTTTTTTTTTTTGGGGGGGAGTATGTATAATCTGGGATTGGCTGTATCTTTATTTTTTTACTCTATAATTTAAAAATAAAATGTTTGGATTTTATTATTTTCTTTACACTTTGCAGAAATGGTGTATTCTTTGTCTTTCATTTCAAGTTCTATTCAACTTGCTTTCATTTTTGTTAACATTTGGACTTGAAATATTTATTTTTTCAATTCTATAACAATAAGGTCTGATTTTTCAGATTTATTTATTTTCCGAAGAGGATATAGGCCTACCGGGGACACCTCTTAAAAAAATAAAATCTATATAATATCTACGTTCAGGATGTGATATAAAGGATAGTTTCATTCCTTTACTTCTATTAATTACTCTGGAAAAAAAAATGGGAAGAACTTAGCGATAATTTCGACGTAGCTAAGAAAACTTTGAAATATCTTTCTAAATGAATTCAACGGGATTCTAAATTGCATTCACAGTATCGGGAGACTTTACAGGAGTATGAACATAAACAAATTATTCAGCGTGTACCTGATAATTCTCAGCCAAAAAACAAATCATTTTTTTACCTGTCTTATGGAGTACTTTATAATTCTAGAAAATGAAAAATTTACTGATTCCGTCATATGACGGACTATATTCTAGTATAATATATTACTAAATGAAAGGTAGAAGTCCAAACGATAATAAAAAAATATAGGTTAGATACTTTGAACATGTTAACAAAACAAAAGAAAGTGTAAAATACATCTGTCGACAAAATCTGCAATCACTTAGTTTCCAATCCACTAAAAAAGAGGGAATTTAAATAAAGAGATTAAATAAAAGTTTTTTCCTCTAAAAGGGAAAACTGTTCACTAAATAAAATTTTAATTTAAGAGAAGAATAAACTGTAAATCGGAGCTGCCTAGAGCCGCACAGTTTCGAGTTAGTTCCCCGATGCATTTGACCTTGTCTTCCATTATTACCACTTCGTGACGTCTATTTTTGTCTGGGGACCGGTCCAGCTAGAGTTCCTATAAAGGAGCCCCTTTCAAGGAGCCTGTGGTCCAGCTGTTTCGTTCTCGAACTTACTACTATACAGTAGGGAAGGATAAACTGCTCCGAAATACTTAACAATATTCGTTGTATGGCGCGAGTGAGCTATCTTTGATAAAGTAAGCAGAATTCAATTTGTTCTAACTATATTCTTCTTTCTTGGACTCCTAGAATAAGTAGAGAAGTTGCAGACGATAGACATACCCTTCATTTATTGTCTAGAAAAAAAAAATCTTTCTAAAGTCAGGATAGATTTTAACTAAAATGAAATGAGTTAAAATACAAAGAGGTACACATTTAAAAAGAAAACAGCTGGTCGCCCGTTGAAATGACAGCTGGTAGTCCTTAGACTAGATTGTCGAGTAAGCAAGCATCTCTAAATTCTACTGTAATCTTGTATAACGGATGAGATAAGAAGGTGTACAAATGGTAGTATTTACTCGGTTCCGAAAATGATAAAAACTGAAGTGGCTTAACGCACATCAATTAGTTTTGCTAATTTTAAATTATACAATGGCCTTTCATTTATACACTCGCTCAGTTATATGTCTCTTTTTTTTCCTAGTCAAGCCCTATGGGAAATAATGTTACATTTCTCTAAGTTATGAGACTTTCAGTTATACTCCTGACTAGTACGGCTTTTTTACGGGTTAAGAAATGCAATTTTTCGCACTTGAAAGACAATAACTGGGTCATACGAACTAAGTACTTTCAAGTTCTGTCAGCCACGGATGATCATTTCTTGACTATCTGTCACTGAGAATAAATGGATTAATAAAAAGAAATATTAGTATGCTTGTTAAGAAATGTAAAGGGGAGTCTCTGATCTTTTGTGGTTTTGTTTTTATGTTTCTTAATGACACATATTCTTAAACATGTCTATGTAAAAAAATTCACATTTTTAATGATACTGTATAATATTTTTCATAGCTTCAAATTAATTTTTTAAAGTACGAGCCGCAGTAGGTCATTTGGAAAAGACATCGATCTTGTAACTGAATGTGTTCGAGGATCAAGCTGATCAAAGATCAGTCGTGTTCATCAATGGCGACTGAGGCATGTAAAATAGGTTCCTGGTCCCAATGTCTTCAAAGTTCAAAAAGATACCTCTGAAAATAACAGACTAAGCCTGGAGGGTCTTCTGCTTGATCCCTACTTCTAAATTACGATGGCCATTTTGCTTGTTTGTGCTGTCTTAGGGAGTAATGTTAACCACCTATATGGTACTCCTATAATAAAATAGCCAAAAAATCCGTGGCGTTGTATGGGCGAATCTAAACAGACAAGAGCCCACACATTATTAAAAAAAATTTTTAATGCAGTGGCAGTTTGACATACGATAATTATGTAGCACATAGGCGTACTATAACTTTAACGAGATTAACAAACTTAGTTAGAATGGGCGATCTCTCTCACGTACAACTCTCTCACTTATACGACTTTTTTTTCAGTCCCTTAAGAGTCACATAAGTGAGCGGTTACTGTATATGCCTATATAACTAAGAGGTGTCTAATAATGTAAGTTGTCCGTAGTAGAATAATAATAATAAAAAATATCTGTACAGCTGACTTGTACTTTAATTATCTATACAAGTCCTTTTCCTTTCATATGTATTCCTTCTCATTGAAGAAGGTAAAATATTTTATAGAGCAGAAAAAGAAGGTCCGAATCCTTCATTATCATTGAATTATTATGTATTCCTTCTCATTGAATTATTTTCTTCTCATTGAAGAAGGTAAAATATTTTATAGAGCAGAAAAAGAAGGTTCGAATCCTTCATTATCATTGAACAACCTTTTTTTTTTTTTTTTTTTTTTTTTTTTTTTTTTTTTGAGTGGTTGTACTCTCAGCCGCGAGTGGCTGTTCACTGTTCTAGGTACACTGGTGTTCCGCAAACCTCTTCTAAGTGTTTAGCAAATTAAGGCGATAAGTTAACAATTAGCTTTTCTTAGGTTACTAATACTTGAAAAAACGGATACATCTTTGCTAAACATGTTAACACGAATGGTGTTCTGTTGTTTTTATTCTTGTATTGGTACCAAAAGAGTTCCCCGCCACTAAAATAAGGGGGGGGGGCTTAAAACTGTTAAAACAAAATGAGAAAAAAAACAGCAATGGAGTTTCTTTACTAATTAGAAAGGTCTCGGAAACGAAATTCTAAAAAGCAATATAATTTTATGTATTATGACCCCCAAACTTTTAAGGTTTGGTTTGGAGCTTTACGGTCTACTGTTTTGCAACACGGAGGATAATGAGACCGGGACCTACTGCTTAAAGTCTATCCCGAACGGCTACGAACATCCATGCCTCAGTGGTGATTCGAACCCACGAACTCCGGTTTCGAAGCTCAGAGCCCTAACCATTTGGTCATCGTTCGGCAAACTTTTAAGGAACTACACCAGTAATTTTGGCTAATTGCAACGATTTATGAACCCTTTTAACAGATGGAGTCATCGGATATAAACAGATAGAAATTCTGAGGTGTAACATTTACATTAAATGTTTTGAAATTGATTAAAAATATAAATTTTGCTCCAAACTAGATCATTCATGTGCTCTAATTTTACTTACTCTTCTGAAAATTGTTGCACCCAGGGAACGTAGTTTTTCCAAACTAAAAGTATTCAAAAACTGTTTGCGAACTCCAACATCTAAAACAAAAATTGCAGATATCTTTTTGTTAGGAAATGGTTTTTAACTCGGTAACAGTTTAAATGCTTCTGAATGAATTAGGGAATTCTCTAAACTAAAAGTTCGTAAAAAAATTAATTTTTTTAAAGTTTGTTGGAATTATACTTCCGTTAACTTTTTTCTTTTAATAATGAAGTATTTTAAGTGAAAATTATTATAAATATTTGTATCAATTACTGAGTTACACTGTTGGTTTTTAGATGCTCACTAAAATACACAAACAAAAAAAGACCATATACTTTTTATAGAATGCTTGCATTGTGGTTCCATGGGAGTAGTTCAATTTTTTACTTTTTTTCACGGAGTGGTTCAAAGGCTAAATCCAATCCTGCCCTTTCCTTTAAAAGTACAGTCATATTTAGAATTGTGATTTTTGTCTGTTTTATTTATGCTATTTATATTCACTGATATGGATTCCGTCTCTTTTTCACTCGTATGGAAAAATCAGTAATAATAATAATAAAGTACTCAGAAAAGCTTTTGCGTTTAACTTTAATCCCGACTTTGGTGCACTGCAGCTGTATTTATCATCAGTTCAGTATTTGCTAAGTAACTTAGTCAACAAAGTTCGCCAATCAGTAACTTTCACTTTCAATCTACTAAGCTCTAGCTTCCATCTACGTTTTCCTCTACCATTCAGTAAAAACCTTAGTACTATAGGCAAAATATAGTGGATTTAAAAGTATTTTGGATACAAGGAGGAATTGAATTTAAAACAGAGACTTCCATAAAGCTGAGATATATTATACTCTCAACAACAGTTTATCGGCGCGGCTTTCAAATTTCGTCAAGCATTGTTGTGACGTTAGCCTTAAATAATAGTTTCATCATGAATAAATACTCTATTTTTATCATCTGACATACGGTTTCACGTGAACGCTAATATTACGCATCTGTAAAAAACGTGATGAAATTTTAGAAGTATGCTTTACTGTTTCTGTCTTCATGTAGTTATTTTCTTATTTTTGTTTTTGTTTCCTGTGTGTAATCAGAGGATCCAAGGGCGTAGCGAGAGATACGGCGCAGCCTGTTCAGATAAATTGTTCTGACGATTTTACCTTTGATGATGTATTCTTAATAATCAGAATCACCATTCAGGTGTCATGGAAATGGTGATAATGGAATATTTATCAGCAATTCCCCATCTCAGAAAAATGATTTAAAGCTGTCATTTTTTTCACTTCATTCAGTATCAAGAGAGCATCGTCAAAGAATTTCAGAATGAAATTATTTTGTGTGTTAATTATTGTGACTTTTATTCAGAGTTACAACTGCAGTATTTTATCAGAATGGGACATTTTTGAACTCTTTAAACTATTAAGAGACCCAGATGCTTCAAGAAATGTAGTAAGTACACTAAAATTGTCTTATTTCTTTTCTCTTCAGTTTGTATTAAAAAAATTATCCTGATCTGATTCCTTACATCCTTTTAATTATTAAAAGCATATAATTAGTTTTTATATCCTATTCAGAATTCAGTTATGAAAATAAAAATGCGATAATATAATAAATGAAAATTTCATAACATCAGTATCTTTCAGTAAACCGAAGGTATTTAAGAGTACTAGTTGCAAATAAACTTTGCATGATGTGTAAGCTAATTGAGTCATTGCAAATTATTTCTTTTGTTTATAGAAATGAAGATATTTTGTTTTATTTTATTCTTCATTTTCCAAATTTTTTAACATATTTATGTGAGATGCACTTAAAAATGTGTTTCTACAAATAAGAAATAAACTTCGGGAATGAAAAAATTATATTAATGAAAAATACATTATTTAAGGATTAAAAATAATCAATACAATCATCAAATGTAATATCTTGATCATATCTATTAGTTAAAAAAAATTATCCAAACGTTTACCTATTTTAAAAATTCAATATAACATTTAGTTTCTAGTTTCGAGTATAGATGGCAGTAGCGCCTATAACATATAATCATTTCCGGTTATCAATTTAGAGCACATTTCTTAGAAACGTATTGAGTTAAATTTAAACATTGCTCTGGAATTTGGGTAGTTTTGCGTGGGTTTATAAGGAACGTAATACATATATATGTATATATATTTTTTCTGGTAATACGTAACCACCTTATTAGGTTAGATGGTTATTTTTTTTTGTACTTTTAGTTGTAATAAATTAACAACTAAAATACATTTCAAGACATGGGAAAACCATGCATAAACACGCTCAACTAGAGATGAGGAAGATACGATTAGATTCGCCTTCTGAGTCTTTGAATTTTCAACACAATCACACATCTATATTACTTTGCAATTAACTTTTAAACTATTAAATATACCCTCTTTTCTTTGTATCATAAATCACTGAATTACTGCAAAAGTTTTAACGTCATTTTCCTTTAAAGTACTCCAGAAATAATATAAAAACTGGTATTACATATCAAGTAGTAATTAATTTTTTATATTGAAAATTCGTTTCTAAACTCCTACCCTCCACAAAATTACATTTATGTATTTTTTTTCTTATCAGTTATCCATTTATTTCCAAGACTTTGGGTGATAACTATTCAGGATAAATATTTATAAGAAAAATTCTTGAAATAACAAGGTGATTCACCTGATTGTAATCATTTTTCCATTTCAACCAAATAATTTTAAACTTTTGTCATTAAGTAGCCTAGTTAATCATTATTATGTTTCTGATATACTTTTCCCCATTTAACAGTACTAAAATGTCCAAAAAACTATTTATTTCAAAATTTAAGTTTCTCTATTAACTCTACTGTTACCGTCCTCATAATAAATTTTTTATAAAGTTTTAAATTATTTTAATATTTTAAAACAATATTTTTATATGGTTATTTTAAAGTGATAATGTTTTTCCCAAAGTTGCATTTTTTATACAAAAATAATGACATCAAAGAATGCATACAATGAAGTGGCCTTTTGCTAGCCTGGAATAAAGCAATAAAACTTAGTGAAAACTGAAAAAAATTAATAGTTATTGAAACCCTTTGTATGCCCAAAAGTTCAAGATACAGATATCAGGATACTACTATTTTTTATGCAATAATTATTAAACTAATTAAATTATTTTTTAAGCTTACCAATGAAAGATCAATACCAATTTGTATATTTCTTTGTAACTCTTTGAAACTTAAATTAGATGTAATCTAAAATTTCCTGTGTTTTTGTTTTTTTTATTTGGATTGCATCAAAATCTTGTCATTCATTTTATTAACTATTAGCCACTATATATGACAATATCTGTTGTGTATTATTTGTCCTACATGTCTATTATTAATTATCATTTAAGTATTTATTTGTAGTAATATTTATTCTTCATTCTGATACCTACACTGAATTTTCATGCTTTGTCCAAATGCTCTTAATTGTTTGTAAAATCCTTTTATTTGATGTTAAGCTAATTATCCATTTCAGGGAACTTAACTTATTTTACTTTTATTTTTCTTGTCTTCAGACATCTCTTATTTCAAGCAAAGGGTATCCAGTTGAAGATTATACTGTACAAACTAAAGATGGGTATCTTTTATCTGTTCAACGAATCCCTCATGGTAGAGTTAAATCAAACAGTGTTAAGAAACCTGTGGTGTTTTTACAACATGGGCTTTTATCAAGTGCTACAGACTGGGTTATTAATTTTCCTAATGAAGCTTTAGGTAATTATTTTATTAGTGTTTATGCACTGCACAAGATTTTTAATCAATGAGCATTCTTTCATTTCAAATAATATATTTCGTTTATTCACTGCAGTGTTTATTACAGTTCTCTGCTTCCTTTTACATATAGTTTTAAAAGTAAATGCAGTTGTTATTAATAGTTATTTATTGACAATCTTTGATAATTCTGGTATCGAAAAAATTGTAGCTTTTGATTTTATCAGATTGTGGGTATTTGGTCATGTAAGTGTTCAATTATAACTTTAAAAGTTACAGAATTTGAAATGCTACCCTATAATTTCTTAGCGTAATTTATTTTAATTTTTCTAAACTTTTAAAATTGGAATTTTTACTTAGCAAATATGTCAATTCCACTAATTTATTTTATTAGGTTAAAATAAAAATAAATGATGCAGAATGTATTATCTGGTCTGAATGGACTTATGACTCATATTGATATGGTCCTTCCATTATTAAATTCCTAATAAAATGGTAGTGTTTATGAACAAGTGTGCTAAAGTTATGTAATATTCTTATGAGAAAATATTATTTTTAGCTGAATGATAGCTGAACAAGTAGGATGTTCCTTTTTGGAAATTAAATTAATGAGCTCAAATTCAACTGCTGGCATGGATGTTTATAGCCATTTTTAATCAGTTGTTGTAATTGATTTTATAAATCCTTGTGTAACAAAATGTAGACCATAGAGTTGTTCAACCCCCTCCCTCTCACATATGAAATGCTGAAACACAATATGATCAAACTTGTCCTGACTGACAATAGCACCAATCAACTAGAGAACAGAACATAACTTTGGTCTCAATGGATAACATGCTGCTAAGATGTACTCCCATGCAGATAAAAATCATGCTGTTAAATTAATATTTCTATGTTATACTATTAGATTAATTAGACTTGCAATTATATTAGAATATAGTTTTATGTTGTGAAGAAGCCTTTATTTCCTTTGAATTCATACATATAACCACACCACAACAGGGTTTCTAACCGACCAACTCTTATAAAATCATACCTATGCACCTTGTTGGGACAGAAATGAGTAGGGTATATATAGTGATCACCAGAAAAGAAACTGGAAATATATTGAACATCAACTTATTCGCAGATGCTAAATCTAGAAAAGTAATGTTGTAAATAACTTTTGTTTGTATGCAAGACATAAGTAGAAAGTTGCTAGTTTCTTAATGTGTAAGTTGTGAATACACTCTGAATATATTTTAGAGAGAGAAAACATTTAAGCATTGTATAATTTCTACACTATATTTCATGGTAAGGGCACAATCCAATCTTTTGCCAAATGTGCTAAATAACCTAGTTCCAGTTCTGAACCTGAATTACCTTTTTTAAAAATTTTACAATTGAATAAAAAAATATTGACATTAGATACAAAATAAGTCTTAAAGGGTTTTATGTTTTTGATCTGCCCTTGAAAATATTTATTTGTTTTACAACCTCCTTTATTCTTTCAAATGAAAGATTTTCTCAATATCCTCAGCATCTAGAAACACAAATGTATTTGGTGAGCCCAAATAGCTCCTCTTTCAAGTGATTTTAAATTTTGTTTCACAAACATCTTTTGACATTCATTTTTTACTCCTTCTTCATAGGTGAATTTCACAGCAACAAAATCTTTCTCATATATGTTCTATGAGGCTCATCTTTATGAATTTCATCCATATTTCCAATATTTTGGAAGACAGTCTTTTGTTGATTGATATTATGTGCATATAATTGTGATGTCATAGTCATCAAATAATGTTGAAAAAACTTCCTCACCTATGGAAGAGTTTCTATCATATAATAATGTCATATTCACTATTGTCTGGAAGGTCATCACGTACTTCTTATTTTCTACAGACTTTCTCTTTGTATTTTTCACTTTGTCAATGCAATATCCCAAGTTGAGAGCATTTATATAATTATATATATACACACACACACACACACACACATATATATATATATATATATATATATATATATATATATTAGTTAAGTAGAAATGTAAGTGCAAAATTACATAGGCTAGAAGTACGGAGTAGGCATAAGTTTGGGTGTTATATAAGCACCAAACTTTATTTTCATTTAAATGTAAAAGCTTATAATTTAGTAGAAAGAATAGTAGCAGAAATGAAAGATTAATATTACTGCACCTAGATGTATACTTTTTCACTAAATAATTTAATATTTTCAAATGATCTGTTACTTAACATGTAATTATATATTATAATCATCAAAATAAACCCTAGACACAAATAACAGGAATTTATGAAGTTTGTTGGATAATAAACTGTATAAGTAAAGCATTTGTGCTGAGTACTTCAGTGTATATTTTAAAAAATTTTCTATCATTCAGTATACTTTTATTATTCCAATATCTTTAGAACTATAAGAATTAATGTTTATACAAGGCCTTATTATCCCACAAGCATGCAGAACAGTAGCTCGAGGTCCCCATATCTTAGTTATTATAATAAAGTTCAGTCACTACAATTCTGCACTTGGACATATTTTTACATTTATAGTTGACATTACTTTTAACAAAGAAGAAAGAAATTTTTTATTAATATAAATTTTAATTATATATTAAAAAATTCTCAGTCAAACAGCAATATTTAACAATGAATAGTATTATGCAAGTTATCTAAAATGTAGTTAAATTTCCTCTACTAATGACTATTTTGAATGAGTACACATTTTTTACAATATTCAGTATGTGATTATAGATTATATATGAATTGTCAATGTAGCTTATATTATCTTAAATTGAATGATATATATGGAGCAGTAGCAGTTTTTCAAATTTTACAACTAAACATTAAATTAATGTTGACTTGTATACTTACTGATTAAGATACTTGTGATTATCTGGAAGTGTGTATGTGTGAGAGGGGAACAGAGTAACTCCTTCCAGATTGATAATTTAACAGATGATTATGCATGATCAGACCCTGGGTTTGTATGGTCATACTAGATGTAAATTAATTTTGTCATCCTATTACTTTTATTAGATATGTATAGCATATATTCACAACTAGCTCACATATCTTTAAATTTTTAGTCCTGAAATAAGTTTATTTTTGAGCATTCATTTATTTTGCATCACAGGCTTCATTTTGGCTGATGCTGGATATGATGTTTGGCTTGGAAACATAAGAGGAAATACATATTCAAGACGTCATATAAAATTAAATCCCAGTATGAGAGAATTCTGGAGATTTAGGTTTGTCATCTTTTATTCAAAATTTGTGTTTACTTATGTTTTATCAATATCACAGTATCATAAATGTTTTATTCATAGTACAATCTTTAAAATATTTATGTATTTGACAAAGTAATTTTTAATATTCATTTCAGTGTAATTATATTTATATTGTATAATATACTGTAGTTTCTAAAATTTCTTTAAAATTTGTTTAATATTTAGCAGTGAAAGGATTACTTCTATTCTAAACCAAATGATATGTTTCACTAGTTAAATAAGATAAGATTAAGGCGTTCTGCTTCATTTTTGTTCAGTAATGAAAATATATGAAATATATACTAAATAATTAGAAGTTATTCTTTGTAATTAGCAACTTATTGCCTAGTACTGTAATAAAATTTCTGTTCATACTTAAATTATAGAAAATTGTTATAAACCAAAGAAATATATAGTAACTGAATGCCACTAAAGTTTTATATATCATCAGTTTTACTTAGCTCTGATTTTTTCTTTTCATTTCATTTTTTGTTTTCATATACTGTTTTAAGTATAATACATATGAAGCCCATTATGTTGTTAAATATTATTTGAAAAATTTTTATGCTTTTTGCAATTTTTATTTACCTTTTTTAAATTTTTTTGCATACATGTAGTTTGATTTTTCTCTAAATTAAAAACACAGAAAAGTGGGAATTTTAAGCCCCCTCCTCTTCTGTTATAAAATACAGTTTTTCCTATGTATAATTCAGTATATTGTACAGTATAAAATACACTGTCTTTGTTAAATAAAACTACTCAAATGCTTTTTCTGTAAATTAAAAGCATATAAAAGTGGGAATTTTAAGCCTCCCTCCTCCTCTTTAAAATAAAGACAGTTTTCCTTCTGCATAATACAGTATATTATACACTATACAATATACTGTATATCTTTGTTTAAAAAAACTACTCAAATGCTGTTCAACTATCTCATACTAAATTCATAGACATTTTTTTCACTTTACATTTTTCAAATTTACTTATTTATCAATTTTAGGTTAGTAACCTTATATACAGATTATTTCTAATATCTTATTGAACCCAAGATGCCTACTTAAAAAGTCAAAATTTAAGAATGAAAAGTAGTTTGTTTCTAAGTGTATTTCTGGAATTCAAATAGCCTTAATTATTATTTTTCAAAACAGTACTGTTATAATAATGTTTTTTATATAAAAGTAAAT
The DNA here is from genome assembly GCA_032207245.1 of Pardosa pseudoannulata. Classification (NCBI taxonomy): domain Eukaryota; kingdom Metazoa; phylum Arthropoda; class Arachnida; order Araneae; family Lycosidae; genus Pardosa; species Pardosa pseudoannulata. Next base: position 144,799,689 of record CM063502.1, read on the forward strand.
TATGACCTTGTGAATATACAGTTTAATAAAAAAATTTAAGCTATGTATGTTATCTTATAATTTTCTTTAAATAAAACTTTTCTCGTAGTTTTGATGAAATGGCAAAATATGACTTACCAGCTATGATTGATTTTGCCCTCAATAAAACTGGACAGCAGCAGCTGTTTTATGTTGGACACTCACAAGGAACTACTAGCATGCTTGCCTTGCTATCAGAAAGAGCAGAGTATAACAAGAAGGTGAATTGTTTATAAATTATAAGAGTCATAATCTGTTAAAAAAATTTATTGTAAATCTTTTTTCTTAATTTTTATGTAAAGCATTTAGAACTAGTTTATATAATTTATCCATTTTGTATGGTTGATTTTCATATTTATGGCACTGTAGAATTTTTGTTAAAATTTTAACTAAAACCCTTTTGAACTCTTAGAAAAGTGATTCTTTTGACATTACAAAATTAAATTAGCTTACTCCCTTACAAACAAAAAGTTTGTGGAATCTATATAATTTATATAGAAAAAGTTTAAGTATTATTCATAAAGCATTGTATAGGTATATTTATGGTTTAATTTTTTTTAAATTTTAATATAAATATGAAAAGTTGTATTTTAGACTTGATGAATTCAAACTTTGCTTATTCTTTAATGTATAAGTATAAAAATATTATTTTCTGACTTACAAATGTCATACTTTAGTTGTAGTTTGAAACATTAATTGCAATATATATTATTAATGTCTAAAATAGATATATATGTAAATTCTCTGATGTGATTTTATTGAAACAATTATGCATTCAAGTTTCAAATAGAAAATCTGCATTGTTACAGTAGTATGCTGTTGTGAATTATTCCATTGAAACACTACACCAGTAATAGTCAATTTTTTTGTGAAGGGAGTCAAATTTTGTTATTTTAAAATATTTGTGCATGAGTCACTAAATCAGTGGTATCATGTGGAATAGGGAGATAGGAGTAAAAATGATACCAATTATTTGAAATCAATGAAAATTTGCAAACAAAAAAAAAAGTGACAATTGACTTTTTTCAGTTTCTCATTTATAATATTTACTAGAAAATTTTAAACTTCCTTTTTGTTTTATAACTTTTGCTTTTGCAATTGAAAAATGAAAAATTAAGGTTACCATGAAAAATGGGATTTCATTTGGTTGATGCTTCAAATTACTAGTCCAGGTAGCATCATGCTCAGTAATGCCTCTGTACTGAGTATTTAAATGAACAATAAAAATGTAAAAGAACATTTATAGTTTAAAAATCAGTTATGTATTGTCAACTTAAATATATATATATATATATATATATATATATATATATATATATATATATATATATATATATATATATATATATATATATATATATATATATATATATATATATATATATATATATATATATATATATTTGTGATTAGACATGTATGCTTTAATTTTTTAGTATTTTCAATTGTTTCTTTTATGGTGTAATAAATACATTTATAAAATTCAACATGTAGGTGATTTTTAAAAAAAGCCTCCCTGAGTTAATATTTGAACCCAGGGTCATAGGTTTGCCACCACTGCAAAAGTCTAAACATACTAATAATATTTTTTACATTCCTCTTATTTGGTTTTCTCTATGAAATATTTTAATGTTTGGGAAATTTTCATGTAATTCTTATGGTATGTTGAGTTTCATAGTGCTAAAGGGCATGAAACTATAGTCTATAGATTGTTATTGTTTTCAGGTTAATTACTTTCATGATAAGCATATCTACATTTTTATGTGTATAAGCATTTATACTTTTACTTATCTTGTAAGTTGAGTGTATTTCTTAAAAATGTAGCATTTCAGAGAGCAGACATTATGAAATCTGATATCAAATATATGCAAATAAACTCATAAGGAAATTTAAAATAGTAGGTTATTGAACATTCCTTTAATTTAAATATATTCCATTTTTGACGCCAAGTAGTTGGTTGCTTTAGTCAGTAGCACTTTTAAATTGAAATACTTTTTCTGTATTAACTGGTCTAATAGTTATTATAGTACTTAATTTGTCTAGATTACACTAAAGTAAATAAGAACTTTACAAAAGTAAATCATCAAAATAATAATTTTTCATGATATATTTTTAATTTGAATATACAAAATATGTATGCATGTGTATATAATTTCAGCTAAATATAAATATATATGTAGTCTTTGTATCTGATTTTTGTCACATATTGAATATTTTTTCATGATACTAGGTTTTGATTTAAAATGTGTATTTTTCTTCTTTTTAGATTAAACTTTTTGTAGCTTTAGCTCCAGTGGCTACTGTAGGATATATGACAAGTGCTATTCGCTACTTAGCTCCCTTTACAAGTGATGTTAATGTAATTAATTTTTCTGATTATGAATTATATTTTTTAATATTTACATAATACTATACTGCATTATATGAATATTATATTTTATAATTTTAGTTCCTGTTTGATCTTCTTGGTGTAGATGAATTTTTGCCAAGTAACATAATAATGAAATATTTAAGTGAATTAGTTTGTGATACAAAAGTAAGATTTATATGTGCAGACATTATTTTCCTTCTCTGTGGCACAGACTACTCTCAGTTAAATCAGGTAGTTTTTTCATTTTTCTTAATACCTGTAAGTATTTATAAACCTGTAATTGTTGAAATTAATGATTTGCCTTTTTTGTTTTCATCAGACTAGGCTAGGTGTATATGTAGCTCATACCCCAGCTGGAGCTTCAACGCAAAGTATCATTCATTATGCACAGGTATAGTGCTTTTTCTTACTTGTTTTATTAATGGTTATTTAAGTTATCTTCCTTGCTTTAATCCATGTTATAATATGTTCCTTGTAATTCTTTCAGATGGTTAACTCAAAACAGTTTCTGAAGTATGACTATGGGAAATCTGGTAATATGGAACATTATAATCAGGTTAGTTAGTTTAAAGATGTTTTTAAACAATAATTATATTCCATGTCTTTTTTTATTATTATAATATATTTTTGTTCAGAAAATTTTATATAAACTGAAATACTTTCATTCTCGTGCCTCTTATAAAAATGTTTGGTTTATTAAACTTCATTCCTATAAATATTAACTAAATTTATAGAATAAAGTTAAAATGTATTAAGTACTTCAATGTATGTACCCTTATATTTAGAGGATTCTTTAAATATATTGGTAATTAAGCTAATAATATGAAATTTAGCATTAAAATTTGCAATACAGATATCTTGTAACTCAGAAAATGTTCAACAATTATTTAAATGTAGTTTCTTTAGTTAATGTTTAATAAATCTCTAAAACCTTTACGTGAGGTAGGTATACATAGTCAAAATAGCTGTTAGTTTTTTAGATATTTGTATTTATTGCATTGGTAATGGCTTATTTCAGACATTCTTGTTCAATACGTAATGTACTTTATAGAAGGATATTGACACAAAATTCTTGTTAACTTGTATTATGAAAATCAAAACATACTGTAGGCTTTTATTGAATCCCTTCATGCAAACCTATCCAAATGATATATTTATTGTCTTTTTTAACTATGAAGCAGTATGACTTGAAACTTTGTATTTGACCCTCACATGATGCTTGTCTGATATTTATATGATATAACTTTGTATAATTCTGTTGTTAAAAAAAAGGTATGTACTCATTTTAAAACACCCTAATATTGCCTAATACTTCAAAAGAGATTTATTAATTACTTAGATCCAAATTGGTAAGATAAAGTGTTTTGTTGCTTATATTTCTATAGAATTTTAATTAGTCACATGCTCAGATTTAAAAAATTAGATTTAAATATTTGATTTCTAATAAAAAATATCAAGTAAGTATTTGATTCCTTTAAGTTTCCTTTAATTATAGCAAAGTGGTGATATTTTTTATTATCAATTCATAATTAGGTCTATATTCCAAATAGCTCAGTAATTTATCATTTAAGCATTATAAAGAAGGTACAAAATATTCTCAAACTTTCAGTTCAAGTGACAGTTCAGACTGAATTTATAATATTTAATATTATTATTTAAGTTTCAATTTTTATGTTGATTATATTCCAAGTACTTTTTTTAATAATGAAATACTGCTTTTACTAAAATAAGAAATGTTTTGCATATATGCAGAACATTTGAAATAATTTCTAAAAAAATTTAGTTAATCATATTTATGCATATCTTATATTCTTTTCAGTCTTTTTTCTTGAATGTATATACTAAATAAATTAACAAATTTAGCTGCACTTAAAGTCTTCCTTTCTGTCTATTACTAGTGTAACAAATGTTAAGATTAATTAACAGAATATAGTGAATAAATATTATATAAATTAAACTATAAATATATTATATTAAAAACAAATATGACTCTGTAATACATGTTCATGCTGATTTCTCTCTTAGTATGCATAGTTATTGTTGATAATTTTAAAATATTGTTTCTTGATTGAGGTATAATATATATTTTCAGTCTACTCCACCAGCATATCATCCTGAAAATATAACTGCTCCTATTGCTCTCTTTTGGTCTAAGAATGATAAGTTAGCTGATCCTACAGATGTTCAACTTCTCTCCAAAAAATTAAAATTTGTGGTTTCTAACTATTGTGTTAAATTTGATAAATTCAATCATCTTGACTTTGTGTGGGGTATTGATGCTAATACATTAGTATATGATGAAATTTTAAGATTGCTGAAAAAATATTCACTGTAATGATAATGTTCTGTCATTCACAATACTCTTAAAACTTTTATACTAGAGAAAATCAAACCAAATTGTCCAATAATAAAAAACACTTTTGTATGAAAAACTGAGTTTTTGTTTTTACAGAGTTCTAATTATTTATTAAATTTTTGTATAAAAGTATATTCAGTCTAAAAAATTATATTGAGACATAGTGCTGCTAGCATAGTGCATTTGTAAGATTTTTTTTCATTACAATTTTCTAGTCAAACAAGAGTTTGAAACCCTGTCATTGAAAACAAGTTTATGTAAATCCTTTAAATCAGTTTTTCTTCTTTAAGTATCTTATGTAAATTTCACTCTCTTTTGTGTTTTGGGGTTTATTTTTGAGGTTTTCTAAAATTTTTACAGATGTTATGCAAATAAATTTTGTTGTATCATAATTTTTTTTTTTTTTTGTTTTTTTTTGTTTTTTAATGTACATATTCATATTTTTACAATTAACACTGTACTGAGGCAGTTCTGTATAATTTTTTTATGTTGTGATATATCCAGAACCATTTAACTTTTGTGATACCTCTTTAGATTTATTATAATTTTATTAAAATAAAATAAGTTATTTTAGATTTTACATGAAATAATCTGTCTAAATATTTATTTTTATAAAAGTCATTTTGTTGTGATTTCTTCTACAGAATTAGAAATTGTTATAAGCACTGTACAAGTTTTCATGTAAATATAGACTATCTATAGATGTTGATGAAGACCTATTTTTATAAATAAAGTTTATATTTATAAATTGGTTTAATCCCTTTTTCTATTAATTATAACTTTTTTTTTAATAAGTCCATCTTTTAGAACTTTTTGAGGAATAATTTTTAGTAGTGTGTACATATATTATCTTCATTAGTTGAGCATGTTATACAATGTACTTTACCAAAATTGTTTTAAAAGTTGAGATAAGCTTTCTACCATCCAAGAAATCTACAGTAGCTGTTTATAGAAGGAAAAAAAATTATTTTCTTACCATGTCCAGGTTTTCTTAAGCTGTACAGTTTAATTCCTTTATTAACTTTAATAAAATCATCAAATTGAGTCTCATACAGGAACTTCTTTTCATATCATTGTTTCCTATAAAATTTCAGACAATGTGTATTAATGTTATGAACTCACTCATATTTATATTGTAGAACAGATTCTTTAATATTATATAACAGATTCTTTGATATGGTAAGACAGCTAATTTATGCTTTATATTTAAACATGATTAAGCATTAATGTCACTTGTGAATGTTGGATTAATCAACCACATTTTGTGATTACTACTTTATTCAGATATGTTTAGCATTTTGTCTACTCATACCTAAACCTGAAATAATTTATGAAAACTTAAATTCATGATAAAGTTTATTCCAAGTGATTCTTAAAGCATGCCTAGCATTGGACAGTTATGACAAAGACTCTTTTATATCATTTGGAATAAAACTAACAATTAATCAATAACCTAGAGGCAAATGCTTGTACATGTAACAGTCGGTAACTCGTGTATTTGCATAAGACTCATGGCTCCACCTACAAAGATTACAGGGAAAGATGAATCTTTTACACACAATGTGTGCCTATTAACTCTAATAATACTACAGTAGGTTTTTAATTTTTTTAAATACCATGTAGTAGGTACCTGGAGTAGAGAAATTAAATGCAGTAAGTTTAAATAACTACGGTCAGGTTTGCCCAACACTAGGGCTAATCATACCCGGGCATACTGCTTAAAGCAGATTCTGAACATGTATGATCATCCAAAACTGCAGTGGAATTCGAATCCACGAACTTTTTTACCGAAAGGTAGAAAGGCCAATTGAGTTTAGATGGGCCTGAAAGTTCATTTTTATTCTATTCGCAAATTAAAAAAATTATGGAATCCTTTGTCCTGGTTTTACACCAAGGGAGAAATTGCAGCTATTTGACATGGTAAGAAGTGAATCAAGGCAAACAAAAGTAAATAGCGCATATTATATGGTTGATTTATTTTGAAGCTTTGGTGTGAGGGGTAATACTAAAGATTTACAGTTATGTTCTCAGAGTTAAATTAAAACTTCGTTCCTAAGAAAAGTGCAAGCTGAGCTATAAGTAAACTTATAATTCAGAAAAGGGAAAGTTCTGAAGTTAATACAAACGCATGTAGATAAACGTATTGGTTGTTATGGAGACAGATATACAAAAAGTCATATTTAATTTCTGAAATTTTGAAAGAGCACTTTTTGAACACAATAATTCGTATACATTGTGAGCTATGCGGGAACATATTCCTAGAGTTTTTGAAGTGAAGAGAAATCTTTTGTTTCTAAAGCTAAGGTTACTTGGGTCAAGTGCCTTGCTTCCGAACTTGCGTCATTTTGTCCTTTTTGACTTTATTACAGCTCCTACTCAATTACAGCAGGAGCAAACGGGTTTTCAAGTAGGATCAAGTAGGTAATATGACGCAAATCGCATTGCGGCCGGAAATTGTTTAGTTCATGTAACAAATCTTTCTTAGGAGAAGAAAGAGAGAAATCGTGAAGTGCTATGGTGGCGGGAGTGGTTTACGCAGAGGTGAATGGCAAGGAACATTTACCAATTGATAAAGAAAAAAGCTGAGCTTTGAATATAATCAAGATTTTACATTGATGTTTAGAGTCCTGCGAAATATGACTTTGTTAAATTTGGTTTACTATTATTCAGGGAGAGTACACCGATATTAGGGATGCTTTTTAAATCAGAAGCAATACTCGAAGTGACCCTGAATTCTCATACTTTTAGCCACGTCCATTTCGGTAGTTTTTTCACGTTTTTATTACGATCGTTGTCATTGTCTTTCTTCCATAAATACTCCTTTTTGCAATAGAGCTCAACAAACGGGATACTTTTTCCTGACCAATACACAGGGCCGTAGCCAGAAATTATTTTCGGAGGGGGACCAAGGGAGAACGACACCTTTTGTCTGTGAAAGATACTTTAATTAATGAAAGGGAAAACACTGTATTTCCGGAATACAGTGATCTATCTCCGGCCAGCGGCCCAGAAAGACTTTTATGGTCTCAGTGGTTTTTTTTTTCTAAGAAAATAACCGTCCATGTTCATGAACAACTAGGCAGATAGCACATACACACACAGTCGTGGAACATTGTCTAACTACTAAATAGTCTTTCAAAATTTCGGGGGGGACCAGTCCCTCAAATCCCCCCCCCTGCCTACGGCCTTGCCAATACATCATTCACACTCACAGACTGCTCAAAAGCAGAGTGCATACATAAATAGCTGATGATGCATTATATACAAATGCCTAATAAAAAGGTGAAAATAATGCTTCAAAAATGATTGGTGCGGGATAAAACGAAAATACAGTTGGTAATAGCGAAGTATCAGAAAAATTATTCATCTGTGGCGCCATCGACAATCTTTCCCATTCGAACATAGTTTTCCAGAGTAAGAATGATCACAGAAATGCAGATTACCAAGTTTTTTGGAGAACCTGGATGTGAAGAATGACACCGCAATATTTCAAGTGTAGTAATTGAAGCACTATCTGTCACGGCAAAGGAATTACGTCAAGAAACTTTGAGAAACAAAAACAATGCACTTTTGAGAGCCTTACGAAAAGGTTAATATACCATAGAATACGGATGTATCAAATATGGCCATTGTATATTCCAATGAAATACCAGAATAAAGTTCCAAATGAACTCCAAGAACTCATGTTAGGAATAAAATTGAAAGCAATCACCAGATCGTTTCATTGGAATAAAATCGTCAAAGATATTGATGAAGCTATCAGAAATTGTTTCGACTGTGCACAAAACTATTGGAAATATCCTAGTAATCCACTAGAACGCATAATATTGATTTTGCTGATTTTTGCCAATATTTGAGTACATGTCTTTGTGGAAGCTCACTGAGTGGTTGTAAATTCCCAATCAAGGTGTTAATAACTAAGAAAACTATTGAGTGTCTTAGAGGCAGTTTTACTTGATTTAAATTATCGTTAGTTCTTGTTAGCGACAATGGAGCTCGATTCTCTTCCTAAAAGTTTCTGTTTATTAGAGTAGTGACTTAAAACACAATACTAGTGGATCACCCAAACCCACAACCAATGGCCAGGCAGAGCGTTTTGCTTACACAGTAAAGCAAACACTGAAATATGCAACACGATCGTGATATCCAACAGAAAATAAATTTCCGTAGGAAAAACTGTATTATAGAAAAGCGCCGAATGCCACTACAAACCATATCTCAGTGATATTGTTCTTGAGGAGGGATGTTCGAACCAGAATAGATTTATTTTTGCTTGAGCTAAAATTGAGAATTCGGGATAAAACAAGCAAGGGTATCTTTGAATGTAAAGACGAAGTTTTAAGTATTCGAAGTTTGTGATTATGTAGCTGTGGAAGATTACCGAACAGTCAACTGGAAATGGAAGTTTGATCGAGTGGTCAATAAAAATGATTCTCCATTACACCGTCAGAGTTCAAGATACTTTTCAGTTAGGCGATATATTGATCAATTCTTCCAGAAATATCCATATTGCCTGAAAGTAATCTGTTACAAACTGTATACCACAAATTCCGAACATTGAAGTCTAAAAAAGACACTTCTCAGAAGGATTATGTTGATGATTGTTCTTTGTAAATCCAAAACCATGAACCAGTTACCTCGTCGATGTCTACATTTCCATCAACGGATGTATTGACTCAGGGTGTCTCATCGTCACTTGGCGATCATCGTTTGGCGATAGGCAGTAGTGGTTTATCACCTATACTTCTATATGCCAGTTTAGTACCTAGATGTTCTGAGAAAATTCGGAAACCAAGAGTCTCGATCTCTAAAAAGGAAGGATATGTATTGTATTAATTATAAAACTTCTTGGACTGTATCTGTAATTATAACTATCTCGGAATGTTAACCTCGTTCAGTGTCCTCGTTCATTGTGAGATGTGTACATCTCTGGATGTATTCCTGTGTAGCTGTTAGTCTGTCATAAATATATAATGTTATAAACGTGAATGAACTTTTTGCCTCCAAATATCTGTAATTTCCAAGAATTTACAAGATTGCTACTTTGTTTCGATAAAAACATTCTAAATACAATGACCTATAATAAACAAGTAATGGTTAACTTGAATTAGTTATTTTAATAAAAATAACGATTTTTTTTCAGATACATTAAGTTATCAACTAGAAAGAATAACAAAAAGCTTAACATAAACACAATTTTTTAAAATCTTTGTAAGGGAAGCACATCCAGAAATGCATTACAAAACTAACGACGTATTATTTTAAGTGACCGGAGTAATAGCTGAAGTACTAGATTTGTTATTACAGTCTTGTATTGTAAAAATTTATTGAAGTGCTCCAAACTAAGGGAGAGGCTCATTTTATTGAGACGGCTGATCATACCTTTAATTCCTGTTAGTAATGATTTTATCATTGTTTCACGAATAAACAAGGCTAGGGTTTAAAAAATTCAGCAGCTTACCATCATCATGAAACCATTGCGTTAATATAAATCAGAATTTCATGTGGGTCAATGGTTCCAATACGCGCTCTCAAGCTGCATTTCAACTTAAACTTGGGTTCATTATCATAGCTGATTTATTGGGAATGAAGAAAAAAAGAAATGTTTTCCGTTCTAGTCGCAGAGCTGAATGGAGTTACCTTGACTGCCAAGAACAAAATATTCTCTATGATTTCTAACTGAGTTGGAGAATTAACGGAATAAAAGAAAATCTCCGCATGAGATAAAAGGCCAGTTATACAGGTAATGACATTTTCTATTATCGCTTTGTCGGCTATTTTTCTGTGTTGTATATGAAAATATCTGTGCATAGTCAGCGTGAGAGACTAAGAAGCTTAGAATTGTAAAAACGAAGATAAAAAAAACCAGCATTGTAAGAAATTTTAAATGCATATTAAAAGCTTCACTGCATACCATTTTATTAGATGAACCTCAGAAATACTCGCTGCAGGCCGCGAGTTTAACACCCTTGGTCTAGACCAGAGATTTCGAATCTTTTCTAGACTAACACTCCTTTTACTTGGAAAAATACTCAAAAGCTCTCTCTTCCATTATAATTAATTATACCAAATATTAAAATATTGTTGCACATTATCTCTATCTGTTTTATCTACTTATCTTCGCTTACGATACACAAAGTAGAAATTAATTAAAATGTTCATCAAATTTAGTAAAAAACTTTACTAAAAACATAAACATAAAATCGATGATAAAAATTTTAAAAACGATTGAGATAGTTTGAGATTGGAGTAGTTTTAACAATTTGCTGATGTCGGGTTCTAATTTCATTTATTATTTATTTATCTACTTATTTAAATTATTTGCTTATTTATTTATTTAACATCATTCGTATATTTCCGCGTTCCTTACCGTTCCTTTCCTTAGACAGTCAACTAGTTATTGCACGAAGCCCACGTTCAACCGAATACAATGATGGAAATAAAATTTCTGAACTCTACCCCAGGGGTTACTAAACGGTGTACTGAAATTCCCGAAATTTATAATTTAAAAAAAATATTGCATTTAATATAGTTAATACAATATTATTCGATTTACTAATTTATTATTTTTACAGACGTCGTGTATATTTTTATTGATATTAAATCTTATGGCCGCCTCCCTTTACAAACATTTGACTCTGAACTCACTACCGACCCCATGATAGGATTCAACAACTATTGGGGGGGGAGGGCGGTATTGTCCCTGGTGGGAACCTATGCTCGAGACCAGTAATTCTCAACATTTTTTAAGCAACCGGCCCCCTATGAAGCCGAAATGTGCTCAACGTCCCCCTATGGAGCCGAAATGTGTTCAACGCCCCCCTTTGTAAATATTCCGTAATTTCAAGTGTAGGGTTGGAGAAGTACTCAATTATAAAAGGCAAAATGTTTAGGTAATTTTCTTCCATATAATTACAAATTAATTTTTTGTTACTGACACACGCTGAAGCAACGCTGAAATGAATGGTTAGGGCTCTGATCTCCGGTTCCAGGGCTCGTGGTTTCGAATCCCACTGGGGCATAAATGTTGTAACGTCACAGCTCTAAAATAGGTAAGTTTGGTATCGTTATGGTCGAGCAGGGTTCTTCAAAGGCCTCATGAGGATGACATCATCGAACACAAGCGAGATGGAGAAGAAAAAAAGGATTTATTCTGGTATATGCAAATATTTACATCATGTACATTCTCGGCACGGCTCATTCATCCTCGCCCGCCGGACAACTGTCAGGGTCTTCTCCCACACCAGACGACGCTGGCCCTCGTGACGTCACTCGCAATCCCCCACACCCCTCTCTCTCTCTTTTCTAGAGGAGATGCTAGGGAGGAGATAATGGAGGCATGGGGACCTCCCAGATAGCAAAGAACACGTTCGACTGACGTCAGAGTGAGCCGTAATACACAAACAAATACATATTAAAAGTTTTCCAGTAGCGTGATGCTACAATGTTCGCACCCCTTCGGAATTGGCTTTAAGTAGTATGTTCCGGTCTCAATAACCCTCGTGTTGCAAAAGAATACTCCGTACCGCTCCAAACGAAACCAAACGAATGCTGTTGATTAAATATATATTTCTGAATGTCCGCCAAATTTCACGCAGAACACAGGGAATGAAAATAACTGGCTATGGTACCACCGCGTAAGTTTATTTTATTACTGGTAGAAATCGTGGGAATTAGATAATTAATGCAATAAATTTAGTGTTTTTAAAATTAAGTTTAAAAGCCAAAATTTGCTCACATCGCTGCCTCACCGCCCAAAACCAGTTCACTGTCCACCAGCATCGCTCCCTTTGAGAACCACTGGTTTAGACTGAAAATAAAATTTTGTGCATCCTTCTACTATCCCGGCCGAACGCTGGCCGATTGGTTAGGGAGCTGATCGTCGGTACCGGAGTTCGTGGGTTCGAATCCCACTATGGCATGGATGTTCGTAGCCGTTCGGAATCGGCTTTAAACAGTAGGTCCCGGTCTCATTAGCCCTTGTGTGCAAAACAGTAGACCGTAGCGCTCCAAACCAAACCAAAACCTTCTACTATCCCAATTTATTTTGAGGAAAATTTCTTATTTTTGCAGCTAAATAAATTAGAAGCTATTTTAATTTTTGAAAACAATACAATAGCAATGTATCTAGTCCTCTATAATTTTAATAGTTAGATAAAATTCTCACTGTATTTAGTGATCAAATTGAAATAGAGTCCATTCTTATAACGAGTATGCAGATTCCCGAGCGTTCTATCATTTAATAATAAATTTATCAGCAGATCTCTGAACAATTTATGGCGTAATTTATCTCCTTAGTTGTGAATTAGAAAAAAAGCGTTTAAGCTTCTTGGCTGATAATGTTCCAAAATTATACGCGACTCTGATAAAAATAGCTCATTTGTGTGATACACCATCCTGATTGATACATGCCCGAGAAACGTGCACTTCACACTGACAGACACAAGATAGCCCAAACCTTTCGAATTCAATTGTTTCTTTCTTTTTTTTTTATCGAGAAGGAGTTTTTTTTTTCTTGTGTCTGTGGCGTGATACTTATCCAGGAGATTTCATCCGACTACAAGGTGTCATAAAATTCACGCATTCTGATTTCTGTGTTTTACTGCACGAGAGAAATGTTAGTGTGAGGAATTCACTGGGCTTATCGGTGCATTTCACTGTTTCTATATATTTTGAAAAGACTTGATATTTTGATTCCTGTTTTCAAAATGGTTCTTGGAAAAGGTGAGTTTTTTTTTCGTCGAAAATAATTAATAGATATTAATAAATTATTTTAAAGTCATGTTATATAAAATTAATGCCACAATAGTTTTGATAATTTTTCGAATACATTTTTTCATTGGATTGTTCCCTACCTTCGCTGAAAAGGAAAACTCGCTCCGAGTAAACATAAAAATCTTAGAATTACTTTTTAGCTGTCCCTAAAATGGAACGCTAGGAATTAACGTGTTAAAATTATCGTGGCAAATTGGAATACCAGCACAATATCGTATACAAATTAAGATAAAATAACTTATTTCGTTTAAAGCAAATAAAAAGAGTTATCTATATCAGGCCGGGGCAATTCGATGAGGCCCACAGACCGCATTAAAATTGTATCCTATTACGGTGGACCGCACTGAATGTATGTATATGTGTTTGCATATTTGTTGCGACATTTGTTTCAATTATAAATTCCATCAATTCCGCTATGGGCCACAAAAATTTTACTGACGGGCTGCATGTGACCCGCTGACAGCCATTTGTACATTTCTGATCTACATATGTCTTATATTGCTTTAATTGTAATATTTAATGTAATATGTTCTTACAATTTTTACCACATCTAGTGGGCCGAACGATGGCCGATTGGTTAGGGTGCTGGCCTTCGGAACCGGAGTTCGTGGGTTTGAATCCCACTGTGACATGGATGTTCGTAGCCGTTCGGAATCGGCTTCAAGCTGTAGGTCCCGGTCTCATTAGCCTTCGTGTTTCAAAAAGTAGACCGTAGCACTACAAACCAAACCAAAACCACATCTAGTGGTAGAGGTCAAGGTTGCGTATTCAAATCATGCCCAGGTTAATCAGGTCTTGCAAGCAGGAGGAGTGAGTAGGCTAGTGTTTGCCATCTCAGACAAGCCTGACATACGATGTTCGCATTCTGGCATGCGCCTGAGACATTTTCCCGTGTACAGAATTTTTCGTTTCGTTTGGAGCGCTACGGTCTACTGTTTGGCTACACGAGAACTATGATACCGGGAACTGCTATTTAAAGCTAATTCCGAACTGTTACGAACACGTATGACAGTAGTGGGATTCGGACCCGCAAACTTCGGTACCGAAGAGCAGCTCTCTGCCACTTGTGTACTGAAAGCATAATGAATGTATATAAATGTCTTCTCGCTAGAAGGTTTGACCCGAGACATTTTCCTGTGTTCTCGAAGCAGAGGGTAGGATGAATATGTGGATATGAATTCTCGCTAGAAGGATTGGCAGGTGGGAGAGTAGTACGGATTCAAGAACAAAAATCATGAACCAAAATTGAGGGGGGGGGGAGGATTTCATCTCGTGGTATCATCAGCCCTTTATATCTGCGTGGGTAGACGGCCTGTTATGAGTTAAAATAAAAGAAAAATATCTGGTGTACAGTTCATCAATGAGGACTGAATTTATTGTTCTCGCCTATAGTTTGTATACTAGACGATTGCCTAGCCCTTAATGCCTTGAAGCCACTGTTTTATAATATTTATGTTAATTTTGTAGCATTCATATCATCGCGTACTTATTATGTATGAGCATATATACGTGTGAGAGAGAAGGATAATTCTCATCTTTCATTAATTGATCTAATAAATGGCTAAAATATATTGTTGTCAGTACCAATCGGCATAGTCGACTGCCCACGTGCAAATTAAAATTGGCCGCCCCTTTCAACAAACATTAGGCTTGGTTCCGCTTTGGTTGATAAGCATTTTGCCGCTCAAAATTTAAATGTGGTCGCCTACGGGTTGTGTACCACCCCCTTCTCCCCCTCTGGATAGGTCGTGGTTGTGGTTAGAAATTTCTAAAGTTTCATTCTTTAAACCTCTTCACAGGCTCTAGATAAATAGTTTTAACTCTATATGACGTTGATATTAATTACAAACGTGGAGCATCACGTGTAAATTAGGGCCAATTAATGAATTCCGAATGTGAGCGCGCGTCTTTCGTCTTTTTAATCTCATCTCCAATCAGGAAGTATACGACTCTTGTCTGCGCATAACTGTGACATAACTTGGCGAGGTCTGAAGAGTTGGCGAAAAAGTATAAATAACTGTTCAGTTGGATAAGCTAATCGCGATTGAGATAAAATAAGAATCTTATCTAATACATGCAAATATATGTGCGTATGTATGAACGCGTGTATAATCAGTATTTAATGCGTGCGTATGTGTACGTCTGGGAGAGGGAATCACTGCTATAGCACGCAGCATTAATTTACTTTAAACTGAAAATACTACAGTAAGAACGCTATTCGCTTTTTCGCATCGGAAGATACGTTGTAGTGACGTCAGATCGCGCCACTGATTCAGAGATCGGCTGATTCGCTGTCAAGGTCAAGTACCTGCTGAGCGCGCTCCGCCATGCGGGCTACCATCAGGCCGCTAGTCGCGCCATTTGTGGTTCGATGGAAAATGTGGCCCTTCTCTAAAATCGTGGACGAAATCTGTCAACTGTTGCGTGAAAAATGATCTTTATATTGTTGCGTGTGTACTGAATACACTGCTCAGCCGATTGATTGTGGTTTGGAAAGAGGAAATTTAATAGCATCTCTGTTTCGGCGGTTTAAAACATGATTTTCGTAAACTTATTGCGGTTGGAGCTTTTCGAAACGTAATTTTTTTTATTAGTGACCTCTAACATAAAATCAAGTTAATTGTGATTTTGTTTACGAATTAATGGAGCAAGAGATGCGATTGTGTTTTGAAGCGGGAAAATTTAATTTCACCACTGTTTAAAATATGATTTTCAAAAACTTATTGTGGTTGGAACTTTTCTCAAAGTAATTTTTTGAGCGACATCTAACATAAAATTAAATTGATTGCAGTTCTTTTCACGAATTAATTATAAAGAAAATATATATTGGTATTTAATATTAGATAAAGTAAATGTGTAAAACAGAGCTGAAATTTAGCGAGTTGATAGACATTTATACTTTTGTTATTTCATTTTTAAATTAATATCTTTAGTACTTGCTTAGTAGATTTGTAATAAAATTTTCCTCTTTGATTACATTCTGGTCAGAAACCAAAGCGAAGATTTCTGTTAATTAGTGTTAACTTTTATTTTATTGTTATAAATATTTACATCATAAAAAATTAATTAAAATTACTTTTTATGAAGCAGCGCATAAGGTGAAATATAAATTGTGCATTAAAATATTCGTACCCGGACGTGTAAAGCAAAGGAAGAAAGGATAGGATATTTTCACCCTAAAAACATTAGTATTACATAATAGCAGGTTTATTTACTTTTTTACTATTATTCTCAATTATCCGAAATTTTCCTTTAATTGTGTTTGATTAGTTTTATTTAACAGTATTTTATTCATCAAACCTTCATTGTCACTTCTCTCTCGCTCAGTAAATCAACAAATCGTTGTATTTCAAAAGCGAATTTTTCTCGGGAAAAATTTTTATTAAAATAAATTTAAAAAATTATTTTCCTGTCAAAGTAATGCCTATTGAAAACAGTGCCGTATAATATACTATTTACCCTATAAAAATGCTATGAAAACGTGTAAAATCACACATTATTAAAAACAAAATATCTACCCAAACACTTTTTTTTTTTTTTTTTTTTAAATATATATATAAGCTTCCAAACATTTTTGTGAAATTAATTTAAATAACTTCGTTTTATATCATTTAAAAAAAAAAGGCAAAGCTAGTAGGGAGCTGCCTAGCGGAACCAGAGTTTGTGGGTTCGAAACCCACAGAAGACATATTCGTTCGTAATTCTTCAAAATCTGCTTCGATAATTAAGTCCCTGTATAGTTGGCTTTCGTGTTGCAAAAAGATTTATTGCAACCCTTAATTCTAAACCAAACTATATGAACTTAGATCGTACATCGGGATTTATATTAATGTCCAATAAAGATCTCTAAAACAGTTACAAACTAGCAATATACAATCTTTTGCTAATATCTTGTTTTCATTATTATTGTTTTTTAATTAAATATATGCACTTATATGGCTATCAAACACTTTGATAATAAAACTTAACACAATTATCAAGAATATGAGAATACAACAACACCTGTATGGTTGAGCATTACAGTCAACTATTTGATGTACGAACGCTATTTTAAATCAAGACATACTGTTTAAAACATATTCTGAATGGCTGAAAGTATGTAGGCCAGTAGGAAAATTCAGCAGAGATTCTAGTAGCGAAGGGCAACGACTTGCCTTTTCAACTATCATCCGGCTCTCTATATTATACGGAAGGCTGTTTTTGAAATGGAAGACTTTTCTACATTTTTTAAATTTTGTGTGGCTGCTGTCCATATCATACAGGGTTTATAGTAAGGTTTGGATGGAAACAAAGGGAGTTATGCTGACCACGTATATGGGAATCTTGTAATAGAATGGTCAAAAAGTTTGCGCTACTATATAGATAAATACTGAAAGAGCCAGTGACCCAGCATTGAAAAGAAAACAGATTCTCTGCGGGTAACATTGTTATAATATAAATAACTGAAAAAAGAGAGAGTGTGAGAGAGAGATTTTGTATAATTGTTAGAATAAATTTGAATCTTAAAATTCAGAAGATCAGTTTCGGTCAATTTAGAGTGGGTACTTCTCCCCAATCGATTTGCCATTTCAACAAGTATTTTAAGGCAATGTTTAGCAATTTGAGATTTTAGTCATTTTACAGTCTTAGTATCTGGGCAGATATTAAGAATAATAATATTATCAACCTCTTTCGAAATAAGAGGAAATTTCTGGCCATGACTGCTCATTCGTCTTAAATATGTGTAGACGTATATGCTTTAGAAAAATGAATCATTGGAAATGCGACGTTCCTTAATAATGTCCTCTACGAAAAAAAAAAAAAAAAAAGGAAACAATTGTTCTAAAAACATTTAGTTCGTAAAATCTATATCTTTTTCTCTCTGCCTTTGAGTCTGGGAAATGTTATCATGAACCAGGTTCATTTTTAATGAATTTTTCTTCACATATTTGGTTACATTAAATAAGTGTGACATTTATGGAATTTTTAAAACGAATTCTTACTCAAGAATATTTCATACGTGTCAACAAAAAATTCAAAAGAGATAAGGGTTAACATTAAGTATAATGTGATACAAAATTATTATCTTCTCTTTAGCTATTATTAGCAATTGAAAAGAAATTTTGTAAAAATTTAGAATTATCAAATATTTTTGATGAATTGACAAATAAAAAATTCAAAAAGAAAGCACTTTAAAGGGTGCATTTCGTTTCCATTTTATTGATAGCATGTGGATTTGAATAAACATTAAATAAATATGATGCGTACTTTATTTTACTTTTTTGATCTCTAATTCATTATGGGTAGAAGTCTGATAAACATAATAAGTTTCTACACATGGGAATGCTATGAATCTACAGGGCATTCGTATTGTCAAGGGCGTCCAAATACTGATAGGGGACGGATGAATACCATCTTCAGGGCCCGACTTACAGAAATGAGGGCCCAGGGCAAACCCATTCATCTGCCCCCCCCCCTACTCTGCTGTACACAGGTGGTAGCTACGGGGTGATTGTTATATGTAGTGATGCTTAAACTATGGCCCGCAGAGCCTTTAAAGTTGACTCAACAATATAGTTAGTAAAATAAGATTAGTTTAAAATAAAATAAAAAATTATAAAATAAGTAAAATTATAAAAAAAATACAAAAAAAAAATCCTGGAAGGTAAAGCGTATATTAGAATTTTGTTAGTTTACCCGAGGAACTTTCCTGCTTAAAACAGAATATAGCTGCGTGTTCTACATTTTTGCCAGCACTTACATTTGTGAATAAGCTCTCTAATGATACAGAATGTTTCAAAAACTAAAAGAAGAAATTGTCGATAATATAAAGTGAATTTTAGACATGCGCATCATACTTTTAACTTGAAATGGCAGTTAATTTGGGGGGCCCGGGAGCTTGCCCTGTCTGAAATCAGGCACTGACCATCTTGCACGCAAGCGGGTAACACTCCTGAACCTGTCCTGGTTATTGTTAAAATGAAGTAGTTAACCGTTAAAAGTGTTATTCATACAATCTAAACAGTTTGGCATACTTTTATTTCTTAGACCTACAGAGCAGACCCGTGGTATGATACAAGAGGCGGAGTAAGCAACAACATCAAAATTTTAAGGCAGGGGTGACATTTTGAAGACTTGCATCATACTGAGAAAATTTACCGTAGGGTCCTGTGTACATTAGTCATCTTAAGAATGTCATGGCTAGTTTTTAGTTTTACAAGGGAAGAAAGTAGCAAGTTCAGCGTTCTTTTGTAACAGGGATAGAAGAAAAATTTATTTCCTTCCGCCCAGAAAAATATTCCTCTGAATTATAAACAAAAGCATCGGTAACCCCCGTTAAGCTGAGGATTTTATTGAATATATATTTTTATGGTTTGAAAAAGAATCAACAGAAATGCTGGTTTACGACATTTCCTGGGCCGAGCCTTCTTACACCAAAATCCAGGATATGCACATACTTCTTAAACGGAGCATATTATTAAGGCTAATATGAAAAACTATTATATGAAAAACATAAGTCATCTTAAGGAGAAATGAAAATCAGGAAACTTAGATAAAGTGGAAAAACCAATTAAGTTTAAGTTAAAGATAATGAAGGAAAAGAAGTAGAGTAGAAGTAAGAATAATGCTACTAATTCAACATGAAGTTATCATCCTGTAAAAGAAACAGCAGCAATTACAGCTACAATCCTTGGAGTTTTTTCCTCCAGATTTCTCCTATAAATTTCTTAGTAACTCAAAGAGAGTGGAAAATTTGGAGATTCTTAATCTATTTTTATTTCGTTTATAAAATTGCTAAATTCGTCTAACACTTTAACTGAGACCCTTCAGAAAATAACTAAAAATTTTTATTATGGACTTTATAATATAATATAATCTTAAATAAAGTTTATATTACATTATATAAAGTAATTACATAAATATATTATATAAAGTTAAAAACATTATATAATGTTTAATTATATAGTGTTAAATAAGTAACAATCAATTAAAAAATCAATTTTCTCTTGAGAAGATTTTTTTTTTTTTTGTATATTGAGATATTTATGCTTTTTTTAAACGCGATTTACACACATTTTTAAAATACTACTCTTTACCATTTTTCCATACTTATTTATAATTTAAATTTATTTAATATCCTTATAGTTCAATTCTGTAAACTGTTTAAGGATAGCTTTTTTAAAATAGAATTCTAAATTTTTCAAAAAAATTATTTTACTTGTTATGTGGTTTGTAAATTTTGACAAAAACAATTCTGCTTTTTCGCATTTATTAATCAGTTTTTAAAAAAAAGTTTTGCTGTTACATAAAAAAATCCCCCCGCTTCTTTAACATTCACTCAAAATTAAAAATATATAGAAAGTTTACTATAAGTTCATATTTCTGTCTTAGAATTGCGAGCTCAGACAAAATTGCAAAATTTGATTTTGAAAAAAAGAGAATTTTTGAAAGAAGGAAAGAAAAGAAAAACATCCTATGGTGGCTTTAAAATTAAACTTCTAAAATGACTCAAAATAAAAAGCAAAATAAGCTGATGACAAAAGTTCAAAACATTTTTATGTCACCATAAAAATGTTTTGAACTTTTTTGCTAACTCATTTGCGTACTTCCACTTAGCTGAATAATGAAAATCTTGCATTTAAATAAACGTTTGGTGTCGCCCTCTAGTGATACCAAATAACACATTCCTTTATTTTTAATTCCGCGAAGAATAACTGGCGGAAGTGGTTGAACAGAACAGAAAAGAAAAAGAAGCAAGCGTTTGATAACAGATTCGACTTACCTCCACAGACGCCATAGATAATCTTCTCTCAAAAAGAATAATGCACAGTGCATTTGTTTTTAAATGATAACGGAATAACGAAACCAACGATATAAATAGGCAGTATGTTTACAAAAGACAATCACATAGAGAGGTTGAAACAAGAGAAATAGTATAAATATGTATACATATATATATATATATATATATATATATATATATATATATATATATATATATATATATATATATATATGTAATAATTATTTCCTCTAGTTACAATAATTTTGTAGCCCGTATTGTTTTTACTTGCCTGGGTAACCGAGTAAGGAGAAGACTAATCAGGTAGCAGTAATAACGATGCAATCGGGCCGCATTAAGGAGAACGGCACATGTCTAATTAGAATTTTAGTTCACAGCTGCTAAAACGGACATTACTAGTCAACGACAGACAAAGGAAAGAAAAAAAATCACTCTGCTCGATCAGAGGTGCACCCAAGAGCGAAGACAGAAATAATTTTCCCACTTACTCAGCGAATTTTAGTGTAAGATAAGAAAAAACGAGGAGCGGAAAAACGCGACAACTGGAAAACGTGTTGAATAGACAGAAAATTTACATCTATAGGATAGAAAGCTTTTGGAAATGGATCGAAAGAAATTTAAGTCGAGAACGCTCCTTTGATTAAGACATTTAGAGGCTGGGAAAAAGATTTTAAGGAATTGAATGGGAGAGAGGAGGGTTTTAAGGAAATATTAAAGTTAAATAATTTCGATATATTACATCTATATATGCAGGGCCGGGGATTGTAAGTGTGCAGTGCGTGCATGCACGCAGGCAGCCGATAGGAAGGTATGCACATGTGATATAGAGCGGCCAAATACTATCTTGCAGGCAGGAATAGGAGACACCCAATCACCAACTTGGATGCTTTCGGCTAACAACTCAGAACTGTCCTTGTGCATATATTTATATGTGTGTGTGTGTATGTATATGTATGTATGTAAACTAAAGAAAAGAGATAGCTGTTTTCTCTTTGACTTTTATCTTCAGCATCGACAATACTAAAATTATCTGAAACATTTACTTTAGTAAAATTTCATCCTATTTTATTTCTATAAGAGCTTCATCTATGATTTTTCACTTTACAGTTATAAAATTTCACTGTCATTTCCCTATATACTCTCGAAAGATAATCATTAAAGGAAAAACTCTCTGTTAGATGCTGAAGTCAGTATCAAATCCGTCTCAATGCCATGCAAAATTCTCAACTTACTTAAAATCTTATAAAAAAGCGAATTAATAAATAAAAGTCTCTATTGTTATGCAAACCTTTGAAAAATAATGATATTCAATGTAGATTTAAGAAATTTTTTTAAATAAATAAATAAAAATTTTAAAAAAGATAAAAGCATCTTTTTTTAAAAATAGATATACAATGAAGCCACTTCACATAATTCCCGCATTGATCGTTCGATTCATTTGGTAATGTTATCTTCGTAGAAATAATGTAATTGTTAACACGTTCATTGTTTTCGATTTATCCTATTTCCCGTATCTATCGTCGAAAAATTTCGGTCCCCTCACTTGTCTTTTCAAATATGCTGTTTTTGTGAAATTTAGAAGAACTGGGGAAATGACTTATTTTGTGTTGATAAAAATGTTGCAAAATCGTATGGACCAGAAAAAATATTTCTAGCTCATCAGGAGATTTATTGACCATAAGTGAGTTAGTAGAGGGGTCACAATAAGGAATAAACTATCCACAGACAGGAAGCAAGATCATGAGAAAGCAAGAAAACAATCCTGAATCGATACCGAGTTTTTTTTTAAAGAACGCTCACTGTACAAAACAGGCATTAATTAAAAAATGCTTTTTTAAATATTTAGTATTATTCTAAATGTAAGTCATACGTTATTAAATAATAAATACTTCCAATTAGTGTTATAAATAACTAATTTGTTCATACTCACGAATTTTACTGATTTTCTACATCCATTTTCCCGACTACATCGTTTTCCATTTCCGTCCTCCGAGTCGAGGCTCCACTGTAG
This sequence comes from Pardosa pseudoannulata, assembly GCA_032207245.1. Taxonomy (NCBI): domain Eukaryota; kingdom Metazoa; phylum Arthropoda; class Arachnida; order Araneae; family Lycosidae; genus Pardosa; species Pardosa pseudoannulata. The sequence continues at coordinate 144,823,003 of CM063502.1, forward strand.
TGCTTTCCAAAGGAAAAAAAAATTCAAATTCATACTACGAGACGGAAATTATACAAAATATTTAATGCGTATATCGTACAAAGGTATAGAGAAATCATCAGATAATGACTTCCTTCCAATAAGATTTACATCCATGGCACTCATGGATGTTCTCTCTCCTGCTAAATGATTCAAGTGAAGTGGGAAAAAGCCCAATATTTCCTTCACATAACTAATTTGTTTTAAAGGAAAACGGCTCGTAATCTGCCACCACTCGCCGTTTCATATTTACGATTTTCAAAATTATTGTGCGCATGATTTTCTTCTGCTCGTCATCAAAGTTTTTAAACCTGGATTTTAAACAATCTGTTGACTACTTTATCTGACTACTATTCTGATTCTGATGAACAGGTACAATTTATAAAGAACTAAAGACATTGAAGAACAGACAAAGGTAAATTACATTTATTAAAAAATTTGAATTATGTAGCTAATTTTTTCATGTTGCCTGAAAATACTTTGCAAAGAATTTCCTGTAAAAATATTCTCTGTGTAAATAACACTTCACTATTCGTGTCCGCCATAGTATTTATCGCCTTTTAAATTTTACTGTCGCTCATGCATGGATGACGTGTAAAGTTTTAGATTTAATAAAGATAATCATCTATCTTACAAGTATGGGAAAATCAGTGAACCAGGTGCCAGCATGATAAAACGCCAATTCTTTCGAGAAAGCCAATTGTGAGGTGTCTGATTGAAGTAATAGTTCCTTGATCATAATACAAACAAACCCGGATTCAATGTACAGGGCTCTTTTATATTTTTTTTCTCGTCTACTCAAAATTTAATGACTGTTGAACTTTATGGTTAAATTTGGAGTACATATGTGTATATTAAAATATTTTTCAAATATTTATTTAAATTAAAAACCTATTATGACAATCAATAACCATCTTCATTAAGGTAGACAAAATTCTGCATTATAGGATCACTACAAAATGTTAAAACACTATTAATGAATATCCAATAAAATATATTTTATTAGATATAAACATACATTGATATGTTTTACATTTTTCTGAGCTTTTGTTCTGAAAAATCTTCAAAAATAATATTAAAATCCTATTGCCTAGCTTATCAAAACAAAAATATGCTGATGTTTTGTTTTTGCAAGAAATGCATCTCTCGATAGACTAGTGTCCTTGATCAGCTGTTATCGGTAGACATGAGACACCAATTTCCTAAAGGAAGAGTTTCTTAAACATCTTAAAAAAATGGCTATTTTTAATGATATAAATTAAACGGTGTCCATATTAAAGTGTGATGTTTTGTCTTTCAACTACAGCTAAAATTTTATCTAACTTAAATCTGAAGTTATGACCATTTTTATGTTACTTACACAGACGAACTTTGACACTGAAAGTGACCTATTTATATACTGATTGCTCCTCTAATTTTTGACATAAAATTTGAAACTGCACCTTATAAACATAATTATTTAAAATATATGATTTGAAAATATATCTGGAGGCTTGTATTCTATGCCACTGTTTGGTTTCTACTCCTTTTTTTCACGAATTCCAGAATTAAGGATTTAGTGACATATTAATGTTGAGAATTTACAAAAGATGCAGCAAAATCTGGTACTCTATTTTGCTTTGATACAACAATTTCTATTAGAAATAGGTGAATTTACCACCAGAGGTATATTCATTCTCAGACTACTTCTAAAGAAAAGTATAGTAGGGTTCTAAATAACACAAACTGTCCCACCAATACTAAAATATGTTTCATAGAACAGCTAAAAACATTTTAACTTAAACAAGTAATCCAAATGAATAAAACAATGATAGTATCTGGTAAAACTGCTATGAGAAGTAGTTGTTGGTATCAAAACTGGGAAATTTTGGACATTGGATGCTTTAATAGCTTTAAAACTATAATAAAAATGCTCAATAAGGTATAAAAAATAAACGCCCATGAAGATATTTTTACATTAAAATTATGTTACAATTTAGACTGGCTATAGCCACGATTTACAACGATATTATTAGATTAAAGCTCATAAAAGTTCAAAGAGCATTGAGAAAGGAAATGTGCTGTTTGAATTAGAGTAAAAGATGCATTTTAATGTATTATCAGGATATAATACATTTTATAAAGTTTATAAAATTGTTTTTTCATTTTTATTCTCAGTTTGGATATTTTCATGTTTTTGTAAAGCAGCAAAGCTAAAAAAATTGATGTTTAAATACTTTAATATTTTGAAAATATGTTCCTAAAGAATAAATTCAGGGAACAGACTACCCTCACAGTTTCATATTAATTTTTTTTCATTTACAGTCTTTCAAGTTATTAATTGTGTAAATTTTTAAAAATGTTTGCAAAAGAGTTATACTAAAGTTTTTATAGGTCCACAGGTGTATCACTTTGATAATATACACAGATGATCACTTTGATAATAGTCTTTCCTAAATAATACAAAAGTTAGAACATTATTAAGTTTACAATTCACTGATATAATGATGTATATTATAATTAGCCTGTTTTGTATATTACCTAATTTTTTAACCTTATTTTTCTGCACAAAAATCAATCAATTATTACTATCTTATTATATATGCAAAGTCTATGTTTAATCATAAAACTTAAGTAAAAAAGTATTTTAAAGTAAAAGAAGTAAGTTATTTTAAAAGATAACTTCTGAAGGTGAACAAATATCTTAAAACAAGCTGATAAGTAGTTTGGTGTGAATCATTCGAAGGGATATATCTGTACATTTTAAAAAATGCCTGAACTGCTGGAGATAATCCGCATCACGTGACCGGAAAACGATTTTCTTGTTTCGGAAATTAACATAGAATTTACTCAACTGTTAAAATAAGACTGTGATTAAAGATGACAATGCATTGTCAGCAATTTCAGGACATCTATTAATAGGAGAGTATAAAAGGAAAATTTCAAGACCAAGCATTTACAAATTACTATGACCTGAAAATTTAATACGTTTCAAATATTAGTTGATTCATATTTTTCAGCTCATTTTGTGCCATGTACACCTACTGCATTTTCATGATAATATACAAGTTTGGTATTAATTTGTAGAACTAGTAATTAAACAATGGATACATTTTCGAGTTAATTTATCGATCTGATACTGTAAAATATATCATAAAGATAAATTAAAATTGTTTATGTAAAGTTAATTTTTATAAAAATATGAAGCAAATATTTTGTTTGTGATAGGCAGCATAACACTAAATAGCATCAAGAATTTTTGATAGTTTTTTCAAAGTGTTAATCATGAAAATTGATATGTCAGTCTCACTATCATAAAAACTAGGCGCTATGACAGTCCTAAATATAATTTCAGAATTATACGGTAATCGTTTTTGAGTTGTGCCCTACAGCGCAACTATACGTTACACTGAAATTTTTTCGTTATATAGAGTGCACAGTGCAATCAAATGAGAGTGATCAAAACAAGATATTATGAGAGACCTAAATGCAAGATTTGGACATGTTACGGATAATTGATTTTGATATATGGTCACAGGCATTATATAGAATTTTTTATATATATATAGAGAGAGAAGCGATTGCAGTCAAAAGCGGGTGTGTGTGTGTGTGTGTGTGTGTGCACAGATAGACGTTATAACAGTCCTAAATGAAAATTATCGACCATCTAAGGCTAATCATTTTTGAGTTATGTGTGATAAACACATACAGATGTACAGACTTTAAGAGTTACTAGTCATATGTATTTCAAGAATAGTCAAAATGGATATCTAACGTCTAAAAACCAAAGTTTCCTTGTACGTTCCTTGACGTAATACTGAAACTGGTGAAAATTCAATCAAACATAGTCAAAATAATTATTTTCGTTGAAATCTGAGCACCTAAATCTACCTTGATTACTAAGCTTTTTTTATTTTCTATAAGGAAGTAATAAATCCCATTGTTAGGCGCTTGTAGGCATACAGTGCGTGCATATATATATATATATATATATATATATATATATATATATATATATATATATATATATGCACGCAAGGCCTATATATATATATATAGCCTATATGTATATATATACTTGCTATTAGCCGCTTGCATGCAAGGTAGTATTTGGCTACCCACTATTTCTGCGTGCAAGATAGTATTTAACCGCTCCATATCAATGCATATACCTAGTAGATATTTTATTGGCAACCCTAAAAACTTGGCCACCTGCGTGCATGCACGCACTGCACGTCTACAAACTTCGATCATGTATTATATATGTGAATTTGTGTGTGTGTGTGTGTGTGAACCAAGGCAATTTAAACGGCCGGTCACATCGATTTATAGCTTCTATTCTTTTTACTTGCCCAGGTTACTGGGCACGGAGAAGCCTAAGCCATTACCTTATAATGAATAAGGCAGTCGTGGTTATATTGAAAGAGAATACTCAATTCTGATAACAAATTAAATCTTTATTGAGGAGCTACTAAAAAAACATAGTCAACAGTCAACGGCAGACAATAGAATGTACATCGAAGCATATGCTGGAACAGGGGTGGACCCCAGAGCAAGACAGAGACGAAATATTTCCCAGAGAAAGTAGCTTAGTTGGCGTTATAACAGGAAAAGGGAACTCAGATCATATAGGAAAACTGAGCCATTTGCCAGCGACAGATGGAAAATGCAGTGAGTGGACAAAAAATTTGCGTCTATTGAAGAGCAATCTTTGGGAAATGTGTTGGAATAATTTTAAGTCGAGGGCACTTCTTTAATTAAGACATTTTCTGGCTAGGAAGATAGATTTTAAGGAATTAGAATGGGAGGAGACTTTTAAAGAGATAGTTTAAGTATAATAATTTTGATATATTACATATATATATATATATATATATATATATATATATATATATATATATATATATATATATATATGCATGCATATATGGATATATGTATGTATATACGCACATATGTATGTATTGTAACGTACTGGAAAATAGGTAGGCGAGGCCTTCAATGAAACAGCTAGAAATTTAGGTATTCTTGACTAAATATTTTATTCACTAGAATAAACTATGTACAGATATGTACAAATTCAATAAACGATAACATTCAGGGATCTCGTACAGAGATAATATGCACATACAAGGATGCGTGGGATACCGGAACAGTATGGCTAGGGCTTTAAAACACAATAGCTGGAAACTACTTAGTGCCGGGATTAATGTTGACTCGATCACTCCGTCAGTCGATTAGCGCGGTTGGCTTTCACAGCAGGTTCGGAGGTTCCGAGTGCGTATCACGCTGGGATTCGTGAAGAAAACACAGGATGCAAGTCGATCCAAAATTAGAGTGCAAAGTCACTCTAGGCTGACTACTTCTATGCAAGAAGTTAACTATCAATCAGCAATAACGGGGAAGGAATTCCCAAATCGAATGTTCGACTATCTAGCAACGGAGACGCTGGCGGTCTCTAAAAAAAACAAACTCCAGACACGGAGATAAGAGCGGTCCTCGATCGACCAGGCTCTAGCAGGTAGAAGCCTCGAGAGAAGAAAACAAAGCAAAAGCCCCCGTTCTAGTCCGGTCCTTTCCATTTATACTCCACAATATCTTCGCTTCTCGGTTCTTCGAGAAGCTTCCCGAGCCAGGGTGACGCAATCTTGCGGTCACTCCCAAGTCTTCGATCAGCTGTCCTGGTTCCAGATGTAGCAATTCTCAGATTCATTAACTTAACCAACTTAATGGCCTTTTTGTAACCGCTAATGGGCGGCAAGGTGCACTCAATTATGTACACAGTAAAGGTCCATTCAACAGGTTACAATGTTCAGCCAGTTCGGAGCCGTCGACGCACCGTTTTTCAATTACGGGTTTTAGACCACCTGGTTCTATTATCGGCTAATCGTGAGTCCACGACGAAAGGTCACCTTTTGGGCTCCTTGTTCGTTTTGGGGTCATGTAACGGATCGTTACACCCCCCCTCGCATAAGAATTTTCCACAGGGTGGATCTCGATTATGCAGATAATTACAAAAGTAAGCACATTAGAACTCTCAGTATTAAACAGGTGGTGAGAAGTACACGGACGAATCGTTCACTCATGCAGCTGTCTGTGTTCTGCCTTTAGAATATGCATAACTTTATTATCCTAATCAAAGAAAAATGAGTTTTGAATTTAGCAATTGAACTCGCACTATTGTTCTGGATTTATACATACACGCACACACATGCATACACACACAATATATACAATGCTTTATGAGTATTTTAATGCTTAGTAAATTTAGCATTTTGTTTAAATTTCTGTTTTCCGTTTTGTATTTTCTGCATTCTATGTTGTATCTTGTATCTTCAATGAGATTTTAAAATTTACGGCTTTGTAACAGTACACCTACTTTCAAGAATATTATATTTTATATTTATGCTGGATTTTAAACTACAAATTACCCTGAATTGAGAAATTTCCTTACATTTTTTTATTTGCATTTTTTTTTATTTTATTGCATTTATGCAGGAAGTTTAAAACTATTTATTTTTCCATTCATTACTTTTTGAATTTTGCAATTTAGTATGTTTTGAAAGGCTGTCTAATAGTTAATTAAATAGTAATTGATAGAGAAAAGGAGGGAGAAAAAAAAGGGGATTATAAAATATTTTTTATTTTTGTTTTATTTTACGCGTGTGTGTGTATCAATCGGACTTACTTTTATCAATTGAAACCCTTTCGTTATAAAATGGGAGATATATCATAATGTTTTATGCTCTTAGTCTCTTAGCAAAACATTAGTCTTATTAAAAATCGGTTTTTTTTAAAAAAATTATAAACCCTGTCAATATAATTGGTATTTTTTAAAATTAATAAATCAATAAAGCCTGTTTGTAAATACCGGGTGATCCAAAAGTCAGGACAATCTTTAAAAATGAATAATTTGAAAACGAATAAAGATAAAAAGATGCTCTTTGCACCAAACGAATGGAAAAGAAGTCGGGTTTTATGTAGCAATCAAACAAAAATAGTTCTGTTGGCGACCAACAGATGGAGCTGTCGGATTTCTGATCTAGAATTTTGTAAAGCAATAAACGATATAAAAAGGAGCAACTGCAGCAGGTAATGGTAGTCGAAGCTTGTATGCATCGAAATGCTATCCATAGTTGAGAAATCTTTCTTATTTAAACTGTCTTATAAGAATTCGGAAAATGCCAAATGCGGCATTGCGAGCAAATCACTACTAGAAGGGTATGCGAGATAGTAAAGGACCAATAACATCTTCTGCATTGAACAAAATAAAGGTTCTTTGGCGTCACGTCAAAGAAGTGGACCTTTCTCAACAGCGGCTGCTGTTGCCACGACAGTGGAGCAGACGGTGTAATCCATGTTGGCGGTTACTGCACCTGGGGAGTGCAGTGCTCGAGAAGTTTCGAGGCACACAAGAGTGTTGTACGGAAGTGTGAAGAACTCTGAAACGGTATCCCTACAAGTTGCAACATAACCAAGAGCTGAAACCTCCAGACTTCGGTTTTGCGAATTTGGTATTCAGTAAGATGGAAGAGCAGCACGACTGGTTTCCCACTATGAAGCATACTTCACACTCTCTGGCGCTGTTAACACCCACAGTCATCGACCACAAAAAATTCACATGCATTTGTTGAGCTACCCTTGCAACAGCCTAAAGTGAAAGTCTGGTGTGTCTTCACTGCTGATTTCCTAATTGGTCCATTTTTTTTTCGAGAACTTCATACAGACGGGTTTCAAAACCGATTTGTCAGTGGTCAGCGATATGTAGCACTGTTACAGAACAACATTATTCCTGAACTGCAAGCGCGACAGGCACTCCAAGCAGTCACCTTTATGCAATATGGAACACCACCACATAGTGCTTTGCCTGTGCAATGCCTGCTACGTTCAACATTTGGGGAGGGTCGCACTATCAGTCGCTACTTTAATCTCGCATTGCCTCCAATATCTCCCGATCTGACACACTGTGACTCTTGGCTGTGGGGATTCCTGAAGTCAAAAGTATACCGTGACCAACCGGCATCACTAGCAGCACTAAAAGATACCATCCATCAAAATGTGTTTGCCATAACGCAAGAAATGCTATTAAATGCTGTGAGCAGTGTGGGGATTCGTCTCACAGCTGTACTTCTGAATGATGGACAGCACATTGAACATTTACTGTAGTACTAATTAACTACAATTAAGTTGACTTGTAAGTTGTCAACATTTTTTCATTTGTAAATCATCTTTTGGTGCAACAAAACATTATAGCGTCATCTGTTGGTCACCAACAGAACTATTTTTCGTTGCCATACAAAATCCGGTTTCTTTTATATCCGTTTGGGGCAAACCATATCTTTGTATCTTCATTTGTTTTCGAATTATTCATTTTTAAAGTTCGTCCTGACTTTTGGATCACCCGGTACATGCACACACTGATACTAGTGCAAATTTATATCTAGTTATTAAGTTATTTTCTAAAGTACTTGTAGTTCAAATGTATATCACGACACTCAATGTTGGGTGCTACGGTGTTGATACTGAGAAAAGAGGAGACCCAAACTTAGGAAAACTCAGGAGAAACGATATAGGTCTTATCAGCAAGGGAAGTTGAGCCGGCTGGCTCAAAATATGGCAAAATTTTTTTTTTAATTCTTCGGGGCGGAGTTGATTATCCAATGGGAAAGGTTAAAAGAGAACATGTGGGGGGGCGCTAATGAAATCCGCCGACTTGAAAATATTTTATATAAGATGTTATCTAAGAAAGGCAGAACAGACAAAATGTATATTGCTTGGCGATTTGGCACTCTCCTTCATAGTTACTAGGATTTAGAAATAGAATGAGAATTTCGTCAACTAACAGGAAAGGTTGTGTTTTAGGCCTAGAATTGTTAAAAAATTATTATAGAATGTAGTTGTAATTAAAATCGGTTACATGTTTTGAAATATCATTACATATATGTATCCATACATACAGGGCCGTGTCCGGTCTATTAACCGCTTGCGTGCAAGATAGTATTTGGTCGCACCTTATAACTGCGTATATCTAGTATATATTCTATCGGCCGCCCTAGAAATTTGGCAGCATGCGTGCATACACGCACTGCACACCTACTAGCCCTGGCCCTGCACACACACACACACACACACACACACACACACATATACATATATATATATATATATATATATATATATATATATATATATATATATATATATATATATATATATATATATATATATATATAATAGCTTAAAATAACGTCCACAATTTAAAATACTGTAGAATAATGTAGCCGAGTTGATTAATGCAGACTTCAAAAACATCTTTTATTTGAAACACCAGATAACACACAAATCCCCGTAGGGAAAAAGAACACAAAACAGAAAATTTTGATGGTATATTACATCGCGTTCTCAAAGGAAAAGCCTCGAAATCTGTGTGCTAGGCCAATTTATTAAGTAAGGGGCGTGGCTCAAGGAATAATGTCATTCCGATAACCAATCAGTTGAATTTAATTACTTCTAGTTTATTCTAGAAATTAGTACGTCACAAAGCGCGGGAAAAATTAATTAACGGCGCTGCGATTCTAAATTTAAGGTGCCAGGAAATGAGCGGTCTCCGCCATATTTAAGAAACATGTGTTTTAGAATTTTATTATTACAAATATATATATGTAATGTGCTTATATATTATGTACACAACACACACACACACATGTATATATATATATATATATATATATATACATACATAACAGGCATTATAATCGCTAATTAATTCAAGACTATACTCTCAAAACAGGAGAGAATCTTCAAATCATTTGTTGCCATTCTTATCTTGTTTATTTATTTACATTCTGATATAGAAAGTAATGTCGGAAGATAAGAATGTTCTAGTTGAATTCATCCATTATTTCGTGACAAATGAAAGTCAATAGAAAACGTGACATGCAGTATTCAATTCTTAACTTATCTAATCAAAAACAACTAGATACGTTTGGAGAGTTACATAAAGTGGTAAGCGTTAAGCGATAAAACATGTTAACTTGGATAAAAAAAAAGGAAGATTACTACTAATTTCTACAGGCACGGTGGAAAATTTTAATACAGTTTAAAAAAAATTCTCGATGCTATGTGCAATATGGCTTTTACTGAGCTTTTTGTTGAGCTTTTTGTTTACTCAGCAACTTTTACTGAGCTTTTTGTTGCACATTAGAATCATTCATCAATATTTCGATGCCGTCAAAATTTTATTAAATTGTAGCTAAAATTAATATTTGAAAATAATTAAAAGCGTATTTAGTTTTGGAATGATAATAAAAATAACTTTAAAATATTTACTCATATACAGCTGTGTCTTCTGATGATTTGTTTGACACCGTTAATATTGTTTAAAACAATATTAGTCTTTCAAATCGTACTTAATATGCGTCTCCTTTATATATATAATTATAATATAGATCATTCACATTTCAGTTTGAGATTATTGGTATTCCACGTAAGATAGAAATATCCTCATGTGACTCTCACTCTCTCTCCTCTCTTTCTCTCTATATATATATATATATATATTATATATATATATATATATATATTTATATATATATATACTTATTTATTTTAGTAGTATGATTCTTTAATGGAGATTGATAGGCCATGAATTAAGGTACTGATGTCATTAGTTTGATTTTGTAAGCCTTCCCACCTGTAACATGAAGGTAAAATATTCTATTAACACATTGTTATTGTTATTTGTCTCCGACAGCGTATATATTTTTTTTTTTTTTTTAAATTATTGGTATAAAGGTAAGGCTTAGATAATTAGGTTAGGTTTCTTAAAAAGTAAGAGAGATATAGCATAAGAAATTTTTAAAATATATAGTTTTAAAATATTAATTTATATATATTAAACATTATATATATATATTTATATATATATATATATATATTATATTATATATATATATATATATATATATATATATATATATATATATATATATAATAATATATATATATATATCATTATATATACATATATTATTGCATATATAAAATAAATTACATAAAAATATAACGAACGAGTCTTTATAAAGGGAAAAAAACAATATATAATTATATAAACACTTACAGTCAACATCTGTGGGAAAATAGCTCTAGAAAAATCTGTCTCCGACAGCGTGTGTCTCCTTTTTATTTGGAAATTTCCTAAATTGTCCGCTAGGGCTATGTAGGTTTATAATTGGCCAGGCCCCTTCTCTGAGGACGTAACCTGTAGCCCCAGTGGTCAATTTAGGTTAGGGGTTAAAAAGGGGAATGGAAAATGACGCGGGAATTTTTACCCTTGATTTAAGTTTTGAAAACCCCTGAGAATTTTCCTTACACACACACACACACACACACACACACACATATATATATATATATATATATATATATATATATACATATATATATACATATATACATACATATATATATATATACATATATATATGTGTGTGTATATGTAATAAATATTTCCTCTAGTCACAATAATTATGTAGCCTCTATTGTTTTTACTTGCCCGGGCTACTGGGCAAGGAGAAACTTAAACAGCTAACAATAATAACGAACGATGCAGTCTGGCTACATTGAAGAGAACGGCAAAAGTCTAATAAAAACTTTATTTTAGAGCTGCTAAAACGGACATCTTTACTAGTCAACGACAGACAAAAGAAAAAAAATCACTCTGCTCGAACAGAGGTGCACCCAAGAGCGAAGACAGAAAGAATTTACCCACTTACTCAGCGAATTTAAATGCAAGATCAGGAAAAACGCGGAGCCACTTGCCGCCGACAGCTGGAAAACGTGTTGAATAGACAGAAATTTTACATCTATAGGATAGATAGCTTTGGGAAATGGATCGAAAGAATTTTAAGTAGAGAACGCTCCTTTGATTAAGATATTTAGAGGCTGGGAAAAAGATTTTAAGGAATTAGAATGGGGGAGAGGAGGGTTTTATAGGAATATTAAAGTTAAATAATTTTGATATATTACATATATATATATATATATGTGTGTGTGTGTGTGTGTGTTTAATCCATTTTTTATAACACTCCTTCACAAGGAGAAAGCTCAACAGCTATAAGTAATGAGAATGCAGTCGGGCTTCATATTTAAGAGAACTCAGAAGTCTAATTTTAAACTTTATTTCAGAGCGGCAACACCACACTTCAATCCTGGACAATATACAATCAAAAGCCACAGAGTTCATTCTGCTCTGACACAAGTACACCCAAGAGCGCTGACAACAAGAAATTTCCTACAACAAAAACAGCTTAATAAGCGAATTAAATGCAATATCAGCAAAACGCGAAAACATGTTAAAACAATCTCTGGGAAACTGCTGCATAGACAGAAAGTTTAGTGCTACAGTTTTATTTAGGACAGAAAGGAATGTTAAGTGAAAAATACTCCGTTGATTAAACCATTTAGAGGCTGGTAAAGATATTTAAGTGAATTAAAATAAGGAAGAGAAGGCTTTTGAAGAAATCTATGTAAAGTTATCGATAATATTTGTATATGTATATATATGTATATATATAGATATGTTTAGTAGATTAAATTTGATAAAAGTTTTAAGTATTTTTATATTTTTTATTTATTTGTTTTAGTGTAAAATATGTCTAGATAGAAATAGCAGTCCTTTATCTAATTGACAGCTCCTACAGTATAAAATAGCTACTAATAATTAAAAGGTGATAAAATAAAACTTGTGTCATCGTGTTATAACATTATGTCATCTACAAGAATAAAACAGCTTTCAATTTGCTGACAAAAGTGCGGTCAGAGTTCATAAAAGAGGAAAACTTTACAGTGGATGTGATGGCTTCTTAAACCGAATTAGAAAACATCAAAACTCATGAGGTACAGAAGCCACGAGGTCAAGAATCTAAAATTTAAAACAATCTCTGAAAGCGTCTGTATAAAAGAAAGCTCCCACAGTGCTCAGTTTTATTTATTTTGATTATATCACAGCGTTATTATTTAAAATACTGTTTTCTTTGTAAATAATAATTTTGTCATAAGGAAGGTAACAAATCTATATGAATCTCATGTGAAATTTATCGATATATTTGTAGATGTAGAAATGTAAGAGTAGATCATGTTTAGTAGATTACATTTGGAAGTACAGATTTTTATTTTAACTTTTTAGAATGATTTATGAGCCGTGATATATCAATCGGCAAATGCAGCGATCTCATAACGGAAAGGTTGAGGGCTCGGGGTTTGAGCCGGCATGAGATCTCTCTTGTTCTTTAAGGGTGACGGGGGCACGTAAAATATGTTCGTGGTCACAATGTTCTCTAAGTTCTCAAACGACACCTCTGGGGTTGGCACGTCAACCCTTGGGGTTCTCTGATTGGTCCCTGCTTCTAAATTTCGAGACCCAACGGATACTCGCGTCCGTTGTATTCCTTAAGATACACGTGCTCATCGGTTTGTGCTAAATGAGTAATAGCTTCGCAGCCATGTTTGGCATAAAGATATATATCTGTATAGCCAGCTGCATTACAAAGGAAAAAAATAGAATGATTTATACCCATCGTTTTAATTTTAATGTTTAAGTTTAACAAAACTAATAAATAGAGGTTAGTTAATATTTATATAGTCGGTATTTAAGACCATTTACAAAATAGATGAAATGGCTTTAATTTTCTATTATATGTCTTCTTTTCAACACGCTTGCATTAGGTCGACCTAAATGTGTGTAAAAAACTATAAGAATTCAAATTTCATCCACTTTTAACAGTCGCATCTACTTAAACTTTGCAAATATGATTTCAGTGGGTAATACAATAGTATGCTATCATCGAGTTGGTATGGTGATGGGGGTAGAAAGTAGTTATAGGAACTTTTCTGCATCTAATTGATCTAAATACGTGTAAACCCATAGAGTTTGAGCTCTTTACATCTGTCGTAACGAGTCTTATTCATTTTACCCGAAAATGCGATCAATTTATTAGGTCGACCTGAATCTAAGAAAAAAATAATAAAAAATTCTAAGGATTCAAATCTGACCCACTTCTAGTGGTCCCATCTATTTCAAACTTTAAAAATGTATCTAATGCCGATAACAATACAATAATATGGCACTATCGAGATAGTCTGAGGGTGGAAGTGGGAGGTATGGGGTAGTGGATATTCATATGAACTCAACAACTAACATATCCAAATTTCTCCCCCCCCTCTACACTTATAGTGTATAAATGTTTGTAATTCAGAGACTAGTGTCTAGACAGACCAAGCGCTTTGTGTGATGCGGACGAGTTCATTCATAACTGCTTAGAGCTAAAAGGAAAGACCCTTTGCGATGCTGAAGCCTTAGAGAAGAGATGGAGCGAATACACGCCAAAGAAAACAGAGCAGAAACTATAGTTTAGTAAATAATAAAACTAAAAAGTAATATATATATATATATATATATATATATATATATATATATATATATATATATATATATGTGGGAGATTTATTCCCACGGTGGAAAAGATGCACAGCTTAACTAACACGAACTTATTTAATGAAACTATTTACAAATTATTTACAAATTATATGGTGTCTAGGGACAATTAAAATGAAAGTGGACATCAGTGCCCGTCTGGCATAACATCAGCGCCCGTCTTGGCGATCAATCGGTAGTGCCGTCTGCACTCGGTACCGTCCAACTCACGTCAGGCCTCCGTCAATCTCGGCGTTCCACTGGGGAGGGTTGTTGCCATACCGTAAAAGTAGAACTTCGCTTGCTCGACGCGCGCATCGAACCTGGTGTTCGATGTCAGCCAGGCTACCATATATATGTATATATGTATATATATATATATATATATATATATATATATATATATATATATATGTGTGTGTGTGTGTGTGTGTGTGTGTGTGTGTGTATCAATTAGTTCTTTAGTTTTGTTTTATCCCAATTTAAAAATAATAGAACAAGGCGTGCACTTAGGCATATTTTATTGTATTATTTCCGAAAAGGTAAGAACGCGTTGTAAGCGCACAAGAAGTTATGTGAAGTATATGGGAATGAAGCCTTGATATATATATATATATATATATATATATATATATATATATATATATATATGTGTGTGTGTGTGTGTGTGTGTGTGTGTGTAGAGAAAGACAACGGGCAGATGCCTTTAAATATATTTTTTAATGACAAACATTTACACGGGACAAAGACGAAGATAAACATAAAACATAAAAAGATATAAAGCGATCATATGCACGTCATGCCGTCATGCATGCCGCTTCGCTTCTCTCCAACTCCCGCGCATGCAGGTGGCGTCGTTTCCGCCTTCTTATGTAACCCGGAGGGTCGATTATAGTGGGAGGGGGGAGGTTAGAGCTCAAATCCAACCCTATATATATATATATATATATATATATATATATATATATATATATAGCTTAAAAATAAAAAAAATCACACTTTAATTTTTAAATTAGGTACTGAAAAGTGTAAAATAATTAAAATTGTTATGAAATAAGTCAGCCAGTTTCGTACAACTTAGCCCAGTTATATATATATTAAATTCATAAATAATAGGATAAATAGAATATTTCGGTTTAATGATTATCTACCATTTACAAGTTTTTAACTTTTTTATGTACAAGTAAGATTGCTTAGTTTATGAAGCGTGTGACGCTTTACTGAAATTTATTTTTGCAAAGAAAATGTCCATATCTTCTCATATAGAAAGAAAAGTTTCTTAAAACACAGAGTCACACTCTTTGTCAACTAAGCTATGCTTCTCCTGCATAAAAAAGTGAAACATTTCTACTCTTTTTTAGAGCCTAGTCGTTTTAGAGCCTAGACAAAATAATAAATATAAAGTATTTAGCATTAGATGAAAGCCTCTGAAAGAATTATTAACTAACACTATGTAAAGTTAACCAGAAACCTTTGGTGCTTTTCATAAGGTGGTTGGGCAGCTGTCTTTTATTCTCTAACAACATGCAATATCTTTATCAACACTTATACATCATAAACATAACACAGTTACTATTATATATTTTTATTTCTTTCTTAAACTTTCTTCTCTTCATAAACTTAATAAAAGGGTAGCTCACTAGATAATTTTATGGTAGCTGGGAAATTAAATTTTCTGTTCCAAATATCTGTGAAATGAATCATATTTAAATGTTTATTTATTAAAGAAAATATTACAATGTACTAACATTTTACAATTATAGAAAAGCTGTTAAGAATTTTCATATTTTATTTTCGGAGAGGCACGTTTTAATGATAAAAAGTAAGGGCAACAGGGAAACACTCGTGGCAAGCAGTTTCAACCTCTTGCTGTCTCAATTTCTCCTCTCAAAGTTTATACGTGCTTGACGATGGCCGAATGGTAGGGTACTGCTTTTCGGTACTGGAGTTTGTCGGTTCAAATCCCAGTCCTGGCTGGTCGGAATGCGCTTTAAGCAATAGGTCCTGCTCCCATTAGCTCTCGTGTAGCAAAAGAGTTGACCATAGCTCTCCAAACCAAACGAAAATTTATACGCCCCTGATAAAAGTCTCACAGCCCCCTAGGAAAGGCTTTAGACTGTACAATAAGATATTAATTTTTTCCACATAAATATCTTTAAAATATCCTTTTTTTTTTTTTTTTTTTTTTTTTTTGTAATTGACTGTTTAGCTTTGTCTGAAGGATACAAAAGAATGCTTAATTCTTCAGTTCACTGGAAAATATCCGTGTTTATATCCTCGTTGCTTTAACCTACAAATAGCCTGCAATAAAGATTATTTATAAGATTATCTATAAGATTATTCATAAGATTATTAAAGATTCTCTATAAAGACTATTTGTCTATTGCCTTATTATTTTTTAACCTTTTTTCTTAGTTATAAGTTTTGACGTCAATCAAAGTGATTAGTACCAAAAAGAGTCTCTAAATTGAATCTGACTACTTTAATATAAAAGGAATATATTCCATTCATCAAGCATATTTTAACTTACGAGCAACAGTTAATCAAAGAAAGTTAGAGATACATTTCTAAATGACAATGGATCTGATAACGGAGACTCAATTTGTAACGGGTTATCCGTACAATAATCATATCATTATTTTCTAGACAAAATCTTTAAGTTGAAGGAAGTTTCGTTCCCCATTTTCATAACTTGGTGTAGGCCTATATGTGTTATGTTAACAGATTTAAGACTTCTGTAAGTGTAAGCAAATGGGCTATTTTTTATCTATTAGATTCGATTTCAGTGGATAGTGTTAGTTTTGTATTAAAACAATGAATTTGAAATAAAAAAAGTATTTATTATAAGTCCAGTTATTTGTTCTATGCTAAGGAAGTGATTGAATTTTTATTAAATTAATTTACTGGAAAAAGTTATTTTAATCTTCTCTTTCGTGAAGATCATACAATTTTGAGTTTTGGAACGGTTGTAAGACTTTAAAGCTTGTACTTGTTGACATAGATCACTCTTTAAGGAACATATGCATAGAGAGAAACTAGTAACTTGATTATATTGGATAATGTATTTTTATTAATTTATTTTATTTTATCAAAATGCTAAATGAATCTTGTATCTTTTACTGAAATCTCTATCTAAATTGAATTGAAATGGAGAATTTTAGAGAATTTAAGGGAAGGTCCAATGACTCAATTCACAGATCACAAGACAGTGAGTGTACTTAGCTCATAATTTTATTACAATTTTGCAAATTTGTTTGAAATTTTAAAGTCACTTAAAGGAGTCTAATGATAAATTTTAATCTATTCATTTCCAGTATATTATATTCAATACAGCTTTTTTTTCTGCTCCAATGCCCGCTGCATTTCATTTAGCCCTCCTATAGCAAGAAAAAGTAGACCGTAGTGCTCCAACTCAACAAACCATTGTATTCCATATACTGTCAACTGACAAAACGTGCTATAGCACAGGATCCCAATATAAAGTCATGCGCATTTCCAGTACTAACTGTTTGAGACAAAAAGTCAAAGATTTGGTTTGGTTTGGGAGCGTTACGATTTACTGTTCTGCTATACGAGGGATAATGCGACTGGGAGTTACTGCTTAAAGCTGATTTCGAAAGACTTCGAACACCCATGCCAGTAGTGGGATTCGAAATCCAGTACCGAAGAGCAGAGCCCTACCCATTCGGTCATCTTGTGGCATTGTAAGTCATAGAAACAAATAAAAATCTGGTAGTTTGAAAACAAAAGAGTTAAATCAGGCTTGACCAACGTAAAACCGTAATTGGAAATTCATTTTATTCTGGTGGGCCATCTTGTTTATATATATATATATATATATATATATATATATATATATATATATATATATATATAACGAACGAGTTTTAATGCTCACCAATACGCCAGAAAATAGCCCCTATTATTTTTAATTTCCCGGGATTACTGGGCAATGAGAGAGACCTTACGTAGTTTGCAGAGTTATTTATACTCGTGGCTTCATTCCATTAAATCCAACATGAGACTTTAACATTATTTGACAATAAAAATGGACATGTGTACTATATAAGAGCCAAGCATCAGATGATGACGAAAATACACTTCTATTACAAATTTCGCCCCACAACAAGTATTTTTCCCATAAAACCATCAGCTTAGTCAGAGTTATTAACAGTTTAAAAGACACTTAGATCATTTAAGTCAGCTGAAAAAAGTGGCTAGTAGTAAGAAAATTAGCATTTATTCCAGAGTTAGCTTTGGGAAACTGGTAAAAAGAATTTAAGTCGAGAACACTTCTTCAAATCTGAGATTTTGTGGCTGAGAAATTACGTATGAAAGAATGAAAAGGGGAAAAAGAAAATTTTAGATATTTTAGGTATAATAATTTTGGTATATTACACACACACACACACACACACACACACACACACACACACACATATATATATATATATATATATATATATATATATATATATCTTTAGATAAAAAGAGAAAGCAGTACATTGTTATTATAATTTTCTTTATTATTAGTCATAAATTAATAATAGAACGGTTATAAAACTATAAATCTATATAAATATTTATAATAGTAATAAACAAATGAACTAATAATATTGCATCCACTATAGTAAATGCATGCTTTGTTTCAATAATAAATTTCAAGAATTCCGCGGACCGCAAAGATTTACTGGCGAACCGTAGTTTGGCTATTCATAGGTTAAGTTAACAGATACAGTTTAATATATTTTGAAACTTTTCAAATATTATTTTACTTTCTATTTTTGTGTAATTGCTTTTCATACTTTTTAATAAAGAATATTCTCCATTTCGCCTGAATTTAATTTTGGTGAAACATGTAATTGAGTCCAGTGATATTTATTTCGAAGGAATTTAAGTAATCTATTTATTGAATAATGGTAGATTCATGACAAATAAGAGTTTTTGACAACTGATGACTGATATAAAGCTAGAATAAAAAAAAGTCTTTATATAATTTCTTAGAAAAATTCCCTTACTGAATTTAGTACTTCAAATTTTATCTGGTATGTAAAGCTAAAAGAAATTACTAAATAAAAAATACTTTTCAAAACTTTGCTCTTTTGATCCCATTATAATCGATTGCTGATTGGTTTGAAAAGTTTTGCATCAATTGAAATTAAAAAAGGGAACAAAAAAATTTTTATACTAACTTTACAAAATAATTACATTTTGTTTATACTACTTCACTACACATCTATGCTTTTTCCTAAACTGCGATTACTCAAAACTGAAAATGCTACAAAGGGCATATTACTTCTACCAAAAAATTTGGATGCTATTATCATGTTTCAATTGCTTTTATTTGGAGAAAATTTGTTCTTACTCCAGAAAAATATCTCTAAGAGTTCCTCGAATTTTAATGTTTCACCGTATATTTATCTGCCTGCTTATTCTTTTGACATGCTATAAAAGAACTATGATGTCTTTGTTATGGCATATCAATGATTGCAAATGATCTACAAAAACATCAGTATTTTGGCTTATTGGAAATAGCTTTCAGTTTAAAGAATATAAAGACGATTTAAAGAAAACTTGTTCACGTTCATTGCTACAGTAAAAACCTATAAGAAAGTCACTATATGACAGTGATTTGCAATAGATTTTTTATAACTATGGCAGCTATTAACAGAAACGAACAGTCGATTTTCGCAGTGCATGCAAGTCTTCGAAATACTGCCTCTTAAATGTTTTGAATTCGTTGCTTGTGCCCCCTGATGTTGCTGTCTCTCTGCATCATAACACGGCATGGCTCTGGTTCTCAATTATTAGCGCTTCGTTTCACTCCCATTATTAGAAATATTGTGAGGACTTTTTATAATAAAAATCCAAAAACTCATTTGTAATGATCTACATCGTTTATACTCAGTTTAAATAGGAAAAAAAAATTCCCCGCAGTGCTAAAGAATCTCATATGTAGTTTGGATTGGCATATGTTGTTCCCACATGACCTGTAAAAGGTCGTAAAATAAAGCAGAAAGAAATCAACTGAAGCTCTATTTTAAATTTAACTTTTCGTTAAATTTACACATTTTTTCAAAAGTTTTAGAAAAGTTTTTATTAATTTAAAGGATAACATTAAACCTCTTTTAGATTTTGCTATTCACGCTCCACAAAATTTTACTTCTGAACCTTTCTCCCTATTCATAGTATCTGAACTAAAATTAATTATTTAATAACCATTGCAAATTTTAAAAAAAGATTTCAGAAATTTAAAGACCGCTTTGTGAACTGTAATGTTTATCTCATTCCCTAGCTAATCAATGAGGCTACTCGAAAGACTTAACGAGGCGTAGGTGAATCCGAAAAAATAAAGTATTTTATTTATGTTATCTTATAATTGTAGGTTAATCTCCAAAACCTAAATTTTTTTCCTCTTTCATAAAACGTAAATTCTATATGAATATTTATATAAATATGTTATAAAACATATGTATTTTAAAATGAAATATAAAATAGCTCCTGATTATGTTTAAACTATTATATATTATAAAATTTATTTTTTAATTATTAATCATAAAATAGATTATTTTATTATTTGTCTTATTCTGTAGTTAAATCTCTTATATTCCTGTTTTCTGTTTAACAGCTTACATGCTTTTAGATATAAAATTCTTTTAAATTTTCAAAATATAAGTATCGACTCATTTGAGATTTAGTTTAATTATTATTAAATTCTATTGCCCTGTTAGCATTATTACCCATAAAAATAATTCCTTATTTGTACACGTAAGTTTATATCTGTAGTTGTAAAAAATGACTCTTAATATTCTTTCGTAATATTCCTTTATTAAGGATAAAAATTAAGATAACATTTTTCCTTTAATAAAGTATTTTAAGTACATTCCAATATTTCGTGATACATCCTTGTTAAAATGATCTTTATTATCACATTCAAACAACCTTGAGCTCGAGCACAGAGGTGATATATTAAATTTTTCCTTCCTAATTCCTCTTCCAAGTAAATGAAAATAATTCCCCAATGTGTTCTTTACAACGTTCTTTCCTAAACCATGGAGGTATACATAATTCTAAAATTAAATTGAAATGTTGAATAGATTAACACATTTAATGTAAATAAACCAATAGATGTTTTATTGCGAATTGTTTTAATTGATTAATTGGTAAAATTATTATGATAATAACTTATAAGAAAAATGGCATTAATAATTCACCAATGAAATGATGATTATTTTTTAAAAAATATCCCTATAATAGGGGCATCTGAGATAGATAATACTTAAATATAGGAACATTTAACAAAGAATGGAGCATTAATAACTGATTGAGAAAAGTACGCAGAAAAAAAAGGGATTATAAAACAGTCTATTTTTATTTTTATTTTATTTTTCGTCTGATTGTGTATATCGGACCTGCTTTTATCAAGTAAAACCCATTAGTTTTAAAAAGTGAGATATCTTATAATGTTTCATGCCTTAGTTTCTTAGCAAAATTCTAGTCATATAAAAGTTTGGTTAGTCAAAATTTATGAACCGTGTTAATATAATTGGTATTTTTTAATTAATAAAGCAATAAAGCTTGTTTATAAATACACATTCACACTATAACTAGAGCAAATTTTTATTTAATTATTAAGTTATTTTAATATTTTTGCGTTTTTATGTATTTTCTATTAAAGAAAAAGTTAAAGATGTAATTATAATTCAAATAATATAAAATCTAAAAGAGCTGCTGAACTATCCCATCTTTTACCAAAATCACCTTTCCTTTTTCAACAAACAGCAAATGATTTAATCAAATTTTATTTAGACTTTATAAGAAAAAAAAATTCCCTTTTTAAATCAAGGAATTTTTAAGTTATTATTTGTATTCTACGTCTTATTTAAATCACATGTAGAAACTGAAAAGAGAACAGGTTTTCTTACAACTAATCAGAATATAATTACTCCTCAAGCCGTCAGAAATGTGAGGGAACTGTCGGTCGTCTTTCCTAATCGGCGACAAAGCTAATTAACAACAAAGCGCGAGGGAAACAAAACTGCTGAAATGTAGGGAAAAAAATTTCCGAGCTCTTGTCAATCAAATATGATTTCTGTTAGCTATTTCCCCGGAGGAAAAAACCCGTAGTAAATAAGAGGAGATTTTTGCAATAGGCCAGGTAGAGGAGAGGGAGATAGGGGAAAAGGAAGAATTGACGTCACGCGAGTAAGAGGAAAGGGTACAAGCAAGCAGACGAAAAACTATCCCAGTTAGATCGTGGCAAGAGCCGATGTGAGGTCTACTTTTTTGTAGAGTGGCACTTTGAAAAAGCCGCTTAATCACTTGGAATACCATGGCACGACGAGGAGTTCATCTTACTAAAGGTAAGTTACAAAACTTGCTTTCATATTTTTAAAATGACAGGAAGAAATGGCTTTCTTTTTCTAAAACGGATGTGATGAAAGATCAGCCGTTTCCACATGCTGCGATATTAGCTCCGCCTAGCGAGTTGCGGCGAAACTCTCAAAATACCGCGGGATCTTGAATGACTGTTTAGCGATGTGACAGTGGACAGTCAAATGATGAACTAATTTACTCATACTGGAGCATCGACGTTCGTGTGTTCTCATTGTAACCGAAGAGAACGATGTGAATTTAAATTTCTGTTTTTAATCTAACTTCAGTAACCTAAAATAATATATATATATATATATTTATATACATCATATAGATTGTAGCATTTATATTCTCTAAAGGAGCTATTAACAGCTAACCTTTTTATAATTTCAAAATATATCTTCGTAAAGCCTTTTCATTTTCATTTATAAAGTTATCTTTAAATGTGTTCTTAAAAACTGAATGTTTCATTTATATTTCATCTTACTCTCTTGATACACATATTATATTAGTTACTTTCTCAGATCGTTCTTGTTCTTAATCGAAACATAAAGATACCTGAAATAATTTTATTCTGAAAGAACTATTTCTTGTATCATGTGCAAATTGGTTGAATAAAATCAAGCATGCTATTGATTTTTTAAATATTTATTGAACCTACAACATTTTAGAGGTTTTTAACTCTAGTTTTAAATTATATTTCTATTACAAGTCAAAGAAATTTCGTTTCACTTTGTATCTTGTTCATTTCGAGGTCCAGTTATGCAGGTGTGTAGATTAAGGGTGTCAGACTTGCCCACCTAATCTAACAGTCTGTAGCAATAATATTAATATAAATTTCATGACTAAATTGAAAAATTTCTTTTAACGCTCTTTTTTCAGTTTTAGACTTGTTACGTCTCCCACACACACTCGGTGATGCACTCGCATGCTCAGATGTTTAGCTATCATATACTATTAAGGAAATTCACTGACACAGTAATAACTAAGAATGTTACTATTCGTGTATGCAGAAAAACTGGTTGGTCTTTAAAAATAAATTTGAAACAGGTTTTCCAAATTTTCAGTTTTTAATAGACAAGTTTTGTTTGTTTTCATCGATTTTTTTTTATAAACATTGAATCGGCATTTAATTACATGCAAATGCACGGAATCGAGATACAGAGCATTCTGATTTGAAGAAA
This sequence comes from Pardosa pseudoannulata, assembly GCA_032207245.1. Classification (NCBI taxonomy): domain Eukaryota; kingdom Metazoa; phylum Arthropoda; class Arachnida; order Araneae; family Lycosidae; genus Pardosa; species Pardosa pseudoannulata. The sequence goes on from CM063502.1 coordinate 144,847,033, forward strand.
AATTTGAATGAAGTTGGGGTGCCCGAATTTTACAAATATTTTTTATACAGGTTTGGAAAAACTCAAAAATTTACATACAAAATTATTTCGAATGAAGTATTTATCGATGTGAGTAGTAGTTTTTGAACGTATTAATGGAAATGGCTCCTATCAGATCTTTAATTAATGGTGTTCACCTAACATCAAATTTAAGAATAATCATTGCGCTTAATTCTTTTCCTGAGGTAGAGAAGATGCAGCCAGAGAAGAGATGCCGAGTTTTAGGAAGGAAAATTGATATTTCGTGTTACTTTTATTTTATTGTATACTCTACTGCTCGAAAAAAACCTATAATCTCTAAAAATAGAAGTTTCTATTTTTTGTGGGCCACGTAAGCTTGGTGACCTTTATTTAGCACGTATTAAACTTTGAATTTGACGTACTTGGTGTACATCATTTAAGTTCTATAATATAGCATCACTTCTTCTCAGAAACTCTAAATTAGAGGCAAATCTAAATAAAAAATAAGCTAAATATGATAAACGAGGAAATGTATAAAACGATCAAAATATATTTCAATTATAGATAAATGAGATAAAAAATACTACCACAGGTTGTGTTCTGTTAATGCCGTTGTTATTGAAGAAAATACTTGCTATAAATTATTATTTATAAATTGCCTATTTTTATCTATTCATTACAAAAAATTATTATTTTTCAAATGCCAATATTTGTGTAACAAGCCGCTAATACAGCTTTTAGCTTTTATTTCATCAGGTTATTGCTCGCGAGCTTATAATGTCGTAATAGTTCAACTTTCTGAGATTGCCAAAGACTACGCTTTCAAAGTTTTTACCGTCTCTTCCATTCAGCATTCTTTCCCCAGGACAAAAAATGAAACCTGTTGAGGCACAAGGTGCTCTGTTCGTTAAATTCTCTAAATGACAGAACGATGAAAGTATTTTCAATACGAGGGTTTTAAATTATGTTCATATTCTTTTAAATATTTTTTAGTATTTTCTAGACCACTTCTAAATGTTAATTATGCTGTTTTCTAATGCAATAGTCATTATCAGAGAATAATCATAATAAACCTCAGATTAGTAACCTTTAAAATTTCCAAAACTTTTAGAGTGCAAGCATCACTTTGCTATAAGATATAGTATACAATTAAAAAAATTGCCTAGGGATTTTATCTTAATAGAGTATTAATACTGAATATTACCTATTTTATTATATGTTATTACATTAGTCATGATTCATAACACTAATATAATTCTCAAGTAGTCGTGTAGTATATTAAATTGTTAAGTTATTATAAATTAATTTAATATTTATTTTGAGGGTAATATCTAACATGCATAAACACTACATTTTTCCTACAAAAAGATTTTGAATTTTAGGCAGTATAATTTATTAGTTTTTAAATGCTCTTGAAATAAATACCAATATTAACTCCTGCATGAAAATGTCTTAACTTTAAACCTGTTTCTTTTAATTTGTATTGTTGAGAAATATTGAATATCGCAAAACGTGTGATTCATTTAACTTTTCTTTCAATCCTTTTATTTATAATGATAATCCTAGTATAATATCTTTGTTTATATTTAAAAATAGTAGCATTTGAAACCTTAGAACACTTTTTACTGGATATATTGTGTTGATTATCTTCATGTTGTGAAAAATCTGTATCCTGAAAACTTCTCATTCATGTAACTCTGATCTTAATAATTTTTCTGCTGTTTGCTCATATTGTTAAAACCAGTAACATTTTATGAAGTCCTTATAAAAACTGTTATGGAATGTTTCAACTATTTGAGAGAACAGGTGCTACTGTGACTAACTTTACGATAGGCCAGAACTTAAGCAGTGGATTAGAAAAGCGAGATGATTTTAACAGTCCGCAAAGTAATTTAGACATTATTCGTATTCACTGAACTCATTTAATAAACTTTTTTATTACAAAACAAATTCTATTATTTTTTCATTATATTTAAATTAGAACAAAAACAGTTTATTGCGAATTGATTTGTTACAAATTACTACTGTAATTTTTACTTTAACGATTTATAATTAAATCCTGATTAGTCAGTGGTATAGAAGAGTTAGAAAATAAGAATACCAAATTCTGAAATATGTTTCAAATTTGATTATACTCCACCTCTGGATCTAATTCTATTTCATTCTGTAATTTAAATTCAGTATTACTATCATTTCAGTATTTCCTTGTACTTATACCTATTAAATATGATTAAATAAGTTCTAATGCTGAGTACAGGTAAATCATTTAAAACTTATATGATTCATCAAATATAAGTAAAATAATTTTATAAACCAGGATCAGCAAATATCGCACTAATTTTTAATTTATAGTAATATTATATTTTACTCTCTCTGTGTTACCGTCAATTAAAAGTGTTATTATATAAATTTATATGTATGTCAGGATTAATGTTCGCATTGATTCGTACTTTTAAAGATTATGCTAGTGTACCTCGGAATTTCCAACTGCAAATTTAGTAATCCGTAATATCTAAACAGTTCCCAATCGCTGAATTCGAAGACTTGTTAGTGGTGTTCTACTTCTGTCAGGCGATAAGTTCATAATGAATTAATCTTAAGTAGTAACACAGAGTAAATAATTACTGTTTTGTACTAATTGGCCGAAAAGACGTTTTGTATTGTGAAAATAGTTTAGTTCATTCACTCTAGAATGGTTTAAAATTAAAACACAATAACAACACACACTCATATGTTAAAAAACGAAAACTGGATCATGCTCATTGGACATCCTGACGTAGATTCCCGTTTCCTCTACTTTTGGGGGATGTCGTATAGAATTTCTAAAGATTTCTAAATTCTTTAGAAATTAAATAATGCTCACCTAGTCCAAATTTTCAAATTGTTTATATCATACACGCACACACATATGTATATATGCAGCATATACGCTTTAGTCCACATTCTGTGTCCTTGGCTTTAGTATTAATTTAAGACATTCAATACTGATATCTATATATGATCTAAATTTGATACCAGATTATTAGATTTATTGCATCATTCCCTTCGTTAATGATTATCAGGATTTCTTATCCATCTTCTCTGACCACTAGCTGGTATTTGCCCTTTTAAATTTATATCTTACGTTCTTCTGACGTAATGGATCTGGATGGATCGTCGCATAAGAAAATCTTGATGAATTTAGATAGCTGTTCATACGCTATCAAACTTTTAGAATGTAATTGCAAAATAGCAACTATTTCAGATGAGATTGAAAATTTGATGTTATTGGAACTTATTTTGCCAGAAGATTAGTCGCCGTTGTATATATAGCTGTATATATATGAACTAATATTGAACCATATTTTTATTTTAAATGTTTGGGAAATTTAATTTTAGACAACAGAGAAATTAAAACTCACATTTTTTTTAGTATCATGCATTTGATGCTTTTAGTATCTGTACAGGACTATGCGAAGATAAAGCTTCGAATAGTACTTTCGTTTATTTACCAAACCAGTCAAAATGACTGGTGTTGCAATTTCAATTCAATGTATTAAAATTTCAATTTAGTGTAATTATTTAAATCATTTGTATGTAAATTTAGTGTTAATTTTGAAGAATGTAAATCCACCAACATTAGAATATTGTGCTTCTAGCATCACCTTAAAAGACTAAGTTATTTGTAACAATACAGTCTTGTCAATCTGTTAATTACATAATTTGCACTGAGACAAGTCTGATTTTTAATTATAGAATCATACAAAGGGAAATATGTATGTGCTAATTAATAACTGTATCGAGTATATTACAGTTATTAATACAGTAATTAATAACTGTATTAATTACTGTATTAATAACTGTATAATTATTAGCATATTTTCCATTCATACAATAACTCGTTTGAATATATAAAGATGATTCTCGAAATAAAAACATTGAGTACTAAGAGCATTAAATTGGACTTTAAAGTGAAATAATTTAGGTTTACTTCATAAAGTAACGTAAGTTTTCAGATGGATATGTACACTTATGAAACGTTAAAAAAACATAAGAAAAGCAAAATGCTGTTCTTCTAGATATTGGGTACATGTAGCTCATGTTGTTCATAACTGGCTGTACATGTAGTTGTCATTATTTTTTTAATGAAATTGTTTCTAAAGTAAAATTAATAGAATTTAGAATATTATTTTTCAAGACTTATCTAGGTTTGTTTCGTAATTTAAGACCAGATTAACATTGAATATACGTATCAAACCTTAAAACATACATTACAAAAGCAGAAAAGTCCTATTTTAGACAGCGAGCCACATCATTGGCGAACGGATACTGTTATGCCATTTAGTATAGGAAAATGTGGATTTGAATCCCACAACTCACCTGGATTGTCATAGAATTTAAGTATTATATCCTGGTCTCATCAGATATTGTCTAGCAAAGCATAGACCACAACGCCAACAAATCAATCTAGATAGTGAAAAATAATCCCCTATATAATAATAGCCTAAGTTAACTGTCCGTCTGTCCTCGAATTTATGAAGCTGTTGGACCTGGAATGGATATAGGCATCCATATTGGATTCTTGATGAGTTAAGGTTTGCAAAATTCAAAACGAGTAAAACGTTCGAAATCCACCCCTTCCTTTCTTTTCGAACATTTAATGCCATTATTCCAAGCCTTATTTTCCCCGGTTAAGAGCAGGCGATTACATTTATCACATAATAAATAGGTAAAAATAACATTTTTTCCCTAGCATTATGACGTCATTCCTTTAACCATCTCATTTAATCATTTCTTATTTTAAATTGTTTAAATATCGTCTGCATTATTTTCATACGTTTTATCACTGAACTTAGATATTACGTAAATAATTTTCTTTTGTATTTGGCTTACATAATAGGTATATATGTGATAATTTTAAATTTAATCATCGATTATTTTTTGTTGCAATGAAAATTTTATCACCCTTATTAACAGCAAATTCTTTTCATAAAATTCTACTAGTATACTTCACGGACTAATAAACATCTAGCGTTTAAGTCATATATCTTTGAAAATTAAGAACTTTGTTCGTTTGTGTGTTTGTTTTTTATACATAACCACATGGTTTGACTAAATCAATTCAACGTGATTCTAAACTGCAATCACATTATCGGAAGACTTTAGAAGAGTATGACTGTAAACAAATTATTGAGCGTGTATCAGATAATTATCAGCCAAAAAACAAACCATTTATTTTACCTGCCTTATAGAGTACTTTACAATTCTGGAAAATTAAAAAGTTTACGGATCCCGTCATATCACGGGCTATATGCTAGTTTATAATACTAATTTAAAAACTTGCATGCAGAAACATTATCGAAACAAACAGCATACTGCTTCAAACTTGACTTAAAAATATTTATAAATTTGAATTCTCGATTACACTCTTGTTGATTACATTATTTTAAGGGATTATGCGTGGCAGAAAGGGCTATAAATAAACACACGAAAGGTCGCGAAGAAGGCTTATCCCCTATATAATAATAGCCTAAGTTGTCTGTCCGCGAATTTATGAAGCGGTTGTACCTTGAATGGATACAGGCATCCATATTTAATTTTTTATGAGTTAGGGTTAGCAAAATTCAAAACGAATTCGAAATCCATCTCATCCCCCCCCCTTTTCGAGCGTTTAATGCTATTCTTTCAAGCCTTATTCTCCCTCTTATTCTATACTAAATTCATTATTGAAAGGATGGCTAGGGCGGAGCACAATATTTAAATTTCTGGACTGTTTTTACTTACCCTTATATTATTCTAACCATTTCCTTCACCACGTGCATTATGGTACATGGGGTAGAGTGTCTGCCCCAGTACCAGCCAGTCAGTACTTCTCGGGTCGATGGTTCTGCCCCCGACGTACCCGAATTTTTCTAAATGTCTAATTAATTTAATAATTTCTACTTTTTCTTTTGAATTCTTATTGCTAAAGTTGTTTTATTACTTTTAAAATAAATTTTTACCATTTTTCAAATTTTTATGATTTTTATTATTTTTATTTTATAAAATTCCCGTGTTACCATTATTATATCAAGCCCCATTTTAAGAGCAGGCGATTAAATATATCAATTTATCACATAATTTATTACATAATAGGTAAAAATAACATTTCTTTTAGCATTATGACGTCATTCCTTTAACCATCTGATTTAATAATTTATTTTAAATTATTTAAATATCGTCTGCATTATTTTCATACGTTTTATCACTGAACTTAGATATTAAGTAAATAATTTTCTTAGGGTAATATTTTGTTGCAAAATAATTCTTCAGCCAAAAAACAAACCATTTTTTTTTTTACCTGTCTCATAGGGTACTTTACAATTCTGGAAAATTAAAAAAATGTCTGATCCCGTCATATGATGGGCTCTATGCTAGTGAGAAAAATAATTAAATATACTTTAAAACTCAAAGCCTATAAAAGTTAAATACGAGTCCTAATTAAACCTCTGCTATTTTCATCTGTAATTCTCTAGCCGAATTGTTAATTTTTAAGAATTATTGAATGAGTTCTGACAATTGATTTTATGCTTATAATAATAATCAAAACAGATGATTCGCGATTAGATGAAATGACTACTTTACTCTTTCTATGTAGAAGCGGTAAAATGGTTTTGAATATTAATCGAATGAGTTTGGACCACTGATTCTATGCGTATAATAGTAATAAGAATAGATGATTCACGATCACATAAAATGATTCCTCTACTCTTTCTACGTAGGAGCGGTAAAATTATTTTTAAGGATTATCAAATGAGCTTTTTAGGTGAAAATTCAAAACAATGTATTTATTGTTATAGTTTTATTATTGTTATTATTATTCAGAAATTACCAATAGAAATTAAACATTTATAACTATATATAAATAGTTTTAACAATAATTATCAGTAAAATATTTGAGCAATATAATATTTACTATTGTCAGTACAATAGTTATAACACAAATGATCAATAAAACATTTGAACAATATAATATTTACAATTGTCAGTACAATAGTTGTTTAAATTGTAAATTTCTTGAATTCTAGAGCTGTCTGTGGTAGGCATGTATGAAATGAGTGCGCAACAGGGCCTATGTACCATAACACAAAGTAACCCTCCGTCGTTGAAATATTTATCGCCCTTGAGTTAAATGATGCTATATTATACATCGTCATATTCTAACACAACTAACCGTGACACAACTAACCAAAGAGAGTAAAGATAGAATCATTGAACACTTTGTTTTACGGGTTGGTTTGGAGATCTACGATCTACTTTTTGTAACACGAGGGCTGATGAAACCGGGACCTACTGCCTAAAGCCGATTCGAAACGACTACGAACATCCATGCCACAGGGGGATTCGACCCCAAAAACTCCGGTACCGAACATACGCGCCCTAACCATTCGTCTATCGCTCTGCCTTTATTCTACGTAACTTTGAAAAAAAAAAAAACGAAATCTAGTGTATTATCAAATCAACGGTCAGAATTTAAGAATGAAAGTCTTTTATTTCAGTAAAAGAATCAAATTCTTTTTTATAACAAAGCGAGCACTTTTGGAGGACAGTTGTGTTTCATTAAATGAAATAAGTGCGGCTCTCGCGGCCAATGAGCCATGAGTAAATCACGCGAAGTGGACCTTCGTGACTGAAAGATTGCCCCCCCCCTAACTAAGTTAAACTATACTGTAAAAAACATCATATCAAATACTAATGCAGATAGCAGAGACACCAAGAGATCGAAAGTACAACTATTAAAAACACTATTCTGCGGAACTTTGAAGAAGCGAAATGTAGTGTATTATCAAAAGGGCGGTAAGATTATAAGAATGAAATTTTTTGTTTCAGAAAAAGAATAAACATATGATGATACAGCGATAAATTTTTTAGGTAGTTATGTTTCATCATAGGTGGTCTGTTCCAAAATTACTTCTTAGAATAAATGTTACTTAAAAGCATTTTACAAATCCCAGTTTTAAATCTCGCAAACAATAAAAGGTTTTTTCTTTTTCTTTTTTTTTTTTTTTAAGCATGAAATTTCTTAGTAAAATGAGGCATTTATAGTTTATTAAGGTGATTTAGAGGCTATGTGATGTTTTATAGAAAGAATTATTTTCTGTTACTTATATAGCACTTTATTAGTTTTATAAGAACAAAGAATATTTTGATAAGCAGTATTGAATGCACGGAAGAGTCTAAATGTGTACTTTTAAGTTCTTATCTGAAAAATAAATTTTTAAATTAGATTCAAAATTGGCTTAATGTACATGAGGATGTCATGTGAGACAATGTAAAATTTGGAATAAGCTTTCTTATTTAAAGCCAAACGAGCAAATACACATAGAGACAATACATAGGCAGGGACATGAAGTAGTATCATGACACTAGCAGCTTCAAACCCACGATAATAATTTGTTCGGCATATGGGAGACAATACACACTAAGCTGCTGATTTTTGTTGACTAATGACATAAAAAAATTATAAAATTATAGTAGAAAATTATTATTATTGTTATTATTATTATTATTATTATTAGTAGTAGTAGTAATATTTGTTTAAATAAGCTTTAAAAAGTGCAAAGTTGTGATTAAAATAAATCAAACTCATATAAATTAGTATTCAAAATACAGATCGAAATATCAATGTCTGCTAGGGAAAGATAATATTGGAGTAGATTAAATAAAGGTATGTAGACTGTTGTAGCTCAGCCCTTTAAAAATTTCTTTGGAATATGAGTCCGGCAGATTTTTTATTTCTTCGTTTCTTACTTTGTACATGTTTCCAAAAAAGTTCAATGCAATATTCCTGATGACTGCTATAATTGGATTCATTTTGGTATCATGATAAACTAATTCGATGATATGGTACCAGGGAGCTCTGCGAATTGGCCGAAGTGTTTTGTTTTGCACTGTTTCAACTTTTGAATATGTTTGCCGCCGATCCCCAAATAGTAGCAGCATAAGACGTATGCACCTTAGGACATTCTTGAAAATAAAAAGCTTATTTCACATACTCATTCTATTGTAGTATAAGAAGTATGCATGATCTTTTCGTGTTTTAAAAAGTTAAAGAATTATTTATTTATTTATTTATTTTAAATTTATTTATTTATTTATTTTAAGTTAGACAGCTGTTGGGGTGCACACAAAAGCATTATTTAACTTAACTTTCAAAGACAACTGATCGATCACATACTGTGGCCGGTGGGGAAAAGTATACTTTTGTTACTGAAAATTACAGCTTTAGCTTTTGGCTTTATCCACCACCTTTTAAACTAACTTTTCAAAATGCCAACATGTGGTTGTAAGTATTTGAGCATATATTTTACATTTTTTTGTTGATGTAGTATTGCTGAGTCTTTCACAAACATGGCGAGAGTAGTGAAGGGATTATGTAAAATGTCATCGATTAAAAGATTGAATAATATTGGGCCTAGCTTGGACTCTATTAACAGTTTTAAGAGATGAAAAGTATTGAGAGCATTGGGATTCTTAACGACCTGTCGAGACGGTAAGAGTGAATCAAATGTATTAATGTGGCTGGCAGTGTATGCTGAATTAATGTGTAGATAAGAGAGCTGAGCCAGGCGCTGTCAAAAGCCTTCTCGATGTTGGTTCCAGTCTATTTATGGTTTTGGAATTCACCATAGATGTATTTTATGACCCCCTAAACCCTAAGCAGCTTGTATGTTGGGCATATACATATATTCAAAAGGGATTCTAAACGCAGCTAACTAATTTTCCCTATTTTTATTTGGGAATTTGGTCCCTTTCGCTCAACTGCTGAGGTTAGCCCCTGGGGTCATTATTTCTGACTTATGCTGACCGCATCACCGAGTCACTCATCATAGCAGGCAATGGAGAGACATGCAATAGAAGTTCGAGAAATATCCGTTACATGCATGTACGTATTTAGCTTTTGGTAATGTAAAATTTTATTCAATTGAAAAAACGATAACTGGTTTTCTGTTTTAAATCTGTCGTCACATTTTAAAAATTTTCAGACATACTTTCGAGATATTTTCCACTCATTCTGTAAAAACAGCAATAGAATTATTTGAATATTTAGCTGATATTTCTATACAGGCAATGAAAGGGGCTCTCAATGCAATGATTTCTTTGAAAATGAGTCAGAAATTCCTTTCCTACTATAATAATGTCACGGAGTGTGTTGAAGATGCATTTTGCTATTACTCTAAACTGGGAATATCCTGGTTTGTGTTTCTAACATTTACACCTTTTTCTAGTAGTGGTATAATATTACTAACACTGGTTAGTTAGCTTGGAGCACTACGGTCTACTCCTTTTACTACACGAGGGCTAATAAATCCATGCCTACTGCTGAAAGCCGATTCGAAACAACTACAAACATCCATGCCAGTAGTGGGATTCGAACCCAGAACCAAAGAGCAGAGCTCTATTGTTTTGGCAATCTCTCGACATTCTAATTTTGAGTGGTTAGGAATTTCTTGAAAGCAGACTTGTCTTTTTTTTTTTTCTTTTCGTAAACAGAAATTCACCTTAAAGTAGCTGTTTCTAAACCTTTATGCTACTACGTCTCCCTAAATTTTCCCATTCCACCCTACATTTTATTGTTAATAGGTGAAAAATTAAGCTAAATTTTAAACAATAATACCTTTATTACGAAAAAAATAAATAACATATTTTGCTATAACAGAGACAAACTTGTAAATTTATTTTGATATTCATATTAAACTACATCTAAGGTATTGAAATTTAACCCGATGCTTATGATCATGCTAGTTTCTTCATGACGGATTTCTCCGAGAAAAGTTGTTATTTCTTTTTTGAGTTCAAACGTCCTTTGAATTATTTTCGTACGAGATAGTCATCGAAAGTTAATACGTCTCCACAGTGTAAAACAGTTGTATAGGGTATTACCAAAGCCGTCTTAAGACGGCTTTGGTATTACCGAAACAGACCGTTTGTAAAAGCGCCATTGTAAAAATCTGACACTTCAAATAATTTTTATATAAGATTTAAATTGTATGTATTAAAATGCATCAAAAATAATAATAACATTCAGTAGCTGGAATGTTTTATTGTTAAGGTAGATATCAAGTTTTATTTATTTGGGGATATTATACAATATTTTTTTTATGAAAAGGTTTTATTTCTTTCCGTGGCAATAGTCCGTGCCTACCTTGTAGGCAAGGCTATAATTTACCTTCATGTCGTGTATATTTATGTGTATTCACAATTGTCTTGTTTATATGACAGTAAAATATTTAGTGTCTTTTATTATTATTAAGGAGAAATTTTTTCATGCTATTGCACCAAAACACTAATGTTTCATACAAATGAAAATTCTGTTTTCATAAACAATTTTCCAAAAGTTTTAAATCTTAGATGTATGAAAACACTCTTAGACATCGAACAAAATATTGTCTTATTATTTTCTTAAATGTTGTTAATGAGGAATTAAAACAGGATACCAGCGAATAGCTTAATAGTTAATATATTTTTTACTGTGTTGCAATCGTATGCTTGAGTAACACCACTTCCTCTGCAGTGGAAGAAACAAAGAGATGTCTGGATTTCTGATCTCTTAGACGTCAAATGAAACAGTCCAAACACGAGACTCTGCAAAGATGAGCTTTTCGTTTGCACTCTACAAAAATTTACTATTAAACTTTAATTCAAGTACTCAGATTTCTTGTATTGGAAAGTGCTTGTTAGAGTGGCGAGAATAACTATAGGTATGTTAGTAATATTTTTGTAATTAGCATGCATTTTTGAAAAATGGGCTTTAAAAGGCGAAAAGCTTTCTTTATTAGCACAGGTATTAAAGTATAATAAATAAATAAATATACTAATTTTAGAAAACTTTAGATTTCAACTTAGTTTTTCAGTTGTAGTTCCAATTTAGGGAGACATGTGGACAAATATAGTCAAAATATTAATTTTTTTAAAACATTACTATTAGCTTAAATTATTGTTCTGACTTTCCTTTCACACTTTCAAATCATCAGAGCCGCATGTTCAAAAGCCATTTATATGTATGATTTCATTTAAAGGAACTTTTTCCTTGAACTTTATGCATTAAAATGTTATGGCCATTTTTATTTTTAATTAATTTATCTATTTTTAAGATACAGGTTTTATATTATCCAGATTTTCTGTAATATATAAAACAGTGCTGTGCATGCAAGTAGCGATAAGTTGCTTACTTCTTTTTCATAGGCAAATATATACTGCAAATGTAAAATTTCGTTGTTTTCCCCTTTCAGTGTTGGTAAAATGTTTTGATAAAATATCATTTTTAAGAGCTATCTAAACTTCCATGCGTATTCCTATGTAGAAAGCTTAAATGTATGTCAAAAACACTTTTGGAGCTAAACTAGTAATATTTTAAACAGTTATAAAAATCTTTAGATATTTTAGAAATGTTTGAGAATTTTAAATTTTCATTAAATTACCAGTTTATTTAGATTTTGTTTTCTTGAATATTCTTTAAATTGGATTCTAAAATACAAAGCAATTACAACGTACAGTAGTAAATGAAATTTAAAAATACTTCAAAGGATACCATCTCCTCTTAAACCTAGTATAGAAAAAGAGATTGTGGAGAAACTCGAAAATATTATACACTTGTATAAACCATAGAAGTCCTTGATTTCACATTCTAGCGAAAAAATATTAGAAAAGCTATTGTTATCAAAGGCTTATAGTAGAATAAATCATGGTTAAGAGATAGAAGAATACATGAATACATGATAAGAATGCATATTGCCTTCAGACTTTAAAATCTAAATCCTTATTAAAAAATTAAATATATTTTTACATATGAAATTGAGAGTGAAATTAATAGGTTTTACTATTTGAATAAGTGTGTATTTTGGGGGAAGAGTTAATTTACTATCTTTATTATTATTAGACCATATTACATACTTCCACCAGAAAAATATATGATTCAGTTTAAAGACTATTTTCTCCTTATAAAACTTACGATTGAATTCTTCCAATGAGTGCTTGTTCTCCTATCGTCAATTTCTTTGTTTATACGATATACAGGTTATAGATTTAGAATTAACATTTCTAAACCTCACCTTAAATTATGTTATTTGACTGTAAATTAATGACTGTAGTAAATATTGCCTTTTATATAAATACATTGTTTTTAACGAAATAAACTGGATTTGGTAGCTCCTTCCGATTTAACACAGATTTAAAACAAGCTTTTAGAGTTTTTTCTTATTAATTTTTGACTGGAGGTTTGGTTTTCTTATTTCCTTATTTTTTTGTTATTAATGTAAAAAACACAGTTTTATATATTTACACCAGAAGAAATTATAGATTCCGGTTTTAGAAATATTGTCTGCTGATCTAAACAGTAAAATTAACATTTAAATCCTTTCTATACATCATTAATGCAAAAAATCTTTAAACTTTGTCTTAACTTTTAAGCTATTTATTTGTGAGAATTTTAGCAAATATTCTTTTTTATATATGTAATATAACAAAAAGAATGTTTTAAATAATAAAAAACAAAGCAAGCTTATTATTTCATAAATACTTCCGTGTTCTGAGATGTATGTTCTTATTATGGTCTTTATTGAGGAAGTTTATTGTCTTATTTGATATTTATTACATAGTTATAATTAAATAGACTGCATATTACATAGTTTTAATTAAATAGATTGCATATTATATTTCTTATAATATGTCTTCTAAAGCATGGAGCGGTATAACCCCTTCAAAATATTAATAAACCAATAGTGATATGCATCTTTGGCTCAATTTTATCTCCGACTAATCAACACCAACTGTTGGCATGCGGTCATTAAATGATAGACTAACTCTTTCTCTTTTGTGATTATGTTCCTTATGCTTGTTCATGTCCCATTTATCCAACTATCACGCTACTTGATTTGAATAAATGAGTAAGCGTGTGCTGTTATTCTTCATACTTTCACCTTAGGCTATAAACAGCTGGGTTTACAAGATAACCCACTACTTACTTGAAAGTACATTCATGATGTTTTTATGGAGCAGCTGATCAGTCCTTTACCAGACTTCCAATGATACAGCATCTGACGATCATAAGTTTTAAATTTAAACGAAATATCAGTTTTATTTGGTGCATATTGAAACTATAATCTATGAAATAGTTTTTTTAATCTTGTTGTATTTTACTCAGTTTCAGTTCTTCCTTAATTCTGAAAATCACGTAAGTGAGTCACATACTTTATGTGAGTGATGTCCTTTAAACTAACTTGTGATAAACAATTTTTTTTATTCTATAAACCAGATTTTTTTCTGATACATAATCCATAAAAATATCAAAAATTTCTGCTTAATTTTTTATCCAATAAATTTTATTTATTTTTCAAATACAATTATGGGATTAGAGGAAATGGTGTACTTCCTACTTTGACGATTCCTATTGGTTTGTTCTAGTAAATAGACATTGAAGCACTGAGGAACAAAGGGATGAATTTGACAAAAGCATAATTTGTGTAAAATAGTGAGTGTAGATTAAATTCAGAGTTCAGATCAAATAGAAAACTCTAGAAGTTTATCATAAACATGTATGTGAAATTCATATGTGTGTATTAATTTAAACACGAAATATGTGTTTCTCCTATCATTTTCACTAGTTATCTCCAAATTTTCACATTTATCCCGTACATTCTTTTGATTCTTGGTGTCTTGATTATGTTAGGAAAGATGGGAGCATAAATAAAGTAAAATTAGATTTGCATATCATGAAAAAAAAACTATCTATAAATAATACATTTATTGCATATATTGTCATTGCGTTCAATATTATTATTTACAACACGAACTTCAGGATATAAATAAAAGAGTTACCTTGTTTCCGCTAATTTGCATTGCATAAAATGCACTACACTATGCACCAAAGTCTTTATTGCTGTTTCAGTAGTGCGAAAAATGATTTATCACTTTGAAAATAGAGATTCATTTTTCTTTTTACGCGATGCTGTTCATTTGATTGAGAATTTCATAAATTTTAAAATAAATTCTTCATTTAACTTGATTTGTTTTGTTGTTACAAAATTCTTATTAAAAAATCTTGTGTGTAATATCGTTGAATGTATAATCAATTTTAGCATCATTTATTGTGCATCTTATAATTTGATTCTAAAGAAATCAGAATTTCTTATTTACTTTCATGAAACATTGACACTGTTTCTCGCACTGTTTAAATGTGATTTAATGGTCATACTTATAATTAACTAAAATTTCATTAAATATTTTCTGAGGTTTGATCATTTCTTAATAGATTTTAATAAACAGAGTTTCTTCTATTGTTAGTAAGACGTTTCCTGATTTTTCAAACAGATCTGGCTATTTTGTATTTCAACATATTCACTTTTATGCACTAGTATAAAATATATAAACAATTTTTATGCACTGATTTATAAAATGATAGCATTACCAACGAATATATATATATCTATATATATATATATATATATATATATATATATATATATATATATATATATATATATATATATTTCAAAACAGATTAAACAAATATAAATTTATTTTATCTATGTTATTATATATCAAGAGTAATTTTTTTTTTATTTCTTAATTAATTAAACGGTAGCATTACCAAAGAAAATATTGATTTTTAAAAATATAAATTGAATATAGATTCTTCTGAAAATCAACACATCTAATACGATTTAGAAAATAAAAAAACAACTATAAACTACAAAGCTTTTCTTATGTCTGGAACAGTTGTTTTTCTTTTCTTAATTTCATTTCTATACGATTATGAACTATGTAAATTTATTATGATTTTTATTGTTATAAATAACTCATTTTCCTCTTAATGTCATTTACACGATTTTCCCCCTTTAAGAGCGAAGTTTGAATAACGCTTCAGATGGTAACTTTTTAAAACGCTTAGTAGATAGTAAAAAACAAATAAAAGTTAACCTATAATTAATTTGAGTTATAAATTATTAACATTGTCGATGTCATGAGATACTAAACGTGGCAATGAATTTCTTAGGGTGTTTACAAAGTATTTTACTCTATTTAAATTTTAACATGTTGAAATAAGCCTGTTGCGTAGAACATTTATCTATAAGCGCTAATTTATCAAACGGTAATATTACCAAAATAAATAAATAACAAAAAACTAAAAAACAAAACACACACAAAAAAAGAACATCAATTCTGACTAGCTTGACTACTTCTGTTAAAGTATTTTAGAGTCATTTCTTTATTCAAGTATACTTCTGATTTCTCGAATAAATACTTTCTCCTGCGAGCATATTATTTATTTTTGATCGGGTTACTACTGCATTACATAGACATGAACTGGCACTAACCTTTTACTGTTATTTTCAGAGCTTTAAAAAAAAAAAAATCTTTGTTTCTGCCTTTCGCTATTGGAATATTTTGGAACAGTTGCATTTACTTGGAGGAAATACAAATTTTCTCGGTCAAGTTTACGAGATCGTTCTACTTCCGTTTTGGAAGTACAAACTGGTTTCGTTCGTTTGGCAGCTGGTTTTCTTCCTTTTTCTCTCTTCCATGGATAACACTTCAAGCGAAAGAATATTAAAGACTGTCACAACATAGCAGTTCAAGACCTTGATATTTGTGTGTGTAGCTGTATATATATATATATATATATATATATATATATATATATATATATATACATATATATATATATATATATATATATATATATATATATATATATATATATATATGTCTATACACACACACACACACACACACACACACACACACATATATATATATATATATATATATATATATATATATATATATATATATATATATTTGTGGGAGGTGAGGGGCTTATAGAGCTGAATAATTATACAGTCAATAAATAAAATTTTTAATTGTTCGTAGCATTTATATTTTTGATCGACAGTAGCCAGGCAGGTTACAGTTGGTCAAAAATAATAAATAAAGCATAAATAACCAAATTCTATGGGGCTTTCCCGGTCATCTTTTACATGTGATACAAATGTGAGCTCATTATTCCTACTGTCATACTGAACTGTTGCCAATCTGAATTGCTTAACAATAAGTATGGCGAACAAAATTTTCAGTATTAGGGAAATAATTTATATTATTTAATATTAGCAATGGTAGATTTCAACCTCTTTATTTACAAGCATTTTACGTGTAATTTGTAGTTTTTACTCAAGTTTCATTTAATAATTTCTTTTTATTAATAGTTTACTTTTCACATAAATTAAAATCAAATTCTAAGTAGTCAATTTTCAAATTTCCATTAAGTGGAGAATACTGTAATTTTTAGAATAAATAAATTTTCCTCAGCTATACTTTCTGATTTTTTTTTCGCAATGAAATTCTCAGTTCTAGTTTATTAACTATTTAAAATTTTCATATTCTTGTATTTTAATTCGCATAAAATCAAATAGCATTTTCAATAATTTTTTATGATCTTTTCTTCATTGTAAAAGCTGTGAAATTATTTCTGTCATTACTCAAACATTCTTACAAGGTTTTCTTCCCAATTAAAGGAAAATATGCTAAAATTATAAATTATAATCATTTAGTAATAATTATTAAATGAGTGCTTGTGCGCAAGAAGTTGATAACCTCTGTTTTAGTTCAGTCAGAGAAAAATTAAGTTTTATTCCTAGCAATAAAACTTAATCTTCTCATAGAAAAGGTGATATAAAAAATATATACGGTTAAGTATCATAAGATAGGTATTTTTATAAGACGGTTTTATAGTTTCTCTTTTATATACAAGTTAATGAATAATTCAGTTAATTAAAAACCTAGCTTTTATTAATAAGGCTTTAAATGATAGGATTAAAATGAACAGGTGAAACCCTTAAATTAAATAAACGATATTTTTAAAGGCAATATTAAAAGAATAATATTTGGAGCTCCGTGCAATTAAAAAGCTTTGTTTAATAATAACTACATTCCGATTTGACGGTATAGATTCTAAGTTAAAGTGGTATTTGATCTTGTTGTAAGTGTTGTAAGTTTTAAAATGTAGTATAAAAATATTTTACAGCTGCAAGATTCTTTTTTTTTTTTTTGTTTAGTACCTCAGAAATAAATAAAAATTCATGAGTAGAGCAATTTGAACCACTTTAATCTCTTGTATTAGTAAAATAAGTGTAGACTGTCTTAGTTAGACTTACTTAAGTTTAGACTGACTTAGATTAGTGATGAAAATTTTAAACATCGTTCGTTATTCAATGACATTTTATTATTTTCTTTTGCTTCTATAAATTTGTATTGTCTTAGTGAAACAGCAGCCCTGCAGCTATGTAATATGTTATCTGACGTCATATCCCGTTCGTTCAGCATTAAGACATTGCCTTGCATACATATTCACCCGGAACAGATTATTAAAACTTGCCTCCGGGGAATAAAAAGGTTTCGCCTGAGACAGAGAGTGTGTACAAATAATAAGTCGGCAATCCAGAGAAGCGTTGGCGAAATATTAATTCTTACAATTCTTAACTTCAGTCTGGAATTTCTGTTTTCAGGAGAGTTTGTCTTGCGTATTCCGCACTCGTTGTGAGGTTTTCTTTGACTTGTAGGGACTTTAGTTGCTACGAAACTCCATTTGCCGATAGGTATGTGTGTCTATGGAATTTAGTATAAATAGTTAAAAAGCGGTATTTTTTTATTTATAGAAATTCGTGACTTACCAAAAATTAAAAATATTTTATTGCCATGTAGCCAAATGCTGTAAAGACAGTGTATTTGTAAAATGAGACTTGGCTACGTAAATCAAGAGATTGTTTGGTATATCTTTATTTTACAAAAGAATGGAAAAATGTAATCAATTTAGCAATTTTGAGTTTCGAACAAATTAAAAATAATTCATTGATGCAGATTTTAATTTTTATGTTATGTAATAAAATTTTATGCGACGAATACTTTTAAATGTAAAATATATATTTTCTGTAAATTATATGACACTAAATTTTTTTTTAGTTGTAATAAATGAGGAATACGAATGTATTTTTTTTTCTTAGCCAGTAAGTAAAAAATCTGATTTTTGTCAGACATCCATAGTTGTTACACACACCATTTTTATAGGCGTATTTTCCTATCTAAATTTGATTTAAATTCTGGTAGCGAAATGCATTAGCTATGTGACAATCAAAGATATACGGTTATTATTCGTTCTAGATTGATTTTTGTTTTCGTATCAACTACTCTGAACTTTAATTACCATAATACCCACAACTATAGCTGTTTTTTTATCTATAGTATATAGTCTTCTATTCTATCCTTATCAAAATTCCCCTTTTCTCCGAAGTTAAATCAAGTTTAGAGTTTCCTAATTAGCTATTTTCTTCAACGATCATTTGAAGAGTTTTTTGACCTGCTTCATAAATTGGTAGAATATCTGACTATCATGCGGACTATGGGACGAAACCTTGCACTTCTGCTATCGCATGGCCTTGGAAATGCCTTGAAAGATTTTTTCTCCCATTTAACTTACAGCGGATTCCTTTTGACCTCTATCTTGTCTTCCAATTTCAATTACGATGTGTTTCCAGAGATTATACATACATTATATCAGTGACGGACGATGACTTTTAAAACAGGGACTGCTGTTTAAAAAATCACTTCAATTTTAAAATTAAATTTTATACTTCGGTATTTATTTTGTAATTTTTATTTTATGATTCATTATTATAATTATTGTTGTCGTTGTTACTATTATTATTTTTATTTATAAAATTCATCAATTACCATTTTAGAGTTTTTCGCTATATTCAAATTTAATATTAGTTTTTGTTTTATTTATTTAATATTAAAGTGTTCAAAGATTATTCACGTCAGCTACATCCGGTGAAAGTACCACCGGAGAGGCGGATTCGGGGAAAGTACTGTGTAAAGCAATGTGTTAAATCACATACATCTCCCAAAACGACTTTTAATTCAGTTCCCCAATCTTAAAATATTAATAACTGTTAGTTTTTCATAAAAAATTGTAACTTAATCAAATTTATCTTACAACTGAATAAATTCATTATAAAAGATGTGTTATTGTTTCTAATGCCACTTGGACGAGCTAAGCTCGTGAGCCAGAGGCCACATGAATTAAGGCGAAGGGTTGCGTCTTTCATTTGACGAGCACCACTAGGGTGAAAGATCGCTTTAGCTCAAGTGGATCCTCGTAATTTCGAAGCAGGGACAGAAGACCCCAGGTTTGGCTTGCCATCCCCGCAGAATCGTTTGGGATCCTGAAGGACATTGTGACTACGGACATATTCTACGTGAGTCAGTCACCATTAACGAACTATTGTGTAGCCTCCACACTATGGCCAATTGTCCACCACTTCCTGATGGTGACTTAAACGATGGTTCACGGGTTGCATCCACACGCTGGGCCACTAAATGAGCCGAGCGCGTGGATTCGTCCATAGGATCTACTGCGCACTTTAGTTGCGCATCTGGTTGCCTTTGATCTTTGGAGAAAAACCGCCTCCGAAGCCATCGTTCGCCAAGGCTATTTTATCGTCTGCCACCATCGACCACGATAAGCCATACCCCCTCCAGACGGTGGTAATGGCTTACAGTGGACCATAGTGTGGAGGGGCCTTTAGGCTGGCCCGATTTCTGAATCCACAACCAAAAAAAAGCTGTGAAATTTGATCATTGTACGAGGGTTACTCTGAAATTTTTGAGATATGAGCAGACGAGAATTTACAAAGTAAAAATAACATTTTAATTTCAAAATACAAAGTATTTTAACACAGCAGACGATTTTTTAATGACTTTCTGCAACTTATTTAGTGTAGAATAAATTTTAAACAGAAGAGAAAATGGAGTTGACGCAAGAACATTTTCGTGCTGTGATTTTCTACGATTTTAAAGCAGGATTATATCAAGAAGAATGCTTTCAACGGTTGCAATTGGCATTTGGTAATGAATCTCCAGATCGCGCTACTGTATTCAGATGGCTTAAAGAATTTAACAGAGGTCGCAATTTTCTTAAGGATGACGAACACACAGGAAGTCCTCCGCTGGCAGTAATCCCGGATAATGGTCTGCCATACGAAAAATGTTAATGGATGATAATCGCTGTACCTATCAAATTATACAGAAGAAACTTAATATTGGATCCACAGCCATACACAAAATTATTAATGAAGAATTACATATGAAAAAAGTAGTGTCAGAATCAGTAAATAAACTCTTAAATTACTAAATGATGGTGGCCACCGCATCATTTCTAAAATTGTAACGGGTGATGAAACGTACATACCGTTTTTTGACGTTCCAGCACGTCAAGAAAGCAAAGTATGGGTCTTTGAAGATAATCCCACGCCGACAATGGTGAAAAGACAACTCGCACTGAAAAAAGGAATGTATACCGTTTTCTGTAGAAGTACGGAATTGGTCAAAACCATCAAATTATAAGGACAGAAGACAGTAACAAAACAGGTATACCACTAAATGTTTTCCCCAAATTCTGTAAGAAATTAATGTTAGGGGAATAACGCTTCACTATGACAATGCACCTTCACATACAGCCGGATTAACAGTTGAGTCTCTTAAACAAAAACAAATTAAAGTGAAAAAACATCCGTATTCACCTGATCTAGCTTTGTGTGACTGTTGGTTATTCTTTAATCTAAAAAGGAACTTACGTGGACGTCGTTTTCATTCAGAAGAAGAGATTGATGTGGCTATAAATGCATATTTTTCATCTATTCCAAGAAATGAATGACTTGAGGCATTTAATCTGTGGAAAATTCGTCTACTAAAGTGCATTGATGCTGAAAAGAGACTACTTTGAACACACCTAAAACTCTGTAAGTATAACTTTAAAAACCTAGTTGTATCTCAAAAATTTCAGAGTGACCCTCGTATGAATAGGGTTTGTTGATTACCTGGATGAAAATTTACTTAAGAGGTTTCATTTACGCACTATTCTTTCTGAAATAAAAATTAAAGTGCTGTTTAAGTATGTATGCAGTAATATTTATAGTAATAGAAACAATAATATGGAACATGATTTAACAAACTTTGTAATTAAGTAAATTGCTAGGAAATGTTCCATACCGATGTTTGTAACTTCAGTACGCTATAACATTTCTATCTGTTATATATAGTTTTGCCGGTTTAAAGTTGCAATAAGAAATAAAATAGTATGTTTTAATCTTATAAATGGGCTCAATAATATAATTATTTTTCATCTTAGCTGCTTTGTAAATTTGATCCGATATCAGCTGATAGAATTCTTCAGATTTCCTTACTTATACCTAAATTGTTTTCCGATAATGTACTTTACTCATGTTTTAATTCTGATATTTTATAGATTTACTACTGTTTCAGTCGTTATAAAATAATTAATTTCACTGACCATAAAGCGCCACCCCTCTTTTATTAGTTCATTTTGCATATTAAGTTGTAATATTTAATTAAACATATTTACTTTAATTAAACGTATCTATGACTTACAATTTCTTTGCTTAGTGATTTCAAAGACAATTAATTATATATTTTAATCAGCAGTCCAAATGATGCAATTTCATAACCTGATTTATGATTCTCTCCCATTTTTTGTCTCATATTTTGAAAAAAATATCAGTTAGTATAACAGCTTAAAATAACTGAATTGGGAGAAATGTGTTATCAATACTCTAACTCGGAGGTGACAATTATATGGCACGCGTACAAAGTTTAACACACCAGAAAATTTTCCTGGCCCGCCAAAAACTTTGAAATATCAACACAAAAAAAAAGTAATAAAAATGAAATATTAGTTAAAATATTCTTTTTTACGTCATAAAATATTGTTCTGGTTTGGTGTTATAAGTATAATCAAATGCATCTATATTCCACCCTAGAAGTGGTAAAACATGATTCATAAAATTAGTTTTAAGCTGCCGATCCACCCATTATAATTATTACTAAAATTTAATGATTTTGTCACTTTTTTATAAAATATTATATTCTATCACTGTCTTTTTTATTTTTTATTATAAATGAAAAATATACAGTGTAATATATATATATACAAACATAAGATACTGTTACTTGGAAAAATTTGCATTTCAATTAAGTTTGATTTTGATATAACATCCAATTTGCCATCCCTGCTCAAACTGGAAAATAGGGATTTTTCAATCTAAGCCTAAATTTACCAACAGGCTTTCTATTTCTTTCTGACCATGACGTTTATTTTATTTTTTTATCCAGCAGACCTACAAGTTAAGTGAAGCCTGTAAGCGGCTTATAGAAGCCAAAATTTGCTTCTAGTGTGTAATTTGCTCTGGTGTGTTTCCCTCAACTTGGAATTCTGGTTCTCGCAAACCCCTCTCCGAAACAGACCCACTTCCTAAAGTTAATAACGCCTTAGCAACGAGGGAAACCACACAGATCTTTTATCTCCTTTTCTCTGACTTACCGCTCAAAATGTATTTAAAACAACATTTTTTTAGATACACCCTTATGTTTAAAGTTTCTGTTGAGAGAAAAAAAAGAGTGTAATTCAGTGATTCCAGACTTCTTCAATACGGGGTATACTGAAGAGTTTTGTTATTTTTTCACGCCGTCCCAATTGCAATATTTCTACTAGAACGTTAATCAGGCACAGGAATTAAAACAACATTGTATTGAAAAAAATAGTTTTAATTGACAAAGAAACATACAAATTAAATGCAAATTAAAAAAGAAAAATATATAATGCGAGAGCTTGTTGATCCTCCCATCACACACACACTCTCTCTCTTTCTTTTTTTCTTTTTAATTGTGGGAAAAGGCTTGATATAGCTACTCTCGTTTCTTGCTCCAGATTGATTTTCGAACAATATTTGGCCGACAGCTGAAAATACAACTTCGCAAAGATACGATGTTGCGAAAGGAATGAGGTTCCATCAATTTTTTATATTTCAAATTGGATATTCAGTATTGATTGAAATCCAGGACCCCAATAAATCTGAGCAAGCAAATTTTGTTTTCAGCTGTTATCGAAAGTGAGATCAATTGAACTCGTTTGCGAAGTGTTGTCTGGGGAAGCATGAGAATGAAAGGAATCGTTTCGCTGCCCACTGGTTTCCTTTCGTGACGTCCCAGGTCTCCAGGGTTCACAGTTTAAAAATATCTGGTGTAATTTTCAATGGTTCCCAAACACTTTCTAGTCGTGGAGTCTTTTATAGTTAAGTCTTTTAACCCTATCGTTGAACTAAAACTATAGAATTTTGGAAATTGTTTTTCAGTTTATCGTTATTCCCATGAGGGGACGAATTGTCCACGTTTGGAACCGGTTTTTATAACGCAGTGCCTGTAACAAGTATTATGTACGCAGTGGCAAATACCTTCATTCCCATGCCTAGTTCCAGCTCTGGTGTTTCTTAGAAATAATTTTATTCTCTTTAACACTGAAAAACAACTTTTAGGTTCCGATCTAAATGTAATAAAAACTAAAACAATTTTTTTATATGCATCATTGTAATGTCCAAATATTTAAAGAGACTGAATAAATACGATATGCGCTATGAACACGCTACAAACTTAGCAAAGGAATTGTTTTATTATATTGAAATATATAAACAAATATATAAATAGAAATATATAAATAACAACCATAAGATTTTTGTAAACAAAAAATATTTTTTTGGTGGATAAATTTATAATAGTATCGTAAATATGAAAAATCAAATACAAATAGTAATATGTAGTTTTAATTCTTTCGAATTATGTTATATATAAACATTTTTACATTATAAAAAATGAAAGACTAGAACATTCGGCTTCGTTTTCCTGTATATACTGTTATTTTTGTACTCCAAAACAAACCATGTTGTTATACTGACTCGTACTAGTACGTGACCCGCGCTCAAGTATCAATCGCCAAAAAACGTACTAGTACGTGTCCCACCTACAATCTATTAAATATGACAATGTGATATACAGTACTACTAGTTAAAATTCGCCGAAGTCAGCTGGGTGAAGCGTTCGTGTATTTTTTATTGTTCCTTACAAAAACAATAGTTTCAAGCAAATATAAATAAATTAATTAATTTAAACTTTAGGTTAAAATGAAAAAGACAATTGAAAAATAACTTTTGGAACAATAATAGATGTAAAATTTTTATACAATTAGAACATTAATAATTAAATACCAAAGAAAGAGAATGAACATCGAGAAGACTCTCGGTTAATCGGATTTATCTATAAATACCTCGTCCCGGATAATGGAATTTATTCAGATTTTAATGAAAATCTTTTTAAATAATAGAAGATGTAAAATTTTTGTATAACCGAACATTAATAATTTAATACCAAAGAAAGACATTGAACATAAATTTTAATGTTATTTAACAGAAAAATACATAAACAAAATTGAGTTAAAAGAAGAGCGATGGGCAAACACAATATTGCAAATTTCCTAAAATTGCACTTTACATATTTTCCTATAATTCAGCTTTGACCGAGTATCAAAAAAAGTTTAATGCACTATTAAGGTGTTATCACTCGTCAACACGTGCGTGTTATAGAAATAGCAGATTCAGTCTAGTATTCCTTTTCCCGTTGAAGAATACTCAGATTTATCGTGTGTTAGCGAAAAAATGTCATAAATTATATTTTTATATAGACTAAAATGAGGGGTTGCAGTAGCCTATACACGTGCCTCTACTGAATGCTACCGAAAGATAACGACGTATTCAGATGTAGTTGAAGCAATACTTTTTAAACATATATATTTTAAATAGATTGTTGTTATAGGCGTACAAGGAACTCATGTGTTGTCCACATTATATTTTTTAAGCTGATATTAAAAATGAATATCTTCAGTTAAAAAAATTATATTACAACCACCAGCAGTTTTAGAATGATATATTTAATGTTCGATTAACAATGCATTTTCTTAAAGTAATAATACCATTTATAGATAACAATTTATTAATATTAAAATTCATAACATTTCTTCGCAATTAAATTTCGTATTTTAGTTTGTAAGAAATTAAAATTTTAGTAAGAAATCTCTTTGCAACTTAATATATTTCCCCTTTTTGTTTATAATATCATATCTCGTAAGTGGGTGACAAATTTGACATCTGCATTGACATAAGACACCTACTCTACATCCCTGAGTATAAACAAATTCAGCATCATACGATGGACTTTCATAGTTTGTGGATATTTTTCTCTACGGTTTGAATAACATGGTAAAACATTACTTTTTAATCTTTCAACTTAACTTGCAATAACAATGTTTCACTTTTATAAGAAAGTCTCATTATTATGCATCACATATCTTTGGAAAATTTCTCATCATTCAGGAAGTAATGTTTTCATTTAGAAATTACTACATACCTATTTATACAACTAAATTTACAGAATATTAATAGGTCACGTACTACTCCAAACCCATATGAGTTGAATTAAAAACTAGTGTTTGTTACTAGATATAATAAAAATATGAGGGTTTTTTTCTTCAGTAAGTTTTGAAATTAAAAACTCAAAGTGTATTTTATTTATCATTCTTAATTTTACATGAAATCCTGAACTTTAATCTATTTTTTAACATAATTTCAAGGCAATTTTATCGTAGAACCAGCGTTTAAATTCCATCTTCTTAGAAATGTGTGACCTAGCTACGCACAAAAATTTTGGTTTTGTACCTTCAGTCTGGTTCCCATGGTAAGAAAAACTTTTTAGTGTTGATTTACAATTCGATAAAAGACACATCATAAACTTGAGAAAACATTTATTAGAGGGAAAATTGAAAAGTTTTTGTTTTTTTTTTTCTTTTTTTTTTTTTTTCTTTTTGATCTTTTCTTGTTTTTTTTTTTTTTTCTCTTTTTTTTTTTTTTTTTTTTTTTTTTTTTTTTTTTTTTTTTTTTGTTTTCATCTTTTTTTTTTTTTGTTTTCTTTTTTTTTTTCCTCTTCGAATATTTCAAATACCTTTCTGCAAACTGAGTAGCGTTTCATAAAATATAGCTTGAAGAATTCACCATAATTTTTTAAATTTTGTTAGTTAAATAGCTTTAGTTTTAAAAATTACATTTAAATGGGTCTATCAACGCCCCCCCCCAAAACCCCTATGCCAATTAGATATGAATTTTTGAGTCTCCAAAATTCAGGTGGCCTAGGCCCACCGCTCAGTCATCCTGTGCTTTAATTCAGATTCTTAGTTGCCAAATTTCTAATGATACTTACTTTAAAAACACATCTTGTATGGTTTTGAAATTAAAAACAGAAAGTGTATTTTGTTTATCATTTTTACTTTTACACGAAAGACTTACTTTAATTTACGTTTTAACATAACTTCAACTAACATCAAAGCAATTTTATCGCAGAACCAATTTTTGAATTGTACCTTTGTACAAATGCGTGATCTAGCTACGCACTAACAAAACTTATGGTTTGGTACCCTCAATCAACATTTTTGATCCCCAGCGTGAGACAAACTTACAATAATATAAGTGTTGTTTGATTCAATTCGATAAAAGACACATCTTAAACTTGAGAAAGCATTTATTGAAGATGAAATCCTTAATCGTCTATTCTATAAATGTTTCAAACACCTTTCTGCAAACTTTCTGAGTAATCACTTTTTAGAGACGCGGTAAAATCTGAATTATTGGAAAAGATGTAAATTGCGGTTTTAGAATATTTATAATATTGTATTTGCCCCTCTCTCTTTTGTTTTGTTTCATCTCAATTTTATTTATCATATCATTTTATTTATCATTTCATTATCGTTTTATTTTAATATGTTCATCTCATTTTTTTCTGTTTTTTTTTTTTCAAAATATTTTCCCAAAAGTAAAAGTTATAGGATTTATTTCTGAATTTAGAGTTTTGATTTTTCATACAGAAATCTTATTAGGATACTTATTTAAGACTAGATAAAATTATATACCCTATAAATTTAAGTTTTTCAATATAAGTTTTATTAAGCTTTTCATAAATAAATAGCTGAATTTATTATTTTATTCTCGTAAACACGCATACTTACATACATGCATATATTTATACAATCGATTCATCTTAATTGGAACACATTGGGACTGGGTCCTTTGGGCTCGATTACGTGAATTCTATGGATAAATAGTAAATAGTAATTAATTCTTTTAATATCCAATTAGTCTCCATAAACAAAAATATAAGTTCTATGAAAATTATATAAAACAGGAAAAAAATGTAACAAGATAATTAGTAAGCATGTACAACTGAAAATTTTCTAATGGGATCGTACTTTAGTTAATAAATCTATATTTATGCTATAATTGCAGTAGTTTAGAAATCATTGATTACAAAGTAATATGCAGAGTAATCAATAATTTTAAAACTGCTGCAATTATCCTTAGACGGTATGTTTTAATTAGTTTCGTTTAATTTTGGTGAAATACTGTTGAATAATATATACATATATATAATGCGGCTCACTAAATCTTTTGGGTTGATGAAGTCTAATTGTAAAGTGAGATAAGTTTCCTTCTTCGACCGCTTAGGAAAATAAAAAAAATAAATAAATAAATGCATTGGGAAACCACCACCAACAGAACGTGACGTCTTTATGCCCCTCCCCCCCCCTCTCACTCCTTACTCCTCATTCAGCTGGAGGAATACCTGAAGTAGTTCGGAAAGTAGGAGTGTTGATTGTTCGTTCAACCATGAGAAAACAGGTGAGTAGAATAGAGGTGCAAGGTGTTTTCTCTTCTCCAAATAACTGTCGGAATCGTCTGTGGGCTAGCCAGGCACGGCATTCTTTAAATTATTTAAAATACGTGGTATTTCTTTTTAACTCTTTAACTGGTTTATACTACTCTCCAAAATTATAGCCTGAAGCATGTAGGGTTTATAGACGACTTGTTGATGTTATCTAAAAGAGTAACTATTATAAGAGTGACTGTTACTTTTAAACCACTAGATTATAAAAATATTTTTATAAATAAGTAAAGTAAGTTATTTTCTTTCGTTGATGACAAAATACATACAGCATGCTTTTATTTTTTATATTAATTTTGTTCTAGAACTAAAAAAAATCTAGTTTCATTTTGACTGCAAAAGGTGTCGTATTACCGTTTACGGTCTTGAACTTTTTAGAGATGTCCATACAAGAAACAAATTTTCAGATTTTATTCATTTCTATAGTTTAGTTACGATTTGTATTCTTATATCTGTAATTTAATTCAAATATAAAAATAGGGGATTTTTTGTCTGTTTTCTTTAATAAAAATTTGTATGTTTGTCGTTTATATAACTTTGTTTTACTTTGTATGGTTTTTGCAATTTATAAATAATTAGAATTGTCTCGAATTAGAACTGAATTTCGGCAAAATATTTTTTGGATTCGCTACAGTATTACAATAAATACATAACTTTTTTTTTTCTGTGAGCCATAGATTGCACTAAAAGTGCTTGCATTTAAAATGTTAAACGTTTTAAGATGTCTCTCAATACGTAAGGCGCTGCTCTTCGGTATCAGAGTTTGTAAATTCTAATCCCACTACTGGCATAATTGTTCATAGCCGTTCAGAATCGGCTCTAAATAATAAGCCCCGGTCTCATTGGTCCTCTTGTAGCCATCCAAACCGAATCCCACAAATATAAACAAAAAAGGAAGACATATACGAATATGAATACTGGGTTTTCTGGACTGACTGGGTTTTCTCTGCAAATCCAGATTTAGCACGTAACTCTTGTGAGTGGTCATAGACTCAAAATTAATGCATTTAAAAAATCAAACTTAAGAAGAGTGGATTCACGATCTAATGGTTTGATTCGGGGAACTACGGTTTCAGTAATGAGACCGGAACTTACTGCTAAAAGTAGTTCCCGAACGACTACGAACATCCATGCCAACAGCGATATACGAACTCTTGTAACGCATAACACTTCCCTACTTATTAGGTCCTCTTTCGACCAGTCTGTGAAATAAAATTTATAAGTCTTTTTAAAAAATGTTAAAGTAAAATTAAAATAACCTACAAAAAGTTACGGTTAAAAAATCGACTCGCAAAATATTAAAATATGCAAGTACATTTACAAAACCATAAATAATTTTTTAAAAATTTCTTAACATTTTTAGTTCATTTTCATTAAATTAATTTTTTTTATTTTATTTGTTTTGAGGTTTTTATATTTTTTAAAACTAAAGCTAAAAGGTAGAGATAAATGAATTAATTTGTACGGTAAATATGAAACTTTAAAAATTGTTGGTAATGAAATATTCGTGTATTATTATAAGCATATTTGTTTTAAAGTATGTATTTTGAATAGATTTTCGAAATATTTGTTAATTTATTCTTTACAACAACGAGAAATACACGATTTCCATTTAAAAAAAAAGTTTCAGCTAAACCCATATGTCACATATCACCCTTTTTCTTTCTTTCAATTGCCGGAATTTATTTGACCTTTTTGGTTTACAGCTGATACTCTATTTTTATTGATTTGGATTTTTAATTTTAAAGATTTGACTTCGAATGTATGAACAGTGCTGTTACTCAAGACGGCACGGTTATAGAAATTTCTATTAGGGAAAAAGATTTATCTTACTTTCCTTTATAAATGAGGACAAGTGGAGAGCTTACGCCTAGTTTCTTTCACTTACTGCACGTTACTTGCTATGCATGAGGAAATCAATATAATAAAGTTATTTTTTCCTCTAATCTAATCTCTTTGTTAAATAAGGATCATTATTACACCCATGTTTTCTAATTTTTCTTATCAATCTGTTTTCCTTTAGCAAATATATTAATTTCCCCTCCCCAGAGTCGTAATATACCAAAAAGCTACAAGTATAGCACGTCTGGTGCCATGTTTAAGATTTAAGTACTAACGAACAATATCAAAGAATTGAATTTAGAATAATTAAAATATGTTATGCATACTTTGGAAGTCACATTGTCGATCATTTCTCGCGTATATTTTTGCGAATATTGTTTTCAAACGAATAAATAAGTAAATGACTGAAAAATATGACTACATGTATTTGGATGTTCACCTTTGTTAAAAAAGTATTTTTCTATATTTTTATCTGCAAATTTATATAAATTATAAGCTATGTTATTTGGCAGCTATGGAGTAATTCTATACACGTACCTTATATTTCTAGTTAAAAAATTCAAAGTTTGTTAGTTGATTAGTAAAATTCGAAAGGCTATCATCTTCACCTGCAACACAAAACATAACACCTGCAAAAGGAATTATTTATCAAAACAGTCCTTTATAATCCTGGATAGAGCAGATGCAATTGTGCAGAGTTTTGAATCGCAAATCTTAGCTCGGGCTTTTGACTCCAACAACCTGGCAGCTGGTTAATTCAAACGTGAAAAAATCAATCAATCAATAAATAAAAATAAATATAAAACCGTAAATTTTACTATTAACTTTCAACTAAGTTCAACTAAGGAATGCTTGAAAAAGTTGCCAATGAATTTAGTAGACATTAGGATTTTGAAAATACTAGTGCTTGTCTAGCAGGTGAAGATCAGTTTGTTTATATAGGTTTTGTGAACTATTTATTATACAGATGGAGAGAATAACACTTGAATGAAATATCATATACTATGAGGGCTGTTGTATTTTGTCTTAAATTATACATCTTTATAGCATCCTAAAACTATTATTAAACTCTTCCTGCTTCTATTAACATCACCGTAATGAGAAGTTAGTAATGTCATGTTGTACCTTGCAAAACATTTAAGCACATTATACAATCTTATTGGGAAATAGTTTAAGAGACACATCAATCACTAAAGCGAAATCTAGGGCTCTGCTCTTCAGAACCGTTGGTGAGGTCGAATCCCACTGATGACATGGATGTTTGCGGCAGTTCAGAATCGGCTTTAAGTAGTAAGTCCTGGTCTGATTAACTCTCGTGTAACAAAAAAGTAGAGCTTATGGCTCCAAACCAACCAAATGCTAAAGATAGATTTACTTTTTAGATGGGACTTATTCTAGATTATACTTACCAACATAATAACAAAATTGTTTTTAATATATCTCTTGAATAATCAGAATTTAATATTTCTTTTAAATAATCGAATCTGCTATTTCGATGTGTTTAGAACACAATAGCAATTATTTATTGATTATTATCAGCTACATGAGATTTGTCATCTTTCTTTGTAAGATGACAAAGATGGTCTTTCAGAATTACAAATTGACAAGGATTGTCTTTCTTGTTTTACAAGATTATCTTTACTTCTTGAAAAAACACTATGAAAAAAATTTTTTTGCACTTATTAGACCGGTGTTTAGGTGACAACGACTTTCTTAAAGAGCTATGTGCATTTCAAAAATACGTTGAATGAACTGTTGCATTTAACGTCATTGATAAAAGCTGCAAACAGAATCATAGGAGATAACTGGTAACACTGTAAACAATAATTAAAATTAAGAAAAAAACGTTAGAGTCCAGTTACTTTGTAAAAACTGGGCCTCACGAGATACAAAGAGACGCTGAGCAGGCCACGCGAGATGGTTTTTATATCTTGCGCGACACAACTTATCCCCACTGGTCACTGTGTTATATAAGCGTAAAGATAAATGGAGTAAAATTTCGGTAACGGCAAGTTATAACACAGAAAAATTATGTTTTTATTATTCGTTTTAAATGCTCCTCGAAGCCAAAACAGTAAAACAATTTTAAAAAGTGTTAAAATGTTTATTCAATAAACTATTGCGTTAGTCACGATAATAAATGTATTTTAAATAACATTTTAATCAGATAAATGCAGATTATTTTTTCTAAACTATTTATAATTATTTGTTTCTATATTATATTATTGATGGAATAAATCTGAAATACAAATGGACACATAACTATTGTCCTAATTAGATTGGTATTAATTTTAATGGTAAATTTCATTGTTAGTGCACATAAATATTCAGATTATTCCAGTTTTCTTATAAAATGATTAAAGCTTAAATTATTTTTACATCTCGAATCTGATATGCTAAAAGAATGATTTTCACTGCTAATAGAGACTGATGGATGAAGTTTGTTATTTTCTTCTTGATAAAAGCCATAAAATCATGCACATGTGCTTATTTTGCTCTTCATTAAAGATGAGAAATTTCAATGGAATAAATTTCACTGGAAGATACTAGTTTTATTTTAATAATTTGACTACTAAATATGTCAAATTGTTATAAGTTTAAAATAGGGATATCAAATTTTACAGAAAGACAATTACGTGAAATAAATAAAACAACACTACGTTCTTTTTATTTTACAGATCAATTTGCTATTATATTTCTGCTGCATTTGAGAACTTTTTAATAAATTAATAGAAAGAATTTCGAAAAAAAAAATAAATAAATAAAATAAAATGCTTTAACTATAAATTTCATATTCAAACCTCAGAAAAAAATTCTGTTTTAACTTCATAAAATCATTCTAAAAAATATCACGTGTTAAATACGTCGTTTTAAAAAACACACCCGTTTGAATGGTAAATTAGTTTAATAAGTCGTAAAACACCTGTTTTAAAACTTAATTGTTTTTCCCAGGTAACATTTGTAGTATATCTGAGAGGAAAACCGAATAAAAACATTTTTTTTTTTTTAAATTTTGGAATTATGACTGACATTTTAAAACCATACAGAGAAAAATTTCTAACAGATTTTCAATAAAACGAAGATTTCTATTTTGCCTCTTTCCGGTTTGATCACTTCCATACAAGCTACTTAAAAATAGATCCATTCTATATCTTGCCATTTCACTCCAGTTGGTTATTAGCCGGACGATAGCCAAACAGGTAGGCCGAATTCGGTACTGGAGTCTGTGAATTCGAATCTGACTGGTGGCATAGATGTACGTAACCGTTCGGAATTGGTTTTAAGCAGAATTTCCCGATTTAATTAGCCCCTGTTTGTAAAAAGTTGATCGTAACGATACCAATAAACTCATGCTGGACAACTTCATAGTTATAAACTGGTTAAATACTGGTTAGCTCTTACCGATTGCACTCACAAAACTAGTTTTCTTAAAAAAAAAAAAAAAATAAATAAAATAAAATAAAGAGAGAGAGAGAGAGAAAGATAAAGGATTTTCAGTAGAATGTACTGATTTTCAGATTAAAATTTGAAGGTACCAAGTAATAATAATTATAATAATAAAAGAAAATTAATGGGCCTGCATTCATAAATTCGAAATTTGTTTCATGATTGAAATCTATTTTCCCCCTTAAATTTCACATTTTTTGTACTACGAGAATACAATCCGCCAATTATTAATTTCTTACTATGCTATATAGATTTGTTACGACGGAAAATTTACTACACGGCAAATTGACAGAGCATACCACCTACTTTTGCAAAGATTATTTTTTAAGATGCTGGAGTGAAAAGATAAAATCATAAATTTTAATTTAGTAATAACTGAAAGAGGGTCATGTGATATCTATTGTGGTTTGGGGGTAATTTTTACTTTCAATAGATTATGCTTAGAAGTGTCTGGACTCTTTCAGGAATAATGCTCTTCCTTAGAAAAGGTCAGAAAGTATGCATACTTTTTAGCCGACTGTGGAACACCTGCAGTTATTGTTTGTATAAAAATGATCTTCCAATGCAGCTGTGATCGGAGTTTTCTGTAGGGAAAATTTTCCCATAAAATTTCCTTTAACCCTTAGGCAAGTTTACTAATCTCCCAGTTATAGTATAGTGCATGTAATACGGCAAATGTTATGTTCATTAATTTGAATCTTGAAAGAAACTCTTCATACATTATAAATTTACATAATGTAGGGAAATAAAGGAAACTGGATCAAATACTTCTTAATTTAAAACATGAACTTCTGAGAAACGAAAGGATCTTGGGAACTTAATAGATTGTGTAGGATATTGCCAGCTTTTAATATTATAATTTTGTATATGTTTTAAATTATTTATATATATATATATATGTGTGTTTGGGGGGGGGGAAATAATATTTTAACCAAACTAACCAACTTACTTACAATTATATTCTAAAATAAATTTCTGGAGATTATATCCCTAAAATTACATCCTTTGACGAAATAAGTTTGTTTCTCTTTTAATTTTGGTAACCTTTGGCGACTTTAAAAAAAAAAAAAAAAAAAAAAAAAAAAAAATTCTTACTTAGTTCACCCAATCTTATATAACTCCTTTACGCAACTTAGTTTCACTTAAAAAGCATCACCATTTCAATAATTTTAAGTCTCTAATTAGCTGACTACCTTGCGCCCTCACAGTACTAAAAAGCGAATGTAAAGCGCGTTGGCGAAAGAACGCCAAAGATTGGTTGTCTGAATAAACTCAGCATTTTTTATCTTCAAATTTTCCTGATTTCTTTCATGGCCTAATGACTGCACTGTATCCCACATGAATACCATTCTAGTTTGTAGTGGGTTTAAACACCCATTGCAACACATATCTATACATATACATACATATATGTAATATATCAAAATTATTATACTTAAAATATCTCCTTAATATTCTCCTCTTCCCATTCTCATTCTTTCATATCTATTTTTCCAGCCACAAAATCTCAAAATTAAGAGTGCTCGCTACTTAAATTCTTCCAAACCTGTTCCCCAATGCTAACTCTGAAATAAATGCTAATTTTCTATCCACTCGTCTCATGTTCCAACTGTCCCAAGAAAAATGGTTCACTTTTCTAATGATCTAAGTTCCTTTCTGATTATTAATATCGCTGACTTCCATGTCATTTCTCGCTGTGGGACCCAACTTTATAATTGAAATGTGTTTTCGTGTATCATGAATTGCTCTGCTTTTGTCGGAGAAACATGTCTTTTCTCAGTCTCAAATAAACTTGAAGTTTCACTTTAGACTTGCTGCTTTCTTGTAATGGAGCTACGACTGCTTATTCTTTAGTCTCTCTCATTGGCCAGTAAGCCCAGGAAGTTGAAAATAATAGAAGCTAAATTTCTTATGTGACCGGCAGATTAATTTCGCCGTGCTACACACACACACACACACATATATATATATATATATATATATATATATATATATATATATATATATATATATATATATATATATATATATATATATATACATACATACATACATATATATAAATCTTCGAGTACATTTCTATAATAGTATTTCCTTGTACCTAATTTTGTTCTTAGAATTTTTTTCAGTCCTCCTTATTTTCATACTTTTGTTCAGTAACTACTGTTTAAAGTTTTTTCTTGTTATTTTAAAAATGTCTGCCATGAAATCATGCCTAAAATGCTCTAAGTGTTCATAAGGGTAAATTAAGGGTAACATTTGCCTAGAGTTTACCCGAAAAAAAAAATCCCTTTTTCTTTACTTGGTCAGAGGACAGTTTCCACCTGTTGAGCTGCTGCCCACGTTAGATCTTTTGTTTGTTCCTGAATAATAAATTAAAAGTTGGCGAAAATGCTAATTAACCGGTTCTCAAAGTTGTCGGTTAAACTAAATTGTAATTAGTTAACTTGTGATTATATTGTTGCTAATATGTAATTAAATCTAATCAACTATGTAAGAGACTGATTCTTAGGATATTTGGAGCATCTCTGAGACTCATTCTGTTATTTTATTTGATTCTAGACAGAGAAAATAGAAATACTTCTTATAAGACCGGTAAATTAACATAGAAAGTGTTGCTTTCACGAAAATCTACAATGAAATGTAGGTTTAAGAAAATGCGTAGTATGTAGTGTCTAGTAAATATTCTGATTCGTTTTCTTTGGATTTAAAAGTATAACCATGTTAGCATATTTGCATTTTATTCGTTACCGTTTTATTGAACTCATGATGCATATTTTTATTTAGAGTATTACAAGTTATATAAGTATAATATAAGTGAACGGAACATAGTGTAAGACTTGAGAGGAGTCTCGCTTTTATTAGGTCGATTTTGTGAATACTATCTCTAAAGTTGGCGAAATAAAATGCTTGTTAATGACCCCATGACGAACAAGTCAAAAGGCAGAAGTGATATCACGAAACACATCCAAATATTTTTATTTGTTATTTGGGGAAATTTTAAGATTTGATGTGCTTTTCATATACCAAAATTATTCTTCCTTTCTAGAGGAACATGTACTGAGATTTCACTGGGATGTTTTTATTAGATTATTATATTTAACATATATCTTTTATAGTCCGATTGCATTTTTCATTGTATTCTTAATTTTACTGTACTTTATATAACGAGCACACATTTTCATTTAAAAAACTTTATAATCATTATTTAAGCCTATGCTCACATAGTTCCAACTTCTGCCGCTAGATGGTACCACCTAATGGTATTTCCTTGATGAAAGATCAAAATATGTTAAATTAATCAACGAAAGTGGAATGAAACGTTAACATTGTTTACAAGTATATATTTAAATTTGTTAACTGAAAGCAATTAGATGAAACATGAATGCCTTAAGAATTGGGTGACGATTCTGATTAATATTTTGAAAGAAAATGAAGACAATTAAGTTTGTTTATAGTCCAATGAAAAAGATTGTGATTGTGTGGATTAATACCGCTCAAAGAAAGAAAATACACTTACAAATGCAATAAAATTTTGAAATGTGATCGATTCTAGTTCAGAAATTGCATTTACTTATAATTGGTTTTCCACTGTGAAAGTTTAAGTTAAATTAGTTTTCAGTATGGCAACCAATCAAATAGCGGCATGCTTCAACTTCTTAAAGTTTGGAGGTGTGTTTACATTTCTTTTTTAAATATTACGCTAATTAAACATTATTATTAAAAAGGGTCATATAAGTTAGCATAGGGTTTCATGCTGTTTTTTCTTAGAAAATGTGTGTGTACTTATCTTGTTTGTGTATTAATTGTTTAGCTTTTTTTTCTAATTAATGCATAAACAAATATTTTATATTATAAATACTGAGTTTAATAAAATATATAGAATTAAATTTTATTTATGAATTCTTAAAGGACCAGTGTATGTTTTTATATATTATATTATTCAACTATATAAAAAATCAAGTAAAATTGATTTTTTTTTAAATTTTTAACCTAAATTTTAATTTTGTCAGAATGATCACAAACTTCAGCCATGGACAATAGATATTATTTTTCTTTTGTACTCTTGTTTTCTTTTGTAGAAGAGTTTCCATAAAAATATGTATATGATTATTTTTAACTTAATTATTTTTACATTGATTTATTTTACATTTTTGGTTTCTTATTTCTTTTTCTGTAGCATTTCATTACTAATGCTTTGTATGTTTCATCATTTGTTATTGATAGACTTTTTAAAGGTTATTATGTATGCAGTTTTTGGTTGCATTAATAATTCTTTATGATATAACTGATATATTTTATTTATAACTAAAATCATTTTTTGCTCTTATGCATTTCAGTTTTACAGTCACCTGTTTTGAATGGAGAAGTTCATACAGAGCAAGCAGAAGAACAATCTGTTGAAAATTCTATAGGTCTAGAGCAAGACAGTACAGAAAACAACTTTGTACATGAAAATAATCTCCCAAATAGTAGTGATTGTAATGAAACTCATTCTAGGTATATTTTTTAAAATTCTAATTAAATTAAAAAGTCACTGTTGAAAATACCTTAAATGCACTATGTTGTTCATATTTATGTGAAAAAGTTTTTGAACACTTCATCCTTCCCTTCTATTATAGTTCACACAATTTAGTATTCATAGATACCTGGGACACAAATTGCTAAAAAATTTTTTTAGTAAGATTTGTATAACAGATTAGAGTTACATACCTCTTCTGTGTTAAGTTGAAAAAGCTGTCATCTTTTCTCATTGTTTTGAAGAGGGGAAGGGATCATGAAAGGTGATTAAAAATGAGGGAGGGAGGTTTTAAACATATTACCTTAAAATATAGACTAAGGAATAAATTAATATTTCAGTATTAAAAATATTTTTTATATTATTTACACATGTAGAAATTAAAGATACAAATATATATTCCTTTTTATGTGTTAAATATACACACACAAACATGTCAATAAAATATACATTTAATGCATCTATGATGTAAGTTAATGTATGCATATGTACAAATGCTATATATTATATCTGCATATATAGGTATCATTGATGTATTTCTTTATATCTGTATACATATCTTTGTGCATATGTAAAAACATATAACTAAAATTAAATGTCTATTCACACACTTATCTATATAAGTATGTATACACACATGTAAGTACATAAACATATATATATATATATATATGTATAGTCATCACATACAGTATAAACTTATGTACACACACACACACACACACACACACACACACACATATATATATATATATATATATATATATATATACATATACAAATATATTATACATCACATATAGTATATGCATATATATGTATTCCTAAATAAATATGTATAGTTACAAAAAATGTGAAAGTATTATGTAGTCTTGTGTAGTCATGAATGCATTGATATAACAGTTTATGTATGTGTGTGTATGTTGTATGCATATAACTGTATATAGGCATTGCCCATTATACAAATGTGTAATAATGCATGTGCCCTGGGTATAATGATTTATTTTTTATTTATGTTTGTATAATTGTTTGTGTTCAGATAAAACTGTATATATGTAGAAGTACATACATGCAGATACATATTTTTAAATAGTGCACATTCTAATCATCTGAAGCAAAGTTTTTTTTTTTTTTTCTTTCTTCATATCAAGAGACTACCCGCCGATAATTAAAAAATTTTTTTTTAAAAAATCATTTGAAAATAGTTTCCAAATATTAAGTTTTACAATAATTTCGTATTTTTTTTTTTTCGTTCTTAAAATTTACTTATTTTTTTTTCTTATTTTTAGCGAAAAAATTAAGTTTATCGTGTCAGAAGAAGACGATGAGTTTACAGATGCGATAGAAACAACAAATATTGGTTTCTCAACAAAGGATTCATTAGATATTAACAGAATCAGCAAGCCGCCCGGTCATATACGGTAAGATTCGTTTGTCGTTTCTATTTTTAATTTTCATTTTGGGCACGTATATGTGTATGTACTTATGCTGATATAGACATCTAAATAGAAAAATCGAAAGTTTTCTTTGATCTTCGGTCCTTAGTAAAGAATCTGTGTGGCCCTCTGCAGACTATTATTGCTTTGTCGGACCAATAGGTATCACATGCTTATATACAGGAGAATGTTCGAATTTCTCTTGTTTTTCATTAATTATACTCTTTATCAATGTATGTTTATCTTTAATTCGTCATCGTCTGAATCAGATACACACATACTTGATGATTCATGCTCATGTGAAGGAAGAACAGTAAGATCGCCCTCAACATAGGAATTATCAGAATCACTATATAATACAGTAGATTCTCGATTAACCGGATTTGTCTGTAACTACCTAGTTCCGGATAATCGAAATTATTTCGGTTTTGATGAAAAGTTTGGAACAATAATAGATGTAAAATTTTTATACAATTAGAACATTAATAATTAAATACCAAAGAAAGAGAATGAACATCGAGAAGACTCTCGGTTAATCGGATTTATCTATAAATACCTCGTCCCGGATAATGGAATTTATTCAGATTTTAACACATAATGATGTAAAATTTTTATACTTTAGAACATTAAAATTAAATAATAGAAGAGAATGAACATCGAGAAGACTCTCGGTTAATCGGATTTATCTATAAATACCTCGTCCCGGATAATGGAATTTATTCAGATTTTAATGAAAATCTTTTTAAATAATAGAAGATGTAAAATTTTTGTATAACCGAACATTAATAATTTAATACCAAAGAAAGACATTGAACATAAATTTTAATGTTATTTAGATTTACAATTAGTACAATTATAAAAAATAGAAAATGTAATTTACCTCATTGTTTTAGTGGATAATGAAATGATAGAAGTCTGTTTTCGTGTATCATTTACTCTTCGATTAATTTTACATCGCTAATTTCTCAAAACCATTTTTTTCAACTGATGTGGTTTTATCTTCATGATCCAAGTAATTAAACGCCCCAGTGTGTACTTATGCATCACCACAACACTTAATTTTTGATGAGTTACAAGATTTTCTTCTTCACTTTCAGGACATTGTTCGAAATTCCATGCTTCATCTGAACCACAAGAGACACGCGACACTATCACCGTCACTAAATTCTGCATAACATTCCACTTTCGAATCTTCTTTATCCATTGTTGCGCAGGCCGAACGATGGCTGAATGGTTAGGGCGCTGATCTTCGGTACCAGAGTTCGTGGGTTCAAATCCCACTGTAGTATTGATGTTCATAGCCGCTAGGAATTGACTTTAAGTAGTAGGTCTCGGTCTCTGAACCTTCGTGTTGCAAGAAAGTTGACCGTAGCGCTCCAACCAAACTATTGTTGTGCTGCTTCTTTCATTTACTGGACGAATGCCAGAGCGTTGCTCTTCGGTGTCGGAGTTCGTGGGTTCGAATCCCACTGCTGGCATGGATGTTTGTTGCCGTTCGAAATCGGCTTTAAGGCTTAGGTCGCGGTCTCATTAGCCCTCGTGAGCAAAATAGTAGACCGTAGTGCACCAAATCAAACCAAATCTTTCATTCACATCTTCAGAATAGTTTAACTTTTTCGAATCATCTAAGATTCTTCTCTGCAAATCAGTACTATTGTAGTCTAGTCTTTTGTAGGAATCTTTTTAGCGGATAATCCGATCTAGGTTAATCGAGAATCTTCTGTATATAGACATTTTCTAAAGCCAGCTTCATTATCATTTATTTATTTTTATCCTGGACATTTTAAAATGAGAGCTTTCTTGCCATCTTGATCTGAGAGAAATAAACAGCAGTGTAACAACTCACAAGTCTCAAAACAGGAGGAAAATATACTCTTACCGGTCTATGGGTACGTCATATCCAGTAGGTTTTAATAATTTGCTACTTGGTTTGGTTCGGAGCGGTTCGGTGTACTCTTTTGCTAAATGGGAACTACTTAAAGCCGATTATGGATAGCTACAAATATCCATGCCAGGAATGGGATTCGAATCCACGAACTCTGGCATCGAAGCTCAGCGCTGTACTTATTCTGCCATCTTTCGGCTGAAATCACTACTTACGGTGAATCAGTGGCGTGGCATGGCGTAGGGTTTGGTTTGGAGCACTATGGTCTACGTTTTTGATAAACGAGTTATGAGACCGGGACCTACTACTTAAAACCGATTCCATACGGTTGCGAACTCCCAGGTCAATAATGAGATCCGAACTTACGAACTCCGGTACAAGAGCAGTGCTCTACGCACTCGGCCGTCGTTGGGCTCTTAGGGAGGACAAAAAGTGTATCGCTTAATTAGAATTGTAGCACCCAAGGATATATATATATATATATATATATATATATATATATATATATATATATATATTGAAAGTTAAAAATGTTTTTGGGGGGGTTAAAGAAAAATATTTCTTAAATTTCATCGAAAGTAGTATTTTAATAATATTCATTTTAATTTTCTTAAAATAATATTTATTATTATATTAATAAATTATATTTATTAATATAAGAATTCGAAACATCTTTTCACTATGAAAATTCATTTTGTAGTTCGTACACATTTTACATTTTGAAAAAAAAATCTTGCGGCTTAATATTTTCTTTATACTATAAAACACACCTATTTTATCTTTATAATAATCTCATATTTTATAAGGAGTGGAGGAGAGACGGCAACCTACGTTACGTCACTGCGGTGAATAAGTTTTTGATAAGCGCCTCCCTCTACACTGCATGGACTTTAGATTCCAACTTGAGCTGTCAAGAGCTGTTAGCAATGTCTTGTAATACCTAAGCAGGGGTCCCATTGCTGGGAATACGAATACTATAGTTATCCCATTGTTCTGGCTGTAGGTTTAACACTAAACATGCCAACACTCAATTCATACATATTTATTTGATTTCTTTTTATTTTATTTATTTTATTCACTTAATACATACCCATTTTTTTTATTCCTATTTTAATTCATTACCCATCGCATTTTTTACATATACATTACCGGTCAATTGACCGGTTTTAATATGTTTAATGTTACCCATACTTTTCCCCATATATAGCGAAAATTTCCCCTTATTATCTGTAAATATACAGATAAAAATTTTTTTTATAGGTGTTTGCCTTCACGACAAGCAAGGCTGAACGATGGCCGAATGGTTAGGGTGCTGGCCTTCGGAACCGGAGTTCGTGGGTTCGAATACCACATTGGCATGGATGTTCGTAGCCGTTCGGAATCGGCTTTAAGTAGTAGGTCCCGGTCTTATTAGCCCTCATGTTGCAAAAAGTAGACCGTAGCTCTCCAAACCAAAACTTAACGACAAGCAAAAAAATTCTGCATACCGTACAATAAGCTTGGGTGCTGGTGTTCAGAACCATAGTTAGTCGGTTCGAGTCTCATCGCTTGTAATTACCTTACAGTCTTTGTTGAGTGGTTTTAAGTAATAGTTTAAGTAGTTTTAAGTTCCCTGATGAGGACCGTGCGGTGGGTTTTCTCAGTATAATGCAAATCTTTAAAATTTCCCCACCTTACGGTGGTGATGGATTCGACCGCCTCTCTCTATCAGAGCAAGGTACTGTCCTGATCCTGGTTTGTTTACATCCGTTTGGATAGTCGGTTCACTGTGAGTTCAACTAAATGGGCACATTATGGTCTAGTCACTAACGTCTATAGTAAAATCTCAAGTTTTCTGGCTTGAAACTGGCAGGCGACCGAAACATCCTCCTGCATAAGCGACCGAGCGATAGTCGAATGGGTAGGAAGCTGCTTTTTGGTATCGGAGTTCTTGCGTTCGAATCCCACTTTGGCATGAATGTTTGTAGCCTTTTGGATTCGGCTTTTAGCAGAAGGACCCAGTCTCAATAACCCTAGTAGAGCAAAAACGTAGACCGTAACGCTGTAAATCAAACTCCTTGTATGGCCGAACGATGGCCGAGTGGTTAGGGCACTGACCTTCGGAACCGGAGTTCGTGGGTTCGAGTCCCACTGGGGCATGGATGTTCGTAGCCGTTCGGAATCGGCTTTAAGCAGTAGGTCCCGGTCTCATTAGCCCTCGTGTTGCAAAAAAGTAGACCGTAGTGCTCCCAACCAACCAAACTCCTTGTATGAGCAGAGATACATCCGTGGCGGTGAATTCCCTATCTCTGGGAAGTCTCCAGGCGGAGGACAGGGACGTAATTAGGAGAAATAACCCTCCTCCTTGGGAGGGAGATCTCATTATCAAAATATCATGCAGTTAAAGAGAAATAGACCATAAAACTACAAACTGAACCCTTAGGATGATCAAAGATGAGGGTATTCTCCAGTGTTGTGTGTTACATTTGTCAGGGTAGGCGGTCTGGAGTTTCAAAATAAGTCCTGGTCTGATAACTCTTGAAATGCAAAATTT
Organism: Pardosa pseudoannulata; assembly: GCA_032207245.1. Taxonomy (NCBI): domain Eukaryota; kingdom Metazoa; phylum Arthropoda; class Arachnida; order Araneae; family Lycosidae; genus Pardosa; species Pardosa pseudoannulata. The sequence goes on from CM063502.1 coordinate 144,891,378, forward strand.
TAACAGTACCGCACTCTACGTATTAACTAAGATTTATTATACCGGTTAAGGATGATTCACTCTACATCGTGTAGAGTCCCAGACGCTGCACGTTCAGAAATGATCGTGTGTGTTTTTCTAATAAATCGTTCACTCTATAGACATAGAGATGAGTAGATTCGCTGTTTCTTAGAGCATTAGAGATCTCTATCCCCGATAAACAGTATTAGATATGTGGCACAATTATTATTATAATGACTGATCTATTAATTTTAAGAGCAGAAAAATTATAAAAAATAGAGAAATAATTATTAAATTTATTAAATAAAGTTTTTATTATGAAAAAAGAAGCCCAGTTGCGTTAGGGTAGCGCTTCCTGCTCCCAAGACAGATCCTCGGATTGATCCTCGGACAGGGCATGGCTGACTCAGCCTGTCATCTCTTCAGTGGGTAGAGGACCATATTAGGACCAAACATGCTTGGGATTTGAACACAGGGAGTCCTGTGTAAGGTTGACCACCTATCCGGGACATATGCTTCGCACACCAGAGCCCTTGGTCTTGAAAACGGAGATTGGCACTGTAGGCCATGGCCACACTTCTATGGGCTGTATTTAATTTCAGTAAGAAGAAAATAGATATAAAATTTTTACATTACTATTTACTATTAAAAGTTAATTATAAAGAAAATTAAGTAAAAGCTGAGCTGATAAAATCGAGAAGAGAACCGGTTGGAGTGTTGGAGCCAAACGGAGACATAGGTCTTTGTGGGCAGATCCGCGAGCGAAGCACCGTATCACTCTAGGGTAGTGGTCGGCAAATCTGCGAGAAAGAAGACCCAATTTATCAATGAAAAAAGATAATGAAAGTATCAAAGAGGAGCCATTTATATGTATTAATTGCTATTTATGCAATACATATAGGCAAAAGTCTAAAGAGCCGCATGCAGCTCGCTAGCTGCGGTCTGCCCTAGGGCAGAGGAGGGTAAACTACGCTAAATGGGGGCTCACCTAGAGGTCCTATGCAGTGTGCCATAGATTTGGAAATAACAACTGACAGATTTTCAGAGTCTGTATTTAAAAAAAAATACTTAAGAACGTATTCAATGTGTGAAAATTTGTTTAGAAATTAAAATATATTTAATTTATATATTTTTGCACTTTTAAAATATAGTTCTGAAATTTTATTGAAAATACTTTAAAAAATATTATAGTCATTTAAAAAAAGAAAAAAAGCGGAACACACTAGAATAAATCTGCATAAAATTAAAAAAATAAAATAAAACAACATTTTGAAAGTATTTGAATTTACTGATTACCAAAATTTCACATTAAAATATTTTCTCTGTTGCTCGTAATATTACGTTACAATTAAAATAATGCTGAGCGCAGAAACTCGTAATAATACAATAAATTTGTTAAATGGTTAATAATTTAAATGAGGTCGAATTTAAATGGATACACAGATTAAGAATGCAGTTGAACCTCGTTATTGTGAAGTTGAGGGGACCAAAGATTCTATCCGTTATATTCAGCTGTTTGCGATACCTGAACGATTAAGAAAAATGCTAGTTCTAATAAAATATATAACAAAAAAAATTTTTACTTTTAAATATTACTTACTGTTTTAACAGAGAAAGGATTTTAATTGTGATACGATTCCAAGATAATTTTATAAAATTATTTCATTTTATTACAATACAACAGAATTTTCCAACACTTATCCTTCCACTGTTTGCGTGGACAAAAACTTATTACAAACAAAATGCAGAAAACTTAATTACAGACGAAATATTATTTTCACAACTGCGAAAGAGTTCAGTTAACGACTGAATTAGTTCGTTATATCTGATTATTATGATTAGATATCGGAGGTTCAATAGAAAAATATAAATTATTAAAAAAAGTTACAGGAAAACGACGTGATCGAAAATTTTCATTCGTTATATTTTTAAGTCCATTATATGTCTGATATCACGATGTTCTATTGTATGGCAATTTCTTTGTAGAAATCTGAGAAAAATTAAGTTATAAGGATAATTTTAAAAATTAACATAAAAAGTTTTAAATTATCTTATAAAAATTATAGTTTGTTTTAGTTATATTTTCATGTATATACTAAATTTCATAACTAATTTACTATTTTACAAAAATACTCTGTAATGACCACTGTCCTTTTAAGCAGCTTGTCCTGGTCTAATTGACCTATTTGTATCAAAAGTTTAACTCTAACTTACCAAACCAACCAACTAACCAAACGCTTATAATTATTTTTCTTTGTTGGAATGTCATATATATATATATATATATATATATATATATATATATATATATATATATATATATATATATATATATATATATATATATATATATATATATATATATATATATATATATATTTATTATATATATATATATATATATATATATATATATATATATATATATATATATATATATATATATATATATATATATATATATATATAGATATTATATATATATATATATATAAAATATATATATAATAAATCTCTAGGAAAACTGCCTCCGATAGCGTGCATCTCCTTTTTTGTTTTATTTTTTTAGCCTTGGGGCATTGTAGAATTAAAATTGTTTACACCGTTCTCTGAGGGCTTAAACATCCCAGTGGTCAATTTAGGTTAGGGGTTAAAAAGGGGAAAGCAAACGGACGCGGCAATTTTTGCCCTTGACTTAAGATTTGAAAATCCATGAGAATTTTCTTGTTCCGTCTTAGGGGTTTTATACAAAATGCCTACATTAGTTTCCCGATCTAGTTTACGTTTCCTTACACACACACACACACACACACACACACACACACACACATATATATATATATATATATATACATATACATATACATATACATATACATATACATACATATGCCGTTTTTGTATAATAGAAAAAAGAAACTTGCATTTATTGAATTGCAAATTTTTCTGTGGGAATACAGCATCAGACCTACAGATATCAAGGCCTGGGACGGATATTTCTATAGAGCCCCCTTTATTAGAATAAGCATCATCATACACAATATCCACATAAATATATAATTTACATTTATTTAATCATAAATAGCTAAATAATTTAGGAGACAAAAAAATTTAAGAAAATCCATTTTACATCTAGCAGACAAACATATATTTAAAACTTATAAATGTGAACATTTTTGATAAAAAAAGGGTGTTAACTTATTTGTCAATTTACAGATTTCATAAAATCCGCTTCTGCGTTCAAGGTACGCAGTTTTGAAATCACCCATAGTTGTTAACATTCTAAAATTTACTCACATGGAAGCTGTTTTTTATACTACCTTCTAATTTTTCACTTGTCTTTCCTTACTCTACTACACCACACTGCATACGTTTAAAAACTTCGCATTCGAAACAACATTCTCGTTTTAAAGAAATAAACGTGACCGTCGGGAAACGAAAATTCTTGTTTTGCGAGAATGAGGAATTTTTACGTTTTCTGATTTTAATTTTAAACAATACAAAACAAAAAAGTAAGCAGGAGAGTACCTATTTTTCTTTCATTTGGGGTCCTAATTAGTGATTTCTAATGGGTTTTATAGCAGACTCTTTAACGTCTCTCAAAAACGATACTTTTCCTCCGCCGAGTTTGTGACGTCATCGTTCACGAAAACACCGACCGCCTATGCTGTTTACATGTTAAAAGGCAACTTTTAAATTTATTTCTGTGTAAAGTATCGCATATAATAGAATTTTTTTATTATGTTTGTCATTAAAAATCATATTCTAAATATTGTATTGTGCCACTCTGTAAAAATACAACAACTAATTGCAATGAAAAGATATTTTTCAGCGTTCCCAAAGATCCACATACACGTAAAATCTGGACAAATGCGATGAAAAGGGATGAGAAATTAAACCTCAAATTATCATATAAATCGTCTCTATGGGTTTGTGAAGATCATTTTTCGGTAAATAAATGCTTGCTTTTGTTTAAATATTACTAATTTAGAAAAAATTAAAGTATATAAAAATACATCTATACCTTTAAAAGGACTGTTGATTAACCAGTGCTATGTAACTTTTAAAACTGATAATTTTCGAGTATTATCACAGAGTTCAAGTACAATAAATTTTTGATAAAGCATATAAATATCATAAAACATATAAATATCTAAAACATATAAATATCTAAAACATATAGTTATCTAATAAATAACTCGGAAGGGAAGGTTATTTTCAAGGTATTATAAATATTTTCTTCAGAGATGCAAACTTTCTTAAGTCTATCAATTCACAGTGATATATTTCGATTACATTGGTGACTAATTTGAAAAAAGTATAATATTTTTAAAATACTTAATAATGATATTACTTTAAAAATTAAATTTAATTTCAGAAACTTTATACATTTTTTAATTGAACATTAATATTAAAGGCAATAAAATTGTATTACTATTTAAAAATGTATAAATAATTAAGTAAAGTCTTTTCAAGATTTTAAATTTCTTTTCATCAAATTAAAAATATCTAAGAATTGGTTTGGTTTTGGAGCGCTACGGTCTACTTTTTGCAACACGAGGGCTAATGAGACCGGGACTACAATAAATACCTCCTCTAATTTTTATTTTAATATTACATCCATCTCTATCTATAAACAGCGATGCTAATGCAAATGTGTGTATATGATATATGTATATTTATTTGACTTGTCTATGTCTACAAACAGAAGATTACCATGTATAAAATATTAATACATGTTAAGTAAAATTGGATAACTATATAAATGATTTTGGGTTTTAATTCCCCATATTTCTGCGCCCATAAAATCCGGGTTTTTTTTTCCCAAGAACGAAAACATTGACATGCCAATTTTGGGAGGTTGTCCGACTGTCCTTTGGTAAATCCAGGTAGAAGAGACATTTATAACAAATTGAGATAATTAAGCTATCGAGATCGATAAAATAAACCTTCAGGTTTAAATAAAAATAAATTTTGATAGCTAGAAAATTCCAAGAACTTGCAAAAACAAAATCGGAAAATAGTACGCGCTTACAAGCAATAAGAAAATATTGGATATCGTGAACGATGACGTCACAACCAATCACGGAGTGTTTTGATGTCACGTGATTTTCGCTTAGCTTTAAAATTAATTTTTAAAATGATGGACCCAGGTTTTTACATTTTTGAGAACATTTTTGGAGTTTACGAGTCTGGAATCCTCAGAAAAATACTAAGTTGTTCGAATCCCCCACATGTGCAAATTCCTCATTGTGTGTTATCTTGATAAATTTGATAACATGATTGTATATTTGTAGCAGTATATTCCTAAATGGGTTAGTGCACATCTTCCCGTTATGAGTTTGTTTCTGGCGGTTAGTTACATAGCAATGGTCAACACCTGACTTAAATTAGTGTTTTATTTCTGACCATCATGGATAAATTTGATGAATTTGAAAATGAAATGTATGATGAATTATCAGATGAAATTAATATTGTACTTACGAAAAAGAAAGTGCAAACGTATTTTATATGAAACGGACAGAGGTAGTATTTCTGGATCAGAGGAGGATGAAAGTGATAGTAATTGTGAATTAGAGGAAAATGAAAATACCTGACAATGAATCAGAGGAGAATCAAAATACTGATAGTGAATCAGAAATTGATATTAGTAATGTGTGGGAAGATATTGATATACCACTACGGTTGGGATCATTTGCAGTTTTAATGCGTATACGTTGAAATATCATTATATCACTAAAATATTCCGATTTATATGAAAGTTTTAAGGAAAATAGCCCAATGCGAATGTGGGAAGTCTTCGGAGACCTACTCTTATCAGAGGCTCGGAGCGGTCCGTATCCTCCGCCGCACCCTTAGCACGCCTGTGGTGGGAGAGTTTATGTACTCTGCAATTCCTTTTTCTTTTGAATGCCCATGTTTTGCGTATGTTATGTCATGCGCTAAACATGAACTTTATAGTCGCTTTCTCTATGTTTTCTCGAATATATGAATGATTCAGACGAAGATCGTTTGTTATAGGTACTGCATTGAAAATATCTGTCGCCCATACATCGCTTAATGTTAGGCAAGCAAGATCAGTACGACAGTGAAAGTTAGGGGCGCTTTACATACTCACACGCGTTCTGATTTTTTGCTCTTTTTATAACCGTATGATGGTCGAACAGGTCTTTCTTTCGGTACTGGTGTTCATGGGTTCAAACATGGGCTATGGTTTCAGTTTTGCCACCGTGTACAAAAATGTAAAATGCCGCCCTCCTCTCCTAACGATAAAAATTATTATTGAGGTAAATTATTGGTAGATAAAAACTTGTGAGACTTGAATAGATCGTTAAAACAAAAATTTAAAACCTAAAATTAAGGCGCTAATCTACAGAACCGGAGTTCGTGGGTTCGAATCCCACTGCGGCATGGTTGTTCGTAGCCGTTCAAAATCGGTTTTAAGCGGAAGGTCCCAATCGCATTATCCCTCATTAAAAAAAAAGTAATGCTACAATCAAAACCAATCCTAAAAAATGTAAAATAAACTGAAAACAAACATGACACAAAAAGGATCTCCCTCCAATCCTCCATATCAGTTGAATCTTTAAATATTGTGAAATCAATCTTCGAAATTGATGATGAGATTTTCAGTTGTCCCGTTAAACGTGTGCGATACTTAAGTGTAGCATTTTGTAAGTGTCTGAATTAAACATATCACTTAGTTACGGTTGTTTCCTTTAGAATTATGGACTAAGAATATTTCTAGGTTTATAAAGTTCGATTTAATTCGGTATTTTAACATATCAATATTTTTGTCATTCTCCCACAATGCTGTCCTCGAATTTTGGCGCTCCGGTCAAATGTCCGGGTTGTCCACCCCTCGAGCGGACCCTGTAGATACAATTATAATGATCTCCGAACAGGTTTTAATTTCTCGCATACCTCTCCGTGCTTGAATAGCCCGATTGTTTGCTTGTCTTTTAGTAAATAGTTTTATTTTGTCTCTTGTCTAACTATTGTTTCTTTTTGACGTTTCCGTACGTCAATCTTAACAATGTAGAGTCATGCTACCCTCCCGCCTCGCGTCATTTTCCCCCTGTCCCCATCTAACGCATGCGCCTGGCTTTGTTGTTTTTAATGGATTTCCCCTCGATCCCAACTACAGTTCTCGGCAAAGCGGAGTTCTCTCTCTCTATGTTACGGGTGTGGAGCTTCATGGAGTGGGTGACTTTGGCGACAGATGGCGAGGATACCGGGTGATATTTTTGTCATAAACCGTCCGATACGCTGAGTTCATGCTTCTGTAAATCTACCCTATCCTTGCGTCGATTCCATCATGTCCGAGCTCACCCTTGAGCGAAGACGTGTGAGAAGGTAAATTTATTTATCTGTAATGAACCTTGAAATCACTGGGGTTTATTCTGAACATTTTATTGAGTATATCAATGTACTTGTTTAGAATCATGCACATTTTCTTATGTATGTTTAACGTAGATGATCGTTATCTTACATATTTTAAAGAGCTTTTTTAACCATATAGCTTAATTAGGTCCTAAACTACTCATCAGATATTTAGCTCCTTTTTAATTTTCCTAAGCCTTATCCTTGCATGCTTACCGGATCAGTTTGGCAGATGATTCAGCCAAGAGCGATTAACTGCCTATTGTGGAATCTCTTACTTTCTTTAGCCCTAAAAAAAGAGCCAATTTTAAAATTGATGCATTTAGAAAGTGTGGTTGCTATCGGTTGTTGTTTACTTTATTTGTATTACTGAAAATTATAAAATATGGACACTTAAATTTTTTTCAGACAATTTTTGATTACACAATATATTTTGTCGCCATTATATTTCTTATTTATTTTTCTACTGACTCTTTTGAAGGAGCGGGTACAATAAAAAAAAAAAAAATAAAAAAAAAAAAAAAAAAAAAAAAAAAAAAAAAACCTTTGCATTCTATATTATTTTATTTTTATATATTATGCCGATATAACATCTGAGAATACGCCAAGAAAATATTACAAGTAAAAATACTGTAATGTTTTCGGAAATTCACTTTTTATATCTGACATTTCGATTCAGTCATCAATTAAAGTTTAAATAAATACCTGTTAAACTTTATGAATGACATTTTCCTTTCGGGTTTCTACTTTCGTTTTCACGAATCCATTTTTTCAGTCATTATAGAGAGAATGGATTAAAAAAATTATTAATTTACAGCAAAAGTAATCTATACTCTTTCATTATCAGTTTCCATCATTGTGCTTTCTTTGTGTACGACTCTGCAATGAAAATAAGATAATTATGTCATTCGCCTTGCATTTGTTGATCATTTTCCGATTCACTGACCGCATGCCAGACGAAGCGAAACATTGCGCGTACTCACTGTTTATGTTTTAAATGAGGAAAAGAAAGCCGCATCCATGAGAAACGAGAGAAAGTTTTTCATTGCAGTCATTAGAATGTTTATATAAAAAGTTTACTGTAGACACTATTGTTTATAACTTTCAGTTTTTTAAGATGCCTTTATATCCTAAGAAAGTAGGACCTATTCGGTCTATTAAAACTTTCTATACATTTTAGTTATCTCAATCATCCACTGTCATTTATATTTTTAGCTACTAATTATTACCTTAAAATCGTAATTTCTAAAGTTTTGCAGTTTTTAATGTAAAAATATATAAACATTTTTTTTATTTACGTTATTTTATTTATAACTTTTTTTAAAATTGCTTTTATGTCATTTAGTTCAGTTTGAAAATAGTTCATGTCCCGCAGACTAATTTTAATGAAGGATTACACTGTGTGGGACATTACAAAATTACACCTCCCCCAAATTGTTTGTTTCCCGAATAGATAAGTTTTTATGTTGTTATTTAATTTGTTGTTTTATTTCTCTTTATTTCTGCTTATCTGACATGATTGTCAAGTTTGATTTGATATGAAGCGCTCCGGTCAGTTTTCGCAACAAGAGGGCCAGTCAATTTCAGTATCCGTACCGGGACATACTGATTGTTATGAATTTCGATCGTCCACGAACGTCCTGTCAGATACGAACTCCGGTATCGAAAGACAAGTTTTTCCCTCCTTTCGCCCCTTGTGAGTGTCTGTTATGTACCGCGTCTCTTCATTAATTATTTAAAACAGTTTAGCCATGGTTGGCTCTTGACCCGGTATCATCGACCAAACAATTTAGGTTACATTGAAAGCTAAATTCGGGGAAGTTGCAAGGAAGTGAAACCATGACGAGTAAAAATTTATTTAAAAAAATAAATAAATAAATAAATAAATAAATAAATAAAAACTGTTGACAGAAGAAAGTACGCTATATGGTGTTTTTCTTTGAGAACTTTATTCCGTGTTTTGTTGTTTCAATCTTATTCCTTAAAGTAAGATTAAATTTAACTAACTTTGGGTATTTATTGTTATAGGCTTTGACACATTATTATTGTTAATGAAAATTACTAAACAGACATGAGGATATGTTTCATGCAAGATGCAACTATGTCATGCAACCTGTTTCCATTAGGGATAATATAAAACTCTTAACAAATATATTACATATCTTAACACTCATCAATATAGCAGATATACAAATGTAAAACTCGATGGCATTTTCAAAACTTTCTCATGTGGGGTCACGCATATATTTATTTAAGCTTTTTAAATGGTATAAATGCTTTATTTGCCGTGAAAGGCCCCCTCCCCCCTTAATTCGGAGTTTAAAATAAATTTTTCGGATTTTTATTAGTAGTTTTTTGCTGTTTCGTAAAGATTCGGTTCCATGTTTGGTTTCAGGTTAGTCTTATTTCGTGGCAAACGTTCTGTTCATTGTGTAAGAGTAATTCAAGGGAATTTGAATACTTACGTTTCATAATTAATAATGTATAACTAAATTTAAATGGAAAAATTAGTCTCTTGGAAATTTATTTTATAATGATTATTATTTGTACCACTTTTAGTTTTAGACGGATAATTATTGGAAGCAAACCCTTTTCCTATTCAATACCAGAATCCACAAGGTAAAATTCCGCTTTTGGCATGGATGTTTATAGCGCTTCTCAATCTAATTTTAGTAGTGTGTCTCAACCAAAAGAAGCCCTCCTGTTGCAAAAAGTAAACTGTAGCGCTCCGAATCTAACCAGTTTAACTTTAAATATACTTAAGAGCATGTAAAATTAAAATGTGCATTAATTACAATAAATTGTGCTGGTTTCTTTCTGTTTATATGATTATCGACAGAAATAAAGTTTTCTTTCACTTAGTTATATTTTTCTAGCATTTGTGTGGCTGATATATTGTTGTTTTAAAAATAAAATGAAATAATAAATATTTCGTTTGTGTCATAATCTTTTTATTAATGCCCCACATCTGTACTGTAATTAAGTTTCACTTTCAGGTGTTCCACCCAAAGCATCTGAACAAGTGTGAAATTTTGTTCGCACTTTTACCAGACCTGTACTGGCACTTCAGAATTATCATGTATATGCTTAGTATGTATGCATGTATATTATGCATGTATTACTGTACCTTGAGTCCGTTGATCTTTGTTTTACGCGGAATGTTACCTGAATTAACTTGGGCACTGGCGTTTGGAACCTGTGACTTGGGGTTTGAGTTCCACTGTTGACTTGGGTGTTTGCAGTTGTGTGCCGAATAGGCTTTTATTAGTAGGAGCCCTCAAGTATGAAAATATGTATATAGCACATGTAACCAATCGCCGTAAAACTTTGTAGTTATCATTAAAAGATTTTAAGAAGCTTACGTAGTTTCGGTGTGCACGGTCCCCCTCTGAGGGTGTAATGTTGATCGCCTGTATACATTATAATGGCATTCTAGGAGCTCATATTAAAAAACAATGTTCCCTTTGGGGAAACGAAAATAAAATCTTGGGGCCTGCGTTTGGGATTATGTTCTTGTGTTTGATTCATAATGAAGGGTATTTTGGCATATTTAAACTAATGCACTTGCATTATACTGGTTCTTCCGGAAAAGAGTAAGCTCCTGGCCCCTTCCCCCTATTCATTAAGCGAAAACATTTTAGGAATGTATGTTAAAAAACCTTACCTTATATTCACATTTCTAGTAGCTAACTTACCACTTGATAGGGCCCCTTCAGCAGTATTATTTTATCAGTTTATTAGAGCCTCTAAATTTCACAAAAGAAAACGCTTAACTTAGCACTATTGTAAGCTTATGTAATGTATTTACGGAAGATATGTTGAAATAAAAATCACAGATGCATGTTTAAAAATATATAGTCTCAGAAAGTAACATAAAGTATCCTAACAAACCACCATCATGGTAGCATAGCCTCTAAACAGGAAGTGAAACTTTGCAATAAAAATGTAGGTGACAATTGTCGTGCCATCACAAAATGTTTGAACAAGTTTATTTAGGGGGGGGGGGAGCTAACAGATTTCATAGCTTTTTAAATTCCTTTTACGTTTTCTACGCTGTTAAAATTTAAAAAAATGCTTTTTAAATGACCGAAAATATGTTAATTCGATTCTTTATAATAAAAAATGTATGTAACTATTATACAGAAAAATTTGTTTTTTTTTTTATTGTGATTTACTCAATATAAATTTTTTAATAAGCGTAGGCGGAAAGATATGAGAACCTCAATACTTTTGTACATAAATTTCGGAAATCACATTATCTTACAATAAATTTTTTAAAACAACTTATTTCATGCTTATAAGTTTATTATATGTATTACTATTTTAACTTAATCTTTGCTCGTCTAGATTAATAATTTTATCTGAATTAGTTATCCAATAGTATACGGGTTAATCAATACTTAAATTTTGGTTTTGAGTAATTAGTAGCTATATGTGTTCTCAATTTATAATTGGCGCGTTTTTTTAAATATGAAAGTTAGTCGATTTTTTAGAGCTGAGCATTTCTCAAACGTTATTCTAACTATTTAACTATTTTTGAGTTGCAGTAAATAATTATATGAGTATGTGTGTACATTTATGTTTATTTCTAACACTTTTATAAATTTGGAATTGCTGTAAATATTATATTTGCGTATATCGTGTATGTGTGTGTATAATTGAATGAGTTTTTTAGAAGGAATTTAATCTGCATTGTATAAAAATTCAAGATTTTCTTTAAAATTTTCCGGCCTATTATTGTAATTAAAATTATTTAATTAATTTAATCGTAAAATATTTTTTATGGTTTTCAAAGAAAAGGCAGCGTTTTCATCAAAAATGTGCTTCGAGAGTATCAGCTTGTCTTTAAATTTATAAATTTAAAAATTGTTAAATTTAAAAGCTAGTCCGAAGTTTAATACATAAAAAATCGTAATGTAATATGCGGTTGATTTTTCTTATTCAACTACAGAGAAAAGTTGTTCTCAATTTCTTTCCACCATTTAAAAAATATTTTATTATAGTTTTATGAAGTATACTATTAAAATTTTATTTTAATTAAATTTATAATTTTAAATATTCCATCAATTTTTTAAGTTTTATTACTTCATTTTAATTTCATTTTAAATCGTACTGAGGACGAGATTACAATAATATTAAATCCCCTAAAACGTATTTGAGATTATCATAATTAGCAACTTTCTAATTTTTTTCCCTGGGTGTTACAAATTCTGAGAACATTGTCTCAAGTTCTTGACATTTAGCTTGAAATAACGATTCTTTAGTTGATATTAAGGTTTATTCGATTTTACTTCCAGCTTAAAAAGTGCAAAAATAAGTAAGTAGGCTGAAGTTGCTAATTTAAAACAAAGTTTTTTTGCAAATTCTTTTTAAAGTGTGAACTGTTGTCCAAAATAGACATTTTATATTGATATAGCAATGTCACTATTATTATTTAATGCTTATCTATCTTATGTCACTTATTCATAATTATATGATGTTTTCAAATGTAATGATAGCATTTTACATTTATTCTAAACTTATTTAGTGAAATATAGGGGAACTCATAAAAAATGCTTTAATCATATCCTTAGGGATATACATTCCGATTTCTTCAAGTTAAATTTATTCTCAGAGGGAAGTTAAATTGTGTTCAAAGAATTAAGCAATTTGCTTAAAGGTGAATATTTTATTAGTTTGACATCACATTATTTCATTTTACAGTCTTAATTAAAACACAAGATTTAGGAATAATAAATGTTTGAAATTGTCGAATTTTACTGGTGAATTTTAAAGATGAATGACTTTCTATCTGAGAGATACATTTGTGAAATGCATGATGAAAAACAAATATAATATTGAAACATATTTCATTTAATTTTTTCTATAAGCAGTCAATGTTTGGGAGACACTAAATGTATCTAGGAGATACATTTAGTGAATGCATGATGAAAAACAAATATAATATTGAAACATTTTATTTGATTTCTTCTATAGGCAGTCAATGTCAGGTGCTCATTTACTTCAACTAGAAAAAGATCCTTCTCAGCCAGAGGGTAGAGATGTTACTGTTGCAACTCCCGAAGAATATGTTAGACGATTCGGAGGAAGTCATATAATAAATAAGGTAAGTGATTTTCGAAATATTTATACACTACTTTTCAATGTATTGAAATACAATGATGTTAGTAAATTTTTATGTAGCATCAAATATTTTAATAAAGTTAACTAAAAAGTGGAGCAAAAGTCTAAGAGATAAAATGTATAAAAAAGAATGCAAAGTAAATTTAGCATAGGTAACTATCGAACAGTAAATTACTTTGTTATTTTTAGTGTAATAGTAGACTTTTTTCTGCATAATATATTCACTGATACATAAAAAATAATTAATTTTCATTCTTTCTAGGTTCTTATAGCCAACAATGGCATAGCTGCCGTAAAATGCATGCGTTCCATCAGGAGATGGGCATATGAAATGTTCAGAAATGAAAGAGCTATAAGATTTGTTGTAATGGTTACACCAGAAGATTTAAAAGCAAATGCAGGTAATTAATTTTCTTAATTAGTATTTTCCATAAATCTGTATAGAAATTTCCTATTTCTTTGCCTATTCCTGTGTATCGTAGAATATATCAAACTTGCTGACCATTATGTGCCTGTTCCTGGTGGTACAAATAACAACAACTATGCCAACGTTGAGCTGATTTTGGACATAGCCAAGAGAATGAATGTTCAAGTAAGTTGAATTATTTTATTTGAACAAATGTTTTCAAATTCTAGTAAATTATTCTGTTTTCTAAATGAAAAAAGATTTATTAAATTACTCATAACTAGTGTTTATAAACAAATAAAACCATTTTCTTCTAAAAGTTTTCAAATTCAGATTATCATACTTAAAGTCTAGAAAAAATATTAAAAATATTTAAGAAATTTTAGCTTTTATACATTTTAAAAACTTATTTAGAAATCAAAATCATGTCCATTTTTTTTTTTTTTTTTTTTATGAATTTCTGTATTGCTTAACCGTATTGGTAAGTCTTTAGAGAGATTTGCTTTTCACAAATCTAATTATCCTAATATTATAATGCTGTCATTCATTATTACAACAATGTAAAATCCTATAGAATAACTAGTTTGTATGTGTATTCACAATAGTTTATGTAGCAAGAGTTGATTCTAGTTTTCCAAGCAAATCAACGTTTGTAATTTATTAAAAGCTTTTGAATAAAAGCTTTTCAGTGTTAGCACTATTAATTCTGCTTTAGCAGTAAAATTAACATGTTCACTAACTTATTCTTCATTAGTTTTCATTTATCTGTATGCAGCTATAATGTTGAGATTATATGATTTTGAAGTTTTGTGAATTTCTTTAATTATGAGAACAAAAGATTTCAAAATGGAGGAAATGTCATTCTAGGTAATGAATAAAGAATAGCATATGAAGACTCACTGGCATACATTGCTCATTGCACATTTTTAACTTTTTAAAAATATTTTTTTAGACTTCCTAAAACATCTTATATGTATTAAAATTCTAACTATTATTCATATTTTGGTCTGGCATATAAATTTAAACTAAACTTTGGATTCTAATAATTATAAACTTTCATTGAGATTCTTAACTAAAGATAAGTGCTTTTCTTTTATATTTATTTTATTTTGCATTTTAAATTTCTTTCCTGTTATACCCATTTTGAAATTAATCTTGGAACAGTTAATAATAGCATGGTCTTGGTATTGTTGATGCTTTGGTATAAGAGTTAGTAGGCCGAACAATGGCCAATTATTTAGGTTGCTGGCCTTCAGTATAGGAGTTTATGGGTTCAAATCCTACTGTGTCACGGATGTTCGTAGCCATAAGGAATCAGCTTTAAGCTGTAGGTCCCAGTCTCATTTAGCCCTTGTGTTGCAAGAAGTAGACCATAGCACTCAAAACGAAATCCAAATAAGAGTTAGTAGTTGCAAATCTTGTTGACAGCATTGATAGGTGTAGTGATTTCAAATCAACTTTAAACAATAGGTCATAGTCGTATTATTCTCTGTCCTATAAAAAATTGACTTAACATTCCAAACCAAACCATTGTATTGTAGACTTGTTTCATATTTAAAATTTAATCTGTTTTTAATGGCATAGAATATAAAATATAATGGTGTGCAGGCATTGAATTTTATATACAAGCTGTTTAGGTTTTTATTAGGGTAAAGATGTGTTAGACACAAGTACAATCACTCATTCTTCATAGGACATTAAAGTTACAACTATTTCATAGTAGAGTCTTAAATATAAAATACCAAAAACAGGACATATCTAATATTTCAAATTTGTACTACCTTTTACTTTTTAATGCTGTGTTTTATAATATATTGATGTGTATACATATATATATATAATACAGTTAAACCTCCAAATTAAAAGGACACCTTGGGACTCAAAAATCTCTCTCCTATTTTGAGATGTCCCTTTAGAGGTTTTAAAGCAAGGTGTAATATATATATATATATATATATATATATATATTTCTGATATACAGAGAGTACAATTTATTTAGTATCAATATAATTTATTTGGAAATCAAAATCTATTTCTATTTTTAAATATCATTATGAAAACTTGTATGCATTCCATGGCATTATTTTCCACAAATTTATTTTTTAAATTTTTAAAAGTTCTGATACGCTTACTTTTGCTTCACACTATATATTTCTTTTAAAAAAGAAAATGTTGATTTTTAAATCTTTCTATCCTTTTAATCGTTGAGTTTCCTTTATCCATAAAGATATTAGTTCATTGCAATATTTTTTATTTCTTGAAAATTTTGCAACAATTTCAACATTTTCTTTTATTGCGGTTTTTTCTTTTTGCTGAAATAAGTATACTTAATTTAGAGTAAAATGAAATAATAAATAAAATGCATATAAAATTGTTTGTTTCGAATGCTGCTCTTCGGCACCGGGAGATTGCAGGTTTGAATCTCACTGCTGCCATGGATGTTTGTAGCTGTTCAGAATTGGGTTTAAACAGTAGGTCTCAGTCTCATTAGCCCTCATGAGCAAAAAAGTAGACTATAATGTTCCAAATCATACCTGTTAAAGGTTCACCAAGAAATAATTTTCTTCATTAAAAATCAGCTTCAATAGAGATCAAAACACATTGCAACTGATGAAAAAAATTTGCCTTTGTTATCATTCAATTTTTTCCATACCTTTTATTCTTTGTAAAAGTAAAATTTTCATAACACAATTAGGAAAATATATAATATTTTGCAAAGTCTGTTTTAAAAACTCCTGACTACACGGAGTACTGATGTAGATACTTAGAGCACCACTGAGTTAGATTTACAAAAAATGCATGTTTCTATGAAATATAGATAACATTTTTGTCTTTTTGAAAAAATTTGTTTCTAATTTGATTTAAAACATTAAGAGCATACATTCATTGCTTTGCATCATATGCTTTGAGTAAACAGATTTAGTGAAAAGAAAAGTCTTATTTTGTATGACAAAACACATTAACCCATCTACCGGCCACCCTCCCCACCTTTTTTCCTTTCAAAACAGTCACCCTTTTCGTAAATTCCAGACGGAACTTATACCATACTAGAATTGCCGGTTTAAAAGTTGTCAGG
This sequence comes from Pardosa pseudoannulata, assembly GCA_032207245.1. Taxonomy (NCBI): domain Eukaryota; kingdom Metazoa; phylum Arthropoda; class Arachnida; order Araneae; family Lycosidae; genus Pardosa; species Pardosa pseudoannulata. Next base: position 144,908,366 of record CM063502.1, read on the forward strand.
CTACTTTTAAATTATTTTCCCTGCAAGGTAAAGGAGTTCCGTTACTCAAAATTAGTTTCTTTCATTTATTATCGCTTTGCAATATTTTTTTTCCTCAAAAGTGTGCGATACAAGTTATACGAGTGCGAACGAGAAGGGGTCGACAGGTCCGTTTTCGAACAGGAATTCGCTGTCGAACCCACGTCGACGCGTCCGTTCAGTGGGTTAAGCTTTTAAACTCAATTTACTGATTATTATTCTGCATATTCCTCATTTAGAGGATAATATATAGAAAAAATATATATTGGGAGTATGAATTCTAAAAGAGTCTCTTATTTGGAGGTGTCCACTATGGAGGTTATACTGCATATATATTTATGTGCATATGAGTAGGAGATAGTGAATAAATCTAAATAAAAAGCATTGTAACTTGAGTTTACCAACATGGAAAAATCTAAGAAAGCAAATTTAAATTTAAAATACATTTATAGAAGTTGTCGTAATAATTACCCTATTTTTGAAGTTGCTTTTTATGGGATATAGGTAAGTTCAAGGTAAGTGCATATTTATCAGCAATATAAATATCAATGTTTAAGCATACAATTTACAAAAATAATTTTAAAACTTTATTAGCTGTTGAATAGCAATTTTTATTTTATGTTTGCCCAATAGTGTTTTTATTTCCTTTATTAGAGCTTGGTCTAAATATATGTAAGAAAAAGGGAACTAGATTGTGAAACTAATGTAGGCATTTTTATAAAAGCCGTTGGAATATTAAACTAGATCAGAAAACTAATGTAGCATTTTGTATAAACCCCCTTAGACACCCTGAGAAAATTCTCAGGGATTTTCAAATCTTAAGTCAAGAGCAAAATTCCCTTGTCCTTTTGCTTTTCCCTTTTTAACCCCTAACCTAAATTGACCACTGGGGCTACAGTTTACACCCTCAGAGAAGGGGGTCTAACCAATTATAATTCTACATTGCCCTAGCAGACAATTTAGGAAATTTCCAAACAAAAAGGAGATGCACGCTATCGGAAGCAGATTTTCTCACAGATTTTGACTGAGATGTTGACCTAGGTGTTAAGGGCCTTTTACTTATAACTTCATCCTAGCTGATTCCTCCATTTGTTCTGTCCCTATATTGAAGTGGGAACCCATCCTCCAACGTTCTGTTAATATAGGTCTTTAGCTAAAACGGTGTCATTTTTATGGGCCATGACTGCAACCACCCATTGTGAAATTTGTCTTATTATACACATATATACATATAAATATATATACATATACACTTATATACATATATATATATATATATATATATATATATATATATATATATATATATATGTATATATGTAGTATTTTTGATACTTAAGTAATCATGTGTTTAACATTTAACTGTCTCAACTTTAAGATAATTTTCCAGAAGGATTATTTGCCTTAAACTTTGCAGTTAATAGAAATTTCTTGTCATTCTGTCTTCTATTCATAACTAGAATAAAGTGATAATTTTTATTGGAATAAGTGTGAACAACATATCTACCTCATAACCAAATGGTGGTTGAATGAGTAGGGTACTGATTTTTGGTACTGAAGGTCATAGGTTTTGAAGTCAATGTCAGCATGGATTTTCATAGCTATTTGAAATTGTCTTTATGCAGTAGGTCCCAGTCTAAGTAGTCTTTGTGTTAAAATTGAACAAAGTAGTAGAAAACTGTACTTCATATTATTCCAAACGAAACCTTGCCTTGTGCCATTTACTCTTTAAAGATACAGAATAGTTATTTATTTCTTACACTATTACAATACATAAAATATATCCTGTGGTTTGAAGAAAAGAATTCTTTAGAAATGTTAAGCTATGTGTCTGGAATTGTTTAAGGTTGTGTTTTCATAGTAAATCAACATGGTAAGTGATCAGAAAATACTTCTTACTTTTTTTATCAGAACCTTCAAGTTAGTTTTTAGAATATTAGAAATTTGTTCTTTACTGTACTGTTTTAGTTCTTATTTATAAACCAATTTTCTTTCTGATAGAAATAATGGAGTAACTTGTGATATCTTTCTAATAGCAATATTTTTTTAGTTTCACAAATATACTTAGTATAACTTTGAATTTCTATAAATAGAATATAAGTTTAAAATGTACTGTTAATAAAAGTTTTGGTAAAATTTTGTTTAACAAAGTTGCTGTTTAAAACTTAATATAACTGATGTATTGTAAATATGTTTTCTAAAGCTCGAAGCTTTATTTTGTTATTAGTAAATCTGGAAATTATTACTTCTGAAGTTGAAAAATAAGATTTTAGTTGGCATATTTTATAAGAGAAGCATTATGTATAACATGTTTATTTGATAATGAACTGAGCACAAGGCTACTTTGTAAAAGAGCATAGATTGCATTAAGTAAACATTGTGGTGCTTTTGTAAAATTTTATATTCTTTAACAATTGTTTATGTATTAAGATCTTTATATGTACTTAATATCAGTTTGTCAATTATATTACTATTAAGAGTGTGAACCCTGAAGTAGTATATTTGCTACTGGCAACACTAACTTTTTGCCCTCTTTATTCCCTCTATAATTATACTCCTTGTTAAAATACAATAGTTAAACAAACTTTTAAAAAGGAAAATTAAAATTAATTTAACATTTGTGTACATTTTATACTCTTTATTTCCTTCTGAAATATTTTTATTTAACTATTTCTGAAAGTGTCACTTGATATGCCATACATTGGAACCAACACAAAAAGCTTATTTTTTTTTAATCATCAACTTTGTATTATAAAAATTCACATAAAAAATTAAGCTGCATGATATATTCACAGTTAAATTATTACTAGCTTCAAAAGTTTCTCAATTACATCAAACTATTATTTATGTTATTCTTTGACATAATGTTAGCACCAAGAAAAAACTGTCATTGTCGTATGTGAATTTTAAACTACTACTAATATTATGCCTGTGTAGTATTTACCATGTTGAGTTACTTCTTTAGCATTTGCATTCTAAGCTTTATAAGAAATGATTTAGAAATCATAAGTCAATTTTTAACTCAAATTTGTTCCTGATACAGGAAGGCTCTAATTGTAACTTATGGGTCTATTACCTGGTGGGATAAAGCCTGTCAAGTTACAATGGTCAAGGAACTTGATAACCTTCAAAGAATGGCTGGTATCAATATAATCAGTGCCATGAGGTCAACTCCTTCACAAACATTAGATCTGCTTCTGGGGCTACTGCCTCTATACAAGCAGTTGAAATAGAAGCAATACTATGCTTCCAAAGTTTGAAATTTCTAAAACTTTGGAAAAGTTCTGAGAATAAATTTAATATACAGATTATTGAGCATCCTAATGATCAGATCGGACTGGTTGCCCTTTGATTAGCTTTGTTAAGCTCTTTGATTTCAATGACAACTTCAGTGTTGTATTCCTATCCAGGCATGAGTGGGAAAATCCTAAGAATCTTTTTGCCTAAGCTAATAAGGTACGGTTTACAGATGGTTCTAAAACATCATCTGGAACTGGGTCTGGTGCCTTCTATATCACCAGGAAAATCTATCCCTCTTTCTCCCTGGATAAACTAGCCTGTTTTTCAGGCTGAGATTGCAGCAATTCTAGCCTGTGTAAATAACTGCCTTGCTAGAAAGGTTGCTAATAATACTATAAAACTCTTTTATGACAGGGAGGCAGCGATATTGGTCTTACATAACTATTGCTTATTATCTAAATTAGTGTGGGAATGTTACAATACTATTGGCCATTTAGCCCTGGTTAACAAGGTTATCCTTCTTTGGGTACCTTTGGGTTTGCAGTATTTTTGGCAATGAAATTGATGATAATCTTTAAAAGCATGGTTCTGAGATCCCCTTTATTTGGCCAGAACCAGCACTCAGTCTTCCTTATAATGTAGTTAGAAAGACTGTTAAGAACCTCTTAATGGTTGAGGTCTGTAGGGCCTGATTTCAAACTAACAATCAAAGGCAAGCTGAGGACCTTAACCAAAATTTTCCATTGTTAAGGACTAAGGAGCTACTTAAGCTTAGTAGGAATGAGTTAAGGGTGGCTATTGGTCTATCAACTGGTCACTACTGTCTCAAAAGGCATCTGAACATCATTAGCATCACTGAGAGCGCAATATGTAGGGAATGTCAAGTGGCAGAGGAGAATTAGTTACATATTTTATGAGACTGTGAATATTACTCTGCTAAGCATTTTGAGTATCTTGGATACCATCTCATTGAACCATGGGAGTTAACTAACCTCTTGGTTATATTGCTGCTTAAATTTATTTCAGTCATTGGTCGCTTTGAGACTTAATGGTTTTTTACTTACTGCTGGGACTCTTTAACCCAAGGGAAATGGGAGGATTTCAGTACATAGTAGACCATAGGTTGCAGTGTTAATGCTCTTATGAGCTGCCACAACTTAAGTCATAAGTCATACTGATACTGGATATGGGATAAAAAATCCTCAAAGTGACAGTGAAACATTTTAGATGTTTTTATTACAAAATAAAAATTTTAAGTAACATTGTCACACCTAATTATTTGGTTTTTTATAATATTTAAAGTTATAAATGTCATAGTAGTCTCATTGTATATATATTTATATATCATCCATTTAGCTTTAAATATACCTGCTTGAGTCTAGATGTGTGAGGTTTATTCCAGCTGATCACTAATATTTACTTTTCTTTTAAAGTCATCTTATATTTTTCACTTTCTTTATATTTTTACAGGTTGTTTGGGCTGGATGGGGACATGCATCAGAAAATCCAAAATTGCCCGAGCTTTTAAACAAAAATGGGATAGCCTTTATGGGTAAATATGGACACTTGTAAAATTTAATATGATTATTAAGATTTTTTATAGGCTTATTTTATGTATTTTATTGTTTATGAGTACAGTCTTTGATTTTTAATTAATTTTGAACAGGACCTCCTGAAAAGGCAATGTGGTCACTTGGTGATAAAATTGCATCATCTATTGTTGCTCAAACTGCTGGCATTCCAACTTTGCCTTGGAGTGGTTCAGGTAGGTTTCTGTATTTATATTCCTTTACCTGAATTACTGTATTTATATTCCTTTCAAGTTATTTTTATTTTTATACATAATACAAAGATTATCAGAATATTTTTCTGTGCTTCATATTTATATGAATAATGGAATATTTTTCTTCTTTTTATTGTATATTTCTCAGATTCAATCTTGTTGTAATATTTATAATATATATATATATATATATATATATATATATATATATATATATATATATATATATATATATATATATATATATATATATATATATATATATATATAAATTAAATTTTTTGAAAACTAAAATCTGCATACAAGTGTTTTTTAGGGATATATTTGCAGACTTTGCATTTACTGATTTAATTGTGTATATGTATATAAATATATACATACAGGACTAGGGCTAGTAGGTGTGCAGTGCATGTATGCATACAGACAACCAAATTTCTAGGGTGGCTGATAGAATACCTACTAGATATATGCATTGATAGGGGTTGGTTAAATGCTATCATGCCTGCAGAAATAGGGGGCAGCCAAATACTATGTTGAATATAGGCATCTAATAGCCCAGAGTGAGCATTATATATATTTCTTACTAATAATACCTAGCAAATATTAATATCTAAAAACTTTTTCACATTTACAATCCTGATGGGTATTTATTTCCATTATATTTTTTGTTATTATGTAATTGATATATTCTACCTAAAAATTACATAATTTCTAATTTAATACTGTTATTACTGCATTTTCAGCTTACACTGTTTTAAACTTATAAACAAGATCATTATTACAATTGTGTTTTATTAGTAAGGTGTAATCTTAAACACTTAAAATTGACCTGGATATTCAACTATTCTATCTGCTTCTTTAAGAATTTTCATATAAAATCTCAGCATAATTCTATTTTTTACAAATTGTATAGGTCTCAAAGCTGAATGGAATGAAGGACAAAACAGCAAGATAAAAATTCGTTCTGAGTTATACAAAAAAGGTTGTGTTTCAGATGTTGATGAAGGTTTGAAAGTAAGTTTTATTCCTATTTTCTGCATTAAACTTAAAAATGTATAATTACAGTGTATAATATTATATTATAATACAATGCTAAAGCATTTTATATTAATCTACTTAAAAATGTTTGAAGCAGATATTTTAAAAATTATATTTAATATAATTGCATGTTTCTTGAATTTTCATTAATATTCTATGTTTCCATTAAATTTAGTTCTTTTGTTAAACTATTCATGCATATTTGTAATATAATTTTGTTTCAGATTGCTCAGGAAATAGGTTTTCCAGTCATGATTAAAGCTTCTGAAGGAGGAGGAGGGAAAGGTATTAGAAAAGCTGCTAATATTGAAGATTTTCCTACTCAGTTTCGTCAGGTAGTTCATCTCTTGTATTTTCTTGTATCAAACACTTTATATGTGTTTAAAATAGTCATATTATTTTAGGGCAAGGAAAATAATTTCTAAAATACTACTAGTTATAAAATTTTTTAAAAAATATTAATACTGAAGTTTTACTTTTTTCTCCCCTAATTATTGCATAATGCAGTGAAACATATGCACTTTTTATTTATATGAGTTATATTTCCCCAACATGTGCTTTGGACTTGGAATAAAATTGTAAAATAAATATTTATATTTCTAGACTGATATCTAAAAATATACAAAATGAACTGATTGAACAAGAATTAGAAACAAAAGTTAGAATGAGTAAGTCATATAGTAAACACATATTAAACTAAAAGACTGTGACAGTAAAAAATACAGCTCAGTGTTTAAATTGTTAATGTATATTATAAGTTTTCAGAAGATTTTAAGGAAAACTACTTAGTTAGCCAAATAGCAATTTCTTTATCATAACTACATTTATGACCATTTTTATATGGATATACAATGAAATTCTACCTATTTCTGAATATTAAGTGGTTATCCTGAATTATATCTCAGTTATGATTATCACTTTCTTCCACTTTAAAATATGATTTTCTTAGAAAAACATAGCTTTATTAATATTGAATTATTTAAACTATTTTTGTATGATTTAACAAATCAGAATATTATTTGATAAAATATTTTGGAATTATTAAAGGGATTGGATTTACCTATATATAGCTAGGTATATATTAGCCTCTCTATTTAAAAAAAAATATACTTGAAAGTTATGTTCATAATTAATAATTTTAAATTTAATAAAAATTACTGACTACTTAAGTTCTGTGAAGTATTTTTAGTCTTTAAGTTTTTATATTTAGATTCATATTAAGATTTTGTGATTCTTTTGCATGTTTTTATAACAATACAAAGTCTCAACTAATTGAAAAAATTTCCCAAATTACTCTAGCTAAAAGCACTGATTTTGTTTCTTTCTTAACGTGTTATGAAATCTTTCATTTAGGTACAAACTGAGGTCCCAGGCTCACCTGTTTTTATTATGAAAATGGCAACTTGTGCTCGGCATCTAGAAGTTCAACTTTTAGCTGATTCATATGGAAATGCAATATCACTGTTTGGCAGAGACTGTTCAATTCAAAGGAGGCATCAAAAGATTATTGAAGAAGCTCCTTGTGTAATAGCTAAACCTGATGTATTTGAACAAATGGAAAAAGTAATTGAGATTTTGTTCTCTTTTATTACATGTGATGGTAAAATTTATAATTTGGTTAATGTTGTGTTTTTTCATTTATTTAGGCAGCTGTGCGTTTAGCTAAAATGGTTGGTTATGTCAGTACTGGGACTGTTGAATACCTTTATGAAGATGATGGAAGCTTTTATTTCTTAGAACTAAATCCTAGATTGCAAGTAAGATAAACCTATTTTAAATCTAGTTTTATAATATTAAATTGCTTCCATTTATCTATTAAAAAATTATTTGCTTTTGTAGGTTGAACATCCATGTACAGAAATGGTTGCTGATGTAAATCTACCAGCTTGTCAGTTGCAGGTAAATAAATATTTCAATTGTTTATAAATTATACAATATTATTTAGTGCACAAGAACTTGTATTCTGGGTAAACTTCATATACATTCATTCATAAATGTTCCATACTTTCTTATAGCATGTTATTATAGTAGCTTATATTAGGGAAGTTTATAGAATTTGTATACACTAATTAAATATATTGTAACATTTTGAACTTTTAAATTTTTCTATTGAGTGAAGGGAATTAAGATAAATATTATACTTGTAGATATTTATTTAAATGAAAGCTTCTCAGTTTAGTTAATTATGATTTCTCACTGGAGTATCATAAGTTTTGATATGTTTTCATAAGGTTATAATTTATGATTATAAGAATCTTCCTCTTTATTTTTGAGAGTAATCTTTACTATTCTGTGTTAAATTTTTACAGTATTATTTTGTTTTCTACACATAGTTACTATCCTAATTTTCATTTATTTGCAAATTTTTTATTCAGATTGCAATGGGTATACCTTTACATCGAATTAAGGATATTAGAATGTTATATAAAGAAAATCCATGGGGTGATACACCAATTGATTTTGATAATCCTTCACATAAACCTCGTCCATGGGGACATGTTATTGCTGCCAGAATTACTAGTGAGAACCCAGATGAAGGATTTAAACCCAGTGCTGGAACTGTACAGGAACTAAATTTCAGAAGTAATAAAAATGTATGGGGTTACTTTAGTGTCACTGCTTCTGGTGGCTTACATGAATTTGCTGATTCACAGTTTGGACATTGCTTTTCATGGGGTGAGAATCGTGAAGAGGCCCGTGAGTAAGTTCTGTTTCTGCTTTTTCATAGATATTTTACAGCCTGTTTGCATTAATCTCTAATGCAATTAACTCTAATGCTTATTTCTTTTTTTATTTCAGAAATTTAGTTGTTGCTTTAAAAGAGTTGTCTATCAGAGGGGACTTCAGAACAACTGTTGAGTATTTAATTACATTATTAGAAACTAAAGATTTTCAAAGAAATAATATCAATACCAGTTGGCTTGATCATCTCATTGCAGAAAAAGTAAAAGTTAGTATTTTTCTTTTTTTAATATCTTCTTATACAGTGGAAAGTTTTATTTTATTAGAAAGTGTGAAAATTTATCATTTCATTGTGAATATTTGATAACTTATACATATAAGCATATGAATTATTAGCTGTATATGCATTGTCAATAGTATTTCATTGATTTGTTTCATAAATGAATTAAATACTGTTAACATTTGCTGATATTATCATTTTATTAATCAGAGAATATAATTCTTTTGTTACTGAAAGCTATAGAATATATTTTGATTATTTTAGGAAATCTGAGTAATTTTATAATTTTGTATGAAACCAAAATGTTTGAAATGTACTTAAAATACTTAAACAGTTTTTATAATAAATTGTGGATTCTCATCCCATTTATTTCCAGGCTGAGAAACCAGATACAACCCTTGCTGTAATTTGTGGCTCTTTGCATGTAGCTGATAGAACAATCCTTAACAATTTTCATAATTTTCAAACATCACTTGAAAAGTAAGTATTTTAATCTATTATGCATGAAGGAGAAAGTGTTTCAAAATATTTTTACAGATTTTTCCCCTTTATTCATTTTTCCATATGCAATATTCAGATATTTCTCTTTCTTTTTGTAAAGTTCTGAAATTTATGTTTTCAATCTACCAATATATAAGAGATATATTTCATTAATTATATAATATAATTTAATTATTAACTCGATGTAATCCATCTTAATTTTTTGTGTGTGTATGATGTCCAATGCATTTTTTTATATAGTAAATCATGTTTTATACTCTTTTACTATGTTTGTCATTTATATCACCATTATGTCACAATTATTTATATTAATTTGAAAATGTGGCTTTTTCAAATTTCTTATCTAAATTAGCTTAAATTTTTTATTGAATACACATGTACTCTATAAATTTTATGCTATTTCAGGGGACAAATATTACCAGCCAATATTCTTAGCAACACAGTAGATGTTGACTTAATATATGATGGAACAAAGTACAAAGTTCAGGTATGAAGCTAATGTATATTCATCTAAAAAAAATTATATAAGATTTAGTTTCTTCTATTTATATTCATCTAAAAAAATTCATATTTGCATAAGATTTAGTTTCTTCTATTTATAAATTTTGTTTACTAACCTGTTTTCATTTAGGTAACTAAATCTGGCCCTAATCGTTACTTTTTATCCATGAACCTTTCATACAAAGAAATTGAGGCTCACAGGCTTAGTGATGGAGGTTTGTTATTATCAGTTGATGGTGCCAGCTATACAACTTATGTTAAAGAAGAGATTGATCACTACAGAGTTGTCATTGGAAATCAAACTTGTGTTTTTGAAAAAGAAAATGATCCAACAATTCTTAGGTAAGTTTTCTAGATTATTTTAGTGAGTAGCAATATAGAAATATTGTAAACTTCATGTTTTCACTTTATTAACTTTTTTAGGTCACCTTCAACCGGTAAACTGATTCAGTTCTTAGTTGAAGATGGGGCTCATGTATTTCCTAACCAAGCATATGCTGAAATTGAAGTAATGAAAATGGTTATGACATTAACAATAAGTGAAAGTGGCTGGTAAGATCTTTATTGGGAGACATAAAATAAACTTACTAGTAGATATTTATAGTTTATAATTTCTTATCATTTATGTTTTAAAATTATATTTTTTATCTTGTTTTTTTAGTATTCATTTTGTAAAGCGTCCAGGAGCTGTTTTGGAAGCAGGCTCAATATTAGCTCGTTTAGAATTAGATGATCCATCTCAAATGAAAAGAGTAAGTTCAATTAAGAAAATTTGCTCCATATTTTCATTTAATGTATTCTGTAAAAGATTCTAAAGTTTACCCTTATATAATTTTTTGTATTTCTAGGCTCAACCTTTCACAGGAGTTTTTCCAAGTGATAACTTCCCAAGCTGGCATGGAGATAAATTGAACCAAATTTTCCAGAATGCTCGTCAAGAACTTGAATACATATTATCAGGTTATGCTCTTCCTGATCCATATTTCACCACTAAAATGATGCAAGCTGTAGACACTTTCATGAGAACTCTGAGAGATCCTAGTTTGCCTCTGTTAGAATTACAGGTAATGTTTTTTTAATAAGCTTATTAATATGTTTGAAGTTTTGATTAATCTATTTTCTAAGTAATCTCTTCTAAGTATCTTAAGTTACGGGATATATTATATTTATTTCTGTTAATTGTTCTATTAAATATTGCTTTAGTTCTCTCATATTATACAAGAAAAATACATTTTAAAAGTATTATAATATCTGTAATTATCATACAACTTTCATTTGTGATATTTTGGGCATTAACTTCAGAACAACCTAAAACTACATGAGTGTAATTTGTTTAATGGTACTTGAGTATAATTTGTTTATGCTTTTAACCAAAGTTTTATAGTTATCAGTGAGATATTTTCTAATTTCCTAGTGCACTCACAATATTTAATGATATCCTTGAATTTATATGGTATATATAATTGTTTTGTGATTTATTTGATAAATTGAGTTACTAAGAGTGAAACAAACTATTTTCTTAAATGTTTTAAGCTACAGTTTATGTATGATGATTAGAAATATTTAGTTTCAATATTCTTCATAAGAAAAATTTTTTTTTAATTTTAAGCATTACCATAAAAATAATTGATTTAATACATATAGACTTAAATTTTGTACCACACTCGTAGGAAAATTGATTAAATTCATATAACCAGTTTTGTATATCAAACTAATAATTTCTAGATTTATATGATAACAAATATTAAAAATTTTAAGTATGAATTCTATCCTAATACTTAATTTTCATATTTCTACTTACCTGAAAACTATAATAAGATGCGTCTTCCAAACCAATACAAAATATCATTTGTTTAAATGACACTATATATTGATAATTTAATTAATATATTAATAAATTAGTTGTATTTCTCATTTAACTATTTTTCTTTAACAGGAAATAATTTCATCTATATCAGGAAGAATTCCATCCAATGTAGAGAAAAATATCAAGAAATTAATGGCTATGTATTCTAGTAACATCACATCTGTCTTAGCTCAGTTTCCTAGTCAACAAGTATGTTTTATTTTCTTTGTTTGTATTTTATAGAATTAAACATGATTTTTAAGTAATAACTTTTTATTTTTTCTTAGATTGCTAGTGTTATTGATTCATATGCTGCTACGCTCCAGAAAAGGTCAGATCGTGATGTGTTTTTTATGACAACTCAAGGTATTGTACAATTAGTTCAAAGATACCGTAATGGTATAAGGGGCCGTATGAAAGCTGTTGTACAAGATCTCCTCAAACAATACTTATCAGTTGAAACAGAGTTTCAAAATGGTTTGTATATATTTTTTATTTCTTTATGAAATCAAATTCAAATAAATCTTATCCTTTATTTTGCTCATCAATCTCGTTACCTTTAATACCAATCTATAAGATATTACCGAATTTATCATTTTCTTTGTATATTCTCTCATATATTGTACTAAAATTTTTCCCTAAAATTCATTGTTTTATGACTATATAACCTACTTTGAACTATAAATCTAAAATATACAGTTGCAGTTTATACTCATAAATAAGCTTCTAATTTTTTTCAATATTTTATTTCAGGTCACTATGACAAATGTGTTGCTCTTTTAAGAGAAAAGCATAAAGATGACATGGCTACTGTTGTTGGAAAAATATTTTCACATCTACAAGTTAGCAAGAAGAATCAATTAATAATAAAATTAATTGTAAGTATATAGAGAAATAATGTTGTCAGTGTTTTCGTAGTCTAAATATATGCAGAAGTATGATGTGATTTAAATTATATTATACAATCTATTAATTTAATATTATAAAACTATTACTGAAAAGTTTAATAAAAGTTCATATGTTCATTGTTTTATGACTGCATATAAAATTCTGAATTTTACCATATTCAAATAAAATTTAAATTTTTAAGAATTCATATTCTAATAATATATTGTCTGCTTTTTTTTTAAATCTTTCCATCTTTGATAATTTTATTTTACAGTATATGTTAATAATCGTTTATAACTATTGGATATATATACATATATATACATGGATATTTGTATTATGTATTACCATTTTGTAAATTCCAATTTTTTTTATTTCTGTTTCAATTTTGCTGGCCTTGTAATAGATAGCAAAATTTATTTCCAGGACCATCTTTGTGGTCATGAACCTGGCTTAACTGATGAACTAGCTTCTATTTTAAATGATCTTACTACTTTGAACAAATCTGAAAATTCAAAAGTTGCATTGAGAGCTCGTCAGGTATGTTCTGAAATTCTTGTTAAAGCAAAAATAAAAATATTTTATTTTGAAATGAAAGTATGTTAATGATACATTTTAGTCACAATTTATATGAAATTAAAATTTCTCTTAAACATCAAAAATGCTCTTACTGTTTAAATTTTACATGTATTTTTTATTATAAATTGATGTTTTATGACAATGTAATATATTATAATCTATATTTCAATATATACAGGTATTGATTGCGGCTCATCAACCTCCATATGAATTGCGTCACAACCAAATGGAATCAATATTTCTGTCTGCAATTGATATGTATGGTCATGACTTCTGCCCTGAAAATCTTCAAAAACTTATCATGTCTGAAACATCTATATTTGATGTTTTACAAGATTTTTTCTTTCACAGTAATATTGTAGTTTGTCGTGCTGCATTAGAGGTGACTGCAATAAATTTTTTTATATTTTTTCTGTATATACAACATGCAGCATAACTTCTTATTCTCTTTTTAAATTTATACTTATGAGAGCAATTTTTTTAATCCTTGCTCTTTTTCATTTATAACAAAATTTACAGGAACAAATGTGAATTTTAGTTTAGTTATTTAGTAGTTACTTTTTGAACTACTGTATTTAAAAAATACTTTTATCTAGGACTAAATTAATGCAATCAATAAGCTTTGTACTTAATTGAAGTTTTTGCTTGTGGATTGATTGATTCTACATTTTTTGAATATCTGTAATCTAAAGGTATATTTGATATTTTATTTTCTTTCTTATTTCATATTTTTTACAGATCATTTTTTAATTAGTTCCTATACTTTAAAATTTGAGGGGTTTGTCCATTGGAATTTCTTTGGAAAGATGAGAAATATAGATTTTAATAAATTGTCTAAATTATTTGTTAAATTCTGTAAATTTCATAATTTTACAGTGTTTAATTATTGTATAATATATTCTAATTCAATTTTTTATTGTAGGTTTATGTAAGGAGAGCATATATATCATATGAACTGACTTGTCTGAAGCATCTTTCATTGATTTCTGGTACCTGTGCTGCCCTTTTTCAGTTTCTTTTGCCTTCATCGCATCCAAATAGGTTAGATTTGATTGTCAATTTATACCAAGCTTACAAATGTTCGTAATATTAATTTCCCAAATATAGAAATAAGTATAGTTAATTAGTTTTCTTGAAGGTTGATTTAAGCTACTTTATAAGCAAAATAAATTCAATATTTTACACAAAGGATTATAGTTAAACTCATGTAACAAGTTTGTCATTTTATATGAAATTGACAAAGGACCAAGTTCTGGCCCTGAGAAGCATAAAATGTCTTATCTTTTAATAGCACATAGTGGGTGATGGTAAGTATGCTTCTCTCAAACACAAGTTAAATCCCTTCTTATTTAATCTAATAATCTAAATAAATTTATTTTCTTAAATCAATCTCAATTCAAAAAGTATTTTAAAATATCATTGCCAGGTAATGGTTGTCATATAGAAGGTTAAAAAAATCGTACTTTACACTTTAATACCCTGACACATTTTTTAATTGTGTTTTCAATTATTTGTGATCAGTTTAATATAAATTATCTGGAAAAGGCTGTTTATTTAAAAGAGAGAAATACTAACATGATGAGTTAAAACACTTCAAATGTTGAAGAGCTATATTTTATTTGTTAAATGCATCAATAAAAGTAGTTTATATTATAGTTATAAGTTCAATAGCAATTTAAATGGTATGGATATATTGTTCTTTTTAGAGCTTTGCACTTTACATCATGCAACATGAAGAATGAAGACTCATCTGCTATCTCAAGCTGGGATATAAGAGAAGCATTTGAAAATTGTCATCGTTTGGGCCTCTTAGCTGCATATTCAAGTTTTGAAGCTTTCAAAGGGTAATATTTTAGTCAATGTCAGTTGTTGGGAATGAATTTTCATTTTCGTACTAAAATCCATTTATTTACTGATAACTTCTTTAGAAATTGTCTATAAGTAAGTGCTTCTAATTAAAACAAACTTTTATTAACTTAATATTTTGTATATTTTGTTTTAAAATCCTTACTTTTATGAAAAAAATTTAGATTTTAAAAGTTGAGAGGCATAAACATAATTATTCTACTTTAAATAAAAAACAAGTTAATAACAGCATTTAGAACTGCTGTATGGGTCTACTTCCTATTTACGAATAAAAAAAGATTGGTTCTTTAAAAGAACTACTTTTTTATGTATTTTAATTCTTTCTACTCTTGTTTTAATATGCTAATAGTGCTGATTTAAACAATTTTTTTTAAATTTTTCTGTTCAGATAAAACTTAAAAAAAAATCATAAACATAAAAAAAGTAAAGTTGGGAATTAGTGATATAAATCATGTAATTACTAAATTTAGTTTCATCACTTAAAATGTTATCCTTGCATTTTCAGTAAATTTTTCTTTGTTTTTTGTTATGATTGGCAGTTTACTTGACACCTTTTTACTTTTAGAAATTGTTGGTTACAAAACAATAATATAAAGTGCAAAAATATACATTTGAGCAAAATTTGAGTTGATCTAATTTTTAACACTTCAGGGACAGTAGTTTTAATATTCAGTTATAAGCAATCATAAGTTAGAAAAAGATTTGGTTATGATTATTTAATGCTATGCTATGTGTTGTTATTTGAAATATATCTGTATCAAGCAGTGTTGCAACAAATTTAACATATTAATTACTAGAAAATGCTCAACTTATGAGTCAAAAGATTTAAGTTCATTGGGATATTTGTATTTAATCTACTAAATTCCTACACATTATGTAGTGATCTACTTTTCAATATACTATAGTTTAAAATTTCCATCTACCATCCATTTGTATTGTTTGCAGGTATCACAAATATTTTGTGCTTTGAAAAATGCAAATTTATCTTTGATAAAAAATATTACAATTACTTATATCACTAATTTTATTTATATGCCTATATTTTCAATCTTCATTAATTTTTTAGCAATTTTGAAGACTTGATTGAAGTGTTTGAAACTGCTATCAATGCTAGAAAAATGGATGATCTAAGTACTAGTACAAGTGATGAAGAACGGGGTGCCTTTTCAGAATCTGATGAATATTCATCAGATACTCCTGTAAGATATATTTTTATATTTTCCCAATTTTTCATTATCGTTTTCTTAGATTTCTCCTTATACGTTGTTTCTGTCTTAAATTTTAGCATTCTGATTTTTTGAACATTGTAAATGTTGCCATTCTGATGGAGAATATGGAAGAGGATACTCATTACAGCAAAATGTTTCTGAATTTCTGCCAAGAAAATGTATGTCATTTTCTTTATATCTTTCTCTGTAAATCAGCTTTTATATTGGTATCTTTTGCTTAATTCTGAATTTTCTCTTTTAGAAAACACTTTTCACTGAAAAGAGACTTCGTCGTATCACTTTCATTGTACTTCATAAGGTATGAATTTCATATTTATTTTATTATTCCTTAATAGCTTTTTGACTGTATCATTTGACAATTTTTAATGAATAACATTGTCTTTATGACAGTTTGTCTAGAGTATTAAATGTGTTTTAAAAATTCATAATTTTGTATTGTAAATTCTATGTAGTTTTCTCTTACAATTTCTATGAATTTAAGATGAACTTTTGTCTGTATGTAAGAATTTTTTCCATCTATTTCACCTTTTATTTATGTGAATCTAACATGTAATTTTTCTGTTTAGCAACAATTTCCAAAATATTTCACATACAGAGCTCGAGATAATGTAAGTAATTGTTATTAATTCTTTCATAGCTATTTTAAATGTAATATTAATAGTACATTATTTTAAATGCAAGTATCTCAGAACTACATCTTATGAGTGTTATTAAATTTTATGGATTTTGATAAGTATAATAGGGCATATTTCAAACTTGTATGCTATTGATAATTATACTGATTTAATATATATATATTAAAATTCAAAAAAGTCATAAGGAAAGTTTTGTTTATTCTTATTCACTCTTAATTTATTGTATAAACTATATTTATTTTTACATTGTTAAACTTTATAACTTATTTCATCTAAAATATCTTTGTAATAAAATATATTTTTTTAGTTTATAAATCTATAAACAATGTTTCAGAGCATTTTAATTAACTGATTACACGTAAGAAATATATTATTAGTTGAGAAATAGAGATATTCTTTTAACTAAATATAGTAAGAATTTCTAGTATGCATTCATATCGAGTAATATTCATAAGCATATTATTTAGTAACACCTTATAAATAACTATTAATTCCTCATTTATGGAATGTATTAATTTTTGTGTCTTTAAGCTTTAAAAGTAGCTATATTTTATGTTCATATATATCCTTTATGTCTTAAAAATTTTCTTATGGTTTAAGTACATTATGGTTTAAGTACTATTTGATACATGGTTTGACTTTTTGTAATATGCCCTTTTTTTCCCAGCTTTATGTGTAGTTTTATTGAGCAGCTTTTTGCGGTATGTTTAAATCCAAAATTTTCTTAAGGAGTTATCTTCATAGGAATAATTTCTTTGACATCTAATAACTCACTTGTTAAGAAGGCATTTGTAGTTATAGAATTCATCGTGTGCATATGTTGTCTAACTTGATTGCTGGATGTCAAGTGAGGACCCTTTGTTCTGTGTCTTAAGGTACCTAACTACTAGGCATCCTATTTCCCATGTAAAATTAGCTAGTTTGAATTAAACTTCTGGTATGGATGTTTGTAGCCATTTGGAATGGGTTTTAAGCAGTAGGTCCCAATTTCATTAGCTCTCATGTATCAAAAAAGTAGATTGCAGCACTCAAAACCAAACCAAACCTGTTGCCCAAACATATTAATACATTTCTTAATTTTTATCTTGTTTCAAATAATTGAAATGTCTATGAAAAGTGATGTATTTATTTTAATATATGTGAATCATATTATTTTGACTGCAGGAATGGTTAAGCAATCTTGTACTTTTGCTTTGCATTAAAATTTTGGATTTGATTTATGTGTTAAATAGTACCTTGTTTATTTATCCTTATATATTTAATTAATTTATGATTATTATTTTTTAGTTTGAAGAAGATTGTATATATAGACATTTGGAACCTGCCTTAGCATTTCAGCTAGAAATAAATCGTTTGAGAAATTATGATTTAGATGCCATACCAACAGCTAATCAGAAAATGCATTTATATTTAGGAAAAGCTAAGGTATTTATATAATTTTAGTAAAACTAAGTTATTATTATAACAATCCAAAACATGTCTGACTTTATGAATTTAATTTATTCTAGGTTGCAAAAGGGCAAGAAGTCACTGACTTCAGATTTTTCATCCGTTCAATTATTCGTCATTCTGATTTGATCACCAAGGTAATGTGTTTTACATAACTATCTTGTAATTTCAGTATAATATGTATGATTATACATATTTCTGTTATTATATATGTATATCAAATGATGTATATATTAAACAAATTTTTTATATTGTTTCATTTATACATCTGGCAGCGATATTTAGTTTATGAAATATGTTTGCTTTATATACTAATACAAAAGTTTGTTTTTTAATTATTTGTGTATTTTAAAGTCTACATGATACTGCATATTTGGTTTAACATAATTTTTTTTTTTTGTTGAATATTATAGGAAGCTTCATATGAGTATTTGCAAAATGAAGGTGAAAGGCTGTTACTTGAAGCAATGGATGAATTAGAAGTAGCTTTTACTCATCCGCAGGTCTATAACTTATATATTTTAAAAAATTTGAAAATTTGAATAACTTTATTTTCTTATATTTTTGAGTATCTGATGTTTTATGTATTTTAAAGTTTAGTTATAACCTTTATATTATTAATTCTTTTAAAGGCCAAACGAACAGACTGCAACCATATATTCCTAAATTTTGTTCCTAAAGTTACAATGGATCTCTCAAAGGTGAGTTGTGCTGAACATTTCTGAATGAATAATTGTCAAAGTTACTAAGTATATGTTATCAACTGTTAAATATATATAGAACTTTGAAATTTGATTCAGAGATATTAGAAAAATAGTCTAGTTAAGGATAATAAATATCCTAAATACTAACACTGAAGGCTTTGTATTAGGTTATTCTAAATAAACCAAAACTTCAAAGGACCTGTATTTCAAACTCAAGTAAATAAAATGGGGTTGGCATTTAAGTTATTGTCGATTTTATTGATAAATGGTTTTAGAAATTCTTTTGTTTTGTCAACATGTTCAAAGCACCTAACCTGTATTGTTTTCTTGTTGTTTGAACTTATACCTTTAATTAGTAAGAAAATTATATTGATTGGTTTTATATTATCCCAATTTAAATATGGAAGAACAAAATGTGCATTTCAGACATAATGTATTGTATTATTTCTGAAAAGGCAGGAATATATCACAAGCATACGGAAAATTATGTGCTGTACATGGGAATGATGCCTAAAATGAAAAGCAGTATGTTTGTAAAAAAAACATATATTTTCAAAAGAACAGCAGCATGTAAAATATTTCACTTTTGAATTACTATAAATCAGTAAGATTAATATGCTATTCATATTAAGTAATCAATGTGTTAAAATGCAGTGTCATTTTCATATATAATATTGGTAGCTGATCAAGACCTTAAATCATTGAAACAGTATTAAAATCTTATCTCTTAAAAGTTTTTTAGCTCAGTACTTTTAATTACTTTCATATCTATAATTAATTTGCATCTCTCCACAAATAAAATATATATACTTCTGTAGCATAATGTTTGGTGTATTTGAAATATACTGAAGGATAGAAAAAATGTAGAAATATGAAATTTATATTTTTTAAAAATATAATCTTGTATTTTCGAATTTCATATGTGTTTCTATGCTTATAGATTGCAGAAAATGTCCGTGGTATGGTTATGAGATATGGCCCACGGCTGTGGAAACTAAGAGTCTTACAGGCTGAGCTTAAAATGACAATAAGGTTAGAAATATTCCTTTTTTCTAAAGTAATATTAGTTATAACCATATTGTTCTGAAATTTAAATAGAAAGGCATTTCTCATCTTGAAACAGTTGTTTGATAATGTTCATGTACAGTACACTCATAAGTATCTGGCCCAATGTGGCAGATGTGAAGAGCAGATAACAAAAAGTTGGAGTTCTATGTTCTCATTTCTTTGCTCACCTTTACCAGACAACAAAATTTTTGTACAGAAACTGTTATAATATGTATTTTCTCTCTTATACATCTATTCTACTTCCACTAGCTTGTGTAAGACATCACATTTCAATTTCTGCTAGATTTTCTTCCATTCCCCGTCTGTACTTTTTGTAACTCCTAAATCGAAAGCTATATTTTTTTTCTTGTTACACCAGAGTATAGTTGCTATATAATATACAATTTCTCTTCCATAGTCACTACAAATTTTTTTTGTTTATCACATATTTTTTTTTACCTTAAAATGTATACTTTGGTACTTAAAAAACATGAATACCACAAGAAAAATTTATGAATACTGTACAAAAATAATCAGGAACAGTGGCAACAATTGAGGTCCATTACACACTGACAAAACAATGGACAATGATTAGAACACTGCTCTTTTCCTGTCATAACTTGTAGTTTACATATGACATGTAGAAGAATCATAGCCGATGCCTGCTTCCAATGTCTTGCCTTCCTTCTTTAATTATGGTAAAAGAAAAGTAGGCTGTATAGTATGGAGGGTGGATAATTGCAAACCAAATACTCGAAAGTGTACTGTATTGTGAGATTTTCATACTAACAGACAAAATGTTTTATTAAATCAATATATATCAGTCTAACTTTTGCAGAAACTGTAATAAAGATCATTAATAAGTGTGATTAACTTGGAATAGAAATTTCCCTAATAACTGATCTTATTCTAAGTAAGAAGATGTAATTCCCAAGTATTTATAGTTGTGTGCTTGCTAGTATAAGGTGGCTAATTGAAATTTATTGTATAGCAGACAATTAAGAATAAGAATTTTAAATTCCCTATAATAGTTTATAATAAAAAATAATTTTTTAAAATTAAACTAATATCAAACCCAGTTGGGAAAAAAATCTGATTTTACTGTAGGGTTCCACAAATTTCATATGTTATTTTTTTCTTAATAATTAAGTGCAAAAAGTTATTATATAACCTTGATATAAAAGATAGTATTTTTCTAAGAGAAATCATAATTTCAAGTAAGGCTTAAATTGTGCTGCTTGTTATCATCATCAGAATACCCAGGATTATTTTATCATTAAATTATTCTGTTGCTAGTTTTATATTCACTACATAAATTAGTTTTCTTTCTTAATGTATATAACTTTTTCTCCTTTTAGATTATCTCCAACTGCAAAATGTATGCCAATAAGATTATATCTTGCTAATGAGAGTGGATACTATTTGGATATGAACCTGTATAAAGAAGTAACAGATCCTGTCACTGGTCTAACCAAATTTGAAGCATGGGGTCATAAGCAAGGTCCATTACATGATTTACCAATATCAACACCTTATATGACAAAAGATTATCTCCAGTTAAAAAGATTTCAGGCTCAGTCTAATGGCACAACTTATGTTTATGATTTTCCAGACATGTTTAATCAGGTAGATTTAGTTTCTTATAAAAACATTATAAAATTGTTTTAGAGTTGATTTGAGATGGCTAAAATACATCTGTTTATTTTCAGTCATTGAACCGTTTATGGGAAGAGTACATTATTGGTAGACCTGAAGTTGAAATACCCTCCCAGCTTTTAAAGTATACAGAGTTAGTGCTTGATGCTAACCGTAACCTTGTAGAAAGAAAAAGACTGCCTGGAGAGAATGATGTGAGCTCAGTTTTATGAATAATCTTAGATTTTCTTAACATATTGATTTGTTTAAATATATTTTACTTCATTTTTTCTAAAGCTTAGATGAAGAAAAAATTTAAATTCTGAAATTTGTCTAGGTTTACTTTTTTAATATAAGATTCTTGAATCCTTGCATACACCTGGAAAATTATTTTCAATAAATATGTAATTGAATATAGAAATTTTATTAATACTTAGTAGGTTCTGAATATGCATTCTTTGGTATAAAATCATTTGATTGTTTTCTAAACATTGTTCTTGAATCATCGATAATATTTTTACACAGTATATGAGGCTAAAGTTTCTTACGTGCTTTTCTAACAATCATTCTTTCTGCTTTTGTCCCTTTAGATATTTTAATATACTGATATTCTTTCATTTTATATTACTTTTATTAGAAGCTTTTATATTCAGTTAAAACTTTATATGTTATTTACAGTGGCTTATTATGATTGGTATTTTAAAATCAGCACAATAAACATGTCTAAAATGTAGAATTATGTACAAATGCAATTTTTTCCTCAGTATATAAATAATATATAGTAAATATTAGTTATTGATAAATTTCTTTCACACAGATGTATAACTAATCAAGATGTGTAGTATGCAAGGTTTACAAGTGGTAAAATAATGTGACATTTATACATAGTTATAAATAAAAACAGAAGTTTTAAAATATATTTTCAATGTGTAAGCTCACTTGTCATATAAAAGTAATCATTGTATGATATTTATATGTGTCTGTTTCTTAATGCAGTTGCAACATTCAGGTAGGCTTTATAATAGGCCTTATTAATGTTTTACCTTCCTATAATTAATATAATTTAAAAGCTACTTTTCTAACAGATAGGTATGGTTGCATGGAAAATGACTTTTATCACCCCTGAATATCCACAAGGACGGGATGCAATAGTAATATGTAATGATATTACCCACTTGATTGGAACATTTGCTCCTCAAGAGGATATCTTGTTTCTGGTAAGTAATCATGATGTATCTTAACCCCTTGAGGACCAGCACGTAAATGCTATACGAGTCGACCATTGTGAAAACTGTTGGCATTTAATGCCGTCTAGTAATTAAATCTAGCATTTAAAAATTCAAACTAAATGTTCTGATCTCCAATTATGCTAGTCTCCCAATATCAACCGGAGCTCTTTGTGTAGATGCAATGCAGTGATTCCACTATATCAGCCCAGTGTCTCATCCGCAAGACATTAGTCACAAAGAGGTTAATGAATATTTTTCATATATGATTTTCTTGAGATTAATATTTGACTTATTTAGATTCTGGTTAAGGTTTTCTTGGTTCAGCCAAAAGAGAAGAATGTTCTTGAAACAATTTCATAAACTTAACAACATACTTGTATATTTCCATAAACCAAATCTTTCCTATTGGTGAGGAATTATTTTAAATTCTTCAGTTTCTTTGGTTAGTGTGAATCATCACTAATGGCAATGTTCTTTAATGAGCGGATAGGAAACTTGGTCCACCAGTATAAAAAATGCCTGAATATTCATACCAATTATGTTGAAAAGCAATCATGTTTATACATAAATTCTTGTAATAATTTTTTTTTGTGTGATCCTTTGTAAGTTTAAAAAGAAAATGGCTCTTATATTCAATTTAGAAATGCAAACAAATGAAAATAAGAGTAAGACGCTTTGCTCCTATCTTTAAATTGAGCTAGTAATGTTGCAAAAGCATAATATATTTCCTAGCAATTTTTTGCCTTCTGTCAGAAGTTTTTAAGCATATCACTTTCAGAATTATATAATTTCTGTTTATTCTATGATAATTTTACAACAACTTTATAAATTTTTTTCATTTATACTCAAGAAACTTTTCTTCCTTCCAAAGATCTGCTTTTAATGTGAACATCTTGAGCTTTAAGTCCACTATTAGATTCATTAGCATGTCTAGAAGTATTAGATGTATTTAGAGTATATAAAATATTTATGACATTAACTTTTAATGACTTATACTGTGTATTACTTTTTATAGAAAGCATCTGAAAAAGCCCGTGAACTTGGTATTCCACGTCTGTATATTTCAGCTAACAGTGGTGCTCGTATTGGATTGGCGGAAGAAATCAAGCATATTTTTAATATTGCTTGGATAGATCCTGAAAATCCTGATAAAGTAGAGAATTTATTTATAGCTCATAAATTCATGAATTTAAATCATTTAAAAGATTTTCATGTAGAATCATTTATCCACTATTATTTCTGTTTCAGGGTTATAAATATTTGTACCTTACACCTGATAACTATAAAAAAGTTAGTGCAATGAATTCTATTCATGCAACTCTAATTGAAGATGAAGGAGAATCAAGATATAAGATTACTGATGTTATAGGTAAGGAAAGTGTTTATAAAAATGTCAAAGTTTTTTCCATACCAAATCTATATTTCACAATTCTGTTGTATAATTAGTTATTTGCTTTTATAATGTATATTGCTTATATTGAACTCTGTTTATCTTTTTAAAGGATGATGTAAATATTTGTGTATTAGTATAATTCTAATTATGTATACAGTAGAAGTACATAACCTGGAAGAACATAATAATCCATATGATTTTCAAAAATGTGTTAATGGTCATGTCATTAAACAAAGTGTTAAGTGACTTAAATTAGCACTTATAAACTCATATGAATGCAGTGACAAATGAACAAATAGAAAAAGGTGTGCTATAAATGCTTGTCATAGATATGTCATAGGTTTCCTTTTTATTATTTTATTTTAACTCTAAATAAGAAAAACCCTGTATGTTTACTGAGTTTAACATTGTATTCCAGGGAAAGATGAAGGACTAGGTATGAAAAACTTGAGGTGTGCTGGAATGATTGCTGGTGAATCTTCTCAGGCTTATAGAGATATTGTTACAATAAGCATGGTAATTATATACTTTTTTTAATCTTATTAAAGTTGATTTTATCTAAAAGTAAGCTTTTATAGATTGCTTATGATATTTAATATAAGTACCTATATTGTAGGTAACTTGTAGAGCTATTGGTATTGGAGCTTATCTTGTGAGACTTGGACAAAGAGTTATTCAGATAGAAAACTCACATATTATTTTAACTGGAGCTGGTGCTCTAAATAAGGTTAGTACTCTTTTATTTTACTGTTACTCATTATAAGGTTGGGACTTGTATGTCAGTACTTTTAGTAAAATTAATGTTTGTATTATTTTCAGCTCTTAGGACGTGAAGTATATACTTCAAATAATCAACTTGGTGGTGTACAAATTATGCATAATAATGGAGTTTCCCATGTTACTGCACCTGATGATCTTGAAGGAATTTATATCATGCTTAAATGGCTATCTTACATACCTAAGGTAGGAAAATCTCATTTAATTATCTATAATTTAGTTTTCAGATCCATGAGTACTTATTACTTAATGTGCCAGCTTTAAATGTCATCTACATTTTTAAAATTTTATATTTTATTGATATTACAGTGCAGAGGTGGAGAATTACCAATAATGGAACCAGTAGATCCTGTTGATAGAGATGTTGTTTTCACTCCTACTAGGCTTCCATATGACCCTAGATATTTACTAGCTGGAAGAGAAAGTCCAAGTAAGAATTACTTTTATTTGAAAATAAACTATATTTTCTTAAATACTAATATGTGTAGTCTTCATTATTTTCATACTTATTTGTAAATTGAATTTTTTTATGCTTGTAGATTTACCAGGATTTTGGGAAGATGGTTTCTTTGATTATGGATCATTCATGGAAATTATGCAACCATGGGCGCAAACTGTGGTTTGTGGCCGTGCTCGCTTAGGTGGCATTCCAGTAGGTGTTATTGCAGTGGAAACCAGAACTGTTGAAATTGATATTCCTGCTGATCCTGCAAATTTAGACTCTGAAGCTAAAGTATGTTTAATACTAATTTGCTTTAGTAATAATTTATTTTTCATAATTGTGTTATATTTAATTCTGAATGTAATAAGATATTTATGCTAAAAATAATCCTTTAAAACTTTTGTTAATGAGCATATAATATTTTAATGATAAATTTATATGCATTTGTTTACACAGAATGCTTATTTTGTTTCACTGTCATAATTTATCACTAGTATAGTTTTTTGTAATGTTGAGAGCATGTCTTTTAATATATTTATTTATAAATGATTTCAATAATATTCTTGATCTTATGTGCTTCAAAGGTTATATCTCAAGCTGGCCAAGTTTGGTTTCCAGATTCAGCATATAAAACAGCTCAAGCCATAAATGATTTTAATAAAGAAGAGTTACCTCTAATTATTTTTGCTAATTGGAGAGGATTTTCTGGTGGCATGAAAGGTAATCATTCTGAAACTTAGTTTTTTTATTATTGTTGTTGTTGTTTTGGTTAAGAACCTTACCATTTGGCTATCTATGATAACCACGAAATTCCCTTTGTTTTATTGCTTTGTTTTAGTTCTGACTTTCAACTATACTTTCATTTTTATTTATATAGTCTCTGTACTATGACTTTATGGAATTGTGAGACATTCTATAGTTTGATGAATATAATAATTTGCTCACTACAACTGTTGTATACACACTTTTGTACTACTGGTACAACATTTTTAGTTTTCAAATTTAAAAAAAATTCATGAGATTGTAAAAGTTTGTTAATGCTAGTGAACTGGGCTGCTAGCAATAATCATTTTATAAGACTTTGAGATGGCTTTAAGCTAATTTTTTCAGTATAATTTGAATAGCTTCTACTTCTCCATAAAAAGTCATCTCTCATCTTTATTGGGTCTATAATAACTTTTATAGGTCAATATATCTGATAAAGTTTAAAGAACCTGTAAAATTTAACCCATATCTTTAAATATAGACAACATATAGCAACTGTATTGTGAAGTTGTTTTTCCTTAATTATTTTTATGGCATTGTTCAATGTTTTTCTTTTTATTTTCTGTATTATACTACCTGTTTAAACAGTGTCTCTCATCCAATACTGTTGAACCAAAATTTTATCTCATTATTTCATATATTAAGTCTTCTTGTTTGCAACCTCAAACTACTTCTAGAACCAATGTCAGTTATGTCTGTTTAGTAAGCAGTCAAATTAGGATAAATTTCATATAATTAAGTATGCTTTGTAAGTTACATTATTTAATGATTTGTGTTTTCAATAGATATGTATGATCAAGTTTTGAAATTTGGTGCTATGATTGTGGATGCCTTAAGACTTTTTAATCAACCAATATTAGTTTACATTCCGCCTTATGCTGAACTTAGAGGTGGTGCATGGGTTGTTGTGGATGCTACTATTAATGAGAAGCATATGGAGATGTATGCAGATGTTGATAGCAGGTAAAGATGGATTTACTGTATACATTTTTAAAATTAAATTACTTTTCAGATTGAGTGAAATGCTAATGTATGATTAATTTGCTATATGTTTAAAATATATATTTGATTAACTCATAATTTTCTTTAATATGTGCCAGTATTTGCCTTTACTGCAATAACTTTCATAAAAAGGCTATTGATACAATGTTTTTTCTAAATTAAATTCAAGTGGATGTGATTAATATCTGAATAATGTGTACTTGAGTGTACTTGTACGAAATGACTAGATTTGATAGGATTTTCAGTTAATACATATTCATCAAGTTGTTGCGATTGAGCTTCTAATTGTGAATTCTTTCTCTTATGTAGAGGTGGTATTCTTGAACCTGAAGGAACTGTAGAAATTCGCTTCCGAAAGAAAGATCTTGTAAAAACTATGCATAGACTTGACCCTGTTTGTAAAGATTTACTAAATCAATTATCCTCTACTGAAACGACTGCTAGTCAAAAATCAGTTCTGGAAAAGCAGTTGCATCAGCGAGAGAATTGTCTACTTTCTGTTTACCATCAAGTTGCTTTAACCTTTTCTGATCTTCATGATACACCCAGGCATATGATGGATAAAGGAGCCATACAGGTATAAATCATTAGTTAATCTTATTGAGCAATGCAGAAAGTGATACATTTGTATAATTTTAATCACATGTTTCTTAATTTGAGTATTAAAAAATTATTTAAAGAAAGGAAATTATATGCCTTTACTTTTACAAATTTAAACTTTCTATGCATTGTATTGTCATATTTTTTCCTTTTATGTATACACTATGATTATGGGACCTATTTAAAAACTTTTATGTACTTTAAATAAGTTATTCTTCTTGTAGGAAATTATCCCATGGGCAAAATCAAGAACACTTCTTTATTGTCGTTTGCGTAGACTTTTACTTCAAAACCGTATAAAAGCTGACATACTCTCTGTAAAACCATCCCTTAGTGATGGTGAAGTTGAATCAATGTTACGTAGATGGTTTGTAGAAGAGCATGGGGCTGTCAATGTAAGTAAATTATAATTTAATAAATTACAAATAAAGATCTTATTAAATATTGTAAAAATCATCTTTTGTTAAGCGAGTGAAAATTTTTTTTTGTTTCACAAAGTGTATTTAATGGTTAATAGATTTACATGCATTTTATAGTCTTATTATATATATATATATATATATATATATATATATATATATATATATATATATATATATATATATATATAAATAATTTACCTCCTTCTTAAATTTCAGCAATATCTGTGGGATGATAACAAAGCTGTTGCTGATTGGTTAACTGCTCAACTAGATACAACATCTGAAAGATCTCATGTTCTTGAAAATATACAATGCCTTCGTCGAGATTCTGTTATTACAAATATTAGAGAGTAAGATTAATACTATACCTCTTTTTTTCTATTTAAAAGGCAAAATAAGCTATCTTTTGTCTTTATTTTCTATTTTAAAACTGTCAAAGTATATCTTTTAATTCTGGATAGAAGTAAATTTACAGTTCGGTTTCCTTACATATAGACTCCGGAGCAGACTTTTTTTTTCTTCTTTTGTAGAAATGTCATCTTATGTCTTTATTTTATAGCATGTCCCTGTTGTTGTTGTTCACTTCTTTAATTTCTTTTTTTTCTTTTCTATCTTTTATGGGGAGACTTTATGGGGATTAACTTTTACAAGAGTGAAATGAATCATACTAATACCTCTTATTTAGATCCTTTTCTCCTTCATCCCTTGTTTTATAATGCACTTTTTCCTCTGTTCTGATAAGATTATCTGTGTTCCAGTGTATGTTATTGTTAAAAATGGTTGAACATCAAATAGTACTTTTGATTGTAAGAACATTGATGCTCCATAAAGATGACCTAAATGGATAGGGTTTAATGTTATTTAAGCTGCAATAGTAATCATATAAATTGAAAATAATGTGTGTTTTATAAACTCTTGGATTTGATCTTTTGCTGTTTAAAAAAAAAAAGTAATCTAAAAATGTTTTGAATTATAATTTTATCTTTTTGAACCCTCAATTAGTCTTAATAATTAATAAATGCACCCAGAGCTGGTTTTAGCTTTTTGGACATGCCCAAAGGCATATTCTTTAGCAACCTTTCTTTTTATCAGTTGTTAATTAGCATTATAATTATAAGTTGTAGGTAAAATCAATGTATTTTGGTCTTTAAAAAAGGCATCTGTTATGTTCAAGTTATAAAATTATCCTACATTAGTAAAAATTCTTTGTAAATCCCAAATCATGGCGCTATATAACTCTAGATTTATGTATTATTCAAGAAAATGCAGTATATATCTAACTATGTATCTATGTATATTTTATAATTATAGCTTCACATCTCTCTTTGTTTTTTTTTTCATAATCTTTTATTTGCAACCAGCAGGTGTATTAAAAATTTTAAATGCATTGTGAAATTGTTTTCAGTTGTTTGTAGCAACATCTCTCAAAATGTTTTTAAGGTATTGAAAGAAATTTGGCATATGCTTTATTTATTTCCTACTGTGTTATGAACCAAATATGAGCTAATCACTGCACATTTATTTATTTTATTGTCCTTGTTTGGAAAATTCTGGATGGATTTTTTTAAAGTTTTGTTCAAAATTTATAATGTTTTATTACAAGAAAAAGTTCAATTAATCTTTTGATTCACAAGGCTCACAAATATATTAGTTATATTCTATTTAAATATTATTGATATATATTCTTTAGAGCATGATATAGAAAGTTTTGAATGACAAAAATATTCACTAAAACTTTTCTAAAAATTGCCTATATTTTGAAAATTTATGAAAATTTGATTTTATTTTTGTTCATAGTTTTACATTTCATTTTGATTGAAAACATAGATTTTTATTAAAACTTCAATATTTTAATGTATGTTCAAAGTAGGCACATACCATTAAAGGTTTGTATAAAGACAATTATGCAAATATATAATGCAAAGGATCATTTTGTAAAGTCATGAGGCAATATAATTTCATTATACTAAATTTATCAGTGTTACAGATCTTGTTCTTTTATTTTTATATACAAATGATAATTTTAATTTTGTGCCTACAGATCACGCATTTAATAAAAAGCCATGCAATAATTGCCCCAGTGCTTACTTTGTAAAATAAATAAACTTGATGATTAACCCCCTTTATACAAGTATCTAGATCCTGCAATCGCCTTTTTGCAATAAAACAAAACAAGGGCACTCCAGTTCAACCAACTAACCTCACTCGCTCCACAGTCAGGGAGTATTAATAAATTCTCAGCGCTGCAACAGTATTCAGATACAAAATGTTATTTTGGCTTCAAATAATTTTAAAATCTGGAAAGTTTTTTAGGAAATGATGTAGCGTTGAAGGTACACCATCTAATTATTCTTGATCATCATTTGTTTATTTATATTTGATTAGTTTTTGACTGAAAGTATTGACTAGAAACTGGTACAATATATTTCTATCATTTTGTCTTTTATATCTGTGAGTTTTAAATGTTTATATAAAAATTAAAGTTTTATACTACTAGTTTCCATAAGAGTGAATCATTCAAACAGAGAATTGTTATTAGTAATTATCATTTAATCAATTGTTAATTATCTGGGTAATATCCAAAGATAATTAAGGGCAATGTCCAAACCAGGGGTGGCCAAACTGTGATCAACACAAAAATTTATCATTGAAACAGATATTGTACTAATTATAGTAAATATATTTATATTTTTTATTATTCACATAAATGTTTAGCTAATCTGTTGTTAATTTAAACAATAACTCAAAACTTTATTGTTAAATTATCGCATGAAATGTATACTCAATCCAGCCTAGAAAAATAAAATTTTTTTCTTATGATACCTGCAAAATCTTTATTCTTAGGTTTGCTCTAGACAATAATTTAAAAAAGTTTATTTTAAATTACTAATTCTACTCTGTTAAGTGTTTATCATCAGTTTCTTCATAATCCAATTCCTCCATTTTCCTTCTGGTGCTCACTTCACTTTCAGTTTTTGTATTGCTACATTAAAAAAAACCCATTTCTTTTCTGGTTTTCATTCATAAAAAAAAATTTTCTCTCTTTTATGATTTTAGGTATTATATTGAAGCCCTGTTTAAAGTAGACTCTATTTTTCAAAATTTGATGTGTATAATGGGAACTCATGCAAAATATATACCTATGTATATAATGAATATTTAATATTTAAGAGTACTGTGTAAATATCATTATTTTAAGTTTCTTATTAAAAGCTTTTAGTTATGAAATTTAGCTTTTAAAAAATCCATACAAGCCTTTTATCATATATTCATTGCTTGTGATATGTATTCTGATACTTTAAAAAAAATTAATGGATTTAACTGTGAACTGTTTTAATTTTAGCTTGTTGCAGTCTCATCCAGAGGTAGCTATGGATTCAGTAGTACATATTATTCAGAATATGACTCCTCAACAAAGAACTGAAGTATTAAATACTATTCGTGCTCTGGAGACACAAATAGGGATGGAATCTAGTACAGAGTCAGCTGAGCACATAGACATACACATATAATGACACATAGCATAGTGTTAAATTTTTTATGTATATAATATTATCCTCAAATGTGCCACTCAGTGAAGTCTCAAAATTATGCTGTGGCAGGTACTTCCTTTTTCTTTTTGAAACTGCATTTAAAAATTTTCCACTTCTGTGTGAGAAGTTTCGAATAAAAAGTGAATATTGAATGTCCTGAGGATTACATAGCCATATCCAGTTCTTCTAAACTAGTTTGTGGATTCAATTTGCATTACTTTTAGTGAAATAAAAAGTATACTCAGGAATATGTATGAGACATAGATGTTATAAAATTGTACATTTTTAAGGCCAGTCAAAAATTGATTCTTTTAATGAAGGACAAATTTACATTATATTTCAAAATAAACTTACTGTTATTCTTATACTGTAATTGTAGGAAAAATTCATTTATTATAAATGTGCCACAAATTATTTGTGGTAAATCATAACATATAAGACTGATTATTCCATTCCTCAAAGATCTTTTTCATTGCCACAATAACATTGTGAACTTACTCAAATTTTATTGTAAAGTCATGGATAAAAGTTATACTCGTGAAAAAACATTACAGAGATTACTGTGGATTTCTCTTGATTCTATTGGCTTATATACTACTACTCTTTTGTAGTGGTTGAGTGTAGTTATTTTCATTCCCTTTCCACTGTTGCTCTGGAGATTTATATTTATTGAAATGTATATTCTTAAAATGTAAAATTATATTAACATATATTTTGTTTGATACTGTTATAGATTACTTTGTAATAAATTTTGCTACTTTTTAAAGTACATTGTACATCAGAGTAATAATTATTTCTGAAAATAATTTTGCTAAGTAATGCAGCACTGCAAACTAACAGCTATAAATAACATTCTGTAAATAGTTAATATAAGAGAGATAGATATGTATATAAACCATTGAAGTTGCTGCATCGTTCTCTGTGATAAATATCACGGTTGTCTAACTTTTCATAACTGTGATATGTAAAGCTTTCATACATGTATGTACTATAAAAGTATATTTTGCATTACATTCTGCATAGTAGTAAAAATGCAAATTTTTCTAAATTTCAGTTTTTCTTTTCAGCTATGAAAACTTGCAAACCTTTTCTAACCTTTTTTCAATGGTTTTTAGTATTTTGATCTAAATTATATATGAAATTATTTTTCTTCATTTGTGTAAGGATACATCTCTTTCATGAATTATATTGTGTACATTTTTAACAGCAGTACTGTTATTTATATATTTTTCCATTCTTTTGTATTTTCAATTTTTGCCATTTTCTATAAATAAACATTGTATACATTTTTGTCATATCAAGGATGTAAAAATTGCCACAAGTTTATACCAAAATAAAATGAATATTTTACTTGTTTTCATTCTTTTTTTATTGTTTCATTTTGTTTTAGAAGATTAAATTTACTATCTCTATTTTTAATTATATTAAAGTAAACTGATTAAATTTCTAAAAAAAAGGTTTAGACATCCATTCTTTATCATGTATATTGGATAGAAAGTACCAAATTTGTAACGAGATATTAAAAATATACAGTTTTTGTAGTAATTTCAAGATTAAAAATGTTATTAAGTACATAAAATTATGAAATAGTATGTAATACAAATCTAATGTAATATATTAAAAATTTAACCTAAGCATATTTAAATTATTTTTCCTAATTTTATTTCTATTTTAATGTGATTAAAAGAATCTCAATTCACAAGCAAAATCTTTTCTGTTTTCCCATCAGAAAAATCTGAACTTGCAAATTTTATTCTTTCGCTCATTGCAAATTGCAGGGTATTTGGTTGTATAATTCAGACCTTGAGTACTAATTTTGCAAGTTTGAGTGACTAATTGACATGGTAACAAACCAGTGGAATGCTGAAATAACTATTTTTGTCTGGGAATATGTATGTCTTAGAAGTCAAGTTTATGCCAGTTTTCTGCTATTGACCAAAACTTAAATAGAGCAACTCTGCTGTACATGACTGTCAAAGCAGGGCTGCTCTGTTTTTTGTTTTAATGTCAATAAAATGATGTATTAAGACTCAGTTATCAAATGCTTCATCTTTGCTGAGTCCAGCCCCAGAAAACCAACTTAGGGCTAGTTTCTTTTAATTTTTAGGTAATTTTGGATGACCATCGAAACTTTGGGTGGCCATCAGCAATTTATGCCATTGAAGTTTGTCACTGATTCCATGATACAGCATGTATATATTCTTATATAGAAGATTTGTCAATGATTTAGTAAGAACCCAGTGTCAGAGGTTTTTTTTTTTTCAAAATATAGGAAAGTTAATTTGTCTTTACACTTATATGTATTTAACACTTTTATACACAGGGTTCAATTCCTAATAGAAATAATTACTCTTAAGTATAATAAATATACACATAATTGATCCCATAATAAAATCTCCAAAATCTTTATATATTGACAAAATTCTAATGAGTATTTCAAAATTTAAATTTTATTATTGTATATTTTTCTAAATACATCAATGCAGAAAGCCAGAATCAGTCGTTTGTTTTAATCTCGAAAGTTACTGCAATGCACCCCACTTGAGTTTTCGTGTTAGTATCATCAAATATTATAGTTCCTTTATAATGCCCCTGAAAAAAAAAGCATTTGTGATTATTCTTTTTCTTCATAAAAAATAAATTAATATTTACTTTTCATAAGGAATTTTATTTTTATAAAGTATTTACCATACTAAAATCTTAAAATGAAGTAAAAGACATTTTTGTAAAAATTGAGTAGTTCAAATATATATCAACATAGTGCACAATATATTACCAATTTACTTTAATTTTTTTTATTATATATATATCGTTTATTCAGTATTTCTGGTACAATACATGAAAAATATCTGTGCATAATCAGTGAGTTTCCATGGGAAAAATAATACACCAAGTAATGGAAAAATGAAAAAACTAATAAACAGCTTTACAAGAAATTTTAAAACTCAGTTACGTAATTTATATTTATTCTTTTGCTATATACCGGTACGTTATATTGGGGGGCTGGGGTGCATGAGGGCCGCGATTTCGTGATCCTTGCTTTAGAATTAATATTAGTTGCTATCATGATAATTCATGGAAACAAAAAGAGAAAAAAAATCTCTCTTCCTGCACAAAATAAGAATAATAATTATTTTAATCATTGAATCGCCAGGTTTTGCATAGAAACATTATTTTTAAATAACTTCTATTTTATTTGTTGTAAGGCTAACAGTTAATAATTTTTAAAGGGCTATAATAGTTAAAAATGTACCTAGAGTGTTTCAAACGTTGATAGAAGAGATATTTGTTCTGAAAAATTGCTTAAAATTACTAGTAATTAAATTGTTTGCTGTGGTTATAATTATATATATATATATATATATATATATATATATATATATATATATATATATATATATATATATATGTAATAATATCAATATCTAAACCCTAAAGCGTATTCCAAAATTATCCCTTTTTCCCATTCATTATTCTAGATCTTAATTTCTTCTCTTTATATTAACCATATTTCCCAGCCATCCAATTTAAACGAGGATGTTTTCATTCCTTCAGCGTAACCCCGAAATTCTTTTTATGATTCCCAAAACAGAAAATGATATGGCTGGCATTTTAATTAGGAAGTTATAACTTTCCCATGAAAATTTGTAACGATCAGCAGTAATGCTCCACTGAGACGCCACACTTTACAGATGGCTCCAGTCAAAGGTTACTTTCTATAAGCAAATAACACGTGCCTCAGCATTTTTCCCACACACGGGTTTTAGCCGTCTCTCGCAGAAGGTTGGCATTACAATTACTTAGAGAGAGAGAGCGTTCTGACACCGTCAGGTTCAGACGTCTCTGGATTCTGTACTATTTTATCGTATGAAATAAAAGTTAAGTTCGGCCACGACAAATGATGTGCTTCTTTCTAACGGACGGTTAGCGGGGCACTTGGCAGCCCAGCATGCCCGGGCTGAGGAAAATAATAGGGGCAATTTTAAAATGAGATTTTAAGTGTAAAGTTCGGGGCCAGTGAGACCCCTGGACGATTACATATATATATATATACATACATATATGTACATATATATACATATGTACATACATACATATATGTATATATATATATATATATATATATATATATTAAAATCCCTTATTTACATATTTTAATATTAATTTAATAACTTCTGTTCATAAAATACGTTGGGGTTTCGAGGTAATTCTGATTTTTTCCTCCAGAAACGCTATAGATTTAATTCAGCCACTGTCTGTACTTCTTTAGCCAATAGTAAACGCGTTCTCTTTAAACATGGTTATTTTTTTTATCATGTGATCAAATGTGCTTAGGGATTATTCGTAGTCTTTTTACCTGAAAAATCCCTGCTTAAAAAGTGTGTGTGTGCACGATGTTCAAAAACTTTTTCCGGTTGTATTGATTTGATATATCGTCACCAGAAATAAAATGTGTTGTGCTTTTTGATGAATCTCGCCCATATTACACACACAGATATATATATATATATAGAATGATAAACAGAAAAATAAAATCTTTTTCGCTTCTTATTTTCACAATTCAACAAGATTAAAACATTGAATTTTGAGCTAAATTTCGCCTAGCACTCCCACCTTAAGAAAGCTGACGTTTATACTCTTGTTGTAATTTAATGAGCCTAAATCTAAATTAATGGAAATCTCTTTTCTAATCAAAAGTAGAGATTTAAAACCATTAATATTTTAATGACATTAATGTGTGGTATTTTTATAATTCTTTAGTAGGAATCAGTGGCGGCTCCTCAAATTAGCACGTGAATCCAAAAAGTAAAACGAAGAAATAAATGCATTTACAAATTAAATAAAATATTAAACTTTTAGATTATAATCAATTGCCAGGATGGGTCCCCCCCCACACACACACTAGGGTTGGATTGTTTATCAATATATCGTAAACTATTGATATAATTTAAGTATCGCAATAACGATATTAAAATTCTGCTCTGCCGATATATCTCCGTCTCTTTTTTGTAATTTTGTTTTACAAAATTTTAATGAATTGTAATTTTATTTTTATAAATTAAAAAAAAAAAAAAGGTACCTGCATCAAATTTAGGAAAGTAAAATTTTTAGAAGGAATATTTAATATGTTCGGAGAGTCCGTGAAAAAGAAAAGTTTCAAAAAATCAAATTATTTTTTTAATTCAGATTTTTGAGGCATACAATATTTCGTTTCTCCCAGGTAGTATAGAGACTAGAATTATCCCCCCCCCCAAAAAAAAAAAAATTGTAAAGTAGTGAAATGTTGCTAAATAGTTTCGTTTGCGGTCTTTTCTGTTTTAGAGAACAAAAGCTTTTATAAATATCTTGATCATAAAATTTTGACTGATTATTTGAATACCAGAGTCATATGTTTAGAATATAACTTATCTGTTCTGCGCTCTGAAAGTTGTAGGTCATATTACCCATCCGCCTGTCGAATATTGGATCAAAAAAACCGTTTTGGTTTGGATCGCTACAGTCTACTACTTTTGTTCTATGAACACTATTCACCGACAATTGCAACTTAAAGCTGATTCCGAACGGCTACGAACATCCATGCTGGGAGTAAAATTCGAACCCGCGGAATCCAATACGGAAGATTAGTTTACTATTAAAAGGAGTTTAATTTCGATTTGGGAGAAATATAATTTGTCATCTATATTCAATGTAAATTAGCATTAATGGTTTCCGATTTAAATAAACAATTCTATTTAGTGTGTGAACCACTCACTTCTGAACAATATATACTTTTTTTCTTTTAAGTTTTAAAATCCTAAAAAATTGTTTTTACTTTTCAGAAACGTTAATTTTTAGGATCAAATTGCAATTATAAAAATTTAATTAAGAGGATAAAAAGGTTTAGAATGAAAGAAAGCTAAGGTTATTCAAAACTAGTAATATACCCTCATACTTTAAAGTATTATCGGAATATATAAACGATATCAATATAAATTTAGGGATATATCGCAATATTAAATTTTTGATATCGTCCAGCCCTACCACACACACACGCACATATTTTTAGATATGCTAATAGGCTATCAGCTGTATTGTAGCTGGTTATAGCACAGATCACTTCTTGGTTTAGAACGCGACTGTCTACTGTTTTGCTACAAGAGTTCAATGAGACCGGGACCTACTGCTAAAAGTCGATTCCGAACAGCTGTGAGCTAGGAACGAAATTAGAACCCGCGAACTTTGTTACCGAAGAGCAGCGCCCTACCGTTCGGTCATTGTCTAGCCCTTCACGTATATAACTAATGCATATTATATTTCTTGTACGTAGGGAATAATTTTTTTCAAGCTTTTGAATTTCTATAATTAGAAAAAAAAAAGGTTAAGGATTTTTATTCCTAAGGGCATGTA
The DNA here is from genome assembly GCA_032207245.1 of Pardosa pseudoannulata. Classification (NCBI taxonomy): domain Eukaryota; kingdom Metazoa; phylum Arthropoda; class Arachnida; order Araneae; family Lycosidae; genus Pardosa; species Pardosa pseudoannulata. The sequence continues at coordinate 144,946,837 of CM063502.1, forward strand.
CTTAATATATGTACGTGACAAATACGTTTTTTAATCTTTTCATTATAACTTAAATTGTTTTGGAAAGTATTTTGCAAGCATATTCAAGAGTCGGAAAAATGCAAAGTTATAAACAATGATTGAAATGCCTTTTCAGCGTCTGTGAATCCAATCTTGCATCAGTTTTACCGACAAAACTTTTCCACTTAACTGTCTGGCATTTATTTACTTGGAATTGGGTTGAAACGTCGCGATTTTCGCCTGTTTGGAAATTTTTTCCCGTCTGTTTAGCAGCAGACATTTGGCATAGTTGTTTACTTAGAGTAATATATTTGTTTACGTAGAATAAATTATTTTACCTTTTGAAACACTTCCTGGATTTATCCCCCTTAAATTTCGAATTTCAAAGTTTCTTTTGCGTGCTTTATGATATAAAAATGCTGGCTAGTATAATCATAAATCCCATGTATCACTGTCTTGTCTATTTCTATAATTATAATTGAACATGCTTTTGCAGGGTCTGATTTACGGCGGGGCACTGGCCCCCACTTTAGGGGGCCCCAAATTTTAAATACACATTAATTTTTTGGTACATCTCAGAATTTGCTCATGTTTTCTCTCATACTGCCGGAAAACATGAATTTTCTTTTGTTAATGACAAACTGGAGTGTGTATGTTGTTGGTGGGCTTCAAAAGTCAGTAAATTAAATTTATTCCATAATTTTAAGCCAAAAGTAAGCTTTTATTTGCTTAAAAATACTTTGAAGCAATGTTAACATTTTAAATGTGTATATTATTCAAAAGATTGAAATACCAACCATATCAGTGACACCAATTTACAAATTCATCTCTTCTGAGAGGGAAAAATCTTAACTATTTTTTTCCCTCTTGAAGTGGTTAACAAATCAGAGAAATATATTTATCCAAAAATATCTGATAGCTATTTTTTTTTCTCTTTTTAAGATTTAAGAATGAACAGAAAGTTTTAAAATTGGTCATTTAAGAATAAAAGTATTTAATTTTTGGAATTTTGTAAAACAAAGTCTCATATGATAGTTTACTTAAAGTGGTAATTTTTATTAATTTAAACTAGTACTTTTTCCTTTAAAAATGTTACAGGTACTCTGTGTTTGACTCAAGAATATCACAGTTTTATTGTTAAAGTCAGATACCGTACTTAGATTGCACAGACATCTGTAATATGCTTGAAGTTAGTTTAGTGGAATTTTAAATTAAAAAAAAAATTCTATTTCATTTCATTAGATACACAAAATGTTTAGGTTATGTATGCCTGTCAGGAGTATTTAAACTGATATAGCAGCTTATAAAATAAAATCACTCTCTAGTTCGAGAAAGGTAAGATGTGTGGAGGCCCTTACATGAGGCTTTGGCACAGGGCCCCCAGAGGTATAAACCGGGCCCTGTGCTTTTGTAATATGAAGCTATGAACTCTTAATAAAAACTGCAGTGTTTAGATGGGTACCCTATACGTCGCTCGTTTATGTAATTAAGGGGACATAAGACAGTGAAAATTGCATAGATTTAACATTTTATATCTTTTGATTGAATTCATCTAAAGGGCCGTTTCTGGTGAGTATGCAGCAAATGTCCCGCACACAAGATGAAAAATTTAGAGGTGCCAAATTTAGTCGATATCCTGCAAAGTTACCTGTGCTATGTCAAATGTATTATCGAGTGATTTTTTATCCAATAGGAAATACACAATAGATTAGCACAGTGGTCGGCAAAGTGCGGTTCCAGAGCCGCATGTGGCTATTTGGCTCCCTAAGTGCGGCTCTGGCACAAATATTCACAAAAGGCGCAATAATATTTTCATTAAAAAAAACTTAGTAAGAAAAAAATTACATCTTATTTTGATAAATAAAAATTTTTCTATAAATCGAGAACTTGTATAATTTTTTGTTTAAGTTAAAAGATAGATAGGTAATTAAAATTTTGTCCTGTCTTATTAAAAAGTTGTATTTTTCATTCTAGCCGCACATCTTACAGGTATTTTTATACGATTTTATTACACCTGCTATATATATTTGTGGTTCCGGTACAAAATTTGTAATCGATTTTTCGATAACTTCTATTTGTCCAAATGTTGGAAGTTTTCTTTTATTTTTAGTCATTTTAAAAGTTTTGTTATTTTGATGATGGAAAAATTTTTTTTTTCTTTTTTTGTGCAGTTACATATATTAAAAAAATTATATATTAATATAGTAATTTTTTAAAAGATTTTTTTTAATTTTTATTTTCATCAGTTTAATATAAGATCTTTAACAGTGATGATGTTATCAAATCTATAAAGCTGAATAGAATGAGATGGGCAGGACATGAAATGAGAATGAGCCCAGAACGAACAACTTTGAGGATTTTTAATGCACTCCCTTCCAATAAAAGACCAAAAGGAAGGCCAAGAAACGGTGGAAAGACTGTGTGGATGAAGATTTTACCATCGTAAAGGTAAAGAACTGGAGATCAATTGCTGGGAGAAGGGCAGATTGGGAAAAGCTTCTAAGGAAGGCCCAGGCCCACAAAGGGCTGTCGTGCCAATGATGATGATGATGAATAATGATAATTTTGTACTGGTATCTTTAGAAAAAAATGTATTTGGAATATTATTATTACTAAATAATTATAATAGTAATTATATTAATAATAATTTTACTAAACAAGCAGATTTGGCTCCCAATTTTTTTAAATTGTTGTAATGTTTATATTTGGCTCTTTGGCTAATAAGTTTGCCAACCACTGGATATTATTACAGAATGTTATCACTTTTATAATAAAAAAACTTCTATTTATATATAATTAGAAGCTTTTAACCCTTTGAATATGAACAATTTGGATTTGAAAAATATTTACTCAAATGTTGGGCTAAACCATTTCAAGCATGTGGAAGATGTGTAAAAAATGTAAACCATAAAAATGAAAATTTATTAGCAAAAAAGTGTAATTTCTCAAAAACAAATAAGTTTTTTTAATAAGCATTGCTAATTATTTTGCTCAAAAATCATCTTTACACAAAGAATTTGAAACGATCTTGGGGTAAATTCCCTTTTGGTAATTTCCGATTCTTTTTTAAAAATCAAAAGTTTATTTCTGTAGTAACCAAGTGCATCTGATCAAACGATGAATGAAACTTTGATAATTCAACTTAGTGTGGAATTCTACGAGTAACTTGTGTTAATGGCGGTTTTGCAAGATTGCGGCAATCAACAAAACCATCTTTATAAAATCTCACCGTGTAAATGGCATTAATTTTGTACATGTTGCAAACCTGCAATACGGTGATGTGGCGAAGGGTTAAGAGTTCGACCAGATTGTCTTGTGTCTCAACACTCAATTTAAAATTAGTTGTCCGCCTTTTAACACATTGTATGCGGGTACATTTCGCAGTGGAATTGTACCGGGAACGGGCGTTTTGAGCGTAAATTTAGTTATTCAGTTAAATCTCAATAGATCGAAAATTATTTAAATTTTTAACCAACTTTTCGTATTTTATATTGAAATATATAAACAAATATATAAATAGAAATATATAAATAACAACCATAAGATTTTTGTAAACAAAAATATATTTTTTAGTGGATAAATTTATAATAGTATCGTAAATATGAAAAATCAAATAGAAATAGTAGTATATAGTTTTAATTTTTTCCCGTTCTGTGGTTCCGCATCGACTGATGTAAAAACTATTTTTTATTTGTCTAAATTTTTCCAGAATCTATGTATTAGGCGAGAACATTCGGCTTCGTTTTTCTGTATATACCGTTATCTTTGTATCCACAAACAATGTTGTTACATTAATCCGTACTAGTACGTGACCCGCGCTCAAGTATCAATAGTCAGAAAACATACTAGTACGTGTCACGAATACAATGTATTAATATCGTAAATATATATATATATATATATATATATATATATATATATATATATATATATATATATATATATATATAATATATATATATATACATATATATATATACATATATATATATATATATATATATATATATATATATATATATATATATATATATATATATATATATATATATATATATATATATATATATATATATATATATATATATATATATATATATATATATATATATATATATATATATATATATATATATATATATATATATATATATATATATATATATATATATATATACATGGCCTGATTATCGCACGGGCACTTGGGGCACTTGCCCTGGGCACGAAAATTTAGTCGAGTGCTTGAAACACATATTAAGTGGGGAAAAATTGCAAACTTACGCTACCATCATTAAGTTTTAATAAATTATTGTACGAGGTAATTGTGTTTGTCATGAACTATATTGTTTCCTATTTACTTTAATTTTACTGTTATTTACCTGATAATTAATTCCCTCAACAAACTTGGTGCTCTTTTTATCCTATGGGTTATTGCATATTTATAAGACAGATTATTAGCAACGTACCACTATAAACCATTAAATCATCTCATCAATTTAAATTATTTTTAATTCTATTATTATTTATTTTCTGCACCACAGAGCTTGTGAGTGTGACAAGGTAAAAATAAAAAAAAAGTGGGTCACTCTAGGTCTTTAAAAGTCCTTAATTTTTAGCATGGCTAAACAGAGATAATAATGATTACGTAAAATGAAAATTTGGTGTTTTTGATTTTGAATATTACTTTAATGCTAATTTCTTAAATATGTTTGCTAATTCAATGTTATTCAATGCTATTCAATATTTTATATGACTGTAATTATGATAACTTGTCACTATAAATTTCCAATGGGGGTGGAGGGCACAAAAGTATCTTAGTCAAGCCCTGTATATATATATATATATATATATATATATATATATATATTCATTCCTTCCAATATTTCATGATTTTCTCCCAATTGTTTTCTTCTCTCTCCGAAACCTCTAGAAATAAACTCTATTGCACCAAATAGTTAATCTGTGTAACCTCATCTGGAAGTTCTTGCACCACAAGAAGTAACAAATTGCTGAAATGTCTCCCCTTTGATTAAAATAGACGAAATTTTAGGTCGTTTGTTTCCACCAGCTAAAATTTCCTGTTCAAAAGATTTAAGAACAGACATTACATCTAAATTTTACAAAACAAAACTTAAAAGTAGAAGAATAAAATTATAAAAATTATTATTTAAAAAAAGTTTTTTCTTTTAAAAATTGATAAAAAAAAATTTACATTTTCTTTCCTTGTCGTCAAATAACACTGTTTGTTGTATCGAAATAATATTGTACGTCAAAGAAACTGAAAAATTTTCTTTCACACATCATAACATTTTTAAACATGAAAATTCAAAGGTTTAAGGCAGTCTTATAATAGTTACTTTGCCAAACTGACCAGCCTAGAACCATAAGTTTCAAGATATATAAATTTAAAAATGGGTAGATGTCGAAACAAAAATTTCAGTCTATAGCGCACATTTATCTCTATGCAACTGACAATGTTATTTTTTGATAGGAAAAATTTTCAAAATTTTTGCTTTTTAGCACATTTTTTGCCTAAAAACTTTTTTAAAAATATTTTTTAATTAAGTCATACTTCTGTTTTTCTTTGTGTTACTCTTCGATACATATAAGTTCGGGGGTTCGAATCCCGCTGTTGGCATGGATGTTCGTAGCCTTTCAGAATCGGTTTTAAGCAGTAGGTCCTGGTCTCATCAGCCCTCTTGAGCAAAACAGCAGACCGTAGAGCTCCAAACCAAATTAAATCGATAAATATTAAGCTTTACATGTGTACTGTTTTTAGTTTGACTCGCAATAACCTCATACAATTTTTAAAGCCTATTCAGCTCATATGATTTCTAAGGGCTAAAACAGAAATCACTAAAAGCATTGCAGGGGCAGTGTATGGTATCTTAAATCATATTTACCCGATCGGGCCCGAATTTTGTTTCTAGTTTAAAAAAAAAAAAATCTTTACCCATTAAAACATATTGCTTTTTCTAAAAGATTTTCACCAAATTGTTTATTAATTTCGATAAACAGTTTTAATTTTAGCACATGTTCAAATATCCACAAATCCCGCATATATAATCCTTTTTTAAGGTTAAAAATTACATCAAACATTATATAAAGTAGTATTGTTGGTTTTCAACCTTTTCAGGAGAGGATATAATATAACTCGGTTAAAAATACTTGGATAAAAAATAGAATACGCTCATATCTTTCTTACATGTTTTATTTTCACTCTCTCTAACCGTACTCTAGTTTAGTTTTCAAAAATTTAACAACACTGACAGGTGTTGCCAAAATACAAAATGGAAAAGTGTTACAAGCACAAAATAATAATTTTCAAAAATAATATTTACAGTTTAGAATTCTAAATTAAATATACCGTTACAGTATTCCTAAATTGAATGTTTTTAAACAACACCAAAATTGTTTTTAATATTAAACTCAGAGTAACTAAGAGTAAACTAAGAGTAAACAAAAGTGATTTCCTTGTTAGACGTGAACGTATATAGGGCTTCGGAATCTTACATGGAAGAGGAATCTATCTTCAATGAATTTCAGTTCATTCATTCATGTCTTCACTTCAGCTCAAGTTTCACTTCATGTTTTCAGACTAGTATACTAGTCTGAAGTTTTAAAATAATCTTCACCCATTAAAACATATTTCTTTTCTAAAAGGTTTTTATCAAATTGTATATTAATTTCAACAAATAGTTTTGATTTTAGGACTTGTTCAAATATCCACAAATCCAGAATATAATAATTTTTAAGGTAAAAATTACATCAAACATTATCTAAAGTAGTATTCCTAAAGCGAATGTTTTTAAATAACATTCGCTTTAGGAATAAATGTTTTCAGGCAAGTATACTTGTCTGGAGACATTTGGCCATCGTTGGCCCATTCTAACATTATGTTGGAATAATGTTAGAAACAACCAATAGTCATCCTAGACCTTCAGTTGGCCAACATGTCATATAAACGTTGGCCCTTTGAGTGCAGTACAACGTTGGCCCAACACAACGTTGCCAGCTGGGTATAGCAGTCTTTTATAAATAAAATAATTTAACATAATTTTTCAACCAATTGTTATCTTCATTGGATCTCGGTAAAAGTTTGTATCACAAAATTGAATCTCATATTTGTTGAAGAGGTGAATACAGAAAAAAAAATTTATTTCTATATTCTCTCTTCTCTAAACTGAAAAAAAAATAAAATAAACCAACTGTTATCTTCAGTGATACCTCTTATACATCTAAGCCTCATACATGGCTATTTAGTTCTCGATAAAAGTTCGAAGTACAAGATTGAAAAGATATCTTTGATTTCCTGAAGAAGGGAAGATATACAGAAACAAAATATTTTGTTTCTGTTTACTTTTTGTCTCTTTATAAAAATTAATATTTTGATGTAACATCTATAGTTATATATAAATTTTAACTAAGTGTAAAATTTATCATCTTAAATGCACTGTCGGTTATGTTTGATTTTTCCAAATGTAAATGCATTTGCAGCCTCCCTTCTCACCATTCAGGCCTCTTATGAGGCTTCTTGAATTTTGCTTAATAGAATTATGCTCAACAAATTGTTTTTCTGTGCTTATCTAGAATACTATCTTATGTATATCAATTAACAAAATGATATTTTCTTTAATTTTTCTGTAATAATTGAGCGAGAAGCTGAGGAAAAATAAATGGTTATTTATATAGAAATTCACGCAAAACAAAAAAGCAGTCATAAGATATGTATTTGAATCAGTTTTAAACTTGGCTCAATTAAATGTAGAATATATGAAAAGGAACTAACGCTCTTGCTATTTAGAAGAACTAAATTTTTAAAGTCTAATTAAAACCAGTCAACAATAAGTATAAAAGGTGAAAAAAAAATTCTCTATTTGCGGACTTTTTTCTGTGGGGACATCAGGATCAATATGGACAAAGGAACATTTTTTTAATATATGAGTAAGATTGACTCATGGGTAAAGATTATTTTTAAACAAGCATAAATATAGATACTGTCATCAAGATCGCTTTAAGGTGGGAAAAAAAGAAACGGCAAAAGAAACCATGTTTCTAACTATGCATATTCAGAATCACTTATTATTCTTTATCACTTATTAATGCACTGGGAACCACGTATAACGAAAGCCCATTCGGAGATGGGGAGTTACCAGTTCCATGTCTGCCGTCTCATTAGCCCTCTTGTTGCAAAAAGTAGACCGTAGCGCTCCAAACCAAACCAAACCAAACCAATCCATGTCTGCTATTGTCACTGTGGTTTGGTTTATTTTGTAGCATTAAGAACATTTTTTGAGAAAAGAGAGCTAATTATTCTTGGACTTACTGCTTAACATCGGTTTTAAACAGCTACGAACATATATACTGTTTACCAGTGGGATTCGAGTCTGTGTCACTTTATGTTTAGGAGTTCGTACTGATTTGTTGATATTATTTTCCTTCTTCATTTCTTATTGAGCAAGTACATTATGGCTTCTGAAAGGAAGCGAGTTGTTCCAAAGTAGGCAAACAAAATGAAAATCATTCCCCATTTAGAAAAAGGGTTGACCAGGAAGTTTGCTAAAATATATACCGCAGGAACGTAAACAATTTTGGATATTGCTGAAAATAAAGGTCTTCAATTTTAAACTTTGTGTCAGTCCTTGAGACTCAAACTTGATAGAAATCTATCAAAAACTGCGAAAGAATTGACTTTGACTTAATAAAGCTTAATAATTTAATACATTATGTAAGCATACAAAACATGCAAAGTATCAGTTTTGTTGTTGTTGAACTAATAGCAAATTTATTTTTTTAAGTAAATAACCTTCTTTTCATTAATTATCAACCACCCAGATCGGGTCTGGTCCCAATTAATAATTGAAAATCTACTTTAACTCAATAAACTGATCTAAAGTGTAAATAAAATCATTTACTTTCAATATCTTCCCAAAGAAGTCTCCAAAGTTTGGTATGGGAACAACTGCATTTTTCAAGTTATAAGGAGCTTGCTTCATAGGACAACCACATTTGACATCTGGAGGAAACATGGGACAAAACTGGTCTCGGTGATTTTCTATCATCTGACACACATCATAGGTGCTGTAAACAAAATTGCAGATTAAGCTTAAATGAATTGTAACCAATCTTGTTCAAAATAATTTTTTTATACAGTTTCCTCAATGCCTAAGATGGTTTAGAGTTTTCTCTTCTCTCTCGGAATAATCAGAATTAAGGCCCACTTCGCGTATATTTGATGTTGTACTGGATGTATAACAGGAGAAAATTCACAGGTAAGAAGGAAAAGCCGGTAAGAATGATTCTGTGTAGGTTTTAGATGGAGAATGAGCTCACATTTATGCTATACAAAAAGAGAACAAGGAAAACTAATATAGTTCACGCAATCAGTTTAAAACAAGTCCATTTAGCCTAAGAGTCACGGTTTACCACTTACTCGAATATTACTCTCCAAGTGTTCATTTTAAACTTTTCTCATTGGAGATAGAATTAAGAAGTTCTTCAAAGAAAATTATTTTGCATTTAGCAAAATTCTCTCAGTAGGTAGAGAAAATAAACACAAGCTCCAACTCTAGATGTTAAAATACTCTGATTAACATAATTCTTTTTAAAGAATGGAAGATTTTCCCTTTATAATAAGTGGATTTTAGAATTTTTATTTTTCATCTTTACCTTTTGAATGTCTTTTGATATTTCTCCGTTTCGCTTTGTTCTCGCACGAATGCTATCTGAGTGTTTCTCGTTAGTAGTGCATTTGAAGACTCAAAACTGTTTAACTTTTATATGATCATTAATACATTTATTTGAAAAGAAAAATATAGATCAAAGCTCTTTGTGATACACCATTAAAATCTGTACAGGCAACGTACAACTAGAAATAAAGGCATATATGACTGGTCATTCTTTGAATTTCAATATCTGAAGGTCCAGCTTTTAATTCGTTACTTAGATTAGCTAGGATTGCAAATCTATTCACCGTATTTGGCGCTGCCCTGAGTGTTGTAAAACATGGAATGAATCTCCATTCAGAATCATTTAAGGGAAAGGACTACTTTCTCCGAGGCCATATAACGGGCCCACACTTATTTTATCCGTGTAGAAAACCAGGAAAACTCATTCATTCGATTTGGTTAGCTTTCAAACCCGTAAAAAATATTTCCCGCATAGAAAAGCAGTACTTTTAAGGCCTTATCATGCGAAACAAAGATACGCACTGACAAGTCTTTTTTGCGCGACTGTTCCGTGCTGATTCGGGTGAAAATACTCATTACACGTAGATTTACACTTGTCTGCTGCACGAAAGAGTCGCTTGAAATAGTTATCGTCTAATGCCATAAGGCCTTAAGGCACCTGGCTGTGGTTAACTGTGATAGGCAAAATAGAATCAAATATCCTTCATATCTGTCTGCCTTTCATAATGATTGGGAACTACCGCTTTTGATATTCCACAAAATTACCTCATGGAGGGGAGAATGAGCATAAAGTGGCCTAAGAGTCAGTATGAAGGGATAGAATTCTGAAGTGTCGGGTTCGAGTCTAGAAGACTCTTGAATCATCTCCCTGTACACCTAAAGACCAGGCAGGAAAAATCTGTTTGACTATCTGTCCAGTCACTGGATGGCTCTAGAAATGACCAAAGTTTGATAGAAACGATTCACGGAAAACAAGTGCTCCCTTCGTACAACTGAATAAAATTTACATTTGGGATCGGAGGTACCTTCATGTAAGCACATATTTCGTATACCATAATTTGTATAACTGTATAATTAAGTACATGGTCTTCATGGGAATTTCGTCGGGAATCGTATAACTGAATGTTTCATATAAGTGGGGGGGAGGCTCTGTACCAGTGAATATTCCATATATATATATATATATATATATATATATATATATATATATATATATATATATATATATATATATATATATATATATATATACATACATACATATATGAAATTTTCTATTAAAAAAATAATACCAAGATCCAATATCTTTCAGACATGGCACAGGCATCACTTTAGGATCTAATTTTGTCAGTTTCAAGGACATTTGCAATCCAGATGCTGGAAGGTCTTGCAGAACTCGCACAGAAGCAGACATAGTAACATTTCCAGGGTAGATTATTGGGTCAGGTTGAACGGAACCTCCATCAATTGCAAGTTTCTTGTTGGCGGACCCTGGAATTAAATATAAAGCTTCACAAAATAACTCATAAAAAGAATTAAAAAAATATTTTTAGTATAAGTTTCATATTATTGGAATATAATATCATTTATTTGACTTTATTTCACTAAGCTTCAGGAATCTTTTTATAAAGAACAATTTAATTCTTAAAGCGACGCCTTTATGTTTTTTTTCATTTTACGGAGGGGTAACAATAAGTAATGCACATAATTTTGAACACATTAATAAAAGATACAATTAATAAAAATGTGAAACGGAAAGTATTGCCAATTTATTACTTTTCGGCTTATGTGGAATTCATGTTCTGCAATTTTTCTGAGTCTAGTCCCAGCAAAAGAAATTTAGGCTAGATTTATCTTAACCTTTCGAGTAATTTTAAATTGCCCCTAATCCTTCGGGTGACGTTTGACGTTTAATCCTACCAACGTCCGTCACTGTTCATCCGGCATAACACACACACGTATGTATATACCCCGGAAGTTTTCAAGCCATGGAAATTAACCCCCCATTCCAAAATCCAGTCATTAACGAAGTTCGTGCTTAAGTTCTTTTGAAAACTAGTTGGTCCTTTCCAATACTAAATAGGCCGGGCGTTAGCCAAATGGCTTGAGCGCTACTTTGCGATCACAGTTATAGTCCAAGGGTTTTGAATCTTGCTGCTGATATGAATGTTGTAGTTGCGCGAAGTGATCTTTGAGCAGTAGTTCCAGATCTAACTAACCCTTTAACTGCACTAAAATTAACTGCAGTGATTACAATAACTGCTATTAAATTCTTTTGCATAACAATTATGAAGCATGTTTAGATGTTTTAAATAAACAAAACGTGTATTTTCCATAGACTTTTTAATCCTTTTCGATATCATGATAAAGCATTAATGAGTCAAACAACTCCGCGGCTTATGTTTGTTAAGCTCTTCAGTCATTTCCTACCTTTTGTACATAAATTGTAAGTAAAATAAAAGGGGGTTGATCTTTCTGAATATACACAATAAAAATTAGGTATCAGAGTCTCCTTATAGACATATACATTACATACTATCAAACATCAAAGGATATCTTTGCGTTAACTAACCAAAGTATTCACAGAAAAAAAAAAATAAACTAATTAAAACTAACATGAACTGGCTAAATCGTAACCTTGCCTATGCTGAAAATACTGAATCGTCTACAGTAAATATTGATTTCTTCAGAATTGATCAATAAAATATTTTAAATAAAAATAATAAATAAAAATAAAATGGTAATATTTAATTAAAGATAAAAATAATATTGCAAAAAAAAAACATTTATCACAAAATAAATTCAACGAAAAAATCATAAAAAATATTTATATCTATATCAATTAAAAAAAAAAAAATTATAAATAAAAAAAAAAAAAAAAAAATCTAAAGTAATTAAATTAAAAAATTTTTGCCAATATAAATTAAATGGAAATGGCCGATTAACATAAATCAAAATCCTAAACAAAAAACAATAAAAATGAATTTAAATAAAAAAAAATTTTAAAAATAAAAAATTCCTTTAATAAAAAAAATTTTATACATAATCAAAATCAAAAATATTAATATACTTAAAAATTTGAAAAAAAAATATATTTGTTTTAAAAAAATATATTAATTAAATATTATTTAAAAAATAAAAAACAAAAAAAGGCTAATATAAGAACTTATAAATAAAAATAAACATACGAAAATAAATTTTAATCATTAGCTTTGAATAATTAAACCAAATCCAAATATAGAAAAAGATAAAAACCTCCACTTTTTTTAAATCTTACTGTCACTAAAAAAAACTTCTATAAAAAAATAAATAAGTAATATAAAAAAAAAACTCATTTCAAATTTTAAGTTCCTTCAATATATTGCAGCTATATAAATTTTAACTTCATAAAAAATTTAAACTCAAAAAAAAAAAAAGAAAAGAACAAATGCTAAAAAAAAATTCTACCACAAAAATCCTAAAAACTACTAAAACTATTCTCCAAGCAAAAAAAATCTCACGTGCAAAATTTTGCCAATTGTATCCATATTTTAGAAATTCCAATAACAAATAACTAAAAATAAAAAAAAAGATAACTTCCAAAAAATTCACTCAGTTCCACAATTAATCAGATGTTTGAATTTAAATCCACCAAAAAATTTTAAACAACTCTGTCTACAAAAACATCACTAAAAAAAAAAAAAATACTTAAAAACATAAAAAAAAACTAAAAAAACAAAAAACAAGTGTTAAAAAATTTTCCTTCTAAATCCTTTTCCGCATAACCTTGAGCTCCTAGTAAGATTTTAATCTACCTTTTGTACATAAATTGTAAGTAAAATAAAAGGGGGTTGATCTTTCTGAATATACACAATAAAAATTAGGTATCAGAGTCTCCTTATATGTGCAGACATATACTCCGATATTAGCGACTTATCATTACATCAAAGGATATCTTTGCGTTATCTAACTTGAACCAAAGTATTCACAGATGGTGAAGAACAAATCAACGGTCAACTAATTAAAACTTTGGCGCCAGTCTTATAGATAAGCACTGGTGCTCAAGCATACTGGCTCCAGAGATCGTAGACCTTGCCTATCCAAATACATTGTACCGAATGACGTTTACAGTAGATTGATTTCTGTTTCAGAATTGATTTTTTCAATAAAAGCTATTTTAAATAAAAATATGATATCGAATATTATACGATGGTATATTGTATATTGGTAATGGTATATTGAATCGAATATTGCATAAAAATCAATAAGACTTTGTTCAGATTTCAAAAGTAAAAATGCCTTAGATACTTGGTTAAAAAAATCCAAAGTTTTAAACCTTTTGGTTATTATCTGAATATCAATTAAAAAAATAGAAAAAATGTGATTACTTAAATAGAAAATAGAAAAAAAAGCAAAGTGCTACTGAAGTAAGTAGCTTCCAGAAAAGTCTTTTTGCTAATCTAAATTTTTGCCAATGGCGAATAATTAAATAGAACTTTTAAGGTCCGTATGAACAGCATCAGACCGTGGACCAAGGCGGCAAATTTTAGAAGCACCATTTTAGCTCGAAAGTTGTAAAATATTTCTCTTCCTAATAAAAAAAAAGTTATATAAAAATATTTTACAAAATTTAATACCTTACAGCTTAGGAGCCTGGAATATTATTTTATATTTTCTAACTTCACTTAATTGGAATTTTATTTGTTTTATCGTGAAGGTAATTATTTGGAGTTTTATTTTATATTTGTCCGAGGCAAAGCTACTTAAGACAACCTTAGTATAAGATGATACGGATAATATCAGGAAATTATATTATTAATAATACACAAACATGCATTCATTAAATTAGCTTAGAAAACAAAATGAAAAAGGAAATTATAAATTTTAAATAATCATTTGTTTTTCATATAATGAAGAGACTAAACCTTATGATCACTGATTTGGGCTTTTCTGTGTTGCAGATAACTTTCTCGGTGGCTTTCAACCGTTATTTTGTCAATACGTGAAAAAACCCTCATTTCATGGAGCTAGTTTCAGAGATAGGATAAAATACGCTTCAATATAACGACGATATACTTTTAAATTTTTATAAGGTACACTTGGACTGTTTAAATAATATGCTCTGTATTCTTGGCTTCAAAAATTATGTAATATAATTATGGATATATTTCACGCATGAGCAGTGAGAGTATTTTCTTTACATACTCATATCTGAACACTAATTCAAGTTTTTAAAACTTAATTTTCATCTTATATATATTTCTCT